>OY740796.1:45773779-46373779 GCA_963514005.1 Raja brachyura
TAGTCTCAGAATTAAAGGACCTTCTTTTAGGAAGGAGATGAGGAGGAATTTCTTTAGTCAAAGGGTGGTGAATCTGTGTAACTTTTTGCCGCAGAAGGCTGCAGAGGTCAAGTCAGTGGATAGTTGTAAGGCAGAAATAGATAGATTCTTGATTGGTACGTGTGCCAGGGGTTGTGGGGAGAAGGCAGGAGAATGGGGTTAGGAAGGAGATATAGCTCAGCTATGAGTGAATGGCAGAGTAGACTTGATGGGCCGAATGGCCTAATTTGCTCCTATCACATGATCTGATGATCACTACACTCCAAATGGCCCGAGACTATGGGATGTAAAATCCTTTCTTGTTTTGTCTCTAAAGCTATACAGTGTCATCAAATCAAGGCTGGTGAAAGCAATCGCTGAGGTGAGTAAATAATTTTCTGCACCTGCACACCTGAAGCAACCTGTGATCTGTGACCCTTTTACATGGCTTTCTCCAACTGGGCATCATCTATTCAATAACAGCTGAGGAAATGGCTTAACATCAGGGCACCGATCTCCACTGAGGCTGAACCTAGAACACTTTCATCACACTGCGCATCCACGAGCAGAAATCAATTCCTCATCCCACAGCCCACAAATCCAGTCATCAATCTCCATTCACTCAATGGATATAAATGTGCCAACTGTCTCTCACTCCCAAGGCATCTGCAATTATTTCATGGTGAACTTGCTCATTGAGCTAAAATGCTTCAGAAACAAGGAACTGCAGATGCTGGCTCACAAAAGAAAGACACAAACTGCTGGAAACTGGCCCTTGCCACGCCGACCAACATGTCCCATGTGCACTAGTCCTACCTGCCTGCATTAGGCCCATATTCCTCTCAACCTGTCCTATCCATGTACTTGGCAATCAGAGCAATCATACAAAGGGTGGAAGGTGTATGGAATGAGCTGCCGGTAGAGGTAGTTGAGGCAGGGACGATTGCAACGTTTAAGAAGCATTTAGACAGGATAGGACAGGTTAAGATGGATATGGGCCAAACGCAGGAAGGTAGGGACTGGTGTAGATGGGGCATGTTGGCCAGTGTGGGCATGTTGGGCTGAAGGGCCTGTTTCCATGGTGTAAGAGTCTATGACTCTCCTTAATGGTTCTTAAATATTGTGATAGTACCTGTCTCAACTACCTCCTCCAGCAGCGCGATCCATGCTCCCACCACCCTTTGTGTAAAATAAATGTTACCCCCTCTTGATCTTATGGGTCAGGCAGCATCTCTGGAGAACGTGGATAGATGGGCTGAAATGTAAATCCTTTGCCTACTGCGACAGAAAGAAGTACATTTAATACTTAGCTTGTGCACCACCACATGGATACCTGTGACGTCTTCCACACAGTTGGAATCAAAGATCCTATAGGCAAGATAGACCACTCCTGCAAAATGCAATGGGCTGACATGTAGTACGCAGTTGACCGGAACGTGGGCCTTTTTTTCATCCATTTCAGTAACCCGACCCGACCTCACCCAACCCAACTTCGCGGTGCAATCAACGTTGCGGGGGAACAGTTTGTGTTAATAAATTATAATTCTGAAAATGAGGAGAAGATTTTTACCAAATAACTTATATTTTTACGAGGATGTTTCCGTAACCGGCTTCCGTCTCCGCACTAGTTATCTTTGCTCCTCTATGGGATCTTTGGTGCGGAAATGGGGCCGAAGATTACCCATGAATCTGCCCATGACCGTACTACGTCTTTTTCGTCGAGTGATCTATCTTGCTCCGCTATAGGATCTTTGGTTGGAATGCTCTTCATCAAATTTGCATTCCCAATGACCTTCTCTGTCCCTCCCACCCAAACAATGATCTGATATAAACATTACCTCTCTGGAGCCGTCCCACCTTCACCACTCTCCTCCCCCACAAAGACACAATAGATCCTGGCCCACGGCACTTTTCTCTCCGTCACCGTCACTCTCCTCTGCTTTCATCGCCTTGCTCCCTGTCCTGTCTTCCAGTTTTACTTTAGTTTAGTTTAGAGATAGAGTGCGGAAACAGGCCCGTCGGCAAACCGAGTCCACGCCGACCTGCAATTTACAATTTTACCAAAGCCAATTAGCCTTAAAACCTGCACGTCTTTGGAGTGTGGGAGGAAACCGGAGCACCTGGAAAAAACCCACATAGGTCAGGGGGAGAATGTACAAACTTGGTTCTTGGTTCCTGGTTTCTTGGTCCTCCAAAATATTCCACATGGAATTTAAACTGGAGGTGGTGGAGGGAGGACTTAAGCCAGAAAGGGTTTTTGGGGAAGAAAGAGCTACCTTAAATTTAGTTGCGTCTGGTTGGGTAACTATAGTAGGGTGGAGATTATTCCATGCAAGTCAAGTCAAGTCAAAGTCAAGTCAAGTCAAAAGTCAAACAAATGTTATTGTCATTTAGAAATACATTGATATATGCAGTTCCAAACGAAATTACGTTGCATTTGGCTCCCTGTGCAACACGATAAATTAGCAGAAGGATAGGCATGGATAAAAAGGATAACCGGATAAATAGACAATGGTGGCAGCCCATTACATGGCATTCAGGAGTCTGATGGCTCGTGGGAAGAAGCTGTTGCAGAACCTTGATGTTCTGCTCCTTATGCTGCGATATCTTTTGCCCGAGGGCAGCAGAGTGAACAGTCCGTGATGGAGATGTGTGGGGTCTTTTATAATAGTGCTGGGCTTAGACACGCAGCATTTGGTTGCAATATCCCCAATTGAGGGGAGAGAGGTCCCGATGATTTTTTCCGCTGTCCTCACCACTCTCTGCACAGACTTCCAGTCAGAGGCTCTACAGTCCCCAAACCAGACACAGATACAGCTGGTTTAATTGTGCGGGGGAAGAATGAATTGCTGTACACATCTGTCTTGGTAGCTGGAATCACAAAGTGGATCGAATGCCCTCGTCTGCTCCTAATTGGTTTGGGTTTGGTGTAGGTCTTGTAATCTATGTCGAGCTGACTATTTACCATTTTGTAAAAACACGTCAAAAGGTGAGCTTCACGTGTGTCTTGGAGAGGATTCCACCCCAGAAAATTCAAAAGTGATGTAACACGCGCTTCTCTCTCTGTACAGACATCACCCGTAGTCAGGATCAAACCCGGGTCTCTGGCGCTGCACCACCGTGCCACCCCCAAAGTATACCTTATACCTTGTTCTTCTTCTGTCTCTCCTTACCTTGCTCTCTTCCTCTCTCTATCGCTCTCTCTCCGCTCCTACTTGGAACCACCATTTACAGGTCTCCATGCCACAAACATTAGACTTAGATTGCTATAGAAAAAGAAAACTTTTATTGTAATCCAATCTCGGGGACCACCAAAGGTTAATAGCGAGCATAACCTAAGCCTAGAAATGCATTTATCTAAACTCCATTCTGTAATGTACCTGCAACGTTGCAGCTGATTTAATACTTTCCTAAGTATGAGACTACAACACTAATCCTAAATTGAATACGAACATGCAGGCTGACAGAATTCCACGAGAGATTACTTCAGCATTTCATGTCACAAAAACAGAAATGTATCATGTTTTTTTTTGCCACAAACAACTTTATTTTTTATCATTAAGGATGCATGAATTACACTGACTAGACAGGATCGGATGTCAGAGTCTGAAGTTCTTCACATGGTGATTGCAAAGAGGCGCCTGCCTTTCCTGACGGCTCGCAACAAACAAAGCCGCGTTAATGGAGCTGGCAGAGTAACTGTGAAGGGATAAGTGAAGGTTTCCTTTCTCCTCTGGAGTTGTTGGCTTTAAGCCATTAACTGGTAGCGGGGGGGGGGGGGATTCTTGTTGTGAACTTGAATGTAAAATTAATGTCAGATGAACAGAAGTCGTGATGCTGCATTTGAACCGATGCACGTTAAAATATCCTGCGTAAACTTTTTTCCATCAGCTGGGCAATTTTAAGCGAATGTAGTAAGACTGCACAGATTGAAAAAGCAATCCTTGGTAACTGGCCTTACAGCGCTAGAGATCCGAGTTCGATCCCGAGTTTGAATTTTCTCCCTGCGACCGCGTGGGTTTCCTCCAGGTGCTCCGGTTTCCTCCCACATTCCAAACAAAACAGTGTGGGCTTGCATGCTAATTGGCTACCTCATCGTACATCCGGTGGCGCTGTTGCTAGCTGCCTCCGCCTTCAGTCCGGTATCTTTTTGTTTTTTTGTTATGTTTGAAGACGTTTTTTGTGTTTTTTTTATGTCTTTATGTGAGGGGAAGATAAGGGGGATACCGTCCTCCAGTCGCTTCCTGGAGATGATGCGACTATTATTCGAGTCGCGTCCTCGCCCCCCCTCCCCCCCCGCGGCCTACCTACTGGATTGGCGCGGCCTTTCCTGCCGGGACCAACCAGAGCTCCAGCAGCAGCGGCGCAGCGTTGGAAACATGGCGGGGCGGGCGATGCCTCACTGGGGAATGCCGTTTGGAGCTCCGGAGTGCTGGGCCTGCAACACCGACATCGCGGAGCTGTGGTTCACGGAGCTCCCAACGCGGGCGGCGCTGACCAACATCGCGGAGTCCTGCGACTCCGCCCGGCTCGGCCTGTGGACTTTGGGAGCCGCGGACTCCGGTGGGATCTGGAGGTCCGGGCCGCTGAGGATGTTCTCCGTCGGGGTTCCATCGTTCCCGGCGAGAGGGCCTGAGCATCGTTCCCGGCGAGAGGGCCTGCGGCTGCTCAGGAGGCCCCGACCACGGGTGAACATCTGGGAAGATCGGCAGGGAGGCTGGCTGGACTATGGTACCTTCCTTAACTCTGGTGCCGCTGGGGGGTTATGTTGTGTGTGGACTTCTGTGTTTGTGCTTTTAAAAAAAAAGTTTATTTATTTATTATTTACTTTTATGTTACTGACTGTAAGGAAAATCCATTTTGTTGTTGTTAAAATGACAATAAATTGAATACAATACTGTAAATTGTTCCCAGAGTGTAAGATAGGACTAGTGTACGGGGTGATTGTTGGTCAGCGTGGACTCGGTGGACCAAAGGGTCCGTTTCCACTGTATCTAGTTTAGTTGAGAGACACAGTGTGGAAACAGGCCCTTCAGTCCACTGAGTCCATGCCAACCATCGATCACTAGTCCCATGTCCTACACGTCAGAGGCACTTTACAGAAGCCAATTAACCTACAAACCCGCACGTCTTGGGAATGTGGGAGGAAAACTGGAGCACCCACAGAAAACCCACGTGGGTCAGGGGGAGAAGGTACAAACTCCACACAGACAGCACCTGTAGTCATGTTTGAGCACAGGTCTCTGGCACTGCAAGGCACCAACTCTACCGCTGCGCCACTGTGCCTCCCTTATGCCATGAAAGATTCCAGGGCGTTATTTGGATTATGTACAGAGGATTAATTGGAAGAGCATTCCAATATCTGTAAACAAAAGAATGTGAGACTAACTAAAATAACTAATTCCATTAATTCCCATCACAGCATTGTAGCCAAGTTAAACAGGAAGTGCCGTGCGAACTCAGTGGTTCAGGCAGCATCTGTAGAGGGGCTGAACAGACAGCAAACACAACATTATTGTTTAGTTGCTGCGGAACAGCCCTTGAATGAGAGCTTTTGACATTTAAAATCTTCTACTAACTCTCTTCCCTGACACCCTCCAGCATGGAGCAACTATCTTGGAGTAGTTCCTCCTCTTTCAGGATTTGCTCTATCAGATTCTCCACTGAATGCAGAAATCCAAGGCTCACTTGTCACTACTTAGGGATTCTTTGAATACAGGAGGTTTATCATTCCAATCCTTCCGATTTGAGCATAAAACCAGGGCTCCAGCTGTTCTTTCGAGTGGTTGTAAAATATTCTGCCACCACCTTAAAGGAGAGAAGTTGAGTTCATTCTGGAGCCCCGGCCAATATTATATCCCTCAGTTAACATCCGTAAAAATAGGATCCCTGCTTACTATCTTCTTTAGACTTTAGAGATACAGCGTGGAAAGGCGTAGAGGAGTGTGGAGTTGCACGCGGTATCGCGCGGCACTCCAGGATTTCGTGCAGCACGAATTCCTCGCGCGCCACCTGCGTGACGTATCGCGTACGCACACTGACGCATTGACGTAGCACGCTGGCGTGCCGACGTCTCACGTGTATCGCGTGGTGACGCATGGTTACGTCCCCGTGCACCAGACGGCAAGATGACGTGTGATTTGCGCGCGACCTATTTTACATATGACGCGTAAATGAGGCGCAAATGACGGCCAAGTGGGACAGGCCCTTTAGGTTGTGTTACAGCATGCATACTAGTCCCAGTTTGACATTTGTTAGGCCTAGGTTCTACCAACACCCTTGGGCTTCACATTAGATCAGGCTATGCTGCACCAAGTCTTCTCAACCTATTCACAGTGTGGCAATATCAAAGACTAGAGGTCATAGCTTTAAAGTGAAAAAGGCAAAGTGCCTGCCAGAGATAGTGTTAGAAGCAGATACGATAGTGGCATTTGAGGCTTTTAGATAGCCGCATGGATATGTAGGGAATTGAGCGATATGGATCACATGCAGGCAGTTGAGATGAGTGTATCTTCGCATCATATCGGGACAGATATTGTGGGCTGAAGAATCTGTTCCTCAGCTGTGCAGTTCTACGGTCCACAGAGTTGGACACAGGCAGATCTGCAGGGCTGGTTTAATAGATTTAACGCAAACAAAAAATCGGAATGAAGAAGGTAACACTGGATTTGAATTCCTGAATGACGAGGAACTGAGTGTTGAAAAGCCACAGGGGGGAGGGCGGTGATGTGGAAGCGGCTGGAAATGACAATGCTTTGTGATATTCCTCGGATGTACGCGGTTGAGCGGCACAGGTGTGTTGGGCAGCCTACAACCCAGCGGTGTGAACATTGCCTCCTTTCATTTCCAGTAACTCCTGCATCTCCTCCCCTCTCTCCCATTCACCCCCACCCTAGTCATCCTACCAATTCCACTATCCAAAAGGCCCTTAAATACGATGGCGTTAATCATTCCTCTGCCCACATATTATCCCCATCTCTTAATTCCTTGCATATACACAGACCGATGTAAAAGCCCATTAAATATGTTTCATTTAGCTTAGTTTAGAGGTACAGTGCGGAAACAGGCCCTTCGGCTCACCGAGTCTGTGCCGACCAGTGATCCCCGCACATTAACACTATCCTACTACACACACGAGGGCCAATTTACACATACACAAAGCCAATTAACCTACAAACCTGTAAGTCTTTGGAGTGTGGGAGGAAACTGAAGACCTTGAAGAAAAGCCACGTGGTCACGGGAAGAACATACAGACAACACCCGTAGTCGGGTTCGAACCCAGGACTCACGCGCTGTGAGGCAGCAACTCTACCGCCGCGTCACCGCGCCGCCTGCAATGGCTATGATGACAAGTTAAACAGATCTCCTCTGCCTGCACATGATCCGAATCCCTCTATTCCTTCCATCCGTCCATAACAATGTGCCTGTTTAACCTGTCCCCACTTCCACCCCTGGCAGCACATTCCAGATACCCATCACGCTGCGTGTGAAAAAAAACATTGCATGTCTCCTTCAAACTTTGCCCCTCTCACCTTCCACTTTTGAATTCCAGGCCAAGAGTTATTAAAACTTACATCTGAGACAACCCAATTGATAATTCTGTGAGTGACGGGGAAGTGAATTAATATTTGTTAAAAAAATGTAGAGAGATGAGGAGAAGGAATAACTAGATTTATCTTCGATAGTGTTGGGACCAGATAGATTGATTGAAGGGCCTCCTTCCATTCTCTATGATTCTATGATTTCTGTACATACGCTTCCCAGATTTCGAGGACCTTTACGTCAACTGAATGCTCGAGACAAAGGACGCAGTACTCTGGCTTTCCCTTTGAAGAAATAATGGAAAGAATGTCAAACATTATTCCAACATTTGCATGCCATTGGTAGATGCCTGGTTGGCTTCTGACCAGCCTGTTGTCCGTTATAGTGCATTTTACTGCAAGAATTCTTGAAGTGGAAGGAGGAAGCCACTAAGTAGTTTCCAAGGCAATGCTTCAGTTTGAGCTACTGTGGTAAATGAAGCAAAGAATCGACACTTGTGCATTTTGTCCCTGAGAATATATTACAGTACATGTGATCTGTGCCTCAAGGACACTGGCGAGGACTTTAAAATTTTTTCTCACAAACATGATGTTAATTTTTATTCACCATCACCTAAAATGCAACCAATTATTTAATAAAATCCTGGATGCTTTCTATCGTCAGAGGGATGAAATTTGAGGGGAAGAAACTCTACTTTTATTATTCCCAAAATAGCATTGACAGATATTACAGACCATCGTAGAATTTCTGTGCCAACTAACTGATTGTTTTAATCATAACTCTGCTTCATTTGCGCTTTCATCTTTTCGCTCGCCAAATTTCGAGTGCAGTCGTCAGCATAAATTAGTAAATGACACTAATGGCCTGAGGTGTGAGCCCACCCTCAAGGGATAAGCATCCATTGGGTTGAATTACCAGAGTGAGATATACAGCAAGTCCAACTTTAATGCCTCATCGCCTCCATTAACAAATCTATGCTAGCTAACGTTTTGGGTATTGATATTATGTTGGAGAACAAAATATCCCTGTCAGACTGCAGCTCAAATTGCAGTTATAGTGATGCTTAAAAATAACAACATATTGATGCTTCCTAATGTTGCAGGAATAAAAAACATTAAGATGGAAGCCTGTGGTCTCGTCCTCTCTACACGCTCCTCCTGAGCCATAACTGAATGAGGTAGTTCAGCCTTGTCCCTGAGGGAGCTCTAAACAAAGGTTAAGTTAATGTTCACTGCTGTTTACTCTTCCAAACATCCAACCAAATGTATCACGGGCAGCCGCAGGTGAACTGGTTGTCCATTTTCCCTCTAGCTTTAGAGGCAATATAGGCACTCTTAAAGGAAGCAGAAGGATAGGCAGTAAATTAAAGTAATTCCGTATAAGCTTGTTTAGTTTAGTCTAGAGACACAGCGTGGAAACAGGCCCTTCGGCCGACCAATGATCCCTGCACGCTAACCCTTTTCTACACATACCAGGGACAATTTACAATCAAACCAATTAATTTACACACCTGTACGTCTTTGGAATGTGGGAGGAAACCAGAGCACCTGGAGAAAAACCACGCAGGTCACAGGGAGAATGCACAAACTTCGTACAAACGGCACCCTGAGTCGGAATCGATCCCAGGTCTCTGGCACTGTAAAGGCGGCAGCTCTACCGCTGATCCAGTGTCTCGCCCTAGAACGATCCCGACCCGAAATTACGAGGGGGCGACCGAGCGGGGGGTAGGGAGCTTTTGCATTTTTCAGTTTGAAATTGTGCAATCTGGTACATACTGTTGCGAGTCTTTTAACTTACACTTGAATGCAACATTTAAGCTTCAAATTGGATTAGTCATGAATAAGGTTAGGCTAAATTACATTCCTAACTACATTCCACAGTAGAGCCAGGCTCTGGTCAACAGGTGCAGCACATGAATGACATTAGTATATTCATGTATGGAAATCAGATTATAATTCATGCTTTTATGTATATATATAGAGAAACAAAAACCTAGAAACAAGGCATCACTGTTCTGCACAAATAAATCAATCAACCTTACGCTTTGACTTTCGAAACAAGATGAAAATAATGCCACAAATTCAACCGTATATGGTTCAATGAAATTAAGATATATATGTAAAACATATATATGGAAACAGGCCCTTCGGCCCACCAAGTCCACACCGACAAACAATCTACTTTACACCAGTTGTATCCTACATGCCAGGGGCAATTTACAGTAGCCAATTAACCTACAAACCTGCACTTCTTTCGGATGTGGGAGAAACCGGAATATCCAGAGAAAACCATGTGGTCATAAAGAGAATGTACAAATGCTGTACAGACAGCACCCGTAGTCAGGATCAAATCTGGGTCTGAGGTGCTGCGCCACCGTGCCACCCCATTAAATTATTTTTCTGTAATATATTTATTATGGTGTCATGTCAATAAAGATGAACACATGATTCTGATTTCTGCCCTTAGTTGGATAACACACATCTCCAGTCATTGTGTTTTATGGCTGGTTTTCGACCTCTTCAGTCTGAAGGTCTCGACCCAAAACATCACCAATTCTTTCTCTCCAGAGATGCCGCATGTCCTGCTATTCCAGCTTTTAGTGTCTATCTTCAGTTTAAACCGCCATCTGCAGTTCCTTCTTACACTCTTTGCTAAGCGAAACAGGTCCTATTCTCATAATATTATTCACCTCAACTAAGTCTTTTCTTTAGTTCACCTCCGTTGCTACAGAGAATACAATTCCAGTTATCAAATCTTTTATTCAAAGTGAAAAAAAAATCCCAGCCCCGCCAATATGTTCATAAATCGCCCCTGGATCCTCTCCAGAGCAATTGCACCCTTTCTACAGTGTGTCACAGTCTTATAGCATGGAAACAGGCCCTTCATCCCAACTTGTCCATGCAGATCAAGATGCTATCTAAACTAGTCCCATTTATCCGCATTTGACCGATATCCCTTTAAACCTTGCGTGTGTGTGTAAGGGTGTGTGTTAGGTTGTGTGTGCCTGTGAAGCGACCCTTGTGTGTGTGTAAGGGTGTGTGTTATGTTGTGTGTGTGTGTTAAGAGTGTGTGTCAGTGAAGCGACGACAACATCCGGAGTGAGCGGAGACTTGGCGATGTCCGAGGAGCATTTCCCTCTCTCACCCCTTCCCCTGGAATGCGGGCCAGCCCAGGTGCTCTGTGTCCAGCTGGGGTCCGGGGGAGGTGAGGGTCAGTGACCCGTGGGTCCGGGGGAGGTGAGGGACAGTGACCCGAGGGTCGGGCATCGGAGCGGAGCTATAGCCCGAGATTCATCGCCACGGCTCCGGAGATGGCACCGACGCCCCCACTCACCCGGTCACTGACGGCCACAGAGCCGCCGCAGGTGAGGGTGGGAGGTGTGAGCAGTGCCTCGGGGGGGGACGCGGGGACGGTGCTGGGACCACCGCCGTGTCTCACCTCTCGCACCATCTGCACGGGAATGTGAATGCGGGAGAGGCAGCATCTGTGGACAAAAATGCTTGAGCCTGAAGAAGGGTCAAACTCAGACATAGATGCTGCCTCACCCGCTGAGTTTCTCCAGCATTGTTGTCTACATTGCCATTTTCAATAGCGTGCGATGGGCTTAAGCCAATTTAATTGCTCGTTCTTTACGGGGAACCCGCCAACAAAAAAACTATTCTCATTGGTGAGTGTGGAGGAGTGTGACTTTATTTATTATTCATATATATTTTTAAAATATTTTTTTGAGCGTGAGACCTTCTGTCACCAGCGTGAGAGTGTGAGAATTTCCTCAAATGCGTCAGTCTCACGCTCAATGCGTGAGAGTTGGCAGCCTGGTTACTCCAGTGTTTCATGTCTCCCCATATTTCTGTTTGTGCGAACATTAGGACTGTGTTGTTTTGTGATCTCAGAAGATTAGATTTTATTATTTGTCATTCGAACCTCAGAGAGGCTCAAACGAAACTCTGTTTCTACAGCCATACAAGCAAAACAATTCCTACAAAACATACAAACAATTCAATTTACACAAACATCCATTGCAGTGAATCTCCTCCTCACTGTGATGGAAGGCAAAGTCTTCTCTCTCCCCCGCACCATTTCTCTCCCGATGTCCAAGCCCCAGGCGGGTGATGTTAAGTCCTACAGCCATTGAGGCCGCGCCTGGCGATGTACGGCCCCGCTCTAGGCCCAAAAGTCACAAAGTTGAAGCCCCCGGTGGGCGCTGGAATGTCCCGCGGCCATTGAAGCCACGCCGGGCGATGTACGGCCCCGCTCCGGGTCGTTCCAACCCCGCGACACGAGCGGGAGATGTTGCGTTGCGGGAGCTCCGAAAAGCGGTCTCCCACCCGGACCCGCGAGCTGCTGATATCCCGACAGTCCACCGGCAGTAATTTGCAGCTGGAGCTGGAGCCGGAGCTCCGGAGTCAGGCCGCAGCAGCGAGCCACCACCGCTCCCCACGCTCCGAGGCCGGCCAGCCCCACGACGGTGAGTCCGCAGCTCTGCAGGCTCCGTAACTGGAGCCCCCAGGTCGTCCCGGTCGGAGGCCACTCCACGGTGCTAGGACCCAACGACAACGGAGACCCGACAGGGAAAAAGTCGGGTCTCCCGTGCAGGGAAGAGATTTTAAAAGTTTCCCGCTCCCTCTCCCACCCCCCACATATACACAACTAGAAACAGTACAAAAAAAACACGTACAACTACATTTAACTAGATATATAATGGTAAGACACGTCCAGCACAGAATGCACAAGATGCTTTCTAGATTAAAAGTTATCACACAACAGGAATATCCTGCCAATGTTAGGCCGGATACTTCAGAACCCAAAGCAAGCACTACAATGAAAAATCCAAATATCTGCCCATCAATACCCCTCCCCTCAGCTGTATCCACCTATCACTTGCCAGGATTTAGCCTGCCCCTCCTCTCTTCCAGTTCACTCCCCACCACCGGTAAAACCAGCCTGAAGAAGGGTGCCGACCTGAAACGTCACCTATCCACGATTCTCCAGAGATGCTGCCTGATTCGCCGAGTTACTCCAAAATGTTATGTCTATCTTTGGTGTAAACCTGGGTCTGCAGTTCCTTCCTACTCAATTAATACAGTGCTCTCCATAATGTTTGGGACATCATTTATTTATTTGCCTCTGTACTCCACAATTTGATATTTGTAATAGAAAAAAAATCACATGTGGTTAAAGTGCACGTTGTCAGATTTTAATAAAGGTAATTTTTACACATTTTGGTTTCATCATGTAGAAATTACAGCAGTGTTTATACATAGTAGTTCTGTTGTGCTGAAGCAAAGCAAGAATTTCATTGTCCTATCAGGGACACATGACAATAAACTCTCTTGAATCTTGAACCTAGTCTCCCCATTTCAGGGCACCATAACGTTTGGGACACAGCAATGTCATTTAAATGAAAGTAGTCATGTTTAGTATTTTACTTCGGAGTCACATGAGTGACTTCGTAAAGACCCCGCCAGCACGCATACACGACATATCGTCGACCGCATGCGAAGCGACAGGCGGGGAGGAGGGTCACTCCTCCATCGGAACGGACCTGCAGGTAAGGAACAACTAACCTGAGGTCGGGTTTCTCTTTCAGGGACTCTGTGGGACTGAGTACCCCACCAAGGGGCCGCCTCGAAAGACTGACTGCGGACCGCAGGAACGCGGGCAGTCAGCGGCAGCATCGCTACACACAGGGACGTCGGGCAGCCCATTGAGAATAGGACTCGCCGTTCGCAGGTAGCGACGGCTGAGCGGCAGCCCCAACTCAACACCGCAGCCCGCAGGAACCCGCGGACTGACGGCAACGCTACCCGGAAGTCGGGCAAGCCCGTTTGACCCGGCAGGGTCCGGGCTCGTAGACTAGCCGTTTTGGAGGTAGCGAAGAGAGAGCCGGAGCTCCGACTCAACGCTGTGCCCATACACCAGGAATGTCGGACTGGCAGCACAACGCCCGGAAGTGGGGCAAGCCCGTTGACCCGGCATGGTCCGGGCTCACAGACTCGCCGTTTGCGGCAGTCTATAATCCCGCATGGAGCGGATGGGAAGCACATTCCAGCAGGAGTCTGGTCACCGTGGGTCTCGTAGCAGACGCACGGCAGTACCCTTTACAGGGCTGCCAAATGCTCACCCTCTTCGCAGGGGAGCATAAGGAGTCAGTTCTGGGCTGACTCTGAAGAAGGGGTGTTGGCAGAAGAATACACAACATGCTAGGGGTGCAAGAGGAGGAGATACTCGGGATGGCATCCAAGTTGCGATGCCTTCACAAAAGGGGCCACCATTGTCAACAGGGAGCCAGTTTAAAAGTACTCAACAACTTATCTAACTCCAGGAATCGGTATTTCCCTCAATGTGCCTGCAGAAAATCCTCAAACTACTCGCCTCGGGTATTGCCAGGTTTACCAGGTCAGTCGACGGAAGATATGTCAGAGGAGCAACAGGAAGCTCTGGCACTCTCTAGTATGTCAATTGAGATCAACTACTTCAGGAAGAATGCCATCCGGCCTACACTAAACCCCAAGTTCGCGAGGTTGTGTCGAACCAGCAGTGCACAGCCGCCTACTCTGTTTCAGGGACAACCTGCCCAAACAGACAAAAGACCTCGACAGAGAGACAATAACCGTCGGCATGATTAAGGTGCCGGCCGCTACCAGGTCCTCACACATTTGGCGGCAGCACCCCTACGCATCCACCAGCAGGCTGCGTTATCACACTGAAAGAAAAGCTGGTGAAAGTTCGAAGGCCGTACAACCTACACAAAGGTCTTTTTCAGGCCATGTCCCAGAACGGCCTTCCTGGAAGATGCGTCAACCCCACACCACAACGCCTCCACCTCCCAGGAACCAAAGAAGGAGAAAACCAACACAGCACCACCGGTAACCATGGAGGTAGGTGGGTTTTTTGTGGCCTTCAGAACATAGCGTGTGTAACTTCTTCACAGGTTGGGGGAAGGTTACACTTGTACAGGGAATAACTTCTGGTCTTTCATAGTGCACAGTATTCAGCGATACAAAACTGAATCTGTTGACAAACTCCTCCTTTCCGGCTCAACATGCACCTAGACGAAGGTTTGAGCTTTCACAAAAAAGAGAAAGTGGAAGGTCATGCGGAACTGTTAAATCTATATACAGAAGGAGCAATAGAAGAATCCAAAACATGAGTCTCTTGAGTTTGTATCAAACATGATGGCGGATGCCCGCATCATTTGATTTGACACAACTGAATACTTTTGTGCAGTACACCCACTTAAAAATGGGAACTTTTTTGTTTCTTCTAAAACAACTAGTTTCCAAAGGGTGCTTCGCGGTGCATCAATCTAAAAGATGCATACCACTCAGAGCCAATAGACAAAGATCACCGCAGATATTTAAAATGTATCTGGATGGGAGTTCTGGCAGTATAAAGTGCTGCCTAATGGATTAACATCATCCCAGACTGTTATCCAAAAATATTGAAACCAGCTTGGCGTCTCTTCAGAAACAAAAAACATATTATCAAGGCATATTTGGATAACATCTTATTGTGGGGATAACATTGGAATTGGCTAAATTGGCTGTCTCAGACACCAAGCTCCTATTTCAAAAATCTGGGTTATTATCCATCCAGACAAATCCAAGTTAAATCCCTTCCGGTGACTATGGATTTGGGATTCACGATTGACTCTGTTCACATGTCTGTCACTTTGCCAAAGGACAAAGCAACAGACTTGATAGAGGCGTATAATAGCCTTGTTTGCGTCAGTAAACCATCTATTCGGCAAATAGCCAGGGTAATTGGATAGATCGTGGCTGCCTTTTTTTCCCAGCCACAATTTGGACCCTTACATTGACTCGGTTTGTACTCGATGGAATTTAGAAGATTGAGGGGGGATCTTATAGAAACCTACAAAATTCTTAAAGGGGTTGGACAAGCTAGATGCTGGAAGATTGTTCCCGATGTTGGGGGAGTCCAGAACAAGGGGTCACAGTCTAAGGATAAGGGGGAATTCCTTTAGGACCGAAATGAGGAAAACATTCTTTACACAGAGAGTGGTGAGTCTCTGGAATTCTCTGCCACAGAAGGTAGTTGAGGCCAGTTCATTGGCTATATTTAAGAGGGCGTTAGATGTGGCACTTGTGGCTAAAGGGATCAGGGGGTATGGAGAGAAGGCAGGTACGGGATACTGAGTTGGATGATCAGCCATGATCACATTGAATGGCGGTGCAGGCTCGAAGGGCCGAATGGCCTACTCCTGCACCTATTTTCTATGTTTCTATTACCAAAATCTATAAAGGGCCAAAACTACAGTATTACAAACTGATGCCAGCACTCACGGCTGGGGAGCAACCAATACCACCTCCAGCTGCGGTGGTAGATGGAATATACACGACTTAACCTTACTACAGGGTATTAATCATCATAAGGTGTTGGTGCATTCACGGACTTTGGGCTTACCTTTCAGACATGTATCATCTGCATGTTCGCCTACAAATTGATAATACCATCGTGGTGACATACATTAATCATATGGGTGGAATTAAGTCTATCTTGTGATGAATTGATCAATAAAATCTGGCACTGGTGCATAGAAAGAAACACTTGGATATCAACTCCAGGTCACGCAAATTCAATGATAATATCGAATGGATGTTGGACCACCAGTCATTTACTGACATTATAGCTCAGTATGGAATGCCAGATATCGATTGTTTTGCATCAAGACTTAATCACCAGATACCAACGTATGTTGCATGAGAATCAGACCCTGGGGCAGTAGCGATGGACGCATCTCGCTACACTGGGAGGGGGGATTGTTTTTTCTGTGCATTTTTCCCCCCCTTTTCTGCCTCATTAGTCGGGTCTTGCGGAAAATTCAACAAGACTCCGCATCAGGTATTTTGGGAGTACCCGATTGGCCTACTCAGCCATGGTAGCCTGTGGGACTCGACATGGTCAGAGCCATGGATTGCGATCTATAAACGCCCGAGTTTGCTGGTACACCTATGACAAGGGAGAGTCATCCGTGCCATGACCGAATGAACCCATTGGGTGCAAAAGTTTGGAAAGACCTCTCCTGGAATTGGGCTGTTGGACCGAACCATGAATATCATCACAGCATCAGGCAGAGAGTCCACCAGGGAACAGTACCTCACCCATATTAAAAAATGGGAGGTATTTTATACCAGGAAAGACACAACTTATCCTATCCTCATACCTGGGATAAGAGCTAGAACACCATGGAGGAGTATCTCACCCTCTGGTGTCAAAACACATGAGGGGATTTTAACACAAAAATCCCCAGACCTCTATATACCCGGCCCTGGGATATTGGCATTGTCCTCACCTATTCAGAGATTGGGCACCAGCTACGTCCCTCTTACTAACACGTATAAAATAGTGATGCTGATGACACTTGTAACGGTGCAGCGGGTCCAGTCTCTGCACAAACTAGACTGGACACCATGTAATACCCCAAAATAAGTAACCTTTCACATTATGAGTTACCTAACTAAACAGGCCTGTGTCATCTGGCCTCAAATTGGAGTTCCTGGTTTATCCCGTAAATAGACACCTATGCATAGTGAACCACCTCCTACATTAACTGGAGGTCACCAATTACCTCAGGGATATGGACATGGCTCTATTGATAAGTTCAAACATCCTCATCACAGAGTACCGTGCAGACCATATCAAGATGACTCAGGGTGGTGCAGCAGGGGTGGACACTGATATTTAAATCTCATTTCACCAAGACTGCAGCTACAGTGGCTTGCAAAAGTATTCATACCCCTTGAACTTTTCCACATTTAGTCACGTTACAACCACAAACGTAAATGCATTTTATTGGGATTTTATGTGATAGACCAACACAAAGTGGTGCATAATTGTGAAGTGGAAGGAAAATGATACATGGTTTCCAAATTTTATTACAAATAAAAAACTGAAAAGTATGGTGTGCAAAAGTATTCAGCCCCCCTGAGTCAATACTTTGTAGAACCACCTTTTGCTGCAATTACAGCTGCAAGTCTTTTGGGGTATGTCTCTACCAGCTTTGCACATCTAGAGACTGAAATTTTTGCCCATTCTTCTTTGCAAAATACCTCATGCTCAGTCAGATTGGATGGAGAGCATCTGGGAACAGCAATTTTCAAGACTTGCCAGAGATTCTCAATTGGATTTAGGTCTGGACTTTGACTGGGCCATTCTAACACATGAATATGCTTTGATCTAAACCATTCCATTGTAGCTCTGGCTGTATGTTTAGGGTCGTTGCCCTGCTGGAAGGTGAACCTCCGCCCCAGTCTCGTCTTTTGCAGACTCTAACAGGTTTTCTTCCAAGATTACCCTGTATTTGGCTCCATCCATCTTCCCATCAACTCTGACCAGCTTCCCTGTCCCTACTGAAGAAAAGCATCCCCACAGCATGATGCTGCCACCACCATGTTTCACAGTGGGGATGGTGTGTTCAGGGTGATGTGCAGTGTTAGTTTTCCGCCACACATATCGTTTTGCATTTAGGCCAAAACTTCAATTTTGGTCTCATCAGACCAGAGCCCTTCCTCCACATGTTTGCTGTGGCAAACTGCAAACGGGACTTCTTATGGCTTTGTTTCAACAATGGTTTTCTTCTTGCCACTCATCCATAAAGGCCCGATTTGTGGAGTGCACAATAGTTGTCCTGTGGACAGATTCTCCCACCTGAGCTGTGGATCAATGCAGCTCCTCCAGAGTAACCATGGGCCTCTTGGCTGCTTCTCTGATTAATGCTCTCCTTGCCTGGCCTGTCAGTTTAGGTGGACAGCCATGTCTTGGTAGGTTTGCAGTTGTGCCATACTCTTTCCATTTTCAGATGATGGATTGAACAGTGCTCAGTGAGATGTTCAAAGCTTGGGATATTTTTTTATAACCTAACCCTGCTTTAAACTTCTCCACAACTTTACCCCTGACCTGTCTAGTGTGTTCCTTGGGCTTCATGATGCTGTTTGTTCACTAATGTTCTCTAACAAACCTCTGAGGCCTTCACAGAACAGCTGTATTTATACTGAGATTAGATTACACACAAGTGGACTCTATTTACTAATTAGGTGACTTTTGAAGGCAATTGGTTGCACTGGATTTTATTTAGGGTATCAGAGTAAAGGGGGCTGAATACTTTTGCACACCACACTTTTCAGTTTTTTATTAGTAATTTTGAAATGTTTGAAAACCAAGGGGCGGAGGGGGGGGGGGGGGGGGAGGGTTACTATGTATAAACACAACTGTCATTTCTTCATGGTGAAACCAAAATGTATAAAAATTGGCTTTATTAAAATCTGACAATGTGCACTTTAACCACATAAATTCTATCCAAGATTTTTTGGTTTTTGGTGATTTTTTGGTGATTTTTTTTTTCTATTACAAATCTCAAATTGTGGAGTACAGAGGCAAATAAATAAATGGGTCTTTGTCCCAAACATTATGGAGGGCACTGTACATAGCTCTCTGTCTTTTTTAATAGAAAGTTCAAGTCAGATTGTCAAGACTGTTTTATTGTGTCCCAGACAGAACAATGAATTTCTTACAGCGGCAAAACAGAATATGTTTGACGGCACTGGGCCTGTACTCGCTGGAGTTTAGAAGGATGAGAGGACACATTGAAACTTATCGAACAGTGAAAGACCTGGATAGAATGGATGTGGAGAGGATGTTTCTACTAGTGGGACTTTCCGTTAGGAAGGAGGAGGAATTTATTCAGACAGAGGGTGGTGAATCTGTGGAATTTGTTGCCACAGAAGGCTGTGGGGACCACGTCAATGGATATATTTAAGGCAGAGGTAGATGGATTCTTGATTAGTATGTGTGTCAGGGATTATGGGGAGAAGGCAGGAGAATGTGGTTAGGAGGAAGAGATAGATCAGCCATGGTGGAATGGAGGAGCAGACTTGATGGGCCGAGTGGCCTAATTCTACTCCTATCACTTATGACGTTATGACCTCATGTAAACATAGTACACTTTAAGCAATATAATAAACAAGCAAAAAAGTTCAGTGTATGTATATATATATATATATAACATCCAAGCCTTTATTAATATCTATAAATGTATATATATATTGCAATAAAGGCCTGGAGTCATTATTAAAGCAACATTGTCTGCAACAAGCCAGCAGTATTACACTTAGATTTCCCCTTGAAGAACAGTTGGCATCAGGCATCAGTTCAAAGAATACCCCTTGTCTCGCAACAGTGTGATCATTTAATTGACTGAATGGACACAGCAGTGGGGAGACAAGAGACTGCAGCTGGAAACTGCTGGAGGAACTCAGTGGGTAGAGCTTCATCGTTGATTTAGGTTTAAGTTTATTATTGTCACTTGTCCTGTTCTGATGCACATTACATAGATACAATCAGTTTAACCTACAGTACAAAATATAGAAAGGGAAAATTAGGGAAAGATACAGAAGTGCAGATACAGGGTGGCACGGTGGTGCAGCGGTAGAGTTGCTGCCTTACATCGCCAGAGACCCGGGTTCAATTCTGACTACTGAGCTTGAACGTTCTCCCCTTGACCTGCATGGGTTTTTTCCGGGAGCTCCGGCTTCCTCTCACACTCTAAAGACATACAGGTTTGTAAGCTATTTGGCTTGGTATAATTGTAAATTGCCCCAAGTGTGCGTAGGATAGTGCGGGGATCACTGATCGGCGCAGACTCTGTGGGCCAAAGTGCCTGTTTCTGCACTGTATCTTTAAACTAAACTAAACTAATGTAGTCCTCAGCATTACAGTGAGTGCATCAGTTCCATGGAGAAAATCCAATGCCTTCAATGGGATAGAGGTGAATCGAACAACACCCTAGCTTATGGAAGGACTGTTCAGAAACCTGATAACAGTGGGGAATAGATCACTTCTGTGGGACGAGGGGGAAAAGAATTGTCGACGGCTCAGGTTGAAACTCTGCATCAGGTCTATACATCACAGAAGAATTTGCTCAGATCACAATCAAGGAAGGAGAAACCACAAAATTTTGCCAAATGATTTTAAATACTTTGCAGAGCGTGAAATTAAGACTGGAACATAGATGAGATTCTGATTGAGTCTCTTCTAAGTATTTTTCAAAAGCATATTATGTCAAAATCAATCATATTTTGACATACTTAGCTGAGAAAATTATAATCCACCTACATTAAATTAGATTTTTAATACCCATAAGTTTGCCTAACTCTAATTATGGCTCAGTAGCTCATTAAAAATGTATGTGCACCGTGTGGAAGAAAGGAAAGGATTTTCAGAGTGTTCGACTGTGGGAATTATTCTTAACCACCTGGGGTCTTTGGGAAATAATTCAGATTTCTCCTGAATACACTGGGGCATGCTGCAAAACATTGCAACGTTCATAAGATCATAAGTGACAGGAGTAGAATTAGGACATTCGGCCCATCAAGTCTACTCCGCCATTCAATCACGGCTCAGTTATCTCCCCCTCCGAACCACATTCTCCTGCCTTCTCCCCATAACCCCTGACCCGCACTAATCAAGAATCTATCTCTCTCAGCCTTAAATATACCCACCGACTTTGCCTCCGCAGCCAGTGGCAAAGAATTCCACTGATTCACCACCCTCTGACTAAAGAAATTCCTCCTCTTCCTAAAATAATTTCCTTTAATTCTGAGGCTATGACCTCCAGTCCCAGATTCTCCCACTAGTGGAAACATCCTCTCCACATCCATTCTATCCAAGCCTTTCACTGTTCTGTATGTTTCAGTGAGGTCCCCCCTTATTCTTCTAAACTACAGCGAATACAGGCCCAGTGCTGACTAAATGCTGTTGGGGGGATGTTGAGTCAGCAACAGAACTCAAGGCCGATCGTCGATCTAAAACGTTAACACCCACTTTCCTCTCTGCAGATGCTATCAGACCTGTTGGTTTTTCTAACATTTTCTGATTGTGTTACTAATACCAACACCACGGTGGCACGGCTGGTAGAGCTGTTGCCTCGCAGCGCCAGGGACCAAAGTTCAATCCTGACCTCGGTCGATGTCTGCTGTCTCTGTGGAGTTTGCACGTTCTCACTGAGACCGAGTTGGTTTCCTCTGGGTGTTCCGGTTTCTTCCAACATCCCGAAGACGTGTGGGCTTGTAAGTTAATTGGCTTCTGTAAATGGACTCTAGTGTGTGTGGAATGCATGCGAAAGTGGGTTAACATCAAACCAGTGTGAACGGGTGACTGATAGTCAGTATGAACTCTATGGGCCGAAGGGTTTGTCTACATGCTGCATTTTTCAAGCACCATTTCAATGCACAACATGGAATTAGCTTATCTGCTAGTTAGTTTCAAAGTGTATATTTACGGGAAACTGTCCTAAATGCGTTATGTTTATGTTCACAAGGGCAGCACGCTGGCGCAGCGGTAGAGTTGCTGTCTTACAGCACCAGAGAACCGGGTTCGATCCTGACTACGGGTGCTGTCTTTATGTAGTTTGTACATTCTCTCTGTCAACTTTTCTCCGGAATCTCCAGTTTCCTCTCCAAAGGTGTACTGGTTTGTAGGTTAATTGACTTGCTATAAGTGTAAGTTGTCCCTAGGGTGTGCAGACTAATGTTAATGTACAGGGATCGCTCGTCGATGCGGACTCGGTGGGCCGAACGGCCTGTTTCCGCGCGGCATCTCTAAAACTAAAACTAAAAACGACCTCTGAAATCCGCTCATTGTATTTACCTCTGCCAATATCCCTGGCAGGGAACTGCAGACTCCAACCACTCCCTGTGGAAAATAAACTTGCCCCGCCCATCTTACCTTAAAGCTATGCCCTCTAGTCTTTGAGATTTCCATTCTGGGAAAAATGTTCTCACTGTTTAACCTATGTGTGCTTTTTATAATTTTATATACATCTGTCAGGTCTCCCCACAACCTCCAGCAGTCGAGAGAAAAAGAATCCAAGTCTGTTGAGGTTTTGTTATTTGTTATTTGGGATATGTCACGGGGAAACTATTAACTACTTGCCTTGAACCCATTGCAACAATTTCATTTTGCACTGACCGAACAGCAATTATCTCCCTTGCAAGGTCAACCAGCAAATCCCAGGAGCAGTCAGTCATCAAGATTGCTTATTCATGTTGCTTCAAACCTCACCATTTCTTGGATATCTATTGCACGTTGCTCAATGCAGACAATGCAGACTTGAAGAGTCCTCTATTAACTAAACTGGTGGCGCCAGGGTGGTGCAGAGAGTAGAGTTGCAGCCTTGAAGCGCCAGAGACCCGGGTTCAACTCCAACTATGGGTACCTTCTGAACAGAGTTTGTACATTCTCCCTGTGACCGCGTGGGTTTTTTCCAGCAGCTCAGGTTTCCTCCCACTTTCCAAAGATGTTCGGGTTTGTAAGTTAATTGGCTTCGGTTAAAAAAAAAAAGTAGAATTGTAGGATAGTGCCAGTGTATGGGGATCGCTGGTCAGCATGGTCTGTGTGGTCTGATGGACATGTTTCTGTGCTGTATCTCTAAACTAATGTTCCGACCTGAAACTTCACCTATCCATGTTTCCAGTATTGCTGCCTGTCCTGCTGAGTTACTCCAACGTTTTGTGTCTATCCAAGTTCGTCATGTAGCTAATATTCCCTAATCCAGGCAGCATTCCGGTAAACCTCTCCTGCACCCTTTTCAAAACCTCCACATCCTTCCTGGTTTTGGGGCAACAAGAACTGCGCTCAATGCTCCAAATGTGGCCTAACCAAAGTTTTATAGAGCTGCAGCTACACACAAAATGCTGGAGTAACTCAGCGGGACTGGCCGCATCTCTGGAGAGGCGGAACGGGTGACGATTTGGGTCGAGACCCTTCTTCAGCACGTCACCCATCCCTTCTCTCCAGAGATGCTGCCTGTCCCGCTGAGTTATTCCAGCTGGTTGTGTCTATCTGCATTTAAACCAGCATAGAAACAAAGAAACATAGAAACATATAAATTAGGTGCAGGAGTAGGCCATTCGGCTCTTCGAGCCTGCACCGCCATTCAATATTATCATGGCTGATCATCCAATTCAGTATCCCGTACCTGCCTTCTCTCCATACCTTCTGATCCCCTTAGCCACAATGGCCACATCTAACTCCCTCTTAAATATAGCCAATGAACTGGCCTCAACTACCCTCTGTGGCAGAGAGTTCCAGAGGCCCACCACTCTCTGTGTGAAAAAAGTCTTTCTCATCTCGGCCTTAAAGGATCAGTCCCTTATCCTTAAGCTGTGACCCCTTGTCCTGGACTTCCCCAACATCGGGAACAATCTTCCTGCATCTAGCCTGTCCAACCCCTTAAGAATTTTGTAAGTTTCTATAAGATGCCCTCTCAATCTCCTAAATTCTAGAGAGTATAAACGGAGTCTATCCAGTCTTTCTTCATAAGAGAGTCCTGACATCCCAGGAATCAGTCTGGTGAACCTTCTCTGCACTCCCTCTATGGCAATAATGTCCTTCCTCAGATTTGGAGACCAAAACTGTACGCAATACTCCAGGTGTGGTCTCACCAAGACCCTGTACAACTGAAGTAGAACCTCCCTGCTCCTATACCCAAATCCTTTTGCTATGAAAGCTAACATACCATTCCCTTTCTTCACTGCCTGCTGCACCTGCATGCCTACTTTCAATGACTGGTGTACCATGACACCCAGATCTCGCTGCATCTCCCCTTTTCCTAATCGACCACCATTTAGATAATTGTCTGCTTTCCTGTTTTTGCCACCAAAGTGGATAACCTCACATTTTCCCACATTATACTGCATCTGCCAAACATTTGCCCGCTCACCCAGCCTATCCAAGTCACCTTGCAGTCTGCATCTCCAAGTCAAGCATCTGCAGTTCCTTCCTACACTTCAGTTGATTTGTAACATTTCGCAGTAGCCAGTTTGTTGTGTAGACTCAAAGATCACGTTCCCAAGGTCCAGATCTCGCTATGTTCTTGTAAGCTTTTTGAAAACATTTTAAGGCAAAATGAGGAGAGAATAAGATCCTTACGGAGACAATCGATGAGCTCGGATGGGTTGGCTGACAACTGACGAGTGAATCAGCTGCAGCCAAACTCACACGCAGTCCGAACCATTGCTCCATTTTAAATGTCAGTCTGCGAAGAACATTCAAGATAAAATAGGCTGGAGGTTCCTTGCCAACGTGAACCATGCTGCAGAGAATTCTATTATACATTTATTAGAGAAGATGCGACAATAAACAGGAAAAACTCAAATCATTGTTCGGTAAGATAATGCAAACAGTTAGAATTGAGGATTATCTAATAAAATATCAGAGCTAAGTTACAGTCTTTGACCTGCCTTCCTCTCTTCTGTCTGTTTCTGTTTTAGTTTAGTTTATTGCCATATATACAGTGAAAAGCTTTTGTTGCGTGCTAACCAGTCAGAGGAAAGACAACACATGATTACAGTATCATGAAAAAGTGTCTCGACTCGAACCGTCACCTATTCCGTCGTTCCATGGATGCTGCCTCACCCATTGAGTTTCTCCAGCATTTTTGTCTACCTTCGACTTTTCCAGCATCTGCAGTTCTTTCTTAAACATAATTACAGTCGATCCATTTACAGTGTACAGATACATAACAAGGGCATAATGTTTAGTGCAAGGCAAAGCCAGCAAAGTCCAATCAAGGATAGTCATAGGGTCATCAAAGAGATAGATATCTATCTTCTCCCCCCCCACCCCCCTCTACTACGATGGGGCCTGAAGATGGGTCCCGACCCTAAACATCACCCATCTATGTTTTCCCGAGAGGCTGCCTGACACGTTAAGCTACTCCAGCACTTTGTGTTTTTTTATACATTTGTAATAACCTGATAAAATGCATTCAGAGAGGACGAGCCTGTCGGAGCAACCTACTTGGTTCACATGAGAAACATGATTCACTAGGGGACTATGGAAAACCTTATAACAGTTATTTAAACTTCAAAGAGTCTTCAAAGGGCTTCTCGGAAAAGCAGCAGGGATTTATAAGAAATAGTCAGTGAGAACCTGTTAAAAAGGTGATTCTGAAATTTGGAAAATTGCCAATTGGATTCAAAGATTAATGTCAGAATTTGAGTCAGCAGCAAATTCAAAATGGCCATTGCATCTGGCGGACGCATTATTGTTGAAGTTATTAGTTTGCATTGAATGGTTTATTATCTATATAAATGATTTGATTTCAATTCTACTTCTGTTGTTATTTTGGTTAGGTTAGTTTAGAGATACAGCATGGAAACAGGCCCTTCGGCCCATCGAGTCCATGCTGAACATCAATCACTCATTCACACTATTTCACAGTATTCACTAATTCTCCTCGTCTGAAGGGTCTCGACCCGAAATATCACCCATTCCTTCTTTCCAGAGATGTTGCCTGTCCCGCTGAATTATTGCAACATTTTAGTTTCGCTTAGTTTGGAGATACAGCGTGGAAACAGGCCCTTCGGCCCACCGGGTCTGCGCTGACCAGCGATCCCTGCACATTAACACTATCCTACACCACTAGGGACAATTTGTACATTTACCAAGTCAATTAACCTACAAACTATACGTCTTTGGACTCTATCTTCGGTTTAAACCAGCATTTGCAGTTCCTTAGTACACACTATTTCTATGTTCGCCCACTTTAGCATCCACTTCCTTTGCCTTTCGGCCCACCAGGCCCATGCCAACCATCGACCACCTGCTCACCTGTTCTATGTTATTTCACTAGGGGCATGTTACAGAGGCCAATTAACCTACGGACCCACATGTCTTTGGAAGGTGAGAGCAAACATCAAGTTCTAGAACCGCCTCGACTTCTCCACTCCCCTGTCTCACTCCAATCTCTCCCCCCCCCCCCGAATGTACTGCCATCGACTCACTCCATAACAACCCAGACTGGGTTATCAAACACGCCGACAAGGGAGGTGCCGTGGTAGTTTGGCGCGTCGATCTCTACAAAGCGGAGGCCACGCGCCAACTCTCGGACACCTCCTCCTACTTACCCCTGGACCATGACCTCACTGACGAGCACCAGGCCACCATCTTGAGCACCATAACTGACTTCATCAACTCCGGCTCCCTACCCCCCCGAGCCTCCAACCTCATCGTTCCCCAGCCCCGCACGGACCGATTTTACCTTCTCCCCAAAATCCACAAACCCGACTGCCCCGGCAGACCCATTGTCTCTGCCTGTTCGTGCCCCACCGAACACATTTCCACATACCTTGACTCCATCCTATCCCCCTTTGTTAAATCCCTCCCCACCTATGTTAAAGACACCTCAGACACTCTCCGTCGGCTCCACGCATTGCATTCCCCAGGCCCCCATCCTCTCATCTTCACCATGGACATCCAGTCACTCTACACCTCCATCCCCCACAAGAATGGTCTCAAAGCCCTCCGGTACTTCCTCGACCAGAGGAGCAACCCATACCCGTCCACTGAAACCCTCCTCAGTTGGTCCTTACCCTCAATTACTTCTCTTTTGACTCCTCCCATTTCCTCCAAACACAAGACGTAGCTATGGGCACATGCATGGGCCCCAGCTACGCTTGCCTCTTTGTCAGGCACGTCAAACAATCTTTGTTCTCGGCGTACCAGGGCCCCACCCCCGACCTCTACCTCCGTTACATCGACGACTGCTTTGGTGTCACCTCCTGCACCCACACACAACTGACTGACTTCATCCATTTCACCACCAACTTCCATCCGGCACTCAAATATACTTGTACCATTTCCGACATTTCCCTACCATTCCTTGACCTTACCATCTCTATTGCAGGTGATACACTCCTGACCAACATCCACTACAAACCAACTGACTCCCACAGCTACCTGGACAACTCTTCCTCCCACCCTGCTTCCTGTAAGGACTCCATCCCCTATTCCCAATTCCTCCGTCTACGCCGCATCTACTCCCAGGATGAGGTGTTCCACACCAGGTCATCACAAATGTCCTCGTTCTTCAGAGAACGGGGATTCCCCTCCCCCACTATAGATGAGGCTCGCACCAGGGTCTCCTCCATACCCCGCAACACTGCCCTCTCTCCCCATTCCCCCACTCACAAAAAGGGCAGAGTCCCCCTGGTCCTCACCTTTCACCCCACCAGCCGGCACATACAACAGATAGTCCTCCACCAGTTTCGCCACCTCCAACGTGACCCCTCCACTCGCCACATGTTCCCATCTCCCCCCCGTCTGCCTTCCGCAAAGACCGCTCCCTCCGCAACTCCCTTGTCAATTCTTCCCTTCCCTCCCGCTCCACTCCTCCACCACTTACCCTTGCAACCGCAAGAGATGCTACACTTGTCCCTTCACCTCCCCCATCCACTCCTTTCAGGGACCCAAGCAGTCCTTCCAAGTCTGACAGAGGTTCACCTGCACCTCCTGCAACCTCATCTACTGCATCCGTTGCTCCAGATGCCAGCTGATCTACATCGGTGAGACCAAGCAGAGGCTGGGCGATCGTTTCGCCGAACACCTCCGCTCGGTCCGCAATAACCAACCCGACCTCCCGGTGGCTCAGCACTTCAACTCCCCCTCCCATTCCGTATCCGATCTCTCGGTCCTGGGCCTCCTCCACGGCCAGAGTGTGCAACACCGCAAGTTGGAGGAACAGCACTTCATATTCCGCTTGGGGAGTCTGCATTCTCTGGGCTTAAACATTGAATTTTCTCAATTCTGTTAACCCTTGCTGCCTCCTCCCCTTCCCACCTCTCCCTGAGCCCTCGGGCCCTGGCATTCCTTCTCTCTCTATCTCTCCCCCACCCAAGTCGCATTAGCTTCTCATTTTCACACTACAAACAGCTTACAATGGCCTGTTTCCTTTATCATCGATACTTTTTTGCATATCTTTCATTCATTGTTCTTTATCTCTCCACATCACCATCTATATCTCTCGTTTCCCTGATCCCTAACCAGTCTGAAGAAGGGTCTCGACCCGAAACGTCGCCTATCTCCTTCGCTCCTTAGATGCTGCTGCACCCGCTGAGTTTCTCCAGCTTTTTGTGTAACCCTCAATTCTCCAGCATCTGCAGTTCCTTCTTTAACAAGTTCTAGAACTTCATTAGGGAAAGCACCTGCTCCTGAGGTCTCAGTTATTTATTATTTGGAATATATCGCATGGAAGCTATTAACAACTTGCCCTAAACCCTCTGCAACAATTTCATTTCTCAGTGACCGAATAGCAATTATCTCCCTTACAAGGTCAACCAGCAAATCCCAGGAGCAGACACAAAATGCTGGAGTCACTCAACGGGACAGGCAACATCTCTGGAGAGAAGGGATGGGTGATGTTGCGGGTCGAGACCCTTCTTCAGACTGATCAGTCCAGCAGGTTCAAAAATAACTGGAAATTGCACTTAAAAAGTACATATGGTTAAGATTTCTTTACTGAAAGCATAATATATGCAGGTGATTGCATGATTTAACAACCGTTTGCATGGAAGCTAGTTTTATATTCAATTAACAATATATTTTTAATAGAACTTGGCAGTGCCACAGTTCATGATCCATGAGGATGCATTACAGGGCTTGGTCTTTTAACAGTGTTCTCAGCTATTTACTGGCTTTCAAAATAAATTTGCTGTGTAAAGTGCACCACAGGGTTATTCCATTACTTGTTAAAATAGTTTAAAATCCATACGTATTGTGGTAAAAACCCTGGAATCTGACTGCTAAGAATCCTGAAACAGAGCTTTGTTAAATTGGCAGAACAATTCTTAAAGGACCTGTCCCACTTTCACGACCTAATTCACGACCTCTGCCGAGTTTGCCCTTGACTCATACTCGCAGCATGGTCGTCGCAAGGTCATAGGAGGTCGTAGGTAGGTTGTAGGAGGTCATAGGTAGGTCGTAGCAGGTCGTGATGCTAGTCGTAGGTACTCGTGGCATCAAATAGGTCGGGGCGTTTTTTCAACATGATGAAAAATGTCCACGAGTAAAAAAAGGTCGTGAATTAGGTCGTGAAAGTAGGACAGGCCCCTTTACAGTTTCATCTAAAATGGCCCTATATTCACTGGAGTTTAGAAGGATGAGGGGACACCTCATTGAAACATAGCGAATAGTCAAATGCCTGGATATAGTAGACATGGAGAGGATGTTTCCACCAGTGGGAGAGTCTAGGACCAGAGGGCACTGCCTCATAGTAAAAGGATGTAGCTTTGGAAAAGGAGAAGAGGATGAATTTCTTTAGTAAGAGGGTGGTCAATCTGTGGATTCCATTGCCACAGATGGCTGTGGAGGCTGACATTTGGGTATTTTTAAAGCTGAGATTGACAGATTCTTGATTAGTAAGGGTGTCTAGGCTTATGAGGAAAAGACAGGAGAGTGGGGTTGAGACTGGATAGCACACAACAAAAAAGCTTCTCACTGTACCTCGTTACACGTGTCAATAAATTGAACTAAACTAAACTAAACCACATGTGTTTCCCACTGATGCTCCAGTTTTGTCCCAAAAACATGCAGGTTTGTACATTGGTTGGCCTCTGTAAAAATTGCCCCAAATATGTTGTCCGTGGGATAATATGGAACTAGAGTGAACAGGCGATGAAAGGTCGGCAAGGACTGGGTGGGCTGAAGGGCCTGCTTCCATGCTGTACCTCTAAACAAAACTAAAGTAAACTAAATTTAAGCCATTGAGACTCTAGGAAAAGGTTGAAGTGCTCAGCTCATGTGGAGCTGTTTAGTTTAGTTCATTGTCACGTGTGCCGAGGTGCAGTAAAAAGGGTGAGAAGTGTCAAGATGGTGAGAAGTGGTTGCAGAGAATAATAAGTGATAGGAGCAGGATTAGACCGTCTACTCCGTCATTCAAACATGGCTGATCTATCTCTCCCTCCTAACTCCATTCTGGGGTGGGAGATTGCAACCTTCACGTGGTCTGCCCTGTTTCGACTAATGCAATCAACCCGACGTGCACAAACGGAAGATCAAATAGAACAAGTTGTCCTACAACTTTAGGCTGTGCACGCCACACGAAAGAAGAAGAACTCCATTCTCCTGCCTTCTCCCCATCACCCCGGACACCCAAACTAATCAAAAATCTAACTATCTCTGCCTTAACAATATCCATTGACTTGGCCTCCTCAGCCTTCTGGCACAGATTCACCACCCTCTGACAAAAGAGTTTCCTCCTCATCTCCTTCGTAAAGGAACATCCTTTAATTCTGAGGCTATGACCACCAGTCCTAGACTCTCCCACGAGTGGAAACATCCTCTCCACATCCACTCCATCCAAGCATTTGTCACGTGCAGTAAAAAGAGTGAGCAGTGTTAAGAGGGTGAGATGTGGTTGCAGAGAATAATGTTATTGCAAAGATTACAGAAACTTGTGGTCTTCAAATGAGACTATTGGTTAGTTTAGTTTATTGTCACATGTACAGAGGTGTAAAAAGCTGTTGTTGTTTGCTAACCAGTCATCAGAAAGTGATTGCAATCGAGCTAAGAGCTTCATAGAAGGATTCAGGATCTTAAATATTACAAAGCCTAGTGGGTTTTTTTTTAACATGCATCAGTATGATGCCTCACAAAAATGAAAAACTAGATTGATGCACAGCAGTCAATGGTGTCACGTGGACTGCTGTTTGCATTTAACACATTTATTTGTGCCAAAAGAATACTGGAAAAGTCAAACATGAAGCAGTGCGTCTAAGGAAGCCAGGATAGTGGAATAAGGAAGCACAGGCTCAAACTGGTGAAAGGCAAATTTAAGATTGTTGCCAAGGTATAATTTTTCATGCAAAAGTGTGATTGAAACTTGGAACAGATATCAGGTAGAGATGCAGAGTTTGGGGATTTAAGAGCAAGCTGGGATTTTACTGGTACAGTAAAGATTTATTCATCAAATTGGCGTAACTAAATCATTCCTTTATGAAAATAGTACATTTCTGAGAGAAAACTTTCAAGTTGGAGACTTGCGTATCTGGTTCACTGGAACAAAGGAGAACCCAGCGTGGGGGGGATCTGCCGTGGGGGGGGGGGGGGGGGGGGGTAGGAGATCAAAGGAGGACCAGGCATTGGGGGAACTGTAATTAAGGTGGGTGGGGGGAGAATAAAGGAGGACCTGGCATGGATACTTTGTAACTTTGTCAGTGCCCTTTATGTGTCGACTCTTTGCATTCCTTCGATATGTAAACCAAAAAATGTCACTGTGACTTGTCACATGACAATAAAGTATTGTTCATTCATTCATTGCATCACAAATTAGAAGCTTTGTGAAAGGACAAGACGCAATGAGGCAGTCTCCAGTGATGGCGTGCATGGGTTGACATCAGGAGAATATGTCTAAGGAAGGAATATGTCTAGGCTGGTGTTGGGGTACTGCGGAGGGAGAGGGAGGGGGGGGGGGGGACGGGAGGTGGGGGGGACGGGAGGGGGGAAAGTGAAAGGACTGGCTAAAGTGGATGGGGAGAGGATGTTTCCACTAGTGGGAGAGTCTAGGACCAGAGGGCACAGCCTCAGATTAAAACGATGTGTTCCCTTAGAAAGGAGATGAGGGGGAATTTCATTATGTTCCAAGGTTGGACTTGGTAGAGAGGAAGGCTGTGGTTAGACGATAGACAATGGACAATAGGTGCAGCAGTAGGCCATTCGGCTCTTTGAGCCAGCACCACCATTCACTGTGATCATGGCTGATCATTCACAATCAGTACCCCATTCCTGCCTTCACCCCCATATCCCTTGACTCCGCTATCTTTAAGAGCTCTATCTAACTCTCTCTTGAAAGCATCCAGAGAATTGGCCTGCACTGGTTTCTGAGGCAGAGAATTCCACAGATTCACAACTATCTGGGTAAAAAAGGTTTTTCTCATCTCTGTTCTAAATAGCCCCTTATTCTTAAACTGTGGACCCTAGTTCTGGAATGGATTTGGTTGGGGTCCCAATCCAACAATGATGGTTCCCATGGTAAATGTGGGCTGCACAATGACCCAGAAAGAGAGATGAATGGGGACTGATGACAAAGGAACCTGAGTGACTCATGGCCACAAGTGCCCAGTTGGAATTAGCAGAATTGTATGAGATAATCCTGAAGTAGTCGTTGTTGTTTTTGTTCCGATACAGAAAAAGAAAATTAAAAATTGTTAATCGCAATTCATTGAATAAGAAAATGCTTCATGCAAATAGATTTCTAGGTGCCTGCCTGCACATCCTTTCCAGGTAGTTTCAATTTGAAATTACGTTTGATAAAATAAAATAGCTGGAAGTGTTTAATTCGTGACGTTTGCCAGAGGAGGAATAGACAGCTTGATCTGCAGTGCATGTTGTGGTTACGCTGAAGTTCCTGTGATATAATTATTTTCTGCGTATCGTGAGCATTTCAATCCTGGCCTGGCTGATTTCGTGAATCTTTTCAACAACAACAAGAAAGCCACTAGTCTGAAAAAGGATTAGTTGTTGCTCCATACAGATGTGTGCTGCTATTTAATGGAGATTTTGAATGCGGCGGAGAAGGGCGAAGGATTTAAATATTTCAACAGGGCCAGAGGGCGGATTGAACCAGTTTGAGTTGGATATCCAAATGGATATAAAGTTACTCCAATGTTATTATTGTCTTAAATCAGCTTTAGACCATTGGACCCATGATTTAGCTTCTAGCTTTTACATGACAATATCTAAATCCCTTATTCCAACCTTATTAAAAATAGCATATACACATTATGTATATTGTGCATGCTGCTACATAAACTATTACCAGTTTACCTTTCTCAAAAAGTGGTTTCCTAGTTTAAAAATGAAACAGAACAAGTTTCAAGTGGGCGGCACGGTGGAGCAGCGGTACAGTTGCTGCCTTACAGCGTTTGCAGCGCCAGGGACCCGGGTTCGATCCCGACTACGGGTGCTGTCTGTAAGGAGTTTGTACGTTTTCTCTGTGACCTGCGTGGGTTTTCTCCAAGATATTCGGTTTCCCCCCACACTCCAAAGATGTACAGGTTTGTAGGTTAATTGGCTTGGTATGAGTGTAAATTGTCCCGAGTGTGTGCAGGATAGTGTTAATGTGTGGGGACTCGGTAGGCCGAAGGGCCTGTTCCCACACTGTATCTCTAAACTAAACCAAACTGAAGTGCAACAGCAGCTGGGAACAATGCAGTATGGTTGTGAATAGGCTTTCTTCAATCCTACATGTATATTCATAAAACATGAAGATACGTACATTGATGAGTAATAATAATCACCCTGCCTGCTTCACCCGAAATGTTGTCCATCTATTCTCTTCATAGATGGTGCCTGACCCGCTGAGATAGACCAGAGCTCCAGTTGCACAAAGTCTCGTGTCCAGAGTAGGGGAATCACGAACCAGAGGGCATAGGTTTAAGGTGAGGGGGGAAAGATTTAATCTGAGCGGTAACTTTTTCCACATAAAGTGTGGTGGGTGTATGGAAAGAGCTGCCGGGGGAGGTAGTTGAGGCAGGTGCTATCATAACACATAGACAGGTACATGGACAGGAGAGGTTTAGAGGCCCGAAACGTTGCCTATCTCCTTCGCTCCTTAGATGCTGCTGCACCCGCTCAGTTTCTCCAGTCTTTTGTTTACCCTCGATTTTCCAGCATCTGCTGTTCCTTCTTAAACACAGAGGTTTGGAGGGACATGGTCCAAACACAGGCAGGTGGGACTAGTGTAGATGGAACATGTTGACCGATGTGGGCAAGCCGGGCCAAAGGGCCTGTTTCCACACTGTAAGGCCCTCTGACTATAATTTGCTCTTCCCAATGCCTCTATTAAGATAACTTTGCTATTTGCCCATGGCAATTCAGTATACAAACAGAAGCTTTGATAAGATGTTTTGTTTTTATAATTTTTAGCGAAATGAAGAAACAAAGAAATGTCTTACTCATTGAGTGAAACAGTGTGCAAACAGGCCCTTCGGCCCAACTTGCCCACACGTCCCATCTACACTAGTCCCACCTGCCAGCATTTGGTCCATATCCCTCCAAACCAGTCCTATCCATGTACCTGTCTAACTGGAATGTCGGGATAGTCCCTGCCTCAACTAACTCCTCTGGCAGCTTGGTCCATACACCCACCACCCTTTGTGTGAAAACGTTACCCTTCAGATTCCGATTCACCTTAAACCCATGTCCTCTGGTCCTCAATTCACCTACACTGGGCAAGAGACTCTGAGCATCCGCCTGATCTATTCCTCTCAGGATTTTATACACCTCTATAAGATCACCCCTCATCCTCCGGCGCTCCAAGGAAGAGTCCCAGCCTTCTCAACCTTTCCCTATTGCTCGGACCCAGATAGAGCAAAGGGGAAGATGAATTGTTCTCAGCATTGTACTGCATCAGGTTCATAGACAAGCTACTGTGTCCTCAGTGGGGTACGGGTGAATCGAGCAGCACCTTCGCTTGTATCTTATTCTTTCATCAGGAAGCAGGATGGCAAATGACAGAAAGTTAAAGTGATGAAGACAGGCAATTTCTGATGAAGATTGTAAAGCACGAGAGCCATTAGTAGAACAGTTGTTATGTATAATAAATACAATATGATACGATATAATCTTATTCTTCCCAGGAGGGAAAATGGTCTGCCAACATTCATAAAACACTACAAGATACTTGAATCATGAAATTAAGGTGAAATTAAAGAAATTAGAGTAGAAAGTTCAGATATGGGGATGTAAGAGGAGGGGGGAGCAGAGGGGAGGGGAGGGGTGTGGAGGGGAGGGAAGGGGTGTGGAGGGGAGGGGGGTGGAGGGGTGTGGAGGGGAGGAGACGGGAGTGGAGGGGAGTGGATGGGAATGGATGGGCGGGGAGGGGAGGGGAGGGGAGGGGAGGGCAATCAGTTACCTCACGACAGAAGGAGGAGGAGTTGTACAGTTTGATAGCCACATGGAAAAAGGATCTCCTGGTCCCGTTCTGTGCTACAAGATTATATTGCCTTAATTTTGAAAGCATCTATACATAAGTAAAACTCTGATCTTGTTATCTTCCGGTTTGCACAGTTTTTCTATTTGCACAAAAATGATTTTTCGGCATCTCACTCACTGTTCTCCTGTGCTGCGAGTGCAACGAGTTTTGTTCCGATCGATGGTAAATTGTAAAAGTTAGCGAGGTTTAAAAATCTTTAAAACCACTCGTGCGCAGATCGATCTCCTCTCCTGCCAGTCTCACTCCGCGGGACGGTCCGCCCCTTCCTGCACCATTGAGTCTTTACTGGAGCTGAGGGAAGCTCTGGATGGCCTGTGGAGGTCTCCAAACGGACACAATTTTCGGAGGGACTGGAAGCAGCCCAGGCCGGCGCAGGGTCAGAGATGTCGCCGATGTCGTCGAATGGAAAGCGGAGACTCTGATCGCGGCAAAGGGGAACGACCAGCGCCCCCATTGCACCACCTGCTCCAGCCCCTTCCCCTCTGGTCCCCCGCGCTGGCTCTTGCCCCCCTCCCCCCTTGATACTGCCCTCTCCCCATGGCTCTTCCCCGTCTTTCCCCCTCCTCCCCCCCACCCACACACCCATCTGCCCCCACAACTCCCACTGCCCACATGCCCACTCCCCCCACAACCCCCTGTGCGCCCACGACCCACCCTCCAACACACCCCCATGCCCCACGCACCGCCCTCATCCACCCCTCCTACACCTCCCTGCCCACACACACACACCCCATCCCCTCCCACTTCTCCCCTCCCACACATGAAAAGGAGGGGGAGGGAGTTCTCGGGGATGAGGGTTAATAAGCCGCCCCTGTGCAGTTAGGGGCTATGGGTGAGTGGCAGACTAATGGGCCCACTTAGTCTAATCATTTATATTCCTCTCATTACTTGATGGTAATTGAGAAAAATATGCACATGGCTACAAGTAGGATTTCAGCATCCCTTGGCATGCAGGATGTGTGCTGTCCATGGTGCTAATGCCTTCTTAGACCTCTAGGGAAAATAAATAATGAAACTGGGCAAAAAATCCGTTAAACGTAGTGCAATGGTATTTTGAGCACGGAGGCATGCACTGAAACAGAAGCTGTGAGCTGTCTGCATTTTTCCAGATCATAAGGTCATAAGGAATTGGAGTAGAACTAGGCCATTCGGCCCATCGAGATTACTCCGCCATTCAATCATGGCTGATCTATCTCTCCCTCCTAACCCCATTCTCCTGCCTTCTCCCCAAAACCTCTGACACCCGTATTAATCAAGAATCTATCTAACTCTGCCTTAAATATATCCACTGACTTGGCTGTGCACTGTGGACTGACCAGGAAGCAGGTCAGAGTGCAAATATTTCCATCTTCCCCCCTGCTATCAGCCCTCTGAACGATCCTTCTATAAGCTAGGGTGCTATCCATTTCACCTCTTCGCCATTTGGGATATTAGGCTTTGTCTGTGGAACTGTTGAACTACGAGGCTTAAGGGCCTGTCCCACCAGCATGCAACTCTATGCGATTAGCGCGACCAAACGTGGTCGCTTGAGCCGTCCGGCGTCGCGGGGCCGGTCCCACTTCGATCGCGGAGCCGTGCGGAATTGTGCGGAGTTCGTCCCGACATCGCGCGGGGCTCCGAAAAACTGACTATGTTCAAAAATTCCGCGCGGCAACGGCTTGTCGGCTCGCAGTCGCCTCGACGCATTACACACCGCCCCGACATCGTGCCTCCGTGAACCTCTATGTGTGTGGCTCCGTGGCCCTGTGTGTGTGTGTGCCTGTGTGCCCCTCTCTGTGTGTCCCTCTCTGTCCTGGCGAACTTACCTTAGACTTCGCTCCAAGTTCGCCTCACTTTGCGCCGCGTTGCGCCACTCACCCAACCTCCGCGCGGCCCCTGCTGCCGGTTTGGTCGCGCTTGCCGCATGCAGGCGCATGCTGGTGGGAACGGCCCTGTACAGGGAACACCCGACCTCCGCGCGGCCCCCGCTTCTAGTTTGATCGCGTTCATCGCATAGAGTTGCATGCTTGTAGGACAGGCCCTTTAGAACAATATTTTGCACTCTGTATCTTCCCCTTTGCGCTACCAATTGTAATTTAGTTTGACTTTACTGCATTTTTATATCGTATTATCTGATCTGGTTGGATTGCATGCAAGACAACGTTTTTCACTGTACCTCTCCCCCCTCCCCCCCTCATGTTTTTTCCATAGATGCTGCCTGACCTGCTGAGTATTTCTCGCATTTATTATTCTCGTTTCAGATTTCCGCATCTACACGTTTCTGACATGCTATCGTGTTTAGATATACTTTACAACAGTTTCAAGAAGTCTTTTGACAATCTAAAATGTCAAATGCCTTCTGCATAAAAAATCTTCAGACCTAAATTTGAGGAAGTATTTATTAGGTTCGGAGATTGTTGGGTAATAGAGGAAGGAATAACAAGTATTTAACTGACAGAAATCAATGAAGAGTGTTTCTTCCATAAGTACGTGCATCTTAACTGATCACGACATTTATCAAAGATTTAAAATAGCCCGATAGAAAACATATAGTTAAAATGTTGCCAAGTTTTCCCAACAGCATGAAGATTTATGGTATAGTATTTCTGTGGAGGAGAGGAGGAAATTACCAAGATACAGTGATAGATGACGAGAATGAGCAAAACTATGACAGATGGATTTCAACATATTAGCATGAAGTCATTTATTTCCGAGCAAGAAAAGTTAGATCCAACTGTTACATAATTGGTAAAAAGCTAACAACGGTGAAAGTTTGTCTTCACAGTTTCAGTCATATCCAAAAAACTAATTGGTATAAAGAATAACAAAATATCAGTTGTTGGCCATTTAAGACTAGGAGAAATTAGTTTCCCTAGACAGTGGAGAAATTCTTTACCACATTTGAAGCCGCCATTAAATACATTCACGAAGGAGTTGAATGCTTTTCTTTGGGATTTGGGGGAAACAGCTGGAACAAGATGCTGAATTTCAATGATCAACTTTATCATATTGAACAGATTCAAGGACAGTTTCTGTCGCTGCTTTTATCTGACAACTGAACCATCCTCTCACCAACTAGGGAGCAGTCCTGACCTCCCATCTACCTCAGTGGAGAAACTCGGACTATCTTTACTTGGACTTTACTAGACTATCTTGTACTAAAACAACTTGATTGTAATTTTAGTTTAGTTTAGTTTGGAGATACACTACACTGTGCGGATACAGGCACTTCGGCCCACCGGGTCCGTGCCGACCAGTTATCCCTGCACATTAACACTATCCTACACCCACTAGGGCCAATTTTTACATTTACCAAGCCAATTAACTTGTACTTCTTTGGAGCGTGGGAGGAAACCAAAGATCTCGGAGAAAACCCACGCAGGCCACGGGGAGAACGTACAAACTCAGTACAGACTGCACCCATGCTCGGGATCGAACCCTGGTCTCCGGCGCTGTATTCGCTGTGAGGCAGCAACTCTACCGCTGCGCCACCGTGGCATGCATAATCTTTCCATTGACTGGAGAGCACGCAACAAAAAAGCTTTTCACTGTACCTTGGGGCACGTGATAATTATAAAATTAACTAAATGAAGTAAAGTAGGCTCAAAGGGTTAAATGAGTTCTATTTTCTATGTTTCTAATAAAGATTCCTATGGCTTTCAAAAGCCAAATCAACCTTTTATATTCAACAACTTTATTCAATAAAATGATCCTGGCTGATCAATCAAATTCAACATCCTGTTTCAACTTTCTCCCCATATACTAAAGAAAAGCATTTTATTAGTGTCACACCAAAATCAAAAGTCCCCAGCTGAATTATTCATTCCGTATCTGTATTTAATAGATTTTTTACTAATAATGACTGTAGACTTTAGAGATACAGTGCGAAAACAGGCCCTTTGGCCCATCGAGTCCACACCGACCATCGATCAACCCATACGCTAGCACTATCCTGCACACACTAGGGACAATTTACAATTTTACCACAGCCCCAATTAACCTACAAACCTGCACCGGAGCACATGGGGGAAATCCATCAGTCACAGAGAGAAGGTACAAACAGCACCCGTGGTCAGGATCGAACCCGGGTCTCTGACGTTGTAAGGCAACAACTCTACCATTGCGCCACCGTGCCCCAACCCTAGTGTGCAGCCCTAATAGCCCGAGTGGAATGGTACTTGGAATGACCAGCTCATAATGGAACTGGGACGAAATAAACCAATTTCCCACCAATTCAATGGGTGATGGATTGCTTTTGGGACAGTGGCCACATTAATAGGAGAGTTTTCGAAGAATCTAAAACCTCTTCAAGCAGAATTGTGTAGATGTAGACAGACTGGTAAAAATATGATGGAAATGGGCTGTTTCTCTGGAATGGCTAAGCCCCTGGAGTGCAAGGAAAAGATTCTCTCTATTTAAATAACGTGTGAGGCTGGGAAGCTGCCAAATAGCAACAGCAGCAGCAGGCAAGCCCCATCTCTCAAACTGCTGGCAGTGCAGGAACATCCTGGAAATAATTGGCCAGTAAAGCCTGTCAAGAGTCGACAGCGTTTTATTGTCAAATGTCCCGAAAGGCAACAATGAAATTCTTACTTGCAGCAGCAGCAGCAGCACAATAGGTTAAGCAGCATCAACGAAGGGATGACAGAAAACCTCTTCCCTCGCCACCCACCCTCCCCCCGCCCCCACCCCATCTCCCCCAAATTCCCTTCCACCCACATCCCCTCCCTCTGGAGTAAATCAGCCGGTCAGGCAGCATCCCTGGAGAACATGGATAGGTGACGTTTCGGGTTGGGACCCTTCTTCTAATATACGTCCAGGTCCCTCTACACCTCCATCCTCAACCAGGCAGGTCTTCACACCTGCAGGATCTTCCCCAAACTCCCCTGCTATTCCCCTTATCTGACACCCCTTGACTCTAATCACACCTGAAGTCTTTGTCACCAATTTTACCCATCTACCAATCAACCCCCACCCCCCACCCTCCCTCCACCCACAACTATATCTATCACTTACCAGGCTTTGTCCCACCCCATCTCTCTTTTCAGCTTTCTCCCCCGCCCCCAACTCCATCGGTCCGAAGAAGGGTCCCAACCTGAAATGTCACGTAACCATATTCCCCAGAGATATTGCCTGACCCCGACGTTACTCCAGCACGTTGTGTGTGTGTGTGTTTTTTTAAGTATATGGACATGAGTGGAATATATTGGGTAGATTCACAGAGTCTTTTACACAGAGTAGGGGAATCAAGAACCAGAGGCCATAGCCTTAAGGGGAGAGGGGAATGATCTAATAGGAATAACTTTTTCACACAGAGGGTAGTGGGTATATGGCGTGAACTGCCACAAAAGGTGGTTGAGGCAGGTACTATAACATTTGAACAGGTACCTGGATAGGAAAGGTTTAAAGGGATATGGGCCACATACAGGTAGGTGGGACGAGCATAGATGGAGCACCTTGGTCGACATAGGCAAGTTGGGCCAGAGGGCCTGCTTCTGTGCGGTACTACTCTATGTCTCTATCTTCCCATGGCATATATGTTGACAAATGATCTGAATTAAGGTTCTTAAGAATCCGTGTTTTCTGGGCATGTAACTTTAGCTTTATATGTATCTTACAGAGTGAAGCATACAATTTCCATAGATGCACCTCTGCTTATGCTATCAAAATGTTCAATTAACTTTGTGCAAATGTGAGCTTGTTCTGATGTTTGGTTTGGCTCAGTTGATCATAATTCATTTGTGTGCTCAATTATTTCTTCTCAGTCTCTCAGTATTTTGGCCCAATCTCAATTAGACCTCCAGCACGCTGATAAGATTAGAGGTTAAAGTCCCAATCAAGCTGGATATTTATTAAACCGGTAATTAGAAAGTTGCTATCCTGGAATCATAGATTATGAAGCAATTGGGCGGCACAGTGGAGCAGCTGGTAGAGTTTTTGCTCACTGCGCCAGAGATCCGGGCTCAATCCTGACCTTGGGTGCTGTCTCTACGGAGTTTGCATGTTCTCCCTATAACTGCATGGGTTTTCTCAGGATGCTCCAGTTTCCTCCCACATCCTAAAGACATGCAGGTTTGTAGGTTAGTTGGCGTCTGTAAAATTGCCACTAATATGTCGGAGATGTGGTAACATAGAGCTGGCGTGATCGGTGATCAGCGTGGACTCAGTGCACCATGCGGGAAACTTTTTAATCTCTATCCTGTACGGGGGCCCGATTTTTCCTTGTCGAGTCTCCGTTGTCGTTGGGCCTAACATCGTGGAGCCGGCGGCCGCCAACCGGAATCGGCCTGGGGCTCCAGTCGCGGAGCCTGCGGACTCACCATCGCGGAGCTGGCCGACTTCAGAGTGCGGAGCGCTGTGGTGGCGCGCGGCTGCGACCCGACTTCGGAGCTCGGAGGCTCCGGCTGCAGGACCTGTGGACGGTAGTTTCGGGACTTACCATCGCCCGCTGGGGGGGCTCTAACATCTAACATCAGGAGCCTCGATCGGCTCGATGCAGCAGTTTGGCTGCCTGACTGCGGGAGAGGAATGGGCTCAGAAAACAGGGAAGAGATAAGACTTTGCCTTCCATCACAGTGAGGAGGTGTTTTGGGATTCACTGTGATGGATGTTTTGTGTGGAATTGTTAATTGTGTGTTTTGTTTTTTTTTTGTTTGATGATGACTTGCAGAAACACAATTTAATTTGAACTTATGTCCAAATGACAATAAACGATTCTGATTCTGATTCTATGATGTATCTTTGAACTAAGATAAACATTACATTTTTTTGTGTGGCATTGTTAATTGTGATTTTTCCACTCATCACTAACTGAAATAATGTCAAACTAAGGCAGCACAGTGCACGTTCTCCCTGTGAGTTTCCTCCGGGTGCCCTGGTTTCCTCCCACATCACAAAGACGTGTGGGTTTGTGGGTTCTTGCCCCTCTGTAAATTGCCCTATTGTGTTGGCAGTGGATGGGAAAGTTGGAACTGACTAGTACCAGTGTGAATGGGTGATCGATGGTTGGCATGGGCCTGGTGGGCCGAAGGGCCTGTTTCCGCAATGTATCTGTCAACCAAACTAAACTAACTGGGAGGGAAAGAGAAGAGAGTTGTAGCTACATGCTGCTGGAGCAGCGGGAAGAGCCCACAGAGCCACGGTCGAACGGAAGACCCGGCGGATCACGGTCTGCGGGGGGAAGTCGCACCGGCTCTTTAGACCGCCGGCCTAGGAGGGGGAGGCCCCTGTTCACCCCTCGAAGACCAGAGACCGGGAGGAGGGAGTAACAACGACAGACGCAACGGGCAAGGGGAGAGGCCAATAAGATAGGAGAGAGAACCGGGGTCTGGCCTACCGCACACTCGAGGTCGCCTGTGGGCTGCACCCTCGAGGGACAAAGGCGGATGGATGAGGAGAGGGATGCAGCATCCAAGGATGGAGATGGCTGGGACATGCCTGGAGCATGGCACTGCTCACAAGAACTAGAGCATGGAGTTTGAAAATGTCACCAAAACATGGTGCCTCGTGCATGTGGGCTCGGTAGACTATTTCTGTACACTTGCTAAACGGGGAGAGGAAGTATGGTAATACTCTACTGGACAATTTGTAAGAAAGAGAATTTCACTGTTTGATGGTGTGGTGCGTGTTGTGGGCGTTCCAGTGGACAAGGTTTTGAAAGAAGAATGCCTTGCAGAACCTAGAAGAGAAATACAGTTCCATTTAGCTTATTAATAACCACCTCAGAGTGTAGAGGAATACTGTTTATTCTATTCCGCCAGTTCTCCTGCATTGCTTAAGGCTGATATGATGATTTAGGATAATCGGGTTTCATCATGGCAAGGACATCCCTGGGTGGCACACTGGTGTGGATGGTCGAGCTGCTCCCTCACAGTGCCAGAGGCCCCCAGGTTCGATCCTGACCTCGGGTGCTGTCCATGTCAACTGTGGCCGCGTGGGTTTCCTCCGGGTGCTTTGGGTTTCCCCCACATCCTCAAGCTATGCGGGTTTGTAGGTTAATTGGCTTAGTTAAAATACTCTTAAGTGTACAGGGGGTGGATGCAGAAGTAGGATAAGATAGAACTCGTATGAAAGAATGGTTGATTAGTACGGGTGTTAAGGGTTATGGGGTGGATGGAGTTGAGCGGGAAAGATAGATCAGCCATGATTGAATGGCGGAGGAAACGTGATGGGCCGAATGGCCTAATCTGCTCCTAGAACTTATGAATTTAATGGTCGGCATGGACCTGATGGGCTGAAGGGTCAAAGTCAAAAGAGTTTATTGTCATGTGTCCCTGACAGGACAATGAAATTCTTTCTTTGCATAGCACAACAGAACATAGTAGGCATTGATTACAATTATATACGTAAATACACACATGAATTAATAAATTAATAAAGCGCAAATAACAGATGGAGGGATATTAATGTTCAGAGTTTTGTCCGAGCCAAGATTAATAGCCTGATGGCTGTGGGGAAGTAGCTATACCTGAATTAGTCTATTTCCATACTGTATCTTTCGATCAAAAGTTGTACTCAGAAATCAAGAATCAAGATAGATTTCCAGTATCTTGTAAGTGACATGTGCATAAAATAAAATTTTAGTTGCTGGCAATCATTGTTGATTTTACCCTGCAAAATCTTTACGGCCAAGTTGCATCTCTGAGTTCTTGAGAGTGGGTCCTCCTTTAAGCTATCCCTTGACAGTAAAAAAAAGGCACAACCAGAAAGTGCTATCTTGACGTTGAAGAATTTTCTCTAATTTCATTAAGTATCCTCGCTGTTGGCTGGAATTACAATATTTTAGAGAGAGATGCTGAGACATAGAACATAGCATTTTGTGCCCGACAGAAAGGGACACAAAGTGCTGGAGTAACTCGGCAGCACTTTTTTTAATCAAAAATATTTATTCAAACATTAAAATAGTATTTACCACACAATAAAGCAAAACAGATCGCACCACCATTGTGCAAGATAAAACAAATATACCAAGTAAACCACTATACTACTATATTACAATCCTTGTCCAGGATACACCCAATCGGGGGCGCCGTCCTGTATGGGTATGGCTGCCCAACCTGCAGCTGTCCGTTTTTCACCTTTTTTAAAATTTTTAGCGAGTTAAAGTGTTTTGTGTTCCGAAGCCGACAGCGCGGCCTGTCGGCTTCGGACGCCGCGGTCCCCGGTAAGGAAGCGTCCGTTCCAGGTTTCCCAAGCCGCTGTGAGGATTCTCCCGACTATGGGTGGACATGGGGATGGGGACTGGACTTTGTGCCTTCCCTCATAATGGGAACCATTGTGGGGAACGTATTTTATGTTTACATTTCCTTTTTATTGTTATGTTGTATTCTTTTTTTATGTATTTTATGTTTTTTATGTAATTCTTTTTTATTCTTTTATTGCAATGGCAATGCACATCTCACTACACCAATTGGTGTGTGTGACTAATAAAGAACCTTTGAACCTTTGAACCCCCTCGGTGCCCGAAGGTCCCGGAAAACCCCCAGGGTGCCCGTGAACGGTGCATAGTCCCTCTCCAGTACCACCCGGGCGCGGAGAAACTCTGCAGCCCAGGCAGCCTCTCTGGAAACAGTACAGCACAGGAACAGGCCCATTTGACCTGCTCACTGTGTGCCACTCATGATGCCACGTTCAACTAATCCCCTCCTCTGCATTGTCGAGAATATTGGTTGCCGATAACTAAGAAATTTGGAATCCACCTTGAATCAGAATATCGAAAGCTGGGTGTGAGTTCTCCCCATTAAGATAACATGTGGAAATTCAATGAGAAGGGCGAGCTGTGCAATTTAGCTGGAATAGTGCACAATGGAACAAATATTCCATCTGAAGGTAGACTAAAATACTGGAGTAACTCAGTGGGTCAGGCAGCATCTTTAGTTTTTTTTAGTTTAGTTTTAGTTTAGAGATATAGCGCCGAAATGGGCCCTTCAGCCCACTGTGTCCGCATCAACCAGCGATGCCCATATACTAGTATTATCCTACGCACACCAGGGACAATTTACAATTATACCAAGCCAAATAACCTACAAACCTGAACATGTTTGGATTGTGGGAGGAAACCGGAGATACCGGAGAAAACACATGCAGGTCACGGGGAGAACGTACAAACTCAGTACAGACAGCACCCAGTCAGGATTTAACCCGAGTCTCTGGTGCTGTAAGGCAACAAATCGACCTCTGTATCACTGTGCCACAATGATGCATCAGGTCAGAACCCTTCTTCAAACTCACTTCAAACCAGGGTCGAAAGAAGTGTCCCGACCGAAAGCATCACCTAATGCTTTTCTCCGGAGATGCTGCCTCACCCGCGGAGATGCTCCAACATTTTGTGTCAATCTTCAGCATAAACCAGCATCGGAAGTTCCTTCCTACATAAGATATTTAAACCACTGGATTGGCAGGCAAGTGATTTGCCAAAATAGTACTAGTGTAAAGTAGAGCTTGCATCATATATTGTGCTGATATCAGCAGGAGGAGATGAAAGTAAAGTTGCTATTGTACATCAGTAGTTGCATTGGGAGAGAAATGTATCACACCAAGCTTTCAAATGAGACCGTGGAGAATACAGGAGCATCTTTGCCTACCGAGACATTAAACAGCTGGCCATAACTAGTTCTTTACATACAACCAGCAGCAGAGGAAATCCCTTGGTTATTTATTTAACCAAGCTAGGATAAGCGCAGTTTCACAGATTTAAAGGATTTACTTTTCAAGGATGTGATATTTGTGGAATTCAGGATAGCGGACCAGCTACCAGGGGAGGAAGAGCTAACTCTAGCCATGTGCAGAGCTGTAGAGCTATCCAAACTCAAGGTGGGAACATCACTTGGCTAATGGAATCAAGGGATATGAGGGGAAAGCAGGAAGTGGGTACTGATTTTGGATGATCAGCCATGATCATATTGAATGGCGGTGCTGGCTCGAAGGGCCGAATGGCCTGCTCCTGCACCTATTTTCCATGTTTCTAATAGGAAGCAGATAAGGTGAGGTTTAAGACGTGGTGAAAGGCGGAGAGAATAGTAGGTGTCTGTGGCGAGGGACTGTTGCAAGTACTGTGGGAAACAGTATTTGCAAAATAAATTCCTTACCTGGGGGTGGAGGGGGGGGGGGGTGAAGTATGCATTACGTTGGCTGACAGGACATTCCTACAAGCAGTGCATGATTAAGAGGATGTTGGAAATGTACACGGTGGATAATGTGAGTCATGCAAGGACAGAGAGAGGGTCGGACTCAGATTACTAGTTCGTTCGCTCGTGTGTCAGACGGCGTATAGCTCGCTGTCGGCTTCTGTCGTCGTCCAACGTGTTGACAGAATTGGTCGCCCGCCACGTCACAGACTGCATCGTGTCATCGTTTCCGGGGATCGCCACGAGGAGGCTTGTGTCATGATCCCCAGATTACCATTCCCAGTTAAAAATAATGTACAAGTACCAAATGAACTCCGTTTTCTGGAGAAAATGCAGCTACAATGGGCATAGAAGGACACAAAGTGCAGGAGTAACTCAGCAGGTCAGGCAGCATCTCTGCTGAGCATGGATTTGTGGTGTTTTGCGTCGAGACCCTATTTCAGGTGGTCATAAGAAGGGTCTTGACCTGAAACGTCACCTATCCTGTTATCAGGCAACTGAACTGTCCTCTCACCAGAGGTGTGACCCACTATCTACATCATTGGAGATCTTTAATCGGACTTTAACTTGCACTAAATGATATACCCTTTACCCTGCATCTGTACACTGTGGACAACCTGAATCAGGTTGGCACGTAACAAAAAAGCTTTTTCACTGAACCACTGCAAACAAAAGTAAACTAAACTACACAAACCTATCCATGTTCTCCAGAGATGTTGCCTGACCTGCTGAGTTATCCCAGAACTTTGTGTCCTTTAGTGCATTAACTACCATCAGCAGTTGTTTGTTTTTACAATGGATATATCTACACCAAGATGTAGGAGAAAGAACAACTTGTGATTATGTTTGATTCAGGAGCAATGTGTGACATCTTCCCTGAGCAAGCTGTTTTTTCAATTTCATTTCGGAGTCACGTGAGTGACTTCGTGAAGAACCCGCCAGCACGCATGCGCGACATATCGTCGCTCGCATTGCAGTCGACGGCTGGAGAGGAGCGCGGCTCGTCACCAGCCCTTCATAAGGGCCACTCAGGTAAGTACAAACAACCTTGAGTTGGTTGTTCTGTGTAAGTAATTGTGTTTTCTTCCACAGAAACATGGACAGCGGGAAAAATAAAGGCCGTAAAACTTCTACAAGGAGTTGTCGGCAACCCAACCCGGAGCCCCCCTCCACGGCAGGAGGACGGGCCGGGAAAAAGGCGCGCAAGCCGGGGAGCCCTGTATTCACAGGATCCGGTTTACCGACGCAGCTATGCCCTAGCGGGGTACCTGCAGTACAAACAGTCGGTACAGCGCCGGAGCAGGTGCATCCTGACTCCATCTCGCTCTCACCCACTGGGTCGTTTGCAGAGACGAGCAAGAGGGATTCGCGTGCTGATGCACGGCCCTTCTCCCTGAGCCCTCTTGAAGGAGGCAGGGATGCAATTCCACTACCTAGCCCTTCGCGGGTTGAGGTCTCACCAGGAGCCACTAGGAAGTGGTCTGGTGAATCAGGCAGGCCCGAGTCCACTGGCAGACCAAGGAGGGCCAGTGTCGACTCACCACCCAGGGGGACCAGGAGGAGTCACAAGGGTGGAGCCTCGCCTAGGTCACCGCTTCCCCCGCTGGGGGCAGGTCGGGACCGTACGCCGTCTGGGTCCAGGTCAAGGACAGTCGGCAAGCCCGCGCGGACGTCGGGTCACCACGCTGCGGCGTCAGGTGCCGACCTCTCCCCACCCATGCCCTTCGAGGCAGCCGGGTCCAGCTCAGCGAAAAGGAGGCGCTTGAGCAGGTCCGCGTGGGAATCGCTCAGCTTCGCCGAGGCGGCTGGTAGCAACACATCATCACAGTACCGATATTACCTCGACGAGGTACGGACTGCTGATCGGAGCCTCCGGAGTTCCTTCGGGCACGAGGCCTCTTACCTCCCACACCCGCCCGATGAAGGGCGCTTGGATCGTATGGAGAGGATATTGGAGCAAGTTCTTCTCAAACAGGGACACACACAGCTCCAGGGGACTCATGGATATATCCCCGTCCCCATCTATGGACAGCATAAGACCAGATGAGGAGGACATCCTGGTACATGCCCCAGCAGCACCTGAGGTCCCTCAGGAAGATCTGCTGGATGTGGCAGCCAAATTCGGGTTACCCGTATCATCAGGACAGCCCCTCAACATCAAACTGGCCGCAACCATAGATTACCTTACCAACCATCAATTGCAGGAGGAGGTCCTTGTGAAGGCCATGGAGAGACACAAGGCTCCAGGGAACTGCAATTCACTCCACGTGCCGATTGTGAACATGCCAATCTGGGGTAATATCAGCCCGGGCATCAGAGCGCAGGAAGTGAAACTGCAGAGGATTTTAAAACTACTTACGTCTGGGATCACCGCTTTTGCAAAGTCGGTAGATGGGGTTGATCTAAGCACCGAACAGGAGGATGCTCTAGCTCTGCTCTGCAATACGCAGTACGAGATCAACGCTTTCCGGAAGAGCATTATTAAACCTTCCTTGAATCCCAAATTTGCGGGACTATGCAGAGCACCTCCTACCCCCCCACCTAGACAGCTGTTCGGGGAAGACCTCCCAAAGCAGGTCAAAGAGCTGGATGACCATGCGAAAACCATAGGTCTGATGAGACCACATTTTGTGGCCAGACCTTCGGCCAAGAAGACACCTTACTTCAGGCCACGAGGTCAGACCGACAGGCCAACAAGGACCTACGTTCCGGCACCTCCTCAATATCAACAGCCTCCTCAGCCCAGGCCTTTTTTAGGGCTAGGCCCTCAGCGGCCAGCATGGAAGATGCGGATTCCGCACCAACCACGAAACCCAGCACCTCCACGTCCCACCAAAAATCCCAGGGACCGCCGATAACCATGAAGGTAAGGGGGTCTGGATTCCATGCACTTGCATGTCTAACCTCACGAGTTGGGGGCAGATTACGGGGATTTAAGGAGGCTTGGGAAACCATCACTTCAGATGAGTTTATCTTGCAAAGTATTCAGGGTTATGAAATTGAGTTTATTCATGGCCAATTGCCTCCACCCCAGCATATGCCGAATCGCAAATTTGTGCTTTCCAAAAAAGAATTGGCAGAAGGCTATGCTGAAATCTTGAGTTTACAAGACAAAGGTGTGATAGAACGAACCACACATGAACCAATTGAATTTGTGTCTAATATATTTACTAAAACTAAAAAAGACGGTGGATGCCGGGTCATTATAGATTTAACTCACTTGAATACCTTTGTAAAATACACCCATTTCAAAATAGACACATTTGAAACAGCCAAATCTTTGATTTCGGAGGGCTGCTTCATGGCATGCATTGATTTAAAAGATGCATACTATTCAGTATCCATTCGGAAACATCATAGGAAGTTCTTGAAGTTTACCTGGATGGATCAGCTTTGGCAATACAAAGCATTGCCCAATGGGCTTATTACAGCCCCCAGACTGTTCACCAAACTACTCAAGCCAGTGTTATCTACACTGCGGAGACAAAATCATACGGTCATGGCCTATTTGGATGACATTCTGATAATTGGGCACACTCTGGAATCAGCAGAGTTGGCGGTTTCAGCCACAGTGGAAATTTTTCAAAAAATGGGGTTTATAATCCATCCAGACAAATCAAAGTTCCTCCCCGCACAGATCATGGACTACTTGGGGTTCACGATAGACTCCAATCGCATGATCACCACCATCCCAACTAACAACGTTGGTGATGTGTTTCAAGCATGCAAGAACCTGGTCTGCGCCAGTATACCGTCTATCAGATTAACTGCCAGGGTAATTGGCAAAATTGTAGCAGTATTTCCAGCTGCTCAATATGGACCTTTACACTATCAGAATTTACAAAGGTCAAAAATAACAGCATTAAAACTAAATGCTGGACATTATGATAGACCTATGCAGTTGCCGGTTAAGGCAAAACTTGAGTTACTATGGTGGATTGGCAATATCCATAACTCATTTAAACCCATCATTGTGTCTCGTCCAATGGTATACTTGCAAACAGATGCAAGCTCCCATGGCTGGGGAGCTACGGACAACAACAACAGTTGTGGAGGTAGATGGGATTCACTTGAAGCTACTTTGTTGTTAGCACAAGGGATAAACTATTTGGAGATGCTAGGAGCATTCCACGGACTAAGAGCCTATTGTTCAAACATGACTAACACTCATGTCCGTCTCCAAATAGACAATACCACTGCGGTGGCTTATCTGAATCATATGGGCGGTACCAGGTCAATTTCATGCAATGAATTGGCAAACACAATTTGGCTCTGGTGTATTCAACGGAATATTTGGATCTCAGCTACCTACTTGCCAGGTGAGCTCAATACAGTGGCGGACACCAGGTCACGGAAGTTCAATGACAACATCGAGTGGATGTTGAACCCCCAAATATTCACCAAAATTACAGCCAAATTTGGTAAACCGGATATTGGCCTTTTTGAGTCACGGTTGAACCATCAGGTACCAACATACGTATCATGGGAGCCAGATCCTGGGGCAATGGCGATGGACGCATTCTCGCTAGACTGGGGGAAATGGTTCTTCTATGCCTTTCCTCCATTCTGCCTCATCAGTCGGGTATTGCGGAAAATCCAGCTCGATGCTGCCAAGGGCATCCTCATTATACCCGACTGGCCTACGCAATCATGGTATCCGGTGGTCCTTGGAATGATAAGTCAACCATGGGTCCTCTTAGAGGGTTGCCCACAATTGGTGACGAACCCTGCCACAGGGGAACCACACCCCTGCCATAGTCATTTGAATCTATTGGCTTGCAGGATCTGAACAGGCTACTACTTCAGTATGGTCTATCTTCAAGGACAATGGATACCATGGGAGCATCATGCAGGGAGTCCTCAAGACGGCAGTACTTATCGTACATCAGGAAATGGGAATCCTATTGTGGCCGCATGGACGTTGCATATGACTCCGTCTCCATCACAGATGTGCTGGAATTTCTTGCGGGGCTACACCATGATCAACATCTCAGCTATAGTGCCATCAATAGCGCCAGGAGTGCGCTATCGTCCTACCTCAATATTGAGGTACGATCCAATAAATTGGTCTCCAAACTTATGCGGGGGATATTTAATTCCAACCCGCCGAGGCCCCGTTACAACGTCACATGGGATATTGGCAAAGTGCTGACCCTGCTGAGAACATGGTCACCCATGACGGGGCTCGAATTGTACAAACTCACCCTGAAGGTGGTGATGTTGATGGCACTTACTTCAGCACAAAGGGTGCAAACGCTTCACAAGGCCAAGATCGACAGAATGATCTCTACCCCTGAACGGGTCACTTTCTTCATTGATGCATTGCTCAAGCAGCATAGACCTGGATTTACAGGGCTGCAGCTGGAGTTTCCAGCATACCCCGCTGATGCTAGGCTATGCATAGCCACCCATATCCGCCACTATATCAAAGTGACGAGGAAAATAAGGGGAATGGAGCAATACCTGTTCATCAGTCACAAAAAACCTCACCATAGAGTGACGGTGCAGACGATATCCCGATGGCTCAGGATCGTCTTGAACAAGGCAGGTATTGACACTGATGTTTTTAAATCCCATTCCACCAGGGCAGCATCAACATCGGCGGCAAAGGTCATGGAGGTGCCCATGGACCAGATACTTGCCACAGCGGGATGGGCCAGTGAAGCCACTTTTCAACGGTTTTACAATAAACCCGTCACCGTACCTGGAATGTTCGCAGGAGCCGTGCTGGATGCAGGCCGAGAGCATACAGTTACCCCTCAGTGAGGGGCCTTTCTTGTTGTTATTAATAAATATTATTACTTTTTCAGAGAAACAGTGACGGAAATTGATTACTGCTGTCCACCTTTTCAGTAGCGTGTGTGATAGCATGGACGTTGTCCAGGGCGTGAAATCACAGAAGCTTTGAAGTCTTCACGAAGTCACTCACGTGACTCCGAAATGAAATAGTAAGATTAAACGAGAACTTACCAGTTTGAGGTTTGATCTTTATTTTATGAGGAGTTGCGATGAGGGATTTTGTGCCCTCCGCTCCCAACCCTCGATCATAAAGTCAACTGGTAACTAGAGTCTCTTCAATCTTACTATAACAAGTCATTTCTTGGCTTGGTTTTTTCTGTGATTCCACACCGCGGCTTTGAAGTATGTCGCGCATGCGTGCTGGAGGGTTCTTCACGAAATCCCTCATCGCAACTCCTCATAAAATAAAGATCAAACCTCAAACTGGTAAGTTCTCGTTTAATCTTACTATTAAATGGTTCAATGATTCAGTGGAACTTTATTGTCACGTGTATTCTGCTGGAGTGAAATTCCTTTTTTGCATACCGTTCAGTAAAAATCTTACAATACATTGGCACAATCATACTTAAGTACAAGAATGTAAGAATAGTATGTGTCGGAAGGAACTGCAGATGTTGATATACATCGAAGATAAACACAAAATGTTGGAGTAGCTCTGCGGGACAGGCAGCATCTCTGGATAGAAGGGTCGGGTGATATTTCGGGTCGAGACCCTTCTTCAGACTTCCTAATGCAGGAATAGTAGATCGTTCAAGGGATGTGGGCTTCACAGGTTGAGCTAGAATGTAATTGCCCCTCTTAACTTGCCCTTGAGAAGGTGATAGCCAGCTGCCTTATTGAACCACTGTTGCCCTTAAGGTGTGGATATACCTACAATGTTATTAGGAAAGCTGATCCAGTATCTTTTAGAGTTCAGTTCGGAGTTCAGTTCAGTTTAGTTTATTGTCACATGTACCGAGGTACAGTGAAAAGCTTTTGTTGCGTGCTAACCAGTCAGCGGAAAGACATTACATGATTACAATCGAGGCATTCACAGTGCACAGATACATGCTAAGGGAATAACGGTTAGTGCAAGGTAAAGCCAGTAAAGTCTGAGGGACTCCAATGGGGTAGATGGTAGCTCAGGACTGCTCTCTGGTTGTTGGTAGGATGGGTTAGTTGCCTGATAACAGCTGGGAAGCAACTGTCCCTGACTCTGGAGGTGTACGTTTTCACACTTCGATACCTTGTCCCCGAAGGGAGAGGCAACATAAGGTATAAATGTCGCGCAGACATCATTTTGATGCAGCGATGATGAAAAACACGGCAATATGGTCCCAAGTCAGCATGGTGTGTGGTTTGGAAGGCAACTTCCCCTTCTTTGGCTGCCCTTATTCATCTATATCGGGGGGTAGTCATGCATTTGGATGGTGCTGTCGATGGAGCCTTGGTGAGTTGCTGCAGTGCATCCAGTCGCTGGTGCAAGCTGCAAGAAGTGCAGAATGCAACGTGCTGGAGTAACTGCGGGTCAGGCAGCATCTCTGCACAACAAGGACAGATGACGTTTTTGGTTCAACACCTTTCTTCAGACTGAAGAAGGGTCCCAACCCAAAACGTCAATCTGAATAAGAGTCCTGACCCGAGATGTCACCCATCCATGTTCTCCAGAGCTGCTGCCTGTCCCACCAAGATACTCCAGCACTTTTGTGTCTTCCCTTGGTATACCGGGATATGCAGTTCTTTGGTTGTATGCTGTAAGAAAATATTGTCGTGACCTTACGATTTACCTTTATTTGAGTACTCTTCCTAGTTTGAATTATGAATTACTATTATTCTTGCAGTATCTTAGAAAGAGATAATGCGGAGCTTCATCAGACCTATCTTCAAAGTACTAATCATTCTTTACTTCCATGGGTCGGGGGGGATGGTTAAAAATGAATCTTGTGGCCTCTATCCTACATTGAATGGTAGATGGTCAGTGGTGGAAGTTAAATACCAAGTACAGCAAATGTGTTATCACTAGATATGAGCACAGCTCTTTTACTGTAACAGGTAACATGCTGAGCAAGAATCTTTATTCATAGGATCATAAGATAAATTAGCATAATTAGGCCATTTGGTCCATCGAGTCTGCCCCGCCATTTGATCATGGCCTGTCGCTTTTGTCTCCATTCTTTCTCTAGTCTTTGCCACTCACTCCACCATCTGCCAAACTACTTCCCGCTCGCATGCATTCACCGATCACTTGTGTCGGAAGGAACTGCAGATGCTGCTTTAAACCGAAAATAGACACAAAATGTTGGTGTAACTCAGCGGGTCAGACAGCATCTCTGGAGAAAAGGAATAGGTGACGTTTCAGGTCGAGGCCCTTCTTTTCGACCCGAAACGTCGCCTATTCCTTTTCTGCAGAGATGCTGTCTGACCCGCTGAGTTACTCCAGCATTTTGTGTCTATCCACCGGTCACTTGCCAGGCTTTGTCCCATTGCCACCGCTCCCCAGCTTTTCCCCTCCATGCAAGCACCAGTCTGGAGAAGGATCCTGACCCGCAACGTCACCTGTCCATTCCCTCCACAGATGCTGCCTGACCTGCTGAGCTCCTCCAGCACTTTGTGTTTTGCTTGCGGTTCCAGCATCTGCAGTTCCTTGTGCCTCTATATTTATGCCATGCATTCACTTACAGTGTTGAGATATTTTACTACAAACAATAAGTATTAATACAGCCTACTATTAATACTGTGTTAATGGGATGTTGCAGATCACAGATAATAAAATGAACATAGCTTTGAGTAAGGGCCATCATTAAGTAACATTTTAAAGTAACCATGAATCAAATTATTCTTACTCGTCAGCTATTCTAAGAAAATTGGGTACCTAATTGACTTCTTACCACTATGAATCTGAATCCAGTGAAAACGAGAATATTGCCTTTGCTGCCTACACATTTTTAACTTATTAAGTCATATGCAAAAGCTTGACACTGGAAAGTGTCAAATTTCTTTTTAAGATTCAATTAATTCATTGCTTTGGATTTTGAACCTAATGAACCACCTTCTCCACCCAAGGAGTTCATTACCTTTATTCATAATCTCCTCTTAATAAGAACAGTAACATGCTTGGAATAAACTCGGCAGAACAAGTTATTGAGGCCAAGTATTTGAAGAAAGTGAATTAACATGCACTGACTATGTGGCAGGATAACTGCAATGGCAGTGCACACTGATAATTTTAACCTTTTCACACTGCCACACAGAGTGACTCCTCTCAGTTCAGTAGGGCAGTGTTGCCAATATTGACATTTGCAACACAAAGGGTGGTGGGTGTACGGAACGAGCTGCCAGAGGAGGTACTTGAGGCAGGTGCTACCTCAACGTTAAAGAGCCATTTAGACAGCTACATGGACAGGACAGGTTTAGAGGGATACGGGCCAAATGCAGGCAGGTGGGACTAGTGTGGATGGGACGTGTGGGCAAGTTGGGCCAAAGGGCCTGATCCCATGCTGTATCACTCTATGACCCTGTGACTCGATGAAGCAAAAGTGTGGCAACATAGTTGACAACTCCTGGGAAACTTTAATAGTTGGCCATGATGTGCTGAATTAAAAAAAGGACACAGTGGCTTAGTGGTAGAGCTGCTGCCTTACAGCGTCAGGGACCCATCTTAGATCCGGGTGCAGATCAGATGAATGTCCTAAAAGTTATCTTCTTGCACAATGTATTTTGACTCAAATGAGCATGAGGAAGTGTAGCCCAGTATTCAGTGTGCGTCACTCTGCACAAGAAAAACAGCATTGATAAACTGACACTACTTTTGCCATTGCACTGAGGAAGACTATAATAAGATGGACAACTTGGGAAAAATAATTGACTTGCATAGTTACTGTCCTTTTATCACATTAGGCTTAATGTAAGTTCAAACAGAAGAAGGGTCTCGACCCGAAACGTCGCCCATTCCTTCACTCCAGAGATGCTGCCTCACCTGCTGAGTTCCTCCAGCATTTTGTGTCTACCTTGTTCAAACAGAGCCAAGAGAACTTTGCTCATCCCAAGGTTTACCAGAATGCTGCCTGGATTAGTGAGGATTAGCTGGAAGGAGACCTTGGACAAGCATGGGTTATTTTTGCCGGAGTGTCAGAGGCTGAGGGGAGACCTAATAGAAATATATAAAGTGATGAGAGGCATAGATAGGGTAGACAGTCAGAACCTTCCTCCCAGTCAAATGCTAGATGACAAGATTTATGGTTGGAGGAACAAAGATTAAAGGAGACGTGTGGGGCAAGTTTTTACACAGAGGGTGTGGTGGATGCCTGGAACGTGGAGCCAGGGAGGCAAATACGATCGTGGGATTGACGAGGCTTTTAGATAGGCCCACGGATATGCAGGTAATGGAGAGATGTGGAACACATGCAAGCAGGGGAGATAAGTTTAATTTGGTATCATGTTCGGCACGGACATTGTGGGCCGAAGGGCCTGTTCCTGTTCCATGCTCTATTGTCAGTGTCGGCTTATTCCCATTGCCCTTCACCTTCCTGTCACCCCAACTATCCCCGTCTCTCGACCTGAAGGATTCCAAAAAGCAAGGGCAAAAGAATTGTCTCAATGGCTTAACTGAGTTAGTTCATGCAGAGTTTGAAAAGAAGTCTGTGCGAGGTACTGCGTTAGTTCATTAGCAGTTTGCAGTGAAAATATATAACGATTTCTTAAAATATATGTGTGGATGTGCTATTTTTGATGCTTCAATTAAAAGAGAGAAAATTGTTCTCATAGCAACAGATTATGGGCTAAATTTGACTCCATATTACATTTTGTTCCATGCATGTTATGCCAGGTAAGCAATATGCTGATGTAGGTGGAATCTTTTTTTCATAAGGAAGTTAATATTAATAATAGCAAGCATCATGACACATCATTGCTCTTTGGACATGTATACATCGTTGAATGGTTACTCAATGTCACTGCATATATTTGATTGGCAATGTTTGGTGGTACCAGACTATTTTAAGTGCCATGATTAATATTGTTTTCCAGCAAATTTGATTATAACTGTCTCAAAACTTATTTCAACAAGGCTATGACAGGTTTTAGAATTCAGAAGCAGTAAATGGAAAAAGGGGTGCATACGTTAAATTAGGTAGAGTATGCAGCACAGAAACAGGCCATTCATCCAAACTAGTCCATGTTGCCAGCCATGTCCCTCTCATGCGTCCTCCCATTCACATATAGCACCCCTCCCTGCCCTCTATTCCACAACTGCAGCGGCACAGTGGCGCAGCTGGTAGAACCGATGCCTCACAGTGCCAGAGACCTGGTTTCAATCCTGACCTCGGGTGCTGTCTGTGTGGAGTTTGCACGCTCTCCCTGTGGCTGCGTGGGTTTCCTGACGGCTGCTCCTGTTTCCTCCCACATCCCAAAGACAGACAGGTTTGTAGGTTAATTGGCGTCCGTAAAATTGCCACTAGTACGTAGGGAATGTGGTAACATCGAGCTGGCGTGATCGGCAGTCACGTGTATTTGGCGCACCATTCGGTCTGCTTCTATGATGTGTCTTTGAACTAAACGAAACATTTGACATTCTTTTTGTGGCATTGTTAGTTGTGGTTTTCCTACTGAAATAATGTCAAACTAAGGCAGCACAGTGCACGTTCTCCCTGTGAGTTTCCTCCGGGTGCTGTGGTTTCCTCCCACATCACAAAGACGGCGGGTTTGTGGGTTAATTGTCCCTCTGTAAATTGCCACAGGTGTGTCGGGAATGGTTGCAAAAGTTGGATACATAGGACTCGTGTGAGTGGGTGACCGAAGGGTGGCATGGATTTCTGTGGGCCGAAGGGCCTGTATATGTGCTGCATCTCTAAACTAAACTGCCTATTCCTTTGCATACTTATCCCTCTTCCCTTGAAGTAAATCTAAAACATCACGAAGGGAATTGTTTGGGTGAGTGCCGAGATTTTGGAATCAAAGATACTGGTTGGAATCAAGAACCAGAAGGTGAGAGAGGCAAGTATCTGGAACGAGCTGTTAGAGGAGAAAGTTGAGACAGGTACATTTAAAATACACTTGCACATGTACTGTACATGGATAGGTTAGGTTTAAGGGATATGGGCCAAATGAGGGCAGGTGGGATTAGCTTAGATGGGGCATCTTAGTTGGCATGGGCAAGTTAGGTTGAAGGGCCTGTCTTTGTGTTCAATGACTCTATATGCCTATCAGCACTATATAGGCACAGATAATAAGAATGAAATAGAATGTAAATTAATAATAAATAAAGCAGAAATGGGCCATTTGTCCTACTGTGCATGGTGCTTCGGCCCACCGAGTCCACGCCGACCGCCGATAACTGCCAATACTAGAGTTTCAGGGGTTATGGGGAGAAGGTAGGAGAATGGGGTAGAGAGGGAATGATAGATCAACCATGATTGAATGATGGAGTAGACTTGATGGGCCAAATGGCCTAATTCTGCCTCTATAACTTATGAACATCTACACACTAGGGATAATTTGCAATTAGCAGAAGCCAAGTAGCCTACAAACCTGCATGCCTTTGGAGTGTGGGAAGAAATCGGAGCACCCGGAGAAAACCCCTGGTGGTCACAGGGGAACGTACAAACTCCGTACAGTCAGCCCGCTAGTCAGGATAAAACCCGGGTCTCTGGTGCTGTAAGGCAGCAACTCTACTGTTGCGCCAGTGTCCCGCTCTAAACACCTTATTATGTTTAATAAATGATACAGTGGCGCATTTTCTCATATTTATTTTTAGAGTTACAGCGCAGAAACAGGCCCTTCGGCCCACCGAGTCCGCCCCGACCAGCGATCCCCACACATTAACACTATCTGACACATAAGGGACAATTTTACATTTATACCAAGCCAATTTAACTACATACCTGTATGTCTTTGGAGTGCGGGAGGAAACCGAAGATCTCGGAGAAAACCCACGCGGTCACGGGGAGGACGTACAAACTCTCTACAGACAGCACCGGTAGTCGGGATCGAATCCGGGTCACCGTCGCTGTAACAACTCCACTGTTGCCCCACCGTGCCGCACGTAATATATATTCTCTTAATGTCCAAAAATCTATTAATCTCTGAGTCATGAATTTACTCAGTGACTGAACCTCCACTGTCTTCTTGTGCAGAGATTAGTGAAGATTCACAATACATTGGCTGACAATACTTGTCATCTCAGCCCTGAATATCAGACTTTTTTCATCAAGATTGTAATCGTTGGTTCTAGACGCTTCAACTGATCTCAAACATCAAGTCCCCCAAAAACCTTTTGTATTCTGACAAGGCCACCTCTCGTCCTTATGGACTCAAGGGAACTTAGACCCAGTCTTCTTCACCTCTTTTCAAAATACCTTCACATTAGTCAACCAAATGGACCTTTGTCACACTCCCTCTATCACAAGTAAAATGAAACTCTGATAATTTCATAAGTTCTAAGAGCAGCATTAGGTCATTTGGCCCATCAAGTCTACTCCGCCATTTAATCATGGCTAATCTAGCTTTCCATCTCAACCCCATTCTCCTGCCTTCTCCCCGTAACACCTGACACCCATTCTATTCAAGAATCTCCACCTTATAAAAAATAATTGAATTGGCCTCCATGGCCGTCTGTGGCACTGAATTCCACAGATTCACCACCCTCTGACTAAAGAAATTCCTCCTCATCTCCTCTCTAAAGGTACATTCTTTTATTCTGAGGCTATGGCCTCTGGTACTAAACTCTCCCATTAGTGGAAACATCCTCTCTGCATCCACTCTAACCAAGCCTTTCACTATTCAGTAAGTCACAACGAGGTCCTCCCTCAACCTTCTAAACTCCAGCGAGTACAGGCCCAGTGCCGTCAAACGCTCAGGACGTCTGTGGTGCAGACTGGCAGATTTTCCTGATTTCTTTTGATACCTGATCACTATTTTAGTTCACACTTTTAGGCGTTGCCCAGTAAGAAACTACATTTTCAAGAGAATCAGGCAATTTGGAAAGAGATTTGGGGGAACAGAGACCTTGGTGAGTTGAAATTGGACATGAGAGATGAGACCTGGATAAGTGAGGCAGGGTTGTGCAGAAGGGGGATGGGTGAGGTAGGGCTATAATGAGTGAAAACGCACTACAGGAACTGGGGTTGCAGTATCTTGGAGAGAGCACGGAAAGTTGGGCCGTATTGATTGTAAGTGGAATGTGGGATTTAGTGAGGTCGAGAGAAACAGTGTGGAAACTGGCCCTTCAACCCACCAAGTCCGCGCCGACCAGCGATCACCCATACCCTAGCTTCATCCTAATTTACAAAAGCCAATTCACCTATAAAACCTGCATATCTTTGGAACGTGCGAGGAAACCGGAGCACCAAGAGAAAACCCATATGGTCACAGGGAGAGCGGACAAACTCCGTACAGGGAGCATCCGCAGTCAGGATCAAAACCGGGACGCTGGTGCTGTGAGGCAGCAAGTTGACCGCTGCGCCACTGGGTAAGTGGAACAGGAAAGCAGGAACTCGGATCCTGTTGATAGGAATGGGGGATACAGAAACAAGGCTTGGGTGAGTGGAAGGAAGCATGGGACCCAGAGAGTGGAAGAGGGCCTGGAAACCATGGGCCTTGGGAAATGTGCAGGAAGGAACTGCAGATGCTGGTTTCAATCGAAGTTAGACACAAAACGCTGGGGTAACTCAGCGGGACAGGCAGCATCTCCAGAGAGAAGGAATGGGTGATGTTTCGGGTCAAAACGTCACCCATTCCTTCTCTCCAGAGATGCTGCCTGTCCCGCTGAGTTACTCCAGCCTTTTGTGTCTATCTTCAGCCTTGTGAAATGTTGCAGAAACCAGCACCCTGATGTTTTAGAGAGAGCATGGGAACCAGACGGGAAGTATGTCGGGGAATAGACAATAGACAATAGATGCAGGAGTAGGCCATTCGGCCCTTCGAGCCATTCAATGTGATTATGGGTGATCATCCCCAATCAGTATACCGTTCCTGCCTTCTCCCCATATCCCCTGACTCCACTATCTTTAAGAGCTAGATCTAGCTCTCCCTCGAAAGCATTCCACAGACTCACAACTCTCTGTGAGAAAAAGTGTTTCCTCATCTCCGTTCTAAATGGTTTACCCCATATTCTTAAACTGTGGCCCCTGGTTCTGGGCTCCCCCAACATCGGGAACATCAACAGGAGATCTGGAGAGTAAAAACTGATTGCGACAAACATTTTTTTGGAGAGTCGGGTGTGAATATAAATAGTAGGACAGTGAGTTGGTTTATTATTTATTTTATTGCTAGATATCATTGGTGTGCATTGCCTTTCCAGCCTTGTTTTGCTGCTGCAAATCAGAATTTCTTTGTTCCGTTGTCTGCATGTATGATAATTAAACACTTGACTCTCCTGAGTAAAATCTATTCCAACATGATTAACCTTTGCCTTAATTAGAATATGCATTATATTTTTGTGGATAAATATAATTAATTGTTCTTACCCACACTGATGCCAGGCTGAACAATTGGCCACTGGCCCCTCATTTGAGAGGATCAAACTACTCAATAATGTATACACGATACAAGTTTAAAAAGAAGTGCTGTACATGGAGTAGCAAACCAAAAAATATATAGTTGATCAAATATTCCCTGAAGAATTCATGAATGTTTCCTGCTAAAATTCATTGGCATTATTCTCCAGTTGCAGGCATAACTTCAGTGAAGATTTTACCAATGAAGATTAAGCCAGCAATAACCAGGTAAGACAAAGCTGAGACGAAATCAAGGACAAGTCTCAGACTAGGCATTCCCTGTTCTCTCCTCTCCCATCAGGCAAGAGATACAGAAATGTGAAAACGCACACCTCCAGATTCAGCGATGGTTTCTTCCCAGCTGTTATCAGGCAACTGATAGGAACCATCCTAGCAAAGAGTGGACATGACCCACCATAAACCTCATTGGAGACCCTCAGACTATGTTTACATGGACTTTATCTTGCATTATACATCATTCTCTTTATCCTGCATCTGTGTACCGTGGGTGGCTTGCTTGTAATCATGCATAGTATTTCCACTGACTGGACAGCACGCAGCAAAAATAGTCAGATTAAATGAGAACTTACCAGTTCGAAGTTTGATCCTTATTTTATGAGGAGTTACGATGATGGATTTCGTGAAGACCCCGCCAGCACGCATGCGCGACATTCTTCAAAACAGCGGTGTGAAATCACAGATAGTAGAGTTGACTGAAGATAGTACGGTAAGAGAACTAACATACCAGTTGACCTTATAATAGAGGGTTGGGAGTGGAGGGCATGAAATCCCTCATCGTAATGCCTCATAAAATAATGATCAAACTTCGAACTGGTAAGTTCTCGTTTAATCTTACTATTTTACTTCGGAGTCACGTGAGTGACTTTGTGAAGACTTCAAAGCTCTGTGATTTCATGCCCTGGAAACGGGTCCATGCTCACACACTGCCATAATAACCAATGGAAGAAGTATGTTAACGTATTTCAGACTTGTACAGTGCTGAAAAACAAACAATGTATTATTTAACATTAATAATAATAGCCCCTAATTTCGGGGAAAATTATAATACAGTACTTAAAATAGTGTCTGTAAATATCTCAGGTGTGGCCACAGGTTTGTTATAAAACCGCTGGATGTTGTTTCATTAGACCAACCCGCCGTTACAAGGGCGTGGCCCATAGAGACTTCCATCGTCCTTGCTGCATGATGTAGCTGCAGCCCTGGTGGAATGACATTTAAAATATCAGTGTCCACCCCTGCTGCACCTAACACCACCCTGAGCCATCTTGATATGGTCTGCATGGTATTCTGTGGTGAGGATGTTTGAACTTATCAATAGAGCAATTTCCCTGAGACTATTGGTGACCTCCAGTTAATGTAGGAGGTGGGTCACTATGCATAGGCATCTATCTACAGGATAAACCAGGAACTCCAATTTGAGGACAGATGACCCAGGCCTGTTCTGTTTAGGTAACTCATAAATGTGAAAGGTTACTTTATTTTGGGGTATTACATGGTGTCCAGTCTAGTTTGTGCAGAGACTGGACCCGCTGCACCATTACAAGTGTCATCCGCATCACTATTTTATACGTGTTAGTGAGAGGGACGTGGCTGGTGCCCAATCTCTGAATAGGTGAGGACAATGCCAATATCCCAGGTCCGGGTATATTGAGGCCTGGGGAAATGTGTGTTAAAATCCCCTCATGAGTTTTGACACCAGAGGGTGAGATCCTCCTCCATGGTGTTCTAGCTCCTATCCCAGGTATGAGGATAGGGCACTTTTTGCGCAATTGATGGCATTATAACTCAAGCCTTCATCGAAGTGTAGACTTACCAGGAACTCCAGCACAACCACGATGGTGGCTGTGTTGTAAGTTGTGTCTGTCCTGGTGTAAAATACCTCCCATTTTTTGATATGGGTGAGGTACTGTTTCCTGGTGGATTCTCTGCATGATGCCACGATGATATTCATGGTTCGGTCCGACAGCCCAAATTCCAGGAGAGGTCTTTCCAAATCTCGCACCCAATGGGTTCATTCGGTCACGGCACGGATGACTCTCCCTTGTCACACGTGCACCAGCAAACTCGGGCGTTTGTAGATCGCAATCCATGGCTCTGACCATGTCGAGTCCCACAGGGTATCATGGCTGAGTAGGCCATTGGGGTACTCCCAAAATACCTGATGCGGAGTCTTGTGGAATTTTTCGCAAGACCTGACCTAGCACGTTGTATTCTTCTGCCAACATCCCCTCTTCAGAGTCAGCCCGACCTGACTCCTTATGCTCCCCAGCGAAGAGGGTGAGTATTTGGCAGCCCTGCTAGGAGACCCACAGTGACCAGACTCCTGCTGGAGTGTGTCACGTTGGAGCTAGTGTTCCCCATCCGGCTCCATGCGGGATTATAGACTGCCGTCGCTACCCGCGAACGGCGAGTCTCCGAGCCCGGACCCTGCCGGGTCAATGGGCTTGCCCGACTTCCGGGTCTGTCGAGAAGTTCTGCCGCCGCTGACTGCCCGCGTTCCCGCGGTCCGCAGGCAGTCTCTTGAGGCGGCCCGTTGGTGGGGTACTCTGTGCCTGAAAGAAAAACCGACCTCAGGTTAGTTGTTCCTTACCTGCAGGTCCGTTCCGGTGGAGGAGCGATCCTCCTCCCTGCCTGTCGCTTCGCATGCGTTCGACGATATGTCACGCATGCGTGCTGGCGGGGTCTTCACGAAGTCACTCACGTGACTCCGAAGTAAAGTAGCTTTTCACTGTATCTCGGTACACAAGACTAGAAACTGAACTAAACTAAACCAGAGTTTTAGTTTAGTGTAGAGGTACAGAGCAGAAAGCAGGCCCTTCGGCCCACCGAGTCCGTGTCGACCAGCGATCCTTGCACATGAACAATATCCTACACACACCAGGGGCAACTTTACCAAGCCAATTAACTTAGAAACCTGTACATCTTTGGAATGTGGGAGGAAACCGGAGATCTCGGAGAAAACCCACGCAGGTCATGGGGAGAACGTACAATACTGACATCACCCGTAGTCAGGATCGAACTCGGGTCTCTGGCGCTGTAAGGCAGTAAAGAGCCTGTCCCACTTTCACGACGTAATTCTTTCATCCCGACCATTTTTTTACTCATGGACATTTTTTATCGGGCTGGAAAAAGCGTCCCAACTTACCTGATGCCACGAGTACCAACGGCTGGCATAACGAGCCGCTACGATATATTTACCAACTCCTACGGACATTCTGCGAGTTTGAATCAGGGGAAAACTCGGGAGAATTTGTGAATTACCTCTTGATAGTGGGACAGGCCCTTAACTCTACTGCTGCACCACCGTGCCGCCCCTCAGCTATGTCCCAGTCTAATTCTGACGATCTAAAGTACGGCCTGGATTTTGTGTATGCATTGACTGTAAAAGCATTCACGTTCACCACCGTCATACCATGAAAATGAGTAAGTGATGGCAACCTAGCTGCATCATGCAGGTGCAGTCGCTGTCAGTGTTTATATGTCCTGTTACAGAGCCCAACATTGCAGCCTTCTCCAGTATAATCTGTGGTAATCATTGAACTGATGAGAACTTCAAATATATACGAACTAATCTCATTACGAAAAAAATCTGAAAATATTACACTGCATGGAATGAGATGTAACTGAGTCTTTTAATAGCATTCTCAGTAATAATTATTGCTTAACCTCTTCGGGCCAAAAAAATTCCCTCTGTGGAGACTGTCATGCCGTCATAAATATTTTAAGACTCCATAGTGTTAAAATAATCATTCATTTGTAATTTAATTCCTAGAGTTTGTTTAAAAGAGTTTCAGTTTTTACTCTCGTGAGTTTGTCCCAAAATTTATTTGGCATTAAAATGTCTTGAAAATTTAGTTTAAAATTCTGTTGTTTTTTTACCCGTTTCCTCTTTGCGATTAGACAAAGCAATTAGCTGCTTGATACATTGCTGGATACCAGAGATTACTTTCAGCTGATAACTGAGAGTGACTGTGATGGGAACAAGAAGATCCACATGACAGGAGATTCCTAATGCCCCTGTCCCACTTAGGAAACCTGAACGGAAACCTCTGGAGACTTTGCGCCCCACCCAAGGTTTCCGTTCAGCTTCCGTTCAGTTCCCGGAGGTTTTTGTCAGTCTCCCTAATAGTCGAAAGTGTTTTCCGTTTTAAAAATCGGTCATTTTTCAGTCGAAGCCGGTTGCTAGTTGAAGGTGGTTGCCGGAGGACAAAAACCTCCGGGAACCACAATGGAAACCTTGGGGGGGGCGCGAAGTCTCCAGAGGCTTCCGTTCAGGTTTCCTAAGTGGGACAGGGGTATTATGGGCCTGTCCCACTTAGGCGACTTTTTAGGTGACTGCAGGAGACCATGCGGTCGCCACATGTTCGCGGTTGGTTGCCGGGGAGTCGTCTTCATGGTCGTGAGGAGTTCCCACATTCTGTGAACTAGTTGCGGCCTCATTATGGTCAACATGTTGAAAAATTAGCGGCAACCAGAATGAAGCCGCCATGGAGAGTAGCGAGAATTCTCGTGCAGTAGGTGCAGTGGTAGTGGGTCGCCAGCAGGTCGATGGTTGTCACAGGTTCTCCTCGGTTGGAGTCGGTGCTGACCAGTAAATTTCATTGGCTCATTGGAAAAAAAAAACTAGCTTTCAGAACCAAGGATAAGCGACCAGTAATGTTAAATGTCTGCCGAGCTTCACAGCCGTGGATCTCTGGCTTCTTAAAAGTTGTCTCCACTCCTTCTCCGCCCTTCTCCCCCCTCTCCCTCCACTCTCCCCCCTCCTTTTAAAGGACTTACGTGACCCTTCCCGTACACTGTGCTTTCACTGTCTTAATTACAGTCTTAATCACAGCGTGACCCTTCTTGTTCATCACGGTGTGTGTCTGTATCACATTGGCTTTGCACCGTGTGAATTTCACTTAGACAGCACTCCCCCCCGCTAGCCCTGTCGCCTGCCTGCATAACGGGCTGGTGAAGGAAGCGATGTATGTGTGTGTGTGTGTGTTCCACTCTGACAGTCGCCGTTCCAGTCGCCTTAAAAATCGCCTGTGCGACAGGCCCATAAATCTTCCTGGGCATTTACTTTGAGATCGGTGGCAAGCATTTTTGGTTCCCAATTTTCTCCAAATTACAGACCAATGCATTGTAATTTGCTAAATTTGTAGGCTCAGTGAGAATAATCACACCACGCAGAAACCTTTAAGAGAAGACAGACTCAAAATGCTGGAGTAGCTCAGCAGGACAGGCAGCATCTCCGGACAGAAGGAATGGGTGACGTTTCTGGTCGAGACTCTGCTTCAGACTGAGAGTCTGGGGAGAGGGAGACACTGAGATATACGATATGATAGAACTTTATCTATCCCTGGAGGTCAATTGGTCCGCTAACTGCCATAAAACGCAACAAGATACATGAAACATAAAATTAAAGTGACGAGTGGAAAGTCCAGGATTGGGGATATGCAAATATTGGGGGGGGGGGGGGGGGGTAGTCAGTCTACCCCATTACAGAAGAGGGAGGAGTTGTATAGTTTGATAGCCACAGAGAAAAAAATATCTTTTGTGGCGTTCTGTGTTGCATCTTGGTGGAACCAATCTGTTGCTGTTGGAAGGGTAAGATCATAAGTGATAGGAGCATAATTAGGCCATTTGGCCCATCAAGTCTACTCTGTCATTCAATCACAACTGATCTATCTCTTCCTCCTAACAACATTCTCCTGCCTTCTCCCCAAAACCGCTAATCAAGAATCTATCTACCTCTGCCTTAAATACATCCACAGGCTCCATGGCCTTCTATGGGAAAGAATTCCACTGACTAAATAAATTCCTCCTCATCTCCTTCCTAAAACAACTTCCTTTAATTCTGAGGCTGTGACCTGTGGTCCTAGGCTCTCCCATGAGTGGAAGCATCCTCTCCACATCCAATCTATCCAAGGTTTTCCCTATTCTGTGCATTTCAATGAGGTCCCCCCTCATTCTTCTGAACTCCAGAAAGTATAGGCCCAGTGCCGTCAAAGGTTCATCATATGTGAAGATGTGAAAAGGAGACATCAAAAGGGAAGGTGACAACAAAGCACACAAAGATAAAATGTAATCAGGATGACAGTCAGACTGGTCGCAGATCCAGGATGGGGAAGGGATGGAGAGAGAGGGAAAGCAAGGGCTACTTGAAGTTAGAGAAGTCAATGTTCAATATTATACTTTAACGAGAATGGTTGACTCGCTGACTCTTAGTATTGCTAAACGCAAAGAAATTACTCAGAAGTAACTCAGTGGCTCAGACAACATCTCTGGAGAAAAGGAATAGGTAACGATTCAGGTCGAGACCCTTCTTCAGGCTGAGAGTCAGGAGAGAGGGAAACTGGAAATATGAAAAGGCACAGAACAAATCAGAGACGGCACCGATGATCCAGGAAAGGTGGAGCCCACAATGGTCCATTGTTGATGTGGAAGAGGTGATAATGAGGGGGTATGAACAGCGAAACTGGCAGGATGACTAGGGTTGCGGAAGGACGGAGAGAGAGGGAATGCAAGTTTTACTTGAAATCGCAGAAATCAATATTCATACTGCTGGTATGCATCCCTGGGGAGCTTGAACATCTCTTGAAGAAGGATCCCAATCCTAAACGCCACTTATCCATGTTGTCCTGAGATGCTGCTTGACCCACTGAGCTACTCCATCACTCTGTGTCTTCTCGTGTGATACAATGTTGTTTGCCGACTGCAGGCTGGGCTTCCAATTAACAAATGAACTTTGAAAGGACTTACAAACGTTTGTGAGGAGCTTTTGCAATAATATTAGAACTCCGACAACCAAAACTTTCATCTTCTCTCGTGAAAGGTAAATGGCCTGTTCCACTTGGCATAATTGACTGACATATCAGGACACTGAAAAATTTGCTGGTGATACGGCGGTGACGTGGCGTGATGACGTATTGACGCGGGATGTTTTTTCAAGTGTCGCAACATTTATTTTGTCGCCACTGGATTTTGACATGTTCACATTTTTTGGCAGTCACCGAAAAAATCGCCAAGTGGGACAGGCCCTTAAGACTCCATCCCATGAGCAGTTTAGCCGATGACATCAAGTTTTACAAGGGCCACTGGATTCTACCTTCTGTCAAAAGTGACCTGGATGTCAAGGGTATTTTATCTCACATCAATTTTCCTGGCAGCGTTGTCATTGATGCCATCCATCATTCTGATAATGATTCCAAATGGGCTGAAAATTGAAAGGTTAGCTGCACTCAAAGTGAATACGGCAGCTAGTCCAATTGGAATACTAAGGAAAGAAAGGGAGGAAATAGCAGAAGCCCCGAGCATAACACGACTAAAGTCTATTAGTTCAGGACTGTGCCAAAGACAAAAAAAAGGGAAATTAGTTTAGTTTAGAGATACAGCATGGAAACAGGCCATTTAGCCCACGGAGTCGACACTGACCATCGATCACCCTAGTTCTACGTTATCTCACATTCTCATCAATTCCCTGTACGCTAGGCGCTAATTGACACACAAACCCGGACTTCTTTGGGACGTGAGAGGAAACCCATGTGGTTACACTGAGAATGTGCAAACTCCACACAGACAGCACCCTAGATCGGGATCGAATCTGGGTCTCAGATGCTGTGCCGCCCTAAAGTTACCGCATTGTTCAAAAAATGGTGTAAGGGTGACTAAAATAGACCAGTTAATTTAACCTTGATGGTGGATGTACTAAAAACAATAATCAGCAAGAAAACTAATAGTCATTTGAACTAGAGTGGATTAGGAAAAGCCGGTCTGAATTTGTTAAAGATAAAGCTTTTTGATGAGTTAACGGGGAGAAGGTTGATGAGGGAAATGTTGCTGATATATTACATATATAGACTTCTAAAAGACACTTGATGAAGTGCCACATAATGGGCTTGTCATCAAGATTGAAGACCATGGAATAGAAGTGGCTGTGAGCAGGCTGGATTGAAAATCCTTGACTGCGGTGAGAAGGACTGTGTCGCAATGCTGCAAAATCTTCCCACATTGGGGACTTTGAATTTCAAGTGGAAAGTTATCTACGGGTGTTTGACATCCATCTTGCAATTGGTTGGGTGAATGGACGGAGTAGGGGAGTCAAGAACCAAGTTTAAGGTGAGAGGAATGTAGAGGCAAAGAACTGCAGATGCTGGTTTATACCAAAGATGGACACAAAGTGGTGGCTGAGTTACTCCAGCACTTTGTGTCTATTTAAGATAGACAGATAGGATGTTGTTACGCTAGACAGAGTTCAGAAAAGAATAACGAGGACGTTGCCAGGAATTGAGGGCTTGAGCTACAGGGAGAGGTTGGGCAGGCTAGGATTTTATTGCTTGGAGCGCAGGAGGTTGAGGGGTGATCGTACAAAGGTGTATAAGAACATGGGGGGAATAGATAAGTCAATGCCCAGCCTTTTACCCAGAGTAGGGGAATCAAGAGCAAGTGGACATAGGTATTAGATGAGAGGGGAAAGATTTATTAGGAGCCTAAGGGGCAACAATTTCACATTAAGAGTGGTGAATATATGGAACAAGCTACCAGAGAAGGTAATGACAATTTAAAAGACCTTTGGACAGGTGGATACAAAAGGTTTAGAGGGACATGGGCCAAATGGATAGGTATATGGACGGGAAGGGAATGGAGGGGTATGGTCTGAGTGCAGGTAGATGGGACTAGGGGAAAATAAATGGTTGGCACGGACTGAAAGGGCCGAAAAGGCCTGTTTCTGTGCTGTAATTGTTATATGGTTATATGGTTAAATGCAGGCAAGTCTGACTAGCATAGATTGGGGCATTTTGGTTGGCATGGACAAGTTGGGCTGAAGGGCCTGTTTCTGTGCTGAATGATTCATCTTTTTCCCTTGACACTGAATGCCATTGCCTGTTTCCTGCAAGAAAAAAACGTGGTTTGAACTACACAAAATAAAACGCAAAGTGCTCGTGTAACTCAGCGGGTCAGGCACCATCTCTGGGGAACATGGATAGGTGACGTTTTGGGTTGGGAAGAAGGGTCCCGACCCAAAAGGTCACATCGCCGTGTTCTCCAGCGATCCTGCCTAACTCACTGAGTTACTCCAGCACTTTGTGCCCATCCTGAACTATCACTGTTTTCATTGGTGGCAGGGTTATGCAGAACTATGTTTACAATTGAAGAAGAGGGATTTGTGATCATTTTCTCCCGATCAGAAGAGGATACATCAACTTGATCGAACGAAAGGCACTGTCAAGACTAATACTGAACGTATTTACTTTTACAGGATGGGAGTTGCTGGAATAGCAATTAAATCAATGATCTCTTGAAGGTACACTCTCAGCCTTCATTATTCTGACACCTCAAACAACTTTGTTAAGTTGAATTAAAAAAGGACCAGCAGATGCTGGTTTATACCAAAGATAGACACAAAGTGCTGGAGAAACTCAGCGGGTCAGGCAGCATCTCTGCAGAAAATGGGTCAGGCCCATTCTTCAGAACCTTGTAAGATCACTTTATTTTGTTCAGATATGGGAGATTTATTCAACAAGGATGGAATTCATTGCCGATGCTTCATCGCATCTGGCCAAGTGCCTTTCAGAATCATGGTGGATTTACTGTGGAATAATTTCCATTGTGGTGTTGAGTGAAAAGTGTTCGGGTTCGGACCTCGTGGCAACTAAAGAACAACAAAGTCAAAGTCAGTCAATTTTATTCGTCACATGCACCCGAAGGTGCAGTGAAATGAATTTGCCATCAGCGATACACTTAAAAAGAACACACAATACACAATAGACATCCACCACGGATTATTTCCCAACAAACAATGAGCAACCTGGATGGGAACTTGCGGGCAATGCCCTTGTTTTGGGCAGTTTACAGCCCAGTGGTATGCATATTGTTTTCTCTAACCAAGTAAACTCGGCATTCCCTTTCTCTCTACCCCACCAAAGTAACATTAGCTTCTTGTTTTCACCCAACAAACAGCTAACAATGGCCTGTGTCCTTTATCATTGTTACTTTTTTGCATATCTTTCATTCATTATTCTTTATCTCTCTACATCGGCGTCTAAATTTCTCGTTTCCCTTTTCCTTTTAAGGATAAGGGGGAAATCTTTTAGGACCGAGATGAGAAAAACATTTTTCACACAGAGAGTGGTGAGTCTCTGGAATTCTCTGCCACAGAAGGTAGTTGAGGCCAGTTCATTGGCTATATTTAAGAGGGAGATAATATTTTAGATGTGGCCCTTATGGCTAGAGGGATCAAGGGGTATGGAGAGAAGGCAGGTACGGGATACTGAGTTGGATGATCAGCCATGATCATACTGAATGGCGGTGCAGGCTCAAAGGGCCGAATGGCCTACTCCTGCACCTATTTTTTTTGTTTCTATCCCTAACCAGTCTGAAGAAGGTGTCTCGGCCCAAAACGTCACTCATTCCTTCTCTCCAGTGATGCTGCCCATCCCGCTGAGTTACTCCAGCTTTCTGTGCCCATTTTCGGTTTAAACCAGCATCTGCAGTTCCTTCCTACACAATGCCCTTATCTTTCCGGGCTGTAAAGATATAGCAATTAGGGCCGCAGATCTGTGCAACACAGAAACAGATCGTTCAGCCCATCATGTCCGTGCCAACCATCTACCCAGATATACCAACCCGTACACCATCTACCTGAAGAAGGGTCCTGAGCCGAAACATCAGCCGTTCCTTCTCTCCAGAGATGCTGCCTTGCCCGCTGAGTTATTCCAGCATTTCCTGTCTATCTTCAGTATAAGTCAGCATGTGAAATTCCTTCCTCCACATACCCATCTACACAAATCCCATTTGCCTGCATTTGGCCCATAACTGTCTATGCCTCACCTATTTAAGTCCCTGTCTCAATGTCTCTTAAATGTAGTGATCAACATCTTTGATACCTCCGGGTGTGGTGTGTTCGCCCATCGCTGTTTGTGGTTTATACCAACGTTTTGCATGGCATGATAAGTAAATTGGCAGATATCACTACAGTAGGCGGACTCATAGACAGTGGAGATGGTTACCAAACATTACAGCAGGATCTTGACCAGCTGAGCAAGTGGGCTGAGGAAAGGCTAACGACCTTTAATGCAGATAAATGTGAGGTGTTGCATTTTGAGAAGTCAAACCAGGACAAGAACTTCACAAGGAATGAATGGTAGGTTGGTATGCACTTAGTCTTTTACCCAGAGTAAGAGAATCAAGAACCGGAGGGCACACGTTTATACTGCGAGGGAAAAGATTTAATAAGAACCTGAGGGGCAACTATTTCACTCAGATTAGCAATGTTACAAAATTTTGAGATTTTAAAAATCAAGTCTGCAATTTATCCCATCAGATAAAGCATAAAAAGAAGTTTAATTTGACACCTAATTCACTTTCATATCTTCAGTATTAAGAAAGTTATGGCCATTTTCATACTCGGAAATTAGCATCTTGTTCCCCATTGCCTTTCAATTGACTTAACTCAAAAGCTGTGATCTGGATCAGTTAAAAGCCCATAACTTTCTTAAAAATTAATAGAACTCAATGAAATTTTCACTTATTATAGATTGAAGCATTCTGAAATAAATATGAAACAATCTTACTTGGATGACCTGAAATTAAAGCATATAATTAGTTAGTTATCTAATTGTAGCTATTTACAAAATTCAATGAGTAGATCTAAACATCTATCCATTTCTTAAGAAAAGATAAACTTTTTTTAAATTGCCTAAGTGTCCAAATAACATTCACACAATAATCCACAATATAACATAATTTTTAAATCTCATTTTCATGAATTTCTGGGCCAAATAGAAGGAATTTAGTGTTTTATGCCTGTAAATTAATGGCCATTTAAATGAACTAGCGAGTGGGTTTTAGTGGAATGCGGTGGATTGGAACGTTGCGGTTAGCGGTGAAGTCGGGAGGAAAAATACTGTTGGTTCATACATTTTTTTTGGACCCCATTTCGTAACATGAAAATATTATTAAAGCCTCCCGAAAAACCAACTTTTAATATAAAAATAAACTATTTACCTTTTTTTCTCCCCTACGCAAAATCCTTCCGGTTGTCAGTTCTCACGGCTTTTGAAGGTGATTTTTAAATTACTCTAGTTAACAAATAATTTAGAGTAATTTAAAAATACCTTCATTCATGAAATGTCGGAGCGATTTTTCTTCCGCAACGAAATCGCCCGACATTCATCGATTATCCCTGCCTGTGGAAAAACGGACCTTTAAGCCCGCCCCCCTCTGAAAGGTGCCAAAGTCGCGCACACGGGCAGCGGCAGAACTAAAGCGCTGCTCAAGGTAACATACCTACTCAGATGGTGGTGGGTACATGGAACGAGCTGCCGGGTGAGGTAGTTGGGGCAGGTACTAAGAGAACATTGAAAAGAGATTTGGACAGATACATGGATATACAAGGTTTACATAGAAACATAGAAAATAGGTGCAGGAGTAGGCCATTTGGCCCTTCGAGCCTGCACCGCCATTCAATATGATCATGGCTGATCATCCAACTCAGTATCCTGTACCTGCCTTCTCTCCATACCCCCGATCCCTTTTGCCACAAGGGCCACATCTAACTCCCTCTTAAATATAACCAATGAACTGGCTTCAACTACCTGTGGCAGATAATTCCAGAGATTCACCACTCTCTGTGAAAAATGTTTTCCTCATCTCGGTCCTAAGGGAATTCCCCCTTATCTTTAGACTGTGACCCCTTGTTCTGGACCTCCCCAACATCGGGAACAATCCTCCTGCAGCTAGCCTATCCAACCCCTTAAGAATTTTGTAAGTTTCTATAAGATCCCCCCTCAGTCTTCTAAATTCTAGCGAGTACAAGCCAAGTCTATCCAGTCTTTCCTCATATGAAAGTCCTGACATCCCAGGAATCAGTCTGGTGAACCTTCTCTGTTTAGAGGGATCTGGACCAAACCATGGGCAGGTGGATCCAGCGTGGATGAGGCATCTTGGTCGCATGGACAAGTTGAGGTAAGGGCCTGTTTCCATGTTATCTGACGCTAACTCTATGACTCTATGACACTTCCAGATGTGTGTAAAAAAAACACTCCTCTCAAATCCACTTTAAAACTCATTCCGCTCATCTTAAAACTACTTGTTTTTGATACACCCACATGGGGAAAAGATTCTGACTATTTATCCCGTCTGTGCCTCTAAACAAATTATATACCTCCATCAGCTTCCTTCACTCCAATGAAAACAAGAGCAGCATGTCCAAAAAGACCAGCAAGCGGAGGAGACCCGACGGCAGGCGCTGCCTGTACGGAGCTTGTACGCTTCTCCCCATGACCTGCGTGGGTTTTCTCCAGGATCTTTGGTTTCCTCCCACACTCCAAAAATGTACAGGTTTGTAGGTTAATTGGCTTGGGTTTGTATAAGTGTAAATTGTCCCTGGTGTGTGTAGAATAGTGTTAATGTGTGGGGATCGCAGGTCGGCGCGGACTCGGTGGGCCAAAGGGCCTGTTTCCGTGCTCTATCTCTAAACTATGTATAAGATGCAATTCTAGTACGTTAAGGAAACAGGCAATTTGGCAGCAATGCAGTCATCCCAACTAGCCACCCCAACATATAAACTGAACATCTAAATTTTACGAGTTTCAACAAATGAAGTCATATGTGGACACTCTCGTCTGACGAGAATGACTTTGATGGCAAAAGAGAATTAGTTCAATAACTGTCTCATCAGATTTACGCTCAAATAAAATAGATCATTTCAATTATAAGGTTTATATGCTGTGAGCGCAGTAAATGTTATAAATTGCTGGTCATTTAAAGTGGACCTTATGATTAATCTTATTCTCTGTCTGAGTCTCTACGATTAAATTAAATAAATATCAGCAGCTCCTTTCGTTTCCAGCACAAATCCATGTTGAACTATCAGGCGTGCAGGGAATGTGTCAAAGCAAGAAAAAAAAAATGCGCAGATGCTTTATTGTAGTGATGGAAAATGTAGGTGTAAAGGCTGAACCTTGTTTACATGCACAATTGATTTACTAACAATGATAAATTGTCCTTTCCTGGCAGTTTCGCCCATAAAACGGACTTGGATGCCTTTCAAATTATAGGCACTTGAATATGCAGAAATTGCATATAAAGTCTCCCACTTTATATATTTGGATTCATGCATTTGGATAGACAATGTGCACTGACATACAGGGCATTAAAACATTGTGAATATATACTGAGATAGAACGCTATAAGGTGCATCAGTACGCAAAACCTTTAGAAGGCCTAGTGCTGATAATTGCAGCCTTTTATGAATTCGATCTTGCTTGAACAGCAGATGAGGTCATCTGTTGTTTCACTCCACGCTATTAAACAAAGCAGTTTCATAGAGCTCAATGGGTTGTAGTTTAATTTAGTTTAGTTTTGTTTAGTTTAGAAATACAGCACGGAAATAGGTTCTTCGCTCCACTAAGTCCACGCTGAGCAGCGATCACCGCACATTCACACCATCCTACACACACTGAGGACAACTTACAATTATACCTAGCCAATTAGCCTTCAAACCTGTACGTCATTTGAGTGTGGGAGAAAATTGGAGCGCCCGGAAAAAATCCACGCAGGTCATGGGGAGAACGTACAAAGTCCGTACAGACAGCACCTGTAGTCAGGGTTGAACCCGGGTCTCTGGCGCTGTAAGGCAGCAACTCTACCGCTGCGCCACCGTGCAAAACCTTGTTCTGCCAAATATCTTCTACATTAATAATATTGCAGAACAATACTGCAGTTTCTTTGTCGAGACTAAGAAACAATAATTAGTAAATATAGGCGTGATTGTCAATCATAAAGTGAAGCAAACAATATAATAGCAGAGCAAAAGAGCAATTGATATAAGCCTTTCATACATCAACTGTTTTAGATTTTATTTTTACCTGAGACTTCTATCTCATGTTCCTGGTGAATAGCAGTTTTCTGAAGCAAACACAATAATTTATTTGTTATCTTGCGGATTGTTCTGTTCGTGACTCTCTGTACTAAAGCCCATTTCTGATCTTGCGCTGTTTTAAAAGGTGAAAACGTGTTTGGTTTCAAGATACACAGTCGTCGCACTGGAACTCCAACACATGCTGCCCGCAGTTCCCCTTCCACTCCACACTTACATTTCTCCACAATGTCAAACATTGTGAGGCAAACTGGAGGAACAGCCTCTCATATTTTGCTTGGGCAGCTGACAACCCAGCGATATGAATTTGATTTCTCTAACTGCAAGTAACCCTTGCATGCCCCCTCTCTCCATCCCTCCCCCACCCTCGTCATTGTACTAGCTTTAATGTCGTCCTGGTGAGTTTCATTGTCTGTAACTTGTTTTCACCTAGCTCACAAGCAACAATGGCCTGCTTCCTTGATCATCGTTACATTCTTGCATATATCTTTCATTAATTTGTTTGATATCTCTCTCTATCACCAACTATATCTCTCATATCCCTTTCCCCAGATTCAGTCTGAAGAAGGGTCTCCATAGATGCACTTTCTCCATAGGCTCCGTTTCTCCATAGAAGCTGTCTGACCTGCTGAGTTACTCCAGCTTTTTGTGTCTATCTTCAGTTTAAACAAGCATCTGCAGTTCCTTCCTACACATGCTGCCCATGTTTCCCTCATCATTGGATATATTAGCTTCTGTATACTTGAACTATTTTTAAACCTGTCAGCATTATATTGTGATAAAACCAAACAATTTCCATTTCCAGAACCTTCATCACATATCCCTTGCAAACCTCTTGTGCTATTTAGCTGTCAGCTTTAGCCTAGTGGTAACATTCATAATTCTAAGTCAGGTTGTGACTTCAAGTTCCACCCAGGAGCTTTAACACATAATCAAGGTTGACATTTGAATATAGTACTAGTAAAAGGAACTGCAGATTATGGTTTACAACGAAGGTACGACACAAATTGCTGGGGTAACTCAGCGGATCAGGCAGCATCTCTGAAGAAACAGAATAGGTGTTCTTTGTACCTTGTCATACTGCTAGTTTCCCTCTCCTCTGACGTCTGAAGAAGTCTCGACCCGAAACATCACCTATTCTTTGTCTCTATAGATGCTGCCTGACCCGCTGAGTCTCTTCAGCATTTTGTGTCTATATGCATTGGTGGAAGCTCTGGCTTTCTGATCAGATATTGAACTAATGTCCTCCCTGCCCTCTTTAGTGGTTGTAAAATTCTATGGGACAATGCAAAGAAAGGCAAGGGAATGTGTCTGATAACGTAATCAACATATTGATCTGTGTGAAGAATTAATTAATTAGACGTAAAAAATGCTTTGACATATCCTGAGAATCAAAAAGGTTTTGTATGAATGCAGCATGTTACTACTTTTAACAATCGGTCTCAGAGAGGAGCTAAAGATATGTTATCCTCATCCACTCCTGGAACGCTAATCGTAATTTACAGAGGCCAGTTAACCTGGAGGCTAGTTAACCTAACTTTTCACTGTACATGTATATGACAATGAACTAAACAAACTAACTAGAAACCCGCACGTCTTTGGGATGTGGGAGGAAACAGGAGCTCCTGGAGGGAAACCCACATGTTCACAGGGAGAGCATGCAAGAACCACACAGACAGCACCCGAGGTCGGGATTGAACCGTGGTCCCTGGCGCTGTGAGGCAGCAGCTCTACCAGCTGCGCCACTTTGTGTGTCAAGAATTATCAGGAGCATAATGCTTGATATGTGAGTGAGCACATGCCAGTGATCTGAAGCCATGCCAGGTATCACAATGATGTGCTTTGGCTAATATTCAGTCATGGGAACCAAAAGGCAGTGAAAGGTGACAAGGATTTTACGATTTATTTTCATAATTATTTTCATATTTTAACTATTTGTTGTGGGTCTTCTGCGGATGGCCAAGTTCACATTTTCAAAGGGCGGCACAGTGGCGCAGCGGTAGAGTTGCTGCCTTACAGCGCCAGAGACCCAGGTTCGATCCTGACTACGGGTGCTTGTCTGTACAGAGTTTGTACGTACTCTCCGTGACCTGCGTGCGTTTTCTTCGGGATCTCCAGTTTCCTCCCACACTCCAAAGACGTACAGGTGTGTAGGTTAATTGGCTTGGTAGAAATATAACATTGTCCCTAGTGTGTGCAGGATAGAAGTTAGTGTATGGGTGATCGCTAGTCGGTGCAGACTCGGTGGGCTGAAGGTGCTGTTTCCACGCTGTATCTCATCTCTAAATTAAAACAAGTGTCTTCAGTTTAGACGGGTGTAAACGATCAAATAAGACCAAAGGGAAGAGAATTTTTTTGGAACGTGATCTATACAAAGTGGTGACGTTGGCAGAGCGATACTCCATCTCCATTTTGCAATAACTTCTGAAACTGGAGTTCAATCACTCTCTTAAAGAGAAAATTACCCACAATTAAACATAAAGTGGTTTTGCCTCATTCCCCATAGGCTACCTCTGGAAATAATTAGTCAATTATCTTCCAATCCTGACATTGTAGGAGAGGCAGGAGGGTAGATTTGCAAGATCATACTTGGTTTGACACCAAGGGAGCACATAAACCTTAAAAGGATTGTCAGACTTGTCTTCGGTGAAATGATTTGTTGCTGCACAGATACAGGCGCTGAGAAGTAATAGGGTGATCTCCAAAAATAACCATGAGGAAAGCTACTTGTCAATCAAGGAGTCAATTGAGTTTATGCCAGAGAAAGATGATGATGGCTGAGCTTATTCAGTGGTTGGTGTGGGTCTTGAACAAAAGTTTACATTTTAGTTTTAGTTTTAGAGCGACTGCATAGAGAGATACTGCATAGTGGGCCCTTCGACCCACCGAGTCAATGCCAACCATCGATCACCTGTTCACACTAGTTCCATGTTATCCCACTTTCTCATCCACTCCCTACACACGTGGGGCAATTTACAGGGGCCACAAGGGCGGTCACCCGGTACAGCGGTAGAGTTGCTGCCTTACAGCGAATGCAGCACCGGAGACCCGGACTCGATCCGTACGTTCTCCCCGTGACCTACGTGTGTTTTCTCCGAGATCTTCAGTTTCCTCCCACACTCCAAAGACGTACAGATTTGTAGGTTAATTGGCTTAGTAAATGAAACATTGTCCCTCGTGGGTGTAGGATAATGTTAATGTGCACGGATCGCTGGTCGGCGCGGACTCGGTGGGCCGAAGGGCCTGTTTCCGCTCTGTAAATCTAAACTAAACTAAACTAAAATTGACCAATCATAACGTTTAAGAGCCATTTGGAGTGGTACATGGATAGGATAGGTTTAGGGGGATATGGGCCAAACGTAGGCAGGTGGGACTAATGTAGATTGGGCATGTTTGGCGACGTGGGCAGGTCGGGCTGAAGGGCCTGGTCGCACCTTGTATGATGACTCTGTGACTCTAACCTAGAAATCCGCACATCTTTGAGATGAGGGAGGAAACAGGAGCAACCCGGAAGAAACCCACATGGTCACAGAGAGAACGTGCAAACTCTACACAGGTGGCAAGCGAGGTCAGGATTGAACCGAGTCTCTGGCACTGTGAGACAGCAGCTATACCAGCTGCATCACTACACCAACTTGTGTGTGTCAAGAATTATCAGGAGCATAGTACAGCTTGATATTTAAGGGAGACATGGTCTTCTAAAACCATGCCAGGTATCACCATGAAGTGCATTGTCAAATTTCCAGTCACAGGAACCAAAAGGCAGGTGAAGGTGAGTTATGAGATATGTTCATTTTATCCAAAAAATAATGATTCATGAATATTGCTCCAACTTGCAGAACTGAGGAAATCAGATCCCAATTATTGGGACACCCTTTATTTTTATCCCAATGCCCTTAAAACTTAAAGACAGGCTGAACCCATGCTGCCGCAAGGAGAAAGAACAAAGACTGTACACCTTAGGTCAGGATCGAACCCGGGTCTCTGGCATTGTGGGGCTCCGCCACTGTGCTGCCCGCTTGATAAATGTAACACGAGATGAAAAAAATAGAGGAAGTTGAAGGGTGTAAATCAGAACAGTTTTCTATCATTCTTAACATACACCATCAAACACAAATTCACCTATTTCTGTCTGGCTGCAGGCAAACAGCGCTGCGTGCTATTCTGCCGATGTCTTGTATCAGCTGTATATTCTGTTGATAGACCCTCTGGGATGTTGTTCCCAGGCACATGACACACAAGACAAACCATGTCAAACAATACACAAAGTGCTGGAGGAACTCAGTGAGTCAGGCAGCATCGGGCTTGGGAATGGACAGATAACCCTTTTAGGCCAGGACCCTTCTTTAGACTCTGAAGGGCCAGGGCCCTTCTTCAGACTCTGAATAAGGGTCCCAACCTGAAATGTCGCCTGACCATTCCTTCCCCGATGCTGTCTGCTCCACTGAGTTCCCCATGTTGCGTTTTATTTAAGATTCCAGCATCTGCAGTTTCTGGTGAACCCATTCAAGTTTGTTTACTATGTAATCGATTGAGTGAACGATTGCAATTAATGTCATTGATACTACGTGAAAAGTACCTGGAAATTTTATGTATTCCGAACTGTTTTATTTCAGAAAAAAAAGAGAAAGTGCAAATCTGTAAATATGACACCAAAATATTGCAAGAAAGAAAATTTAATTTCTTCCATTTTATTTCCGTCTTTCTTCCATTGCAAGGTCACATACTGAAAGACTAAATCCCTTCTAGCTTTAGAGACACAACTTGGAAACAGGCCCTTCGGCCCATCAAGTCCATGCGAACTAATTCTAACCTACACATTAGGGGCAATTTACTGAAGCCAATTAACCTACAAACCGGCTCATCTTTGGAGTGTGGGAGGAAAGTGGAACACCCAGCGAAAACCCACGCGGTCACACGGGGAAAGAACAAACTCGTACAGACACCACCCGTCGTCAGGATTGGACCTGGGTCTCTGGCGCTGTAAGGCAGCAACTCTACCACTGCGCCACTGTGCCGTCCCTCTACTTTAAAGGAAAATGCAGCTTGGGTCGCAGACCTGAAACTATTATTTATCTTTCCACAGATGCAGCCTGATCTGTTGAGTTCTACCAACAATTTCTGTTTTTTTCAGATTTCCACTTCTCATAAATTCTACCATTAATTTGTCTAGGATTCAAATGCCTGCGATATGGACCTTCTGCGACCTGAGATGCTTTTGTAAAAAGCACCTCATGTCCTCATTCTTCAGGGCCTCATGAATGTCCTCATGAATTAATGTCCTCATTCTTTAGGGAACGGGGGTTCCCCTCCCCCACCATAGATGAGGCTCGCACCAGGGTCTCGTCCATACCCCGTAACACTGCTCTCTCTCGCCATCCCCCCCGCTCGCAACAAGGGCAGAGTGCCCCTAGTCCTCACCTTTCACCCCACTAGCCGCCACATACAACACATAGTCCTCCGTCCAACGTGACCCCACCACTCGCCACATCTTCCCATCTCCCCTCCGGTCCGCTTTCCGCAAAGACCGCTCCCTCCGTAACTCAATTGTCAATTCTTCCCTTCCCTCCCGCACCACCCCCTCTCCGGGCACTTTCCCTTGCAACTGCAAGAGATGCTACACTTGTTGCTTGACCTCCCCTCTCGACTCCATTCAAGGACTAAAGCAGTCATTCCAGGTGCGACAGTGGTTCACCTGCACCTCCTCCAACCTCATCTATTGCATCCGTTGCTCTAGATGCCAGCTGATCTACATCGGTGAGACCAAGCGTTGGCTTCGCGATCGTTTCGCCGAACACCTCCGCTCGGTCCGCATTAACCAACCTGACCTCCCGGTGGCTCAGCACTTCAACTCCCCCTCCCACTCCGTATCCGACCTCTCTGCCCTGGACCTCCTCCATGGCCAGAGTGAGCAACACTGGAAATTGGAGGAACAGCACCTCATATTCCGCTTGGGCAGTCTGCATCCCGGTGGCCTGAACATTGAATTCTCCCAATTCCGTTAGCCCTTGCTGTCTCCTCCCCTTCCTAGCCCTCCCACAGCCCTCGGGCTCCTCCTCCTCCTTTTTCCTTTCTTCTCCCCGCAGCCCCCCCCCCACCCTCCATCAGTCTGAAGAAGGGTTTCGGCCCGAAACGTTGCCTATTTCCTTCGGTCTGCTGCACCCACTGAGTTTCTCCAGCACTTTTGTCTACCTTTAAGTGCTTTTGTAAATGTTGCCACCCACTCTCTTTCCACTGATGTTTTCAAGAAAGAGTTAGGGCTAAAGGAATCAAGGGATTATGGGGTGAAAGCGGGAATGGGGTACTGATTTTGGATGATCAGTCATGATCATATTGAATGACGGTGCTGGCTCAAAGGGCTAATTGGCCTGCTCCTGCACCTATTTTTGATGTTTCTATGAAAAGTATCTGCAGTTTCTTAACTTTAAGATGCTTTCAAGTTAAAAAAATAATTCTTTCAATAATTTTTCGCGAGAAATCCATGAAAATAAATGTCTTTGTTCAAACCAATTAACCAGTCATGTCCTTAACCTGTGACAATAATTACATAACAAAGTCCAGACGTTTGCCTGTTCCCTCATCTTTGGCGCTCCTTCGTAAAAGACCTTGTTGTGCATTGAACGTTCCAAGTGCTTCAGGGCACCAGTCTGCTCAGCTTGTTGGTAACAGCTGCTCCACCATTCGATGTGGACGCATGTCTGGCCACATTCTGCTGCAAGCCTTTTCTAATTCACAGAATAATTCCAATCTGACTGATCCAAGATGACTTGTATGAGCAATGGGCATAGAGAGAGTAGGACGGTGGTCTGCTCCAAACCTGCTTAACAGCACGCATTTGTTCCCCTTTGGAAGGACTTAGATGCCAGTTCTTCCCACCTCTTTGTTTTGTGTGACAGCTCAACTTTCTGATTAACAATGCTTACAAAAAAGACCATTGGTGCTAATTGTGGCATGATTGTGCCTCCTACTACCTAGATAAACATAGAATGTTTATACGTTAAGAAAGGCCTCGACCCCAAATGTCACCCATTCCATCTCTCCAGAGATGCTGCCTGTCCCGCTGGGTTACACCAGCATTTTGTGTGTATCTTCAATATTCAGTTCTTTCCTACACATAGAAACATAGAAAATAGGTGCATGGGTAGGCCATTCAGCCCTTTGAGCCAACACCACTATTCAATATGATCATGGGTGTTCATCCAAAATCAGTATCCCATTCCTGCTGTCTCCCCATATCCCTTGATTCCGTTAGCCCTAAGAGCTACATCTAACTCTCTCTTGAATACATACCCAAGACTCCCTAAACATCAGGGGGCAGCACGGTGGCACAGCTAGATAAGCTGCTGCCTCGCAGTGCCAGAGACCTGGGCTCAATACTGACCTCGGCCACTGTCAGCGGGTTCTGTTTGCACTTTCTCCCTGTAACCATGTGGGTTTCTTCCAGGTGCTCTGGTTTCCTCCCACATCCCAAAGATATGCGGGATAGGAGGTTAGTTGGCTGCTGTGATGTGTAGGGGATGGATGCAAAAGAGGGATAACATAAATGGGTGATTGATGGTAGACTCGAGTTCCATGCTGTATCTTTCAATAAATCAGTCAGCACTCTGAGAGTATACGAACAAGAAGAATTGTTTGGTGATTGGTGAAGGACAATAAATGCTAGACTTGCCGATAGTGCCTATATGGTATTGTGGCGGGCCGAACCACTTTGGTCTCGAACTCGTTCGTCGAGCTCGAGCATGACTCAAAAGGCCCATGCCAGGCCAGGAAAAGTCCAGAAAAAGTGCCTTTCACTGAGATTTCAATCAGATTAATTTTTTTAAAGAGCCCCTTCGGCCCATCAGGCCTGTACTAGCCTAGGAGGAGTCCCTTCGGCCCATCAGTAAGTATCCCCTCTGCAAGCATTAAACCTCACCCCAGTATTTTTCTCCCTCCCTTCATTGGCTCCCTGTGAAATCCAGGCCAGGATAGACTTTCCTCCTTCATTGCTGTGATCTGCAGAAAAATATGAAAAATGTCCAAAATTCATACTCCAGACTCTCCCCCTTCTCTCTCACAGAGTCTCTCACCTGTTTTGGGCAGAATTTCTGGCAGTTTCTGAGCTGCCAGCCCACCAGGCCTGAGTGACTGAGCTGCCAGCCCACCAGACCTGAGTGACTGAGCTGCCAGCCCACCAGGCCTGAGTGACTGAGCTGCCAGCCCACCAGGCCTGAGTGACTGAGCTGCCAGCCCAAGAATCCATTTGGCCCACAATGTCCATACTAGCCCTCTGGAAACCAGTCCCTTCGGCCCACAACACCTATACTAGCGCTCCAGAAAGCCCCCCCCCCCCCCCACTGGCCACCAATATTGGAATTGGTTGAGAGGTGGAATATTGCATTGGGGGTCCAGCCCTCCCGTGTGAACATGGGACTCAACGGGTCCCACTTAGTCTAGTAATATCATATAAGTAAATTAGCTGATTCAAACTGGGGATTAGGTCGAGTCTTTTGTTCAGTATAACCTGCCTGTTCACTGGATATTGTTGTTAAGGGTCATTTTTAACTTTGGATAATAATGATGCTTGTGAGAAAAACAGCATGAAATATGTTTTAACACCCTTTCTGAGTTATATTTTCTGGCTCACCAAACCTTTTCACCGTTGTTAATAACCGTCTCCTCTCTGTTGTGTGTGTCCTTGTTCCATCCGTGTATATAATTTGTGAATTCTGCAAACTGCCAATTCTTATTGTACAAATTATTCAGGCTTGTTAGCAAACGTAATTCTTCAATTCATTATGAGGATGGTTAATGTGTTAACCACCTAATTAAAGGACAGAAAATCATTGTTCTCTCAAACTAAGAGTAAGCTTACATTGGTTACAAGAAATCTATTTAAATGGTGCACTATTGGGCAGCACGGTGGCATAACGGTAGAGTTATTGCCTTTAAAGCATAAGAGACCCGGGTTTGATCTGGGTGGTGCCTCCACTGTTTGTACGTTCTCCCCATGACCGCGTGAGTTTGCCCCGGGTGCTCCGCACATACTAATGACATACAGATTTGCAGGTTAATTGGCTTCAATAAAAAATGTAAATTGACCCTAATGTGTAGGATAGTGCTAGTGTACACTGGATCGCAGGGGAATCGCTGGTTGGCGCAGATTCGGTGGGGCGAAGTGGTGCGTATGTGTGCATGCATATGTGTGCGTTTGTGTACGTGCATGCGTGCACATGTGAGATACCCTATGGGTGTAATTTAGGATTTAATCTGGGTGCACAGATTTCCTGACTTTGTGAGTCACAGCAGTCAATCTCTGGCGAGAATAGAGCAGCCCTGGACTAAGGGGCCAATCACACATGTGTCAAGCAAGTAGCATTTAGTAAGGGTGTGAGCATCGCTAAACACATCAGCTTCTCCAAATGATAACACCAACCAGAATGAGAAGTGGCTTCCTGCTTTGCCTGTATGTATGCAGATGCAGAGAGCACTGGCATCAGGAAGGTGCAAACATCAACATCGCGCTTGTATAGAATCCAGGATACCACCAGGAAAAATAATGTGCTCCCTTTAGCCTGGATCATTTTGTTCTCACCAGTGAATTCAGGTGATGGTGGACAAAACCAATCCATTTGCGAGACTGAGGAAGGGTCGTGACCCAAAACGTCTCCTATCCATGTTCTCCAGAGATGCGCCTGACCCATTGAGTTACTCCAGCACCTTGTGTCATTTTTCAATCCATTTGGGAGTCTGGTTTTTGAACCAACAACTCGAGAGCAGTCCTGAGCTACTATCTACCATGTTGAAGATCCTCAAACTATCTTTCATTGGACTTTATTGGACTTTATCTTGAACTAAACGTTATTCCCTTTATAAGTAGGAAGGAACTGCAGATGGTTTATACCGGTTAGACTGGAGTTGCTAGAGTCACTCAGCGGGTCAGGCAGCATCTCTGGAGAAAAGGAATTGGTGATGTTTCTGGTCGGAACCCTTCTTTATCATGGTATTTGCGGCCGGCTCAATTATAATCATGTATAGTCTTTAGTTTTGTTTAGTTTAGAGATACAGGGTGGAAACAGGCCCTTCAGACCACCGTGTCGGCGCCAACCAGCGATCCCCACACACCACCACTATCCTTCACACGCTAAGGACAATGTACAATTTTTCCAAGTCAATTAGTCTACAAATCTGTACATCTTTGGAGTGTGGGAGGACCCACGCAGGTCACATGGAGAATGTACAAATTCCGTATAGAGAGCATCTGTAGTCAAGATCGAACCTGGGTCTCTAGCGCTGTAAGGCAGCAACTCTACCGCTGCGCCACCGAACTGCACATATTCACCTCAGATCACATTTTCAGTCTTAATGCCTAAAATAAAATGCTGTGTGTCCCAAATTAACTCATTAAATTAGTTCCTAATTTAAGGAAGGACATTCTTGCTATTGACGGAGTGCAGCGCAGGTTCACCAGGTTAATTCCTGGGATGATGGGACTGACATATGATGAAAGAATGGAACGACTGGGCTTGTATTCACTGGAATTTAGAAGGATGACAGGATATATTATAGATACATATAAAATTATTAAGGGATTGGACACACAAGATGCAGGAAACATGTTCCTGATGTTGGGGGAATCCTTCAGGGACTCAGTCTAATGAAGGGTCCCAACCTGTAATGTGACCTGTCCATGTTCTCCAGAGATGCTGTCTGACCAGCTGAGTTACTCCAGCACTTTGTGTTCCAAATTTTATTAAACTTTTTTCCACAAATATAGGACAAAATATAGAGCATTTCACCATAAAAAGCAGGTAATAAAAATAAGTATTTTTTGCATTTGCAAATGAGTTTTAAATGTTTTTTTTTCTTCCCTGCACCATTATCTCTTATCTTTCTGGGTTAGGAATACTTTATTGTGACGTGCAAAATTATTTGCTTGCATACCCAATGTAGACACAAATGAAAGTGTCTGGTTGCAGGTCCAAAGATGAAAGGTTATCATTTCCTTTTCATCCTCCATCCAGATACTGATGCTCTGTTGTATTTTATCATTTTTGTTTCAAATTTGCTGCATGTTCCTCATTTTGCTTTTATCTTGAATGATCATGTTGTCTGGTCTCTCAGCAATTTCATTGCTCCCATTTACCTATGATGTTTTTGAAGGAAGCTATTTCAAACTGAGGGGAACCATAAAGAGGAAGAAGAAATAAACCGTGGACAGGATACTCTAGTTATGCCACGAGCCTTAGATGTATTGCTTTTGAAGTCTAATGTGGAATATATCTAATCTAAAGAGTAAATTTTACTGGCAGGCTGGTTTACTGACGCATGCATAAATCTGGTAAAGTTCCCAGTGAATTTTCCTTTTTGGAAACATCGTCTCACTCTTAACTTTAAGTACCTTTAAAAGTGATGATGTGTCTGTGAGAAGAACCTTATATATTTTAAGGCAGCAAATGAACCTGGAAGTATCCAGCGTGCGACTTTCAATCATCTGGTCAGCTATGCAAGTGGAGAGAAAATCTACTCTATCTGTACATGAAGAAACTCCTGTAGAAAAATATAAGCAGTTGTTGTTTAGTTTAAATTATAGGTACAGCATGGAAAATGTTTTTTCGGCCCACAGAGTCCATGCAGAACATCGATCACCTGTTTGCACTAGTTTTATGTTATCCCATTTTGTCATCCACTTCCTTACACACTAGGGGCAATTTACAAAGGCCAATTAACCCACAAACCCGCAGGGCTTTGGGATGTGAGAGGAAACCGGAGCACTTGGAGGAAACCCGTGCGGTTCACAGGGAGAACATACAAACTCCATTCAAACAGCAACTGAGGTCAGGATTGAACCCGGGTCTCTGGCGCAGAGAGGCAGCAGCACTTCCAGCTGCATCACTGGTGAATAACTTCCCGATGTTGGGGGAGTCCAGAACCAGGCGACACAGTTTAAGAATAAGGGTAAGCCATTTAGAATGGAGACGAGGAAAACCTGTCACCCAGGGAGTTATGAATCTGTGGAATTCTCTGCCTCAGAAGGTGGTGGAGGCCGATTCTATGCATGTTTTCAAGAGAGAGTTAGATAGAGCTCTTAAAGATAGCGGAGTCAAAGGATTTGGGGAGAAGGCAGGAACGGGGTACTGATTGTGGATGATGAGCCATGATCACAGTGAATGGCGGTGCTGGCTCGAAGAGCCGAATGGCCTACTCCTGCACCTGTCATCTATTGCCTATTGTCGTTTTACATTCTTTAGAGTCGGACTTTGTTTTAAGCTTAATAAATTGTCTACAATCTGTATGCTTCAACTGCGCATAACTTTTAATATAACTACTTATATCAATTAATTATTTAGTTTCTTCAGTCTAAATATTTCAATTCACATGTGCTCTATTATATTTTAATGTCATAGGTGTTGAGGTGTCATGACACCATTTAAAATAAGTTGAAATTAACCCTATTTTTGCATATAAAGCAAAGATCCATTATTACCCAATGGATTAATTACCATGATGCTAAACCAGGCTGATTATGTGAAGGTGGTGCAGTAATTTGTGGGACTCAGTTCATTCTCCCGTTCCACAACTTGCTTAATTTATGTTCTACAGACTTAGTTTATTTCCTTCTTACCCTCCGTGTTATCTTCAAGTGTTATGATTTATTTATTTTTTGCTACCCAGGCTGAGGTCAGCTTGAGGTTTATTGTTTCCATTTCCATTAAAACTTGCCAAGATCTCTATCTGCAGATCAGTCAGTAATTCATTTTGCTGCAGTGTCTGGTAATGCAGAGGTTCATCCACCATCACCACTAATAGGTTTTATCACAAACTGAATATAGCGAGTTTCAATGATATTTCGTGGAAGGTAATATCTTTCTCTGGCATTTCTGCAAAGGTTTACAAAGTTCTTCAGATGAAGGAGATTCCAGCATAGAAAACTCAAACTCATTTGGACTGAACACTTATCTCATTCTCATCTGATTAGAGAGATCTGCAGTTATAGAGCTTACAGAAGAAGGGCCTTTAGTATATTATGTTCATCTGGCCAAAACATATTTCCTACACTCAAGCTCGTGGATGCAAGTAGCAGTACATCAAGTGCATGTCCAGGTCCTTTTTAACAGGGTTGAGAATTTTTGTCCCCATTACCCTTTCAGATGTTTAAAAGCCTCCATTGTTTTTCAAGTTTAGTTTAGTTTAGTTTAGAGAACTCGTAACATGATCATTGCAATCTATAGCCTGTTTTACATTTATCATTTCAATTTATTGTGAAGTCCATGGAAATGCATTTGAGAAATCAGTGTTTGTAAGTTTAGTACAGCATGGAAATGGGCCCTTCTGCCCACTGAATCCGCGCCGACCAGCGATCCCCGAACATTAACACTCTCATATACACACGAGGGACAATTTACATTTATACCAAGCCAATTAACCTACAAACTTATACGTCTTTGTAATGTGGAAGGAAACTGAAGATCTCAGAGAAAGCCTACAAGGTCACGGGGAGAACGTATAAACTCTGTACAGACAGCACCCATAGTCAGGATTGAACCCGGGCCTCTGGGATTGCAAGCGCTGTAAGGCAGCAGCTCTACCGCTGCGCCACTGTGCCGCCGTGAAAACATGACTAGTCAAAACACCCTTCTTTCTATTACCTTAAATATTTCCCCCCGGAGTTTGACAACTCTGCGTTGGGAAATAGATTGTTTCTGTTCATACTTCTGTCATTAGGTATTTTTTAGGTGGAGATCGACAGAATGTTGATTAGTACGTGTGTCAGGGGTTATGGGGAGAAGGCAGGAGAATGGTGTTACGAGGGGAGAAAGATCAGCCATGTTTGAATGGCAGACTAATCTGGTTCAAATCGAAGATAGACACAAAATACTGGAGTAACTCAGCGGGACAGGCAGCATCTCTGGAGAGAACGAATGGGTGATGTTTCCAGTTGAGACCATTCTTCAGACTGGCTTCAATCTGAGGAAGGGTCTCGACCCGAAATATCACCCATTCCTTCTCTCCAGAGATACTGCCTGTCCCGCTGAGTTACTCCAGCATTTGTGTTTACGGCACTGCAGACACGATGGGTTGAATGTCCCAATTCTACTCCTATGACTTACAATGTTCATTGTATCCAGGTACAAAATAATCAGACACATTTCTATACATGTCTGGATCCTACTATATAGCTTGGATCTTAAGTGTATTTTGTAGTACCATTATACCATATAACAATTACAGCACGGAAACAGGCCCTCTCGGCCCTTCCAGTCCGTGCCGACCATTATTTTCCCCTAGGCCCATCTACCTGCACTCAGACCATACCCCTCCATTCCCTTCCCGTCCATATACCCATCCACTTTACTTTTAAATGTTAAAATCGATCCTGCCTCCACCACTTCTGCTGGAAGATCATTCCACACAGCCACCACTCTCTGAGTAAAGAAGTTCCCCCTCATGTTACCCTTAAACTTCTGTCCCTTCATTTTCATGTCATGCCCTCTTGTTTGAATCTTCCCTACCCTCAATGGGAAAAGCTTATCCACGTCTATCCCTTTCATCATTTTAAAGACCTCAATCAAGTCCCCCCTTAACCTTCTGCGCTCCAAAGAATAACGACCTAACTTGTTCAACCTTTCTCTGTAGCTCAGTTGCTGGAACCCAGGCAACATTCTAGTAAATCTCCTCTGTACTCTCTCTATTTTGTTGACATCCTTCCTATAATTAGGCGACCAAAATTGTACACCATACTTCAGAATTGGTCTTACCAATGCCTTGTACAATTTTAACATTACTTCCCTACTCCTATATTCAATGCTCAGATTTATAAAGGCCAGCACACCAAAAGCTTTCTTTATCACCCTATCTACATGCGATTCCACCTTCAGGGAACTATGCACAGTTATGCCTAGATCCCTCTGTTCCACAGCAGTCCTCAATTCCCTACCATTTACCATGTACATCCTATTTTGATTTGTCCTGCCAAGATGTAGCACTTCACACTTATCAGCATTAAACTCCATCTGCCATCTTTCAGCCCACTTTTCCAAATGGCCCAAATCTCTCTGTAGACTTTGAAAATCTACTTCATTATCCGTAACACCACCTATCTTAGTATCATCTGCATACTTATTTATCCAATTTTCCATACCATCATCCAGATCATTGATGTACATGACAAACAACAGTGGACCCAACACGGATCCCTGAGGCACCCCACTGGTCACCGGCTTCCAACCTGACAAATACCCATCCACCATTACTCTCTGACATCTCCCATTCAGCCACTGTTTAATCCATCTTGCTACTCTGCCATTAACACCCAAAGATTGAACCTTCTTAACCAAACTTCCATGGGGAACCTTGTCAAAGGCCTTACTGAAATCCATACAGACAACATCCACTGCTTTACCCTCATCAATTTCCCTAGTAACCTCTTCAAAAAATTCAAGAAGGTTTGTCAAACATGACCTTCCAGGCACAAATCCATGTTGACTGTTCTTGATCAGACCCTGTTTATCCAGATGCTTATATATATTATCTCTAAGTATCCTTTCCATTAATTTGCCCACCACTGACGTCAAACTAACAGGTCTATAATTGCTAGGTTTATTCTTTGAACCCTTTTTAAACAATGGAACAACATGCGCAGTACGCCAATCCTCCGGCACTATTCCCATTTCCAATGACATTTGAAATATTTCTGTCATAGCTCCTGCTATTTCTACACTAACTTCCCTCAATGTCCTAGGGAATATCCTGTCAGGACCTGGAGACTTATCCACTTTTATATTTTTCAAAAGTGTCAGTACTTCCTCCTCTTTGAATCTCATAGTTTCCATAGCTACATTTCAGAATACCAATACATTTCAGAATACGTACCAATCCAGAATGTTTTAAGATATGGAAAATCAAAGAACTGCGGATGATAGAATCATGAATAAAACACAAAGTGCTGGAGTGACTCAGCAGGTCAGGCAGCATCTGTGGAGAGAAATAGACAGGTGATTTGATCCAAAATGTCATCTATCCATTCCCTCCACTCACAGATGCTGCCTGATCTGTTGACCCACTCCAGCATGTTTTAAAATATGTGGGAAGGAACTGCAGTTGCTTGTTTCCACCAAAGATAGACACAAAATGCTGGAGTAACTCAGCGGGAGAGGCAACATCACAGGATAGAAGGAATGGATGACATTTCGGGTCAAGACCCTTCTTCAGACTAAGAGTCAGGGGTGGGAGACACAGAACTGAAGACAAGACATCAAAGGGATGAGGTTCAAGGAAAATGTAGAACAGATGAATATTGTGTTCTCTAACTTCAAGTAACCCTTGCTTTCCCTCTCTCTTCATCCCTCCCCCTCCCTAGTGCTCCGACCAGTCTGTCTTATTTAATTTTATCTCTGTGTGCTTCACTGTCACCTTCTCCCGGCTAACAATGATCTACATTTGCCTTGAGCTCTATCTCCTTTGATGTCTCATTTTCACACCTTACATTTCCTTATCTCTGTGTCTCGCACTCCCCTGACTCTCAGGCTGAAGAAGGGTCTCGCCCCGAAATGTCACCCATTCCTTCTTTCCACAAATGCTGCCTGTCCCGCTGAGTTACTCCAGCATGTTTTAAAATATCACGGACCAGAATTTCCAGTTTGATAGAGTTCATATTTTTAAGTGGTAAATCATAGATTGATAGATAGTGGTAAATCATTGGTTTTGGCAGATATAAAAAAGATGTTAAGTGTTTCAGTCAGCAATTGACTATTTGCCTTGAGTTATATTTAACATGATCTTGCAACTCAATGCAGTTGCCTGGTACGCCATTGAATAATCTACTTTTTTTAACTTAATTTCAGAAAATCAAATGCTGGGTTCAGCTGAAGAAAGTTCTTCAGCCTATTTGATTATATTATGTTCCAGAATACAACTTCTCGTGCTTTTCATGTACACCATTTAACAGTTTCTTAACAGAAGAAGGTTATTTAGCAGCTGTCAAAATAAATAAAAAATCGACAAATATATATATATATGGAAAAAAATGAAATACTGAAGAAGCGTCCCGACCCGAAACATCACCTATCCATTTTTTCCAGTGATGCTGCCTGACCCGCTGAGTTACTCCAGCAGTTTGTGTCCACCTTTGGTATAAACCAGTATCTGCAGATCCTTTTTATTACAGTAAAGAAAAATACGTGATGCAAATGGTCGAAAGGAAAAGCATCATACTATTCTATTTCATATGGTAAGTTTTATATTTTCCTTTTGAAGAGTCTTGGTTGGAAGTAATCGGATCAGCAACTAAATAATTAATTGAATATTGGTGTATAAACCTGGGTGCTGATTCTGGATTGCAATTCCACCGTTAACATTGTAGCAGGCATCAGATATGTTGTTTTGTTTCTGCATAGGATGACTTCAAAGATAGATGGTAAAGACCTCATCAAAGACATCAGTGGTATTTGGTGTGACAGGAACCACAGGGCAATGTCACTGCTGATCCTTCCAATCTCTCCTCCAATACCCATCACTGGAAAGCTGCTTGCTGCATGCTACAAAATGGTCAATCTATACGCTCGAATGCTTTTGACTTCCTGTGCCAACGCCATCACCTCTGATGTGGCATTTGTAGCAGTCTCCTGTCTCCTGTCCCTTCCCTCACATTTTCTACTTGCTATCCTTTCCTGGCAAATATTGGGATTTCAGATGCTGGACAAGGGGCTGCCGATAAGAGGGAACTGGGGGTCTTGACTTCTGTGCTCTCAAGGACAGCTGCGGGAGGCACCACCGGGGCACGAAGGTTGAAGATGAGCTGGGCGAGGAGAGGGACGACAGTTCGCGGGATGACCGGATGGGAGCGTCGGCTGCAACGGGCCTTCATGGCCAGCCGCAGTTGGGACTGTGAAATGGTGGCGACTCATGCGTATAGACTCAGTGTGTTTCTATATATTATATACTTATTGTGTGACAATAATCCTGATCTGCATGCAAAAATATTGAATGGTAATAACCTTCCTGAGTTTGGTTGAAAACAATGAGGTTAGTCTATCTATTTCATTGCTGTTGTGCCTGCCTACTGACTAATGTCAAATCCTGGATCAAACAAAACAACAAGTCTGGCGACAAATCTGGAAACTCTGATCCTTTTTTCACTTACCCGGTGAGGCGGGGAGACTGAGGGAGCTCTCGCTTGGTGTGAAGCACCGTGGGCACTCGGGTGCGACCCGCACCGGAGACAGTGGCAGGTGGGGAGTTTGACTGGGGCGGTCGAAACACCTGTCATGCCGTAAGCATCGTGGTGCTTTCACTTTCAGCCATTTGCATCATGTGTTTTTCTTTAATATAATTAAAAAGGAACTGCAGATACTGGTTTATGCCAAAGGTAGACACAAAGTGCTGGAGTAACTCAGTGAGTCAGGCATCATCTCTGGAGAAAATGTTTCGGGTAGGAACCCTTCTTCAGTATTTCTTCTTTTTTCATATAGATATATATATATAATTGTCTATTTTTTAATTTATTTTGACAGCTGCTAAATAACCTTCTTCTCTTAAGGAACTGTTAAATGGTGGACAAGCTCTTAAAGATAGCGGAGTCAGGGGATATGGGGCGAAGGCAGGATCGGGGTACTGATTGGGGATGATCAGCCATGATCACATTGATTGGCGGTGCTGGCTCGGTGGGCTGAATGGCCTACTCCTGCACCTATTATCTATTGTCTATTGTCTAAGTTGTATTCTGCAAAAAATAATATAATCAAGTAGGCTGAAGGACTTTCTTCAGAACATGAAAGCGGGGCCGCACGATCCTTTTGGGTTTTAAGCAGGAGGTGTCAGAAAATTTACCACAGAGATAACTAGCTTGTGGCAGCCAAACATTCAGAGAGACATTGCTTTTCGATCCTTCGATGTCAGCTCTTCATATCATTGTGAAGCAGAATTCACCAAGCGTTGGATTGTTCACCCACTAACTGTGAATGTGAGCTGGGTTAGACCATCGTAAGACAGTTTAGTTTCACCCGACTAACGATGTGTTGTTGGCAATAGCAACCCTGCTCGGTAATGAGAGGAACCGCAGGTTCGGATATTTGGTGCATGTGCTTGGCGGAGGAGCCAAGGTTGCATGAGTCTGAGGAGGAGACTACACAAAACTAGAGTCGAGGTGATGAACTGGTGGAATAGGACATGACAGATCAGAATCCAGTCCCATGCAAACAGAGGCAGTGATCAGACCAAAGTGTCAGAGAAGACAAAAGCGTCACAGCCTCAGAAATAAAGGACGTTCTTTTAGGAAGGACATGAGGAGAAATTCCTTTAGTCAGAGGGTGGTGAATCTGTAGAATTATTTGCCACAAAAGGTTGTGGAGGCCAAAGTCAGTGGATATTTTGTGACACCCCTTCCTCCCATGGTACGGAGCTTTTGCATTTTCAGCTTGAAATTGTGCAATCTGGTGCATACTGTAGCGAGTCTTTTAACTTACACTTGAATGCAATATTTATGCTTTAAATTGGATTAGCTATGAATAAGGTTAGGCTAAATTACATTCCTAATTACATTCCATAGATCAACAAATGCAGCGCATGAATGATCTTAGTATATTAATGTATAGAAATCAGATTATAATCAAGCACTTGGCCCATGTTGACCAACCTGGTTATCAGTGCACACCTGGTAATACACCTAGCCTTGACTCCAGTTGCATATGTTCTCTCATTCCTGACCCTGAGTCCAGCCTTACACCTGGCCACCTATTCTACCCTGATCATAGCTGCTTACCTGCTTAGGTTCCCAGTGCTGAACACTCCCATTGTCCCAGCTTTGACTGCACACCTAGTACTATTCGAAACCTTGACTCTGGATGCACACTTGTCCTTGCTCCTAGCCCCTCTGCACTGACAATATATCTGGCCCACACATAAAGCCCCATATCTGTCCCCCTGGACTTAACCTATTACTTTCAAGTCCACAGGTGCTTATCTAATGTGGTAATCTTTTATGGGGCACTTCACGGACAAAATCTTCTATAACAAAATTTGCTACATCCATTGGCTTCCTAGTTATCTGACATGCTAGTTACTTTGTCAAAGAGGGCATCAATTGGTTGAACACAATTTCTCATCCATAAAATTATACTCACTCAGCTGTATGTATAATGTTGCCATTTTCTTCATTTTCCTAACAAACTGGCCTGAAGTCATTTTCACCCCCAATATTTTCAGTATTTTGCTGTCTTCCTCTCAGCTGGGACTTTTCTGAAGTGCAAAGTCCAATAATTAGATACTTAAGCAATAATATTCTATTTAATGTGATCTTGAGAGTACATACTATTTTATGTGGTATTCATAACACAACAATGATAAAAAGATCTTTGTTTTGATTGAACCTACCAACAGGCATACATTATTATATTACAGTTAACAATGTACCGAAGGCACATTTTTGTTCCAATGCTCCACATTACCAATTACTTTTACATTGAAGTGATTGAAATCCAAGTGAAGTTTAAATGGCATCAGAAAAATAAAACCTCCAGAATGGATGATATTCACTACGTGGTTGGTTGGAGTCAGTATCAGCACAATTACTATATTAAACTTTTAATCTTCAGATGTCCTGGTTCAAGCTAAAACTACAGATGAATAATAACCTCCTCATACATTTCCCTGCAAGTATCTCTGTCACTCCTTTAAAATATGAAATATGAAAATCTTTGAATAAGCTCTTAAACATCGCATCTGAATCAGTTTCCATCTGATTACAATCCTTGAGGATGTTCATCTACATGTTCAATTAATAAAACGATGACATTGGGGACATTTCTATTCAACCTGTCATGAATTTAGGGGGGGTGGGGGGTGGGGTAGAAATAGTCAGTGAGGTAAACAAACATAATAGTTGAGTGGCAAATGACAATAGTGCCACTCAATTATGTACCTTCCCAATATTTAACTGAAGGAAATAATGGGTTATTGGGGCTGTATGTTATGACAGACAGCCTGACACCTTGCATGTCATTTTAATATTACATTTATCCCATCCCCCCCGGATATTCCTGATTAATAAATTAAGGTTTTGTCAACTAATTACAAATCAGGCTAATTACAAATCAACAACATTAGCATCCAGTGAATTGGCCTCCACTGCCTTCTATGGCAGGGAATTCCACAGATTCACAACTTTCTGGGTGAAGAAAGTTTGTCCTCATCTCAGTCCTAAATGGCCTACCCCTTATTCTTAAACTGTGACCTCGGGTTCTGAACTCCCCCAACATCGGGAACATTTTTCCTGGCGTTACAGTAAGTGAAAGTCAAGCAAGCAAGCAGGATGCTTTCTCCAAACACCCCCATTTGAAGGCCACTATCTTCCACCACTTCTACCCAGGTGCTTGATACCTACTTCCAGCAGCCACTGGTTGTCCTCCAGGATGCACCGAGCCGCAGCCTGGTCCATGCTGGTCACCAGGGCGAATTTGGCACAGCGACTCTAACGGCCGCTGCACAAGGCTTCCAATGCCTCCGACGGCCCGGGACTCTTGCACTGAGACTGCTCCATGGCCGGAGCTGCAGCGAGCGACTCGCCAGACCTGCAAACACTCGCCAGCCCCATGCTCCCCGTCTGCATCTGCTCCCGCCACTGCTTCTACTTCCATACCTCCTTCCACCCGCCGCGGCCGACACCCACGACCACTGCAGCGCCTCATCCAAAGCTGGAGATATTGAAACATGTCTAGCCAAAAAAGTGGGGGGCAGTAGCCCCCCCGGTTCTGAGGCCCATGTACCTCTCTCCTGCCGCTCACTGGCCTCGCTCATGTCGACCGCTTCCCGCAAACCCTTAATTTCCGACTGCCGCCGGGAGCAGGACATGGCCTTGCTGCGCTGGTCCATGTCTTTCAATGTAAATTTGCATGGGGACATGGTATGGAGGTGTGTGACGGTTCGGTCAGGTGAGAATAATAGAGAATAAGAATGTTACTGTCTTGTCAACAGACGCGCACACAAGCAGTTGATATTAGTTTTGAAATTCTCGTTGATCACAGAATTTCTCACGACAGAGCGTGAAAAATTCTGTGATCAACGTGAGAATTGGGCGAAATGCGTGAGTCTCACGCTCAATGCATGGGAGTTGGCAGCTCTGTTAAAGGAACCAAAACAGCATCTCTGGAGAACATGTATACCAGCACTCTGTGTCCTTTAGCGTAAACCAGCATCTGCAGATCTGGTTTGCAGATCTGCAGATGCTGGTTTATGCAAAAGGACACAAAGTGCTGGAGTAACTCAGCAGGTCAAGCAGCATCTCTTACATAAAAGGACATAAGGTGTGTAGGGAGGAACTGCAGATGCTGGTTTAAATCAAAGATAGACACAAAATGCTGGGGGTAACTCAGCAGGGCAAGCAGCAGCATCTCTGAAGAAGAGTCCCGACCTGAAACATCACCTATCCATGTTCTCCAGAGATGCTGCCTAACCCGCTGAGTTACTTGTGTCCTTTTTTGTAGGTCAAAGACTGCATGGCTGACACTTCTGTCACTAGGCCCATACATCATCATAGCTGCTTGTTCAATTTGAACCGCTGATTATGACCAGAGCTACTCATTTTCCACTCCATTTATACCAAAAAACACCTGTCCCCACTCCTACTATGCTTAGTCTGCCAATGGCATTCTTAGCAATGACTGGGGCGGCACAGTGGATCCCGGTAGAGTTGCTGCCTTACAGCGTTTGCAATGCCAGAGATCCGGGTTCTATCCCGACTGCGGGTGCTGTCTGTATGGAGTTTGTACGTTCTCCCTGTGACCTGCATGGGTTTTCTCCGACATCTTCTGTTTCCTCCCCCATTCCAAAGATGTGCAGGTCTGTACGATAGTTGGCTTGGTATAAATGTAAATTGTCCCTAGTGTGTGGAGTAGTGTTAATGTGCGGGGATGGCTGGTTGGTGCGGACCTGGTGGGCCGAAGGGCCTGTTTCCGCGCTGCATCTCAAAACTAAACTAAACTAAACTTAAAAACACTTGATTTCTCAAATGAATTTCCATGGACTTCAAAAGAAATTAAAATTATGAATGTAAAATATGCTACAAATTGCAGCGATCATGTTTTACGATATCAAAGTTAATGTTGGTCTCAGTTTATTTAGTAGTGATTGTGCAGTCAGACAAAAGCCAAATGAAGACACGAGGAACTTTAGATGCTGCAATCTTGTGCAAAATGCAAAGTGCTGGAGGAACTCAGCAGGTCAGGCAGCTTCTGTGGCAGGAACAAACAGATGACATATTTGGTCGGACCCTTCTTCAGCCAAAGACCAAATGCTTGTTGAGTTTTAGATTCTAATAATAATTTAAAAAAAAAATTAAGTAGGAGTGGACAGATTTCAGCTGGTGCGTTTATTATGGAAATGTAATCAAGAAAATTCAGCGGAGAAAAACAATTTTTAAAGAGGAGTTCTCTCAGAGTAATGATGACAACATTCACAAATGGTGATGGAATGGGATCAGTTCAGTTCAGTTTATTGTCACGTGTACCGAGGTTCAATGAAAAGCTTTTGTTGCGTGCTATCCAGGCAGCAGAAAGAAAATACATGATTACAATCAAGCCATTAGTGTGCAGATACATGATAAGGGAATAACGTTTAGTGCAAGGTAAAGCCAGCAAGGTCCAATCATGGGTCATCCGAGGGTCACCAATAAGGTAGATAGTAGTTCAGGATTACTCGCTGGTTGTGGTAGGATGATTCAGTTGCCTGATTACAGCTGGGAAGTTACTGTCCCTGAATCAGTCTGAAGAAGGGTCTCGACCCGAGACATCACCTATTCCTTCAGTCCATAGATGCTGCCTCACCCGCTGAGTTTCTCCAGCATTTTTGTCCACCTCTGAATCTGGAGATGTGCGTTTTCACACTTCTCTACCTTTTGCCTGATGAGAGAGGGGAGAAGTGGGAGTGGCCAGGTTGCGACCCATTTAATTAGAAGTTTACTTACTTATATTTTACTAGAGAGAGTACAGAGGAGATTTACTCGAATGTTGCCTGGGTTCCAGCAACTAAGCTACAGAGACAGGTTGAACAAGTTAGGTCTTTATTCTTTGGAGCGCAGAAGGTTAAGGGGGGACTTGATTGAGGTCTTTAAAATGATGAAAGGGATAGACAGAGTTGATGTGGATAAGTTTTTCCCATTGAGGGTAGGAAAGATTCAAACAAGAGGGCATGACATGAGAATTAAGGGACAGAAATTTAGGGGTAACATGAGGGGGAACTTCTTTACTCAGAGAGTGGTGGCTGTGTGGAATGATCTTCCTGCAGAAGTGGTGGAGGCAGGATCGATTTTAACATTTAAAAGTAAAGTGGATAGGTATATGGACGGGAAGGGAATGGAGGGGTATGGTCTGAGTGCAGGTAGATGGGACTAGGGGAAAATAAATGGTCGGCACGGACTGGAAGGGCCGAGAAGGCCTGTTTCCGTGCTGTAATTGTTATATGGTTTTATGGTTATATGGTTACAGTGAATATTGTAATTGCTTTTACTTGGACATTTGAAGATCATTAACACAACTGAATTAAAAAAAAACAAGTAGCGTAGGAAGATAGACACAAATTGCTGGAATAACTCAGCGGGACAGGCAGCATCTCTGGAGAGAAGGTTTACACAATAAAAGGTTTACATTCCTTCTCTCCAGAGATGCTGCCTGTCCCGCAGAGTTATTCCAACATTTTGTGTCTAACTTCGATTTAAATCAGCATATGCAGTTCGTTCCTACACAAGTAATGTAGAAATATGAAATACATTGTGTATACTTCCGGTTGTCACATTCTAGGAAGGATGTGATTGTAATTGGTTGGAGAGCAGAGGAAATTTTCCAGAATTCACCAGGCCTTGGATTCATGTTTGGCAGGGACATTGCGGGCCGAAGGGCCTGTTCCTGTGCAGCACGGATCTATGTTGTATGTTGCCTGGGACAAATTGGGTCAGTTGTGGGGAGAGACTGGGGAGGCTGGGTTTGTTTGCCTTGGTGCAGAGGAGGCTGAAGAAGGGTCTGGTAGAGGTGTACAAAATTAAGAGAGGCTAGACAGTAAGAAACATTCCCCCATATCAGAGGTGCATAAGATCAGAGGATTAAGATGATGAGATGGTGGGCGGTACAGTGGCGCAACGGTAGGATAGTTGGCTAAATGCGACAGAGACCCGGGTTCAATCCTAACTGCGTGTGCTGTCCATATGTAGTTTGTACATTCTCCCTGTGACCGCGTGGGTTTTCTCCGGGTGCTCCGGTTTTCTCCCACACTCAAATAAAGTACAGGTTTGCAAGGTTAATTGGCTTCAGTAAAATTGTAAATTGTCCCTAGTGTGTAGGATAGTGTCAGTGTGCGGGGTGATCCCTGGTCTGTATGGACTTGGTGGGCCAGAGGGCCTGTTTTTGCACTATACCTCTAAAGTCTAAAGTAAAGAGTAAAGGGCCTGTCCTACCAGCATCCAACTCCATGCGATGAGCGCGATCAAACTAGAAGCGGGGGCCACGCGGAGGTCGGGTGATCCCTGTACAGGGCCGTTCCCACCAGCATGCGCCTGCATGCGGGAAGCGCAACCAAATCGGCAGCGAGGGCCGCGCGGAGGTTGGGTGAGTGGTGCAACGCAGCACAAAGTGAGGCGAACTTGGAGCGAAGTTTTAAGGTAAGTTCGCCAGGACAGAGAGGGGCACACAGAGAGGGGCACAGAGGCACACACACAGAGGGCCACGGAGCCACACACATAGAGGGTCACGGAGGCACCTACGGAGAGGGTCACGGAGGCACGACGTCGAGGCGGTGTGTAATGCGTCGAGGCGACTGCGAGCCAACAAGCCGTTGCCGGACGGAATTTGTGAACACAGTCAGTTTTTCGGAGCCCCGCGCGATGTCGGGATGAACTCCGCACAATTCTGCACGGCTCCGGCGATCGAAGTGGGATCGGCCCCGCGCGCCGGATGGCGCAAGCGACCACGTTAGGTCGTGCTCATCGCATGGAGTTGCATGCTAGTGGGACAGGCCCTCAAGAGGTTAGAGAGGGCTGGAGGAAGAATGTTTTCACCCAGAGGTGAAATCCAGTTGCAATCAGGAGAGCAGGTGGTGCAGGTCGGTACTCACACATCTAAGAAGTATCTGGACAAGTACTTTAATCAGTTTGAAGAAGAGTTCCAACCTGAAATGTCACACATCCTTTTTCTCCAGAGATGCTGCCTAACCCACTGAGTTACTCCAGCATTTTGTGTCTATCTTCGGTTTAAACCAGCATCTGCAGTTCCTTCCTGCACCCTTGAATCACTAAGGTAGGCAATGGACCAAGGGCTGATAAACGGAATGGAATGTCGATTGGTAACTCAAGAGATTCAAGATTCAAGTATCGGAAGCAAGATGGCATCTGCCTGCGGCGACTTTTGTGGAGCACCAGAATGTAAAAGGTTTAAATACAACTTCCATCAACTCACCTGGATCAGGAAACAGCAGAAATCGGTGCCATTGCTAACTGATGGTCAGCATGGACATGGCGGGTCAAAGGACTTATTTCTGTGCTGTCTATCACTATATTCAGGACAGTGTTGGCCAGAGTGAATTAATTTCCCAAGTTGAAACAGTGTAATCAGTTATAGAGCAGGGTAATCAAGTGTTAGGGCTTCCGTTAATAATATGCAGTACAGGTTGACTAAATGCTGCCCATGGAACATCTTTGCAAAGAACTACAGATGCTGGTTTACAAAAAAAAAAGACAAACTCAGCAGGTCAGGCAGCGTCTCTAGCAAACATAGATAGATGATTGTGGATGATCTGCCATGATCACATTGAATGGCGGCGCTGGCTTGAAGGGCCGAATGGCACCTATCGTCTGTTGTCTATTGACATTTCGGGTCGGGACCCTTCTTCAGTCCCCAGGGATGCTGCCTGAACCGCTGAGTCACTCCAGCACATTTTAACTTTTTACCCTTTTTTTTTTGCTTTTACACCTTAATTTCCTGGGAGCACTATTGTCGCTCTTTAACTGGCCCCATCCATTTAAAAGCAATTTCCTGTCCTCACTTGTGCACTCCTGCAGATGATTCGATCGGTATCTTGATCTGTGACTAACGATGCAACAAGCTCCCACATAAAACTTGAGTGCTATAAGCACACTACCATTCAAGTAGGATTAGCAACCATTCTAAATCTTCCAACCATGACCTGTTCCACTAAAAGTAAACCTTATGCTTGCATGTACTTCTTGTCAGTTCCTTTCACTATCAGTCCACATCTGTGAGTCAAATGCCAGTGCACAAGTAATGTTAAATAGGTCTAGATGCGCTGCCTGACCCACTGAGGTACTCCAGCATCTTTTTTTAAATAAACCAACATCTGTAGTTCTTTGTGTCGTCGTGTTATATGCTAACATCTTATTTCAACAGTGCAGACTTCCCTCGCATGCGAAAAAAAATCAAGAAAGCCTCTTAGAATCATAGAACCATAGTCTCATAGCATGTCCATCAAAACCATATACAAATGTTTTTTAAACATAGTGATAGTACCTGCCTCAACTATCTTCTCTGGCAGATCGTTCTGTGCAGCGTAGGTTCACGAGATTGATCCCTGGGATGGCGGGACTGTCATATGAGAAAAGATTGAAAAGACTAGGCTTGTATTCACTGGAGTTTAAAAGGATGAGGGGGGATCTTATAGAAGCATATAAAATTATAAAAGGACTGGACAAGCTAGATGCAGGAAAAACGTTCCCAATGTTGGGCAAGTCCAGAGCCAGGGGCCACGGTCTTAGAATAAGGGGGAGGCCATTTAAGACTGAGGTGAGAAAAAACTTTTTCACCCAGAGAGTTGTGAATTTGTGGAATTCCCTGCCACAGTGGAGGCCAAATCACTAGTTGAATTTAAGAGAGAGTTAGATAGAGCTCTAGGGGCTAATGGAATCAAGGGAAATGGGGAGAAGGCAGGCATGGGTTATTGATTGGGGACGATCAGCCATGATCACAATGAATGGCGGTGCTGGCTCGAAGGGCCGAATGGCCTCCTCCTGCACCTATTTTCTATGTTTCTATGTATAGTCATATAGTGTGAAAACCAGCCCTTCTGCCCAACCTGGCAAACAAGATGGATGACTTCCGTCTTCTGATTGCCTCCTACAATTGGATCAAGGATCGCAGCATCCTGATCCTCACCGAAACCTGGCTGAACTCTGATGTTCCCGCCAGCGCCATTGAGCTAGCGGGACGACACATACTCTGAGCGGACAGAACATCTGACTCCGATAAGACCATAGTTGGTGGTCTGTGCATGTATGTAAACAAAGCATGGTGCACAGACACCACCATCATTGAGAGTCACTGCTCAGCCAACCTTCAGTTCCTCTTGGTTAAGTGTAGACCGTTCTATCTGCCCAGAGAGTTTACCTCCACTGTTGTGACTGCAGCCTATATCCCTCCTGATGCTAATGCTAAGCTTGCAATGAAAGAACTGCATATTGCCATTAGCAAACAACTGACCCTCAATCCAGACGCAGCCTTCATTGTTGCGGGTGACTTCAATCACTCCAACCTGAAGACTGTACTCCCCAAATTCCACCAACATGTCTCCTTCACTACTAGAGAGGACAAGACATTGGACAAAGTCTACACCAACATGGCTGAGGCGTACAAAGCCATCCCCCTCCCCCACCTTGGTCAGTCTGATCACTTATCATTTTCCTGCTCCCTAAGTATTCCCCACTCATCAGACGCGTTAAACCCACAGTGAGGACAGTCAAGGTTTGGTCAGATGAAGTGGACTCCACACTCCAGCAGCGTTTTGGTAACACTGACTGGGATGTGTTTGCAGCTCAGGCCACCCTTGACTCCCACACTGACATTGACGCCTATACTTCCTCTGTTCTGGACTTCATCAACTCCTCCATCAACAATGTCACCACTCTCAAACAAATCACCACATACCCGAATCAGAAGCCATGGATGAACAGCGAGGTCAGGCTACTGCTGAAAGCACGGGACTCGGCTTTCAGGTCAGGCGATGCCCGAGCCTACAGTTCATCGAGGGCCAATCTGAAGAAGGGCAATAAGAACGTCAAACACAGATACAAGCTGCGGATCAAGGAGCACTTTGACAGCTACTCCGACCCCCGACGCATGTGGCATGGCATGCAGGCCATCACTGACTACAGAGCCACCAACTCCACCCCCACTTCCAGCGACACATCCTTCCTCGAGGAACTCAATCACTTTTATGGCCACTTTAAAAGGGACAACCAAGAGTTGGCCATCAAGGCTGTGTTCCCCGATGACCACCAGCCCCTCACACTCAACCCCTACGACGTGCATGTGGCACTCAGTAGGATCAATGTACGTAAGGCTGCCGGCCCTGACGGCATCCCCGAGCGCGTCCGCAGGACCTGTGCTGCACAGCTGACAGACGTCTGGACTGACATCTTCAACCTGTCACTTGCCCAGGCAGTTGGCCCCACATGCCTTAAAACTCCCTCCATTGTGCCAGTGCCAAAACACTCCACTGCGGCGAGCCTCAACGACTTCCGCCCAGTTACACTCACCCCGATCATCGCCAAGTGCTTTGAAAGGCTGGTCATGGCACACCTCAAATGCTGCCTACCTCCCACTCTGGACCCCTACCAGTTTACATACCGCAAGAAAAGGAGCACGGAGGATGCCATCTCAACGGCACTCCACTCCGCCCTCTCCCACCTTGACAACAGAAACACTTATGTGAGAATGCTGTTCATCGACTACAGCTCAGCATTCAACACCATTATCCCCTCTAAATTGATCGCCAAACTCGATGACCTGGGCATCAACCCCTCCCTCTGAAATTGGTTACTGGACTTTCTAACCAACAGACCACAGTCTGTTAGGTTGGATAACCATTCTTCTTCTACCCTCACCCTGAACACTGGCGTACCCCAGGGCTGCATGCTGAGCCCCCTCCTCTACTCCCTCTTCACCTACGACTGCATACCTGTACATGGTACCAACACCATCATCAAGTATGCAGATGACACGGCGGTGATTGGCCTCATCAGCAACAACGATGAGTCGGCCTACAGGGAGGAGGTTCAGCTCCTAACAGCATGGTGTGCCAACAATAACCTGGCCCTCAACTCCAAGAAGACCAAGGAGCTCATTGTGGACTTCAGGAGATCGAGAGGCTGCACGCACAACCCCATCCATATCAACGGGACGGAGGTGGAACGTGTCTCCAGCTTCAGGTTCCTGGGGGTCAACATCTCCGATGACCTCTCCTGGACCCACAACACATCCTCGCTGATCAAGAAGGCTCACCAGTGTCTCTTCTTCCTGAGGAGACTTAAGAAGGTCCACCTGTCTCCCCAGATTCTGGTGAACTTCCACCGCTGCACCATCGAGAGCATCCTTATCAACTGCATCACAGTATGGTATGGTAACTGCTCTGTCGCCGACCGGAAAGCTCTGCAGAGGGTGGTGAAGATCGCCCAACGTATCACTGGCTCCTCACTCCCCTCCATTGAGTCTCTCCTTAGTAAACGATGCCTGCGCAGGGCGCACAGCATCGCCAGGGACAGCTCACACCCCAACCATAGACTGTTTACCCTCCTCCCATCCGGGAGACGCTACAGGTCCCTCCGCTGCCGTACCAGCAGGCTCAAGAACAGCTTCTTCCCTGCGGCTGTCACACTTTTCAACGCTGCACCTCAATGACTGCCTGTCTTCACCCTTCCCCCCCCTCCCCCGGAATATCCAATCACCAGCAAATTGCACGGATACCACTGTATATGTATAGATGTATATACTCATACTACTGCGCAATTACTTGTTTATTCGTAAGTTCGCCGTTCGGAGATACCAACTGCATTTTGTTGGCTCTGTATTGTACTGCACAATTAAAGATTGAATTGAGTTGAAAACCTGCCCACGCTGACCAACATGCTCGTCCCATCTGCCTATGTATGGCCCATATCCCTCTAAACCTATCCTATCCATGTACCTGTCCAAGTGTTTATTAAATGTTGTGATGGTACCTGCCTCAACCTCCTCCTCTGGCAGCTTGTTCCATATACCTACCACCTTTTGTGTAAAAAAGTTGCCCCAAAGGTTCCCATTAAATCTTTCCCCACCCCCCTCACCTTAAACCCGTGTCCTCTGGTTCTTGATTCATCTACTCTGTACATTTACTCCATCTATTACTTTCATGATCTTATGAACCTCCACAAGATCACACCTCAGCCTCCTGCACTCCAAGGAATAAATCCTAGTCTGACAACCTTTCCCCACAGCCTAGGCCTCGAGTCCTGGCAGCATCCTCGTACGTATTGTCTGCACCCTTTCCAGCTAAACAACATATTTAATATTTTAAAAAATACGTTGTTTTGAGATATAGGAAATGAAAAATAACTACGTTTCCATGAAGGGAAGGAGTCAAAATCAGTCTCCCGCTACTTTATTCACGAACGTTCCTCCTGCAAAAATAAGGTTGGTGCTTCCTATGAGGTTGTGAGGCTTTATCAAGTGCAATCCAAGTCTGAAGAAGGGACCCAACCCAAAATATCACCACATTCCCTTTCTCCAGAGATGCTGCCTGACCCGCTGAGTGGCTCCAGCATTTTGTGTCTATCTTTGGTGCAGTTTCTTCCTAACCAGAATGATATACTTTTCTTAATAAAAGCAAACACCAAGCAGGAACTCAGATCAATTTGGGAAACAAATGAAAAAAAATCCTCTGTGACTGCCCATTCAAGCAATTAAAACTTCCAGTTCCTTAAAGGTTTAAGGGGATATGGTCCAAATGTGGGTAGATGGGACTAGTGTAGATCGGGACATCTTGGTCAGCAAGTGTTAGTTGGTCTGGAGGGCCTGTTTCCGTGCTATCTGACTGCTGTATGACCCTAGCACCCTAGACAACAGCGTCCCGACCCGAAACGTCACCCATCCTTTTTTTCCAGAGATGCTGCCTGACCCACTGAGTTACCTCAGCACTTCGTGTCTATCTTCTGTGCTGCTCTATGCTCTAAAAAGATGACAATGGGCAGAATTGAGGTGACCTCGGTGGCGCAGCGGTAGAGTTGCTGCCTTACAGCGAATGTAGCGCCGGAGACCTGGGTTCGATCCCAATTACGGGTGCTGTCTGTACGGAGTTTGTACGTTCTCCCCGTGACCTGCGTGGGTTTTCTCCGAGATCTTCGGTTTCCTCCCACGCTCCAAAGACGTACAGGTTTGTAGGTTAATTGGCTTGGTAAAGGTAAAAAATTGTCCCTAGTGGGTGTAGGATAGTGTGAATGTGCGGGGATCGTGGTTCGGCACGGACCCGGTGGGCCGAAGGGCCTGTTTCTTCGCTGCATCTCTACCCTAAACATCATAGTTCCTGCTTGGCCTTAGTGTGGTGACAACGGTGAGTTTGTGCAGCTTGACCTTGCAGATCCCCACTCCTTGTCCCAGGGGGCAAATGATGGTAATCATCAGTGGCTTCCTCCACTGCAAACCTTTAAATTGCCTTTAAATTGTGCTCGCTGTTATCAAAGATTACTAAGTACAACACTGAATTCATGACAGATGATTTATGGGAAATGAAAAGAGCACTTAGCGAACGTTCTACGCAAATGGAATTTAGGGTAGAACAAAAAAGGGCTCTGTGTATATTGTGCCTGGAAGCACCCAACATTTATAAAGATGGCACAACTGTATTAATAAAAGCCCGAACATCGCACTGCACTGCTTGACCTCCCTCTTTGTGTGAGAGCTTTTCAAAGTAGCAGGCATACCTCAGGTGACAATGCCCACAGAGCCGAACTTTAAACCTTCATCTATTAAATATCTGTGGCCCCCACAATAACTCTGCCTCCCAGCTCTTGTGCAATGAGAGCATATGGCGCAAGGGGCAAAGGTGGAGACGGGATTTGAAAGCTGTCTCCCGTGCTCTGCAAGAAGCCCAATATGTACATCCGTATCTCTGTCAAACAGTAAGCGTGTGTGCAAAGGTATCTCATTTAACTTACTACTTCTCATGCAATTACATTTATTCCACATTTGTTCTGAAATCAAACTGCGCTAATATGAAAAAGAGGGTCAAGAGACAAGTGTGCTTAATTGTCACATGTACCGACAATGGAACAATGGGATTCTTACTTGCAGCAGCATAACAGGCCTGTGTCGCGCACAGTACGCGTAGATAACATGAAAAAAAAACAAAATCAGAACCAATAAATTAAAAACCTTGGTACTGCCTTTGTTCTGCATCTTTCAAAAATCGGATTATATCTGCATCTCCTCGTAATAACAGCTGTATTTCGCAGATAATAGAACACAAAATGCTGGAATAACTCAACTATCAGTATGAAGAAGACTCCCGAACTGAAACGACATCTATCCATGTTCTCCAGAGATGCTGCCTGACCTGCTGAGTTATTCCAGCACTTTGTGTACACCAGCATCTGCAGTTCTTTGTTTCTATTGTTTCTGTATTCTGTGGACACATTGACTGAATTTATTCAATAAGTAAGGTGTGAAGGAAAGTTGCAGAGAGATAAGAGACATGGATTGGACGCAGCCTGTGACAGCACGTAAAGGACCGTGAGGTGGATCGACCGTCAGCGATGAAACCGCGAGCTGGATCGACCGTCAACACACACATGCACGTGCACACACACACACACACACACACACACACACACACACACACACACACACACACACACACACACACACACACACACACTCGCACTCGCACTCACACTCGCACACACGCACGCACGCGCACACACACACACACACATCGCAAAGGCGGGGGCCAGGGAAAGCGGCGGAGCGCTGTCAGAAATTCACACGGAACGAATAGGAAGGTTAAAGATGGTTGGCACAGTGTACGGCAAGTCCTTTAAAAGAGCGTGGATGGGGTGGGGGAGGGGGAGAAGGCGAAATAAGTGGAGAGAAGGGAGCGGGGGGGGGGGGGGGGAGAAGGAGTGGAGACACTTTTAAGAAGCCAGACAACTTTCAATAAGCCAGAGATACACAGCTGTGAAGTTTAGCGGGCATTTAACATGACTGTTCTGAAAACTCGTGCTTACTTTTGTTCCCCCCCAATGAGCCAATTAAAATGCCCGGTCAGCAAAGGAGATTACCTACAGCTACCTCTACTACCCATAACTACATGGCGACCCTACTATCACTGCACTACGAGTCCAGAACAAAGAGTCACAGTTTAAGGATAAGGGGGAATTCCTTTAAGACCGAGATGAGGAACACATTTTTCACACAGAGTGGTGGGTCTCTGGAATTTCATTTCGGAGTCACGTGAGTGACTTCGTGAAGAGCCCGCCGGCACGCATGCGCGACATATCGTCGCAACGCATTGCTGCCGACAGCTGGCGGTGGGGCGCGCTCCTCGCCAGCCCTTCCAAAGGAGCCGCTTAGGTAAGTTAAACTCACCTTAAGTTGGTTGGCCCTTGCTGTCGGTTTTGTCTTTCAGCAAGGGTGCGGATTGGAGTGTTCAGAATGTCTGGACGAAGAAGTCGTGGCCCGGCGCCCTCATCGTTTCCACCTGGGGCCGGGAAGAAGGCGGGGAAGTCATTGCCGTCTGCTGCTGCAGGTCGGGACCCGCTGAGTCGCCACAGCTCCGAGGAGGAGTGCGTGGAGGAGGTCGTCGGGGTGCCTCCTGAAAGGGTGGACCCTGCCACAAGTTCGCCTTTGGCGACAACGGGGAAGGGGTCGTGCTGCGGCCCGACCCCCCTCCGCTAGCCCTTCATTAAAAGGCAGCAGAGGCGCCCGTAAGCCTAACCCGGTCCGGGCCAAGGCTCCACCAGCCGCCATGGAGCGGTCTGGTGCAACGGCGGGACCTGGGTCGTTAAGGTCTGCTACCCAACTCCCAACCCCCGCCGCCGGGACGGGGGGCTTGGGTACGGTCCCGCCTCGGTCGCCGAGTCCCCCATGGATGGGAGGACGAGACCATGCGTCGGCACCGTCCGAAATGCGGACAGCCGGCAAGCCTGTGCGGGCGTCGCTCCATGCTTCTGCTGGAGTCGACCCCAAGCCGTCAGGGCCCTTTGTGGCAACGGCTTCTACTCCTGCCAAGGAGAGGCGGTTGGACACCCTGCCCGCACGGGACTCGCACGGTTTCGCTGCGGCGGCCGAAAGCGATCCATTCCGGCACCGAGATCACTTCTCTGAGGTGCGGGCCGATGATAGGAGCCCCGGCATGTTTTCTGAGCCGGAGGACTCCGACCATCCGAGTGTTCAGGATGGGGGGCGTATTGACCGCATCGAGCGGCTGCTGGAGCTGGTACTCCATAATCAACAGCAGTACGCACCCACGGATATCGTCAGGCACAGGGCCGCCTCGCCGGTTTCCCTCATCAGCGAGCCACAAGGGGTAGAAGGGTTTGACCCCACCCCAACACCGTCGGAGCCACCGACAGCTGAGTTACTGGACGTGGCAGCCAAATTTGCTGCACCAATTACAACTGGACTTCCGCTCCAGCCAAAGCTGGCAGCAACAGTGGACTTTCTCACGAATCATCGGTTGCAGGAGGAAGTACTCTCACAGGCCACTCAGCGCCACAAGGCCCCGTCCAACTGTAATGCCCTCAACGTGCCACTGGTCAATACGCCCATATGGGGCAACATCGGCGTGGCTGTCCGCCATCAGGAGGTTACACTCCAGCGGATCCTCAAACTCCTCACGGCCGGTATTACCGCCTTTGCGCGGTCGGTCGATGGAACGGACCTGTCATTGGATCAGGAGGATGCGTTAGCACTATTATGTGCCACCCAGCATGAAATCAACGATTTCCGGAAGAACAGCATCCGTCCGTCTATCAACCCACAATTTGCAGGATTGTGTAAGCCACCGCCGCCCCCACCGCCCCGACAACTCTTCGGGGAAGACCTTCCGAAGAGGGTCAAGGAGCTGGACGAGGTAGCCAAAACGGTGGGACTTATGCGATCTCAGATCGCCCCCAGACCGATGGTGCCAAAAGCTCCCCCTGCTCGACCGCGAGGTCCGGTCGCATCAGCATCAAGACCATATGCTACTACTCAGCACTACTACCAACAGGGCCAGCAGCAGCGGTCTTTTAAAGGGTCAGGCACACAGCGACCCCAGTGGAAGATGAAGCCATCTTATCGTCAGCCCAGCCCAGCACCTCCTCGGCCACCCAAGTATGTCAGGGACCGCCGGTGACCATGGAGGTAACGCGGTCTGGGTTTCTTTCCCCTGCCCCTTTAATCTCACATGTGGGAGGGCGACTCCGGTTCTGTGCTAAAGCTTGGGTACCAGTTACTTCAGATAAATTTGTTTTACAAAATATTCGGGGTCATTCTATTGAATTTATTCACGGCAACGTTCCTCCATCCCAGCATATGCCTAAACGGCAGTTTACGCTGTCTGCTGTTGAGCAGGCAGCAGGCACGGCTGAAATTTTTTCGTTTGGGACAAAAAGGCGTGATAGAGAAAACTATTCACGAGCCCATTGAATTCGTCTCCAATATATTTACTAGACCAAAAAAGGATGGAGGTTGTCGGGTGATTATTGATTTGACCCAGTTGAATACCTTTGTACCATATACACATTTCAAAATGGACACCTTTGAGACAGCCAAATCACTGATTTCGCATGGTTGCTTTATGGCATGTATTGATTTAAAAGATGCATGCTATTCAGTGTCCATCCGGAAACATCACCGGAACTTTTTGAAATTTGTCTGGATGGATCAGCTCTGGCAATATCGAGCCTTACCAAATGGGCTTACTACTGCCCCTAGGCTCTTTACTAAATTACTTAAACCTATTATGGCCAAATTACGCATAGAACATCATATTGTAATGGCTTATTTGGATGATATTCTGATTATTGGCAATACTCTGGAAGCAGCTGAAAGCGCTGTTTTAGCAACTGTTACTATATTTCAGCAACTGGGGTTTATAGTTCATCCAGAAAAATCGAAGTTTCACCCACCCCAGGTTATGGATTATTTGGGTTTCACGGTGGACTCTATTCAAATGAGGGCCACCATTCCATTTCACAAGGTGGAGGATGTCTCCCTTGCATGTCAGGATCTCGCATCCGCCAGTATACCATCTATTCGGCATACAGCTAAGATAATTGGGAAAATCGTAGCTTTATTTCCGGCAGCCCGGTTTGGGCCTTTGCATTCTCAAAACCTGCAAAGGGCCAAAATTATTGCGTTAAAAAAGAACGCTGGTCATTTTGACAGACCTATGGAGCTGCCTTCTGATGCTAAGGTTGAGCTCCAATGGTGGGTGTCCAATATTGGCAGGGCATTCAAACCCATTGTTGTGCCCAATCCGGTGGTATATTTGCAAACTGACGCAAGCTCTCTAGGTTTGCAGCATTTCACGGACTGCGGGCATATTGTGCTCATCTTAGTGGTACTCATGTCCGTCTCCAAATAGACAACACCACAGCGGTGGCATATTTAAACCATATGGGCGGTACCAGGTCAGTCTCTTGTGACAAATTGGCTAATACTATTTGGTGCTGGTGTATTGATCGAGATATTTGGATTTCAGCCACCTATTTGCCAGGTAGGCTTAATACTGTGGCAGACACCAGGTCACGCAAATTCAATGATAGTATTGAGTGGATGCTGCATCCTCAAATATTTGCCCAAATTACAGCCAAATTTGGCCAACCGGATATCGACCTTTTTGCGTCCCGGTTGAACCATCAGGTACCGACATATGTGTCATGGGAACCAGACCCTGGGGCATTAGCGATTGATGCATTCTCGCTAGACTGGGGGAAGTGGTTTTTCTATGCATTCCCCCCGTTTTGCCTCATCAGTCGGGTATTACAAAAAATCAGGATGGATTCTGCCAGAGGCATTCTTGTCATACCCGACTGGCCTACGCAGCCTTGGTATCCGGTGGTCTCTGACATGATTAGTCAACCTTGGGTCCCTCTAGAGGGTTGCCCGCATGTGGTTTCTCACCCTGTCTCAGGGGAGTTACACCCCTGCCATGCGTATCTAAAATTACTGGCTTGCAGGTTCTGACCAGGCCATGGATGCAGTATGGCCTTACCACCCGGACCATCAACACCATTGGAGCATCATGTCGAGGGTCAACCAGGCGGAGATATCTCTCCCACATCACCAAGTGGGAAGCCTACTGCAGTCGCTCTCACATCACCTATGACGATGTCTCCATAGCCGACGTCCTGGAATTCCTCGCGGGGTTGCACCATGATGAGCACTTGAGTTATCGTGCCATCAACAGCGCCAGGAGTGCGCTATCATTCTACCTCAACATCGAGGTTGGATCGAACAGGCTAGTGTCCAGGCTTATGCGGGGAATATTCAATCTGAATCCGCCTACACCACGCTACAACATCACCTGGGATGTCAGGGATGTGCTTACCCTGCTCAGGTCGTGGTCACCCATGGAAGGGTTACAGCTGGACCAACTCACTATGAAATTGGTGATGTTACTAGCGCTGACTTCAGCACAGCGGGTTCAGACGCTCCACAAACTACGTATTGCCAGGATGACGTCGACCCCTAGAGAAGTAGTCTTTTTCGTCGATGAGCTACTTAAGCAGCATAGACCTGGGTGCACAGGGCTGCAGCTGAAGTTCCCGGCATACCCTGCAGATGCTCGGCTATGTTTAGCCACTCACATCCGTTACTACATCAAGGTGACGAGGAGCATCAGAGGAATGGAGTTGTACCTGCTTGTCACTCACAAAAGATCTCACCATCGAGTGACAGTCCAGACGATATCCAGGTGGCTCCGGATCGTCCTGAATAAGGCAGGTATTGACACTAATGTGTTTACATCCCACTCCACCAGGGCTGCATCTACGTCGGCGGCGAGAGTCATGGAGGTACCCATGGACCATATCCTCGCCACAGCAGGATGGGTGAATGAAGCTGTGTTCCAGCGATTCTATAATAAGCCTGTTGCTGCTCCCCTTCAGTTCGCAGAGGCCGTGCTGAACGCCGGGTGTGAACGTGGGGATGTCCCTGATTAAAAGGGCGTTATTTGTTGTGTTATTAACAAATCTTCTTTTTGTTTCAGTATAACCTCGTTTCGTCAACTTGTTTCCTCCAATCCATCCTTGCTAGTGGTGTGTCCGCATGGACGTTGTCCAGGGCGTGTAATCACAGAAGCTTTGAAGTCTTCACGAAGTCACTCACGTGACTCCGAAATGAAATAGTAAGATTGAACGAGAACTTACCAAGTTTGAAGGTTGATCTTTATTTCATGAGGAGTTGCGGTGAGGGATTTCGTGCCCTCCGCTCCCAACCCTCGATCATCTTCAGCTGGTAATCAGAGTCTCTTTAAATCTTACTATGCCAAGTCATTTCTGTTGTTGTTTCTGTGATTCCACACCGCTGCTTTGAAGAATGTCGCGCATGCGTGCCGGCGGGCTCTTCATGAAATCCCTCACCGCAACTCCTCATGAAATAAAGATCAACCTTCAAACTTGGTAAGTTCTCGTTCAATCTTACTATTCTCTGCCACAGAAGGTAGTTGAGGCCAGTTCATTGGCTATATTTAAGAGGGAGTTAATTGTGGCCCTTGTGGCTAAAGGGATCAGGGGGTATGGAGAGAAGGCAGGTACGGATTACTCAGTTGAATGATCAGCCATGATCATATTGAATGGCGGTGCAGGCTCGAATGGCCTACTCCTGCACCTATTTTCTATGTTTGTAAAATAATCAATTTTTTCCATGCCGACCAATTTTTACTCACAGTAAATGCTTCAGTTTGATAAAAAATTTTCCTCGACCAAACTGAGTATGCGGGAACTCCTCTTCAGCATGAAGGAGAGTTACAGTGACCACCTACGACCACGTGTTGACCATGATGCGAGGTTCTGGCGAACGCAGACTCTCCTAAACTCGCAAATTAGGTCGCCATAGTGGGACAGGCACTTAACGGAGGAGAGCATCAACAGCATCACCTGGCCAGGCCGAACCCTGTAACTCCGATCCTGTGCTGCCGGCAGAACAATAGGCTTTTATGGCCAAGTTAAAACCAACATTTTTAACAGCTGGCAAACTTGATGGGGTACAGGATAGTGCTGGAAACATGGCAGCTCTTGCGCACTGCCTCAGTGTACACTCTTGTACTTAAGTATGCTTGTGCCCATGTGTACAGGTCCACCACTGATCTTCCGGCACCCTTGGTTCCAGAGCCTTTTTGGATTATCCGTTTTGCCGGACCTACAAAGGTCACTGCCTCCGACAGGAGTCGAACGATACTGGAACGGTCCGCCTCGGCAGACGAAAAGCCGAGATACCAGCCCGCAAAGCCGGCTATGGGTACGGATCTGCCAGCTCCAGCCGGGCCGGAGTTCCAGTGCCCCGGCCGCAGTGGGGGGGGACGGGACAAATTCGACCGGTCGATTAACCGCTGTAGTCCCGATGATGTTGAGATCAGCCACCCGCACCCGACCTAGTCAAAACATTTTTGGGAGAACTTCCAGGGTGGGTAGGGGTGGGGATTTCAAGTGCGTTCTCGTAATTCTGTGCGGATTAAAAGAGGTGCCGGACCACCAGTTGCCGGAAAACCAACGGTGGACCTGCAGTAAGATTTTTTACTGAACTGTACACAATGAAATGATTTAATTATAACTAGGTACATGTGACAATAAAGTACATTTGGACCACTGAGATCGTGTCTTGCCAGATTTATAACCGTATCCACATTGAAGTCACCCTCAATTTCTGCAGATTACATTCCACCAGTCGTAAACAATTGAGGCTATTAAGTATGAAGTACATACATTTCACTAGAGAAAAATATGTGGTTCTGTCAGGATGAAAAGTATTTACTTTTGCCCCTCGGTTAATTAAATGCAACAGTTATTGCAATCTTTATTTTTGCGAAAATGAGAGAGAGAATAAGCATTCTCTTGAATAAAGCTAGACCAACTGAGGCAGATGACCCAATATGATAAATGGCACATCTGTGGCTGCAAGAGGACAGGACAAAACAACAGCGGAAATAAATGATTAAAATATCTTTTGAAGTACACTGCCTTTGTGGGAACAAAAGAACAGGCATTGTGTACAGGGATGTGTCAGTTGATGTTCCAGAATATAGAAAGAGAAGAGCAACTGAAGAAACATCTAGGGCAAATTAAATTTAGGCCAATAAAGATAACATTAATCATATTCACAGTAAGTACTCATCAGCTGCTTCCTACAGGAAAGTCATTATTTGTCACTGGTGCAGTCCTTTAGTATCTTGACAGTTGCATTTATTGGGATGTTGCCTTTTGTCCAAAACATGCAATACTGAATGTAGTCTGAATGGTTTGTTTTTGCGTTGTTCGGATGCCTTGGCAATAGTCTTATGGAGTCACCTTTAAATACATGCAAAGAACATTTCTCCCAGTCTTTGGCTCAACTACAAAAGCAAGACGATTACTTTGAAAAAGGAATTTAAAATAATCTTTCGCTCTTCTTCTGAAGACTGGGAAATCTAATTCATCACGAGCTTTGCCCCACCGGCTAATATATTGCCCTTGGAATTTCACACAAAGCCAAAACTTCAAATTATTTAAGTTTTGAGTTGAGTTTATTGTCCCGTGTACCGAGGTACAGTCAAAAGCTTTTGTTGCGCGCTAACCAGTCAGCATAAAGACAGTACATGATTACAATCGAGCCATCCACAGTGTACAGATATATGTTGAAGGGAATGGGGTGGGAGAATGCAACCTTCACCTGTTGTCCGCCTGTTTCGACAAATGCAATCAACCCGGCGCGCACAATCAAATAAGATCAAATAGAAGAAGTTGTCCAACAACTTTAGGCTGTGCACGTCATACGCAAGAAGAAGATAAAGGGAATAACGTGAATAACATTCAGTTCCTGATTCCAGTGATAACGACACTATACGATAGAACTTTATTTATCACAGGAGGGAAATTGGTCTGCCAACTGTCATAAAACACAACAAGATACATGAAACATGAAATTCATGGGGAGGAGTTGTACAGTTTGATAGCCACAAGGAAGAAAGATTTCCTGTGGTGTTCTGTGCTGCATCTTGGTGGAACCAGTCTGTTGCTGAAGGTACTCCTCAGGTTGACCAGTGTGTCATGGAGGGCGTGAGTTGTATTGTCCAGGATGCTCCGCAGTTTGAGGAGCAGTTTGAGGAGCATCCTCCCCTCCAAGACCATATTTGACATGCACCGGGATATTTGGGTATCTTTCAGCTCCCACAATACTATGACTGTACAACCAAGCTCCTCAGTGCCTGCAGCTTTCACAGTGTAGTTGCACGGGTGATTGAAATTTTATGCTTGATTTGTTCCGCGTCAAGTCCGCGTCCACATCTAGTCTGCGTTTTGTCGACTGCAATCTTTATAAATCCAGTAGTACATTCAGCCCTCTTGCACATTGAAAATACATAGACTAATTATGGCATCAATGTGGATAATGCTAATTCTACCCAAGCGATGTTCCAAATTGGATCTCAGTTTCCCTGGAGAAACCAATATTTTGCAGTTCCAAGGTCTGCACAACTGTGCTTTCAAAAAGGGATCATCAATTATTTGTGGTTTATATGCTGTTAATTGTAGGAAAGTTAGTTGAGGAGCATAGTTTAATTTTTCATAACTCCTAACATTTCAAATCTCCACGGTAAAGGGCCTGTCCCACTTGAGTGTCATTTGCGCGTCATTTACGCGAGATCATTTACGCATCACGACGCACACGTGCATGGTGCGCATTACGCGTGCATGGTCACTTAGGCAGTGACGTGCGGTCGCGTGCAGTGCCGCAGGATTTTGGATGTACAAAATCTTCGCTCGCCATCTGCGTGACGTGCAAATGACGCCCAAGTGGGACAGGCCCTTAAGGGTTGGCAAATTTGGGTTTCACTTTGAATAAACACGAGCCAAGCTCTCAGACGTTGGTATTTGTGCTGGTTATTGGTTTATTATTGTCATATTTAGGAGGCTTTTAGGCTTTTGGATAGGCACATGGAAGTATAAGGAATAGAGGGATATGGATCATGTACAGGCAGTGTAACTTGGCATCATGTTCGGCACAAACATTGTGGGCCAAAGGACCCGTTCCTGTGTCATGTTCTACGTTTAAAGACATACAGTGAAAGCTTTAGTTTACGTGCAATCCAATTAAATCAATTCATCATGTCAGCACGGTGGCGCAGCGGTAGAATTACTGTCTTACAGTGCCTGAGACCGCGGTTCTATCCTGACTATGGGTGCTGTCTGTACGGAATTTGTACTTTCTCCCCATGACCTGCGTGGGTTTTCTCCGGGAAGCTCCGGTTTCCTCCCACACTCCAAAGATGTGCAGGTTTGTAGGTTAATTGGCTTTCTATAAATGTAAATTGTCGCTCGTGGGTGTAGGATGGTGTTAGTGTGCAGGGATTGCTGGTTGGCGCGGACTCGGTGAGCCGAAGGGTCTGTTTCTCTGCTGTATCTCTAACCAGATAATACTATACATGAAAACAATCAATACACAGGTACAACAGGTAGTACAACAGAGATTTAAAGGAGTGGAGTGATGTATTGGATGATAGTAGATCACCTTCCATGACCAGCACACAAGGAATCACCTTGTGTGCTGGATATTGATGGACGGCCTTTTCAATTCTCAACATGATTGGGTAAATGGGGACAGGGGAAGAGGTCATTATTTTGCCTCAGTAAGATGCGATGCTTGAGGAAATGTCATTTCAAATATCTGCTTCCCTCCCTGAACCCGTATGATCTAGCCATCTACAACACTTATAAATAAAATACAAAAAAATTGCAGCATCTTTGGCTCAACTAAGTTTAGATTCATCCACAAAAATCTTTGCGAATATTTATTTCTGGAGTTACATTGCCAATAAGCAATGTTATTCACCAATAATCTGCTTTGTGTTTGACCAGGGACACTAAAACCCCTGTCTCACGTTGCGAGTTGGCCCACGAGTGACCCCGAGTTTTCACTCGTGGTGATCACGTACAGCCAACGTAGCCGGAACGTCGGACCTCGCGCGATCAACTTGTCCACTCCTGGTGCTAACGGCAGGTACCCGTGAAACTTGTGAACTCGTGAAAAAAGTCAAACATGTTTGACTTTTTCCACGAGTCAAATTTAGTGTTCAAGATTAAAACTGAAACATTTAGACTCGTTGTAAGAACGTAGGGCCCGTGCGTTTAACTTAGTGAATCGTGAGTCTACCGTGGGAACTCTTTAAATTATTTCAGTGCCATTCACGCTCGAGTCTTAATCACAAAATTTAATTCACCCTAGATAAATATTCTTTGCTTTTTGGTCATTTTCGTCTTATTTTCCCATGTGTACACTTTTATATATAATGTATATCCTAAAAATATGTTAAAAAAACTAGGAGTGAAAAAAAGGTTTAATTACCACAGGAGTTGGGAAATCATTCTATTAGAATGATAAAAAAAAAACATTCCAACGTCTAAACACTGGGCTTCAGCCCTATCCTACCCTTTCTGGGGGTGATTACTGCAGTTATTTATTGGAAAATTAGCTATAAAAACCATGGAGATGAATCAATGGATTTTCCTGACGCGTAGATTTGGTGTTGCGGTCCGACCAAGAGGAGGTGATGTGGACACGGTTTCAGTTATAGTTCTAGAGGAACATTGCTTCGGATCGATGTCTCTTATGCACTCCTCAGAAGAACTGGGTGTGCTCTTCACCATTATGGCTCCCAGCCTACAGGTTTCTGATCTGAACAACTAACTTCTTCCCTATTTCTCCTCCACCCACCCCCCCCCACCCCCCCCCCTATTTCCCTCTCCTCCTCGGCGCTCTTGTTCACTCACACCTTCCCTCCCTCCCTCCCTCTCGCAGGGCTTGGTTCAAAGGGGGCAACGAGCTAAGCGGGGTCTGAACCCTTTCTGAAAACGAGCGCAAAGAGAAAAAAAAGTATTGTCAAGCGCTCCAAACTTCGTTTGGGAGAGAGAGTGGGTGTGCACGTCAGCAGCAAAGTTATATACAACGGGGGTACACAAAAGGCTGGAGAAACTCAGCGGGTGCAGCAGCATCTAAGGAGTGAAGGAGTAAGGAGATAGGTGACGTTTCGGGTCGAGACCCGAATATACAAAGGGCTTGTACGCGCTGCCAAGTTAGGTTTCCTTTGTTCTCGTCCGGGGCTTCAGAGAGATCGGAGGGAATTATGCCTCCCTTGCACACCACTCCCTTGCACACCACTCCTAACCCAAGAGACTTGTCACCCCAGACAGATTAATGACGCCCCCCCCCCCCCACCCTCCCCAACCTCCCTCACGCCTGGGGACCAAAGCAGCTCAGGAGGCGAACCCTGAGCTCCGTCTCCCAACAATCTGATGCGCATTTTCCCTCTGTAGGTCATATTAATAGATGCAGCCGCGCTGATATCTATCTTTAACACAAAGCCACAGGATGGAGATGTTTTCTTTAACATTGTTGCTTTATTAAAACATACCTTCATTCACGGTTGGCTCAAGTGTGACGGGAGAGGAACTTGGTAACACGGGAGAGCACCTTGGCACATCGTATAAAAACATGCCCGTGGGAACTCGGTTAAAAACTTGACCATAAACTTTGAATCTCGTGCATAACCACGAGTCCGTTTTTTTTCTTTCACTTGGGGTCACTCTTGGGTGGACTCGCACCGTGAGACAGGGCCTTAAGGCTCAAGATCTTTTCACAGTCTTGGCCCAAAAATAGACCAAAGAATTGAATACCCAGAGGTTAAGTGGGAGTGACTGCTCCTGATGTCAACTGCATTTAACGGAGTACAGCATCAAGGAGCCCTGCTTATAATGAGCATTAAATGCATCAAACAATCCAATAACTGCTGTCAGTTTGAAGGGTCTCAACCGGAAACTTCGCCCATTCCTTCTATCCAGAGATGCTGCCTGTCCCGCTGAGTTACACCAGCATTTTGTGTCTATCTGGAAAAATTAGATGGGTGAGGTATTTGAAAGGTAACCATCCTAGCTACTTCACGTCAGTGTGCTTGACCCAATTATCTTCAATTGCTTCAATGCTTCATCAATGGCCTTCGTTCCATCATGAGATTAGATGTTGAGATGGTGACTGGTAATTGTCAATGGATTGTTCAATTCCATCCACACTGCCCAGTCCATCACGGGTACTGACCGCCTCAAAGTCAAAGGAATATATTAAAGGCACCGCCTCATAAAGGCAGGCAGCATCATCAAGGACCTTCACCACCCTGGCCATGCACTCCTTACATCGGGGTGAAAGTATATGAGTCCGAACATGATCTTCAGCTTCAGAAACAGCTACTTCCCCCTGAACTACCAACTGTCTTTGTTCCATTAGGGACTTTGGGCTTTTGTTTAGTTTTGCACTATATGTTTTTTAACATTTATTGAACTTTATTTTGTTTGCAACCCATCGAGTACTGTGTTTACTAATCTGTTGTGTTGCTGCAAGAGTTTCATTGTTCTCTTTTGGTACATATGGCAATTTTACTTTGGAGTCACGTGAGTGATTCCGTGAAGAAGACCCGCCAGGCCGCATGCGCACCAGTACATCAGCCGCATTTGACGCACGCAGGCTGCGAGGAACGGAGCTCCTCCAGCGGTAAGTATGCAGACTCCAAGTAAGTTTAAAACTTTCCACTGGAGCTTGAATCCGTGCTGGCCGGTACGCTATACCGAGTGCTAGCATGGAAAAAACAGGGAAGGGAAAGCGGCGCGTTTCAACCGGCCGCGAGAGCTCAGGCTTGGAAGCCCTGCCTCATACCCCTGTTCAGTCGCTAAGTACAGAAACAGTGATGCAGACTTAGTGCTACACAGCACAGAGCTGTTGCCATTAGGGCACAAGGCAACAGATAAGTCTGCTAGGCCCACGGAGTCGGGGGATTATTCCTCACCGGGGCTGGATAGAGTGTGTACACGCCTATCCCAAGTGGAGGAACTGTTGCATACAGTCCTCCAAAGAACCTCACTTCAAGAGAAGGCAAGTCAGCACTTAGAAAAAGAAGCGCCAGCAGCAACAATGCTGCCAGAGATCCCTTATCAATTTGAAGAGAATGCTATGGGCCAGATTAGTCCTGAGCCTGATTCTGATGGGGAAGTGCAGAAAGGAGAAACAGAACTACCAAATGTTCCACCACTGGCACTTCCATTTGCTGCCCCATCAGGAGCAGGTGAGCCGCTAGGTGAAGAGCTGGCTACCACAATTAATTACATGGTGTCTCATCAGCTTCAGGAGCTTACTATGGATGAGACAGCCAAAAAACACGAGCCTCCAAGCAACTGTGAACTATTAAGAGTTCCAACAGTGAATCAAGTCATTTGGGGTCAGATGGGACCCGGTATGCGAAGCCAAGAGATAAAAATGCAAAGAATGTTAAAATTATTGGCTGCTGGTATTACAGCGTTCGCAAGAACAATGGATGGTGGTTTTGTGACCAGAACACACCAAGAGGCTCTAGGGTTGTTATGCAGCACCCATTTTGAGATCAATGGTCTCAGGAAAAGGGCTACAAGGCTCACCATTAATCCGAGATATGCTGCACTTTGCAAGCCAGCAATTATCCAACCACCTGATCTGCTGTTTGGAGCAGATCTAACCAAACAGGTCAAAGAAATAAATGAAGATGCTAAAACAATGAGTCTGATGAGACCAATGATGCCAGACAGACAGCTGAAGAGAAATTATCCCTACAAAACCACCTCAGCATCCTGGGCTATTCCAGGGACAAGCCAGCCCTCAGCACAGGGATGTGGATGGTATCCCTCGGTGGGAGCACGAGCAACTATGGGAGCTACTGCCAGAGGCTGGAGTCAGCAGGGTGTACCAGTCACTAGGGAGGTAAGTGGACCTGGTTCTCATAAAAAGATATTAAATGTAACTCAAGGAAAAATTGGTGGTAGATTACGGCTTTTTTATAACGAATGGAACCAGCTTACTTCAGATCTATTTATCAGGAGTGTAATTCGAGGGTTTCGGATTGAATTTATTCCAAATGGTACTTTACCTTTCCAACATGTTTCTGTTAGAACACTTTATTTTTCACAAACAGAGGTAATAGAGGTTCAAGCTGAACTCACAAAATTATATAACAAAGGTGTGATTGAAAAGACGGATCATCAAGTCCATCAATTTGTGTCAAATATTTTTCCCCGTCCCAAAAAAGACGGAGGATGTAGAATCATTTTGGATCGAACAAAATTAAATCCATTTGTACTCTATAGACACTTAAAAATGGAAACATTGGTTACGGCCAAGCAACTCATTTCTAAAGGTTGTTATATGGCTGCAATAGATCTGAAGGACGCTTATTATTCAGTGCCTGTTCATTGCGAGCATAGAAGGTATTTTAAATTCATTTGGATGAATCAGCTATGGCAATATAAGGCACTGCCAAATGGATTGACCTCAGCCCCTAGAATATTCACTAAATTGTTAAAACCAATTTTGGGGTTGCTTAGAGGTCAGGGCCATGTTATTATGGCCTTTTTGGATGATATTTTAATAATTGGACAAACAAAAGCTTTAGCCGAAATATCAGTGGCAGTTGTCAAATCCACATTTGAAAAACCTGGGTTTGTCATTCATTTGGAAAAATCCAAACTTACGCCAATTACCACAATTGATTATTTGGGGTTTTCAATTAACTCTATCAAAATGGTAATTACTTTGCCAATTGAAAAAAAGTACAGAGCTAATTGAGGATTGTGTAACGCTTTTAAGCAAGCATAAACCTTCAATTAGGCAAGTGGCAAGGCTTCTTGGGAAAATGGTAGCAGCCTTTCCAGCAGTCCAATTTGGGCCTTTGCATTATCAGCAATTACAAAGAGCAAAAGAACAGGAACTTAAGGTACAAATTGGGCATTATGATAGGCCCATGCAATTATCAGCTGAAGCAATTACTGATATTTTATTGTTGTTTCAACATGTCTCCAGTAGTTTTAGCACACTGGAGCTGGAGCAACCTTCCATGGTTTTCCAGACTGATGTAAGTGCACTTGGATGGGGTGCCAGAGACACAAATTCGAGTTGTGGAGGAAGATGGAGTTTAGAAGAAGCTGTGCTTCTGCAGACATGGGGAATTAACCATTTAGAGCTTTTAGGAGCATTTCATGGGCTCAAAGCTTATTGTTCTAACAAAAGCAGTCTGCATGTTCAGCTCCAGATTGATAACACCACGGCAGTGGCATATGTCAATCACATGGGTGGTATCAAGTCGGTATCTTGTTACAGACTGGTAAACCAAATCTGAATCTGGTGCATTGATAAACATATATGGCTCTCAGCTATTTATCTGCCAGGAAAATTCAATACAGTGGCAGACACCAGGTCACAGAAATTCCATGACAACATAGAATGGATGTTGAATCACGATGTGTTCAAAGACATCATTGCCAAATATGGAACCCCAGATGTTGACTTGTTCACATCTAGACTAAACGACCAGGTTCCCAAATATGTGTCATGGGAACCAGATCCTGGGGCAGTAGCGATTGACGCTTTCTCGCTGAATTGGGGTGGTATGTATATTTATGCATTTCCACCCTTCTGTCTCATAAATCGATGTCTTCTTAAAATCAAGCAGGACAATGCTCCAGGGGTACTGGTTATACCCGACTGGCCTACTCAGCCATGGTATCCTTTGATCTGACAGCTGATGACACAACCTTTGATGGCTGTTCCTAAACAAAGGAATTTATTGGTGCATCCAGTGACTGGCGAATGTCATCCGTTGTATGACCGTATTGATTTGTTAATTTGCAGATTCTAAGAAGGCCATACCTGGGGCATGGATTGTCGGGTTGAAATGTCGACATGCTTACTGCATCTTGGAGACCGAGTACTCAAAAGCTGTATTTTTGTTATGTAAAGAAATGGGAAGTTTACTGTGTACAAAATGATATTGATTATTGTACAGCACGTATTTCACATGTTTTGGAATTTTTGTCAACTCTCTACTATGATGAAGGACTAAGTTATAGTGCAATTAATACAGCAAGAAGTGCTTTGTCATCATATTTCGTGATGAAGTCAGACAATCATTCAATTGGATCTCACCCTCTTCTGGTTCGATTTATGAAAGGCATTTTTAATTCCAGACCTCCCAAACCTAGATATATGGCTATTTGGGATGTAAGTACAGTCCTTAGGAAACTACGAGAGTGGTTTCCTATATCATCTTTGACGTTGACCAAAATTACCATAAAGTTGGCCATGCTTATGGCGTTGGTTTCAGCACAAAAGGTACAGAGGTTACAAAAATTACAGTTAGACAGAATGGAAACTGCTGTGGACAATGTTACGTTTTACATTTATGACCTCCTCAAACAGAGCAGGCCAGGTGTCACAGGGTTTAAAATAGTATTTGCAGCATATCCTACGGATCCATCCTTATGTGTAAAAACACATTTGATGCAACTTGATGCACTTACAGTGAATTTACGTAATATGGGGACAGGATTGTTTATCAGTTATAAAAAAAACACATAAAAGAGTGTCATTTAATACTATTTCCAGGTGGCTGACACAAGTTTTGATTGATGCAGGTATTAACACAGATGTGTTTACATCTCATTCCACTAGGGCAGCAGCTACTTCGGCGGCCAAAGCGAAGGACATGCCCGTCGACCATATTATGGCAGCCGCCGGATGGGCAAATGAGCTGATGTTTCAGAATTTTTATCATCGCCCGATTGTTGATCCAGGGCTGTTTGCTACTGCCATTTTAAGTTCTGTTTAAATGCCCTGGTATTAAAGAATACTGTCGTTTGTTTATGTTATTAAATAAACCCTATTACTACATTGAATGCAATGTTACTACTAATGGGGGGTTACACAAAAAGCTGGAGAAACTCAGCGGGTGCAGCAGCATCTAAGGAGTGAAGGAGATAGGCGACGTTTCGGGTCGAGACCCTTCTTCAGACCTACTAATGCATTATTTCACATTCTCGTCAATCAATGCAGTGGGATGCCGAGTTTGTAATCTGCGGCATGAAATCACAAAGCTTTGAACTCTTCACGGAATCACTCTTCTCGTGACTCCGAAGTAAAATAGTAAAGGGCCTGTCCCACCAGCATGCAACTCTATGCGATGAACGCGATCAAACCGGCAGCGGGGGCCGCGCGGAGGTCGGGTGATCCCCTGTACAGGGCCGTTCCCACCAGCATGCGCCTGCATGCGGCAAGTGCAACTAAACCGGCAGTAGGGGCTGCGCGGAGGTTGGGTGAGTGGCGCAATGCGGCGCAAAGTGAGGCGAACTTGTAGCAAGTCCAAGGTAAGTTCGTCAGGACTTAGAGGGGCACACAGAGAGGGGCACCGAGGCACACACACAAGCAGGGCCATGGAGCCACACACATAGAGCGTCACGGAGGCACTTACAAATAGGTTCACGGAGGTGCGATGTCGGGGCGGTGTGCAAATGTCGAGGTGACTGCGAGCCGACAAGCCGTTGCCGTGCGGAATTTTTGGACATAGTCGGTTTTTCAGAGCCCCGCGCGGTGTCGGGACGAACTCGGGACGAACTCCACACAATTCCGCACGGCTCCGGCGATCGAAGTGGGACCGGCCCCGCGACGCCGGACGGCTCAAGTTAGGTCGCGTTAATCGCAGAGTCGCATGCTGGTGGGACAGGCCCTTAAGATTAAACGAGAACTTACCAGTTTGAAGTTTGATCTTGATTTTATGAGGAGTTACGTTGGTGATTACCTGCCCGCCACGCCCAAACCTCTCTCATAAAAGATCATATGGTAGTTCTCGAGGCTAAGGAAACATTCCGACATGCTCAGAAAATGCCAGGCAACGGCCATCTTCAGCAAGAACGTATCTTACCACGTCTCATTTACATTCAATAAGGTATCGTCACTGCTGTTTCCCTTCTACCCCATTAACCTCCCAATGATCTTCATCAGCCAGAAATACCCGGCCACCAGAGCTAATCAGGGGCTGACTATTCTGTGATGGATGACTCGCCTTTTACCGCTTAAAATCTTTCCACCATCTACAAGGCATGAGATAGACATGTGTTGGAATATTCTCCGCTGGCCCTGTAAGTTCATGTTCTTAAGTTCCAGGAGCAGAATTAGGCCATTCAGCCCATCAAGTCATTCCGACATTCAATCATGGCTGATCTATCTTTCCCTCTCAACCCCATTCTCTTGCCTTTTCCCCATAACCCCTGACACCTCTACTAATCAACAACTTAAATCAATCAAGGTCAGAAATAAAAATTAAGAAGCAACCAATAAATAAACTGACAATAATACTCAAGATGCTTGATGGCTTTTAGCTATCCTAAACATTTTTAAAATCCATTCCAGAGTTAGTGCCCGGTCAATCTGTCCTATCTTTGCCAAGAGACTATTCGTACATTTTCATTAGTTTAGGAAATATAATACAAGTTAATCTTGTCTTCACCTTGTTTCGTTGAAAACTGTGCCCTTCAGTTCTCTGCTCATTATCCAAATTAAGTAGTTTCTTCATGCATATAAGATTTTCACCAAACCTCTAGTGAAGTTACAGTGACGAAGGAGCAAAAATCCCAAAGAAGGCCTATGTTTAGCAGAGTCTTAAAATATATGTCATGCAAAGTAGGATTAAAAATAAAGCTATGTTATTAATATCAATGATATAATGGACCAGTCTTTGCAGTTAGTGGCAAAGCCCACCAGGCTCTATTATCATTGTGCTTACGTTTGCACACGATCTGACCACAGTGCACTTTCTACAGTAGTTCTGGGACCTCGGTGAACAGGCAAGAGGACGGTAGATCTCGATAACCAATTAAAGTGAAGAATTCCTAATAAGCTGCACAGTTTGAATCAGAAGGAATCGGCTTAAATATTTAAATCAATGCCAAATTTAGTACAGAAAGGAAAATAAACAGAGGGAGAAGAAAGGGAATTACAAGAAAGGGAAATGAGATAGGAAGAAAAGGTTATAAAGTTAACTGCAATTATATCTCCGACAAAAAAATAAAATCTGGAAAAATGAAATTTTACTCTGGTCACATTTTTGTTGCTTGGCAGCAATAAGTTTTGCATCATTAAAAAAGTTTAAAAAAAATATTAAAAGGAATTACTTAACCTTTTCTGACATGTTCGTTGGTATACATCTTACCTTCTGCTCATCTGCGGCTTATGTTTCAAGGCTGAGCATACAACAGTGTACTGTTGTAGCAGTATTGTTAAGTAGTGTTCAAAGAGCAGGGTAATGCAGAATTACTTTATTCACATGTCCAGTTGCAAGCTGTTCCTGTCACATGTAAACATTAATAAACATGACTGTTGATATCCATCATTATTAATATAATTCAAAATTTAAACCAAACATAAGCACCACAAGGGACAGTTGGAATTGTCCAACAAACTAAATCTTTCAGTCATTAATCATGCTTGTTGGGAGTCCATTTCAGTTATGATTCTTGTGCACCTGACCTTGAATAGTAAATACGATAACACAAATAAGAATATAATGCTGAAGAGAGTTACAATTTGTATCAATTTTCCTTTCAGAAATACACAGGAAAAAAAAGTGACATTTGGAATAGCAAACCATGACTATCTAAGAGTGCAGAATGCAAGGAATAGTTAGCATCTATTTATAGAGTCATAGGGTGATACAGCGTGAAAACGGGCCCTTCGGCTCAACTAGCCCACACCGGCTAATATGGCCCAAGAACAATGGTCCCACTTGCCTGTGTTTGGTCCATATCCCTCCAAACATGTCCTATCCATGTCCCTGTTAAACTGTTTCTTAAACGTTGGGATAGTCCCTGCCTCAACTACCTCTTCTGGCAGCTCGTTCCATACATCCACCACCCTTTGTGTGAAAATGTTCCTCCTCGGATTCCTATTAAATTGTTTCCCCTTCACCTTAAACCTATGTCCTCCTGCCCTCGAATCACCTACTCTGGGCAAGAGACTCTGTGCATCTACCGGATCAATTCCTCTCATGATTTTATACACCTCCAAAAGATCACCCCTCATCCTCCTGCAAAGAGTCCCAGCTAACTCAACCTCTGGCAGTAGCTCAGACCCTCTAGTTCTAGCAACATCCTCGTAAATCTTTGATGTATCCTCACCAGCTTTATTAAAGGAGGTTGTGATTAACATATGTTACGATGGTTCTGAGGCTTTATCCGATTGAAGCGACAAAGGAAATATGGTTAACATTGGATTTCCTGTGTTTAATAACAATCTAGATGTTATTAAACCAGGGGCCACAGTTTAAGAATAAGGAGTATGCCATTTAGAACGGAGACGAGGAAACACTTTTGCTCACAGAGAGTTGTGAGTCTGTGGAATTCTCTGCCTCAGAGGGCAGTTGAGGTCGGTTCTCTAGATACTTTCGAGAGAGAGCTAGATAGGGCTCTTAAAGATAGCGGAGTCAGTGGGTATGGGGAGAAGGCAGGAACGGGGTACTGATTGGGGATAACCAGCCATGATCATATTGAATGGCGGTGCAGGCTCGAATGGCTGAATGGCCTCCTCCTGCACCTATTTTCTATGTTTCTATGATCACATTGAATGGTGGTGCTGGCTCGAAGGGCCGAATGGCCTACTCCTGCACCTATTGTCTGTTGTGTTTGAATTCATAAACTAGCAAATAATTCAGGTTACAACGGCAGGGTTAATTCAAGGTAGGAAGCAATGCTGAATGAAGAATAACACGGATAGTTTCTCTGACCTCTGTTGTATATGGTATTTATTATTCATCTTGATAAGATAGCAGAAGTACAAGCAACAGGATGCAACATTATGTGCAAGGGAAGATTTGCAAAGAAGGATGCCTCTGAAAAGGAGTCATCAGAGAATCAGGGCATGAACACAAGTAACAAATAGCAGATGGTATTGATAGGAATAAGGCAAGTCTCTTAAGTAGTGAAACTGGCAACAAAGGTGCACTGCTATCACTTGACCAGTCTGAGATTTATTTGGTAGTTCATTAGAAATGCCTTTGCTCATGACTATTTAGGAAAGATGTACGCCTACAAATGCTCAAATTAATTTCAAACAATTAATGGTGATGAGACATAGCAAAATGAATAGGATATTATTGTTAGTCCTGGTCAATAAATTCATACAATAATATCCAGAAAAATAAGCAATTTGGCTCATTGAGTCTGCAGTGTACTTGTGAAACATTGTCCTGTTAGTCCCATTCCCTCACCCTCTTCTCATTTCTTCTTAAAATATTTATCCAATTCCAGGTCGGAAGTCATTATTGAATCAGTTTCCACCACCCTTCAGGCGGCACTTTCCAAATGTAACGACTCATTCTGGAAAATAGATGCTCCCCCCCGCCTTCTCACCACTGGATTATTTCACCAATTACCTGAAATCCATGTTCCCTGATGATTGACCCTTCAGCCATTGAAAACAGCTTCCATTCCAATGCTTTCAAGATTTTATATTGATACGGGTCTTTGATAATCTCCTCTAAGCCTCCTCTGCTCTCAAGTCGAAGACCAGTTTCTTCATTCTGCTCATGTAGTTGCAATCCCTCATCCTCGAAACAGCCTAGTAAATCTTGGCAGTACTGGGAACAAGACTATTGGGCACTGGTTAAAACATAAACGGTAGCCTCAAAACTTGCATTATTAAACTCTGATGAAATGTTCAAAAAGTGAACTTTATGTCAAGTATTTGAGATAAGTTATGTGAATACTCTGCGAATCAATATATGGATTTATACGGTATATTTTCTTTGTATGCCAGTGAAGAAGATAAAGTTGCAATAGTTCCACCTGTTCTATTATCCTTGTTCTACTCATACTAGTTTCACTGACCTGTTTAAATATTACTGACTATATGTTGCATTGTCACCTTCCCCTCAGCTACAATTCCTTATCATCAGCATCTGCTTTAATCTGTCGTTTTCACACCTCACCCTTCTATATCTCTAGACTCCCTCTCCCCTAACTCTCAATCTGAGGAAGGGTCTCCACGTTGAAACGTCACCCATTCCTTCTCTCCAGAGATGCTGCCTGTCCCACTGAATGACTCCAGCATTTTGAGTCATTTTGCAATACATCTTTGTAATGACCATTAAATTTATGGTGGCTTAATGTCAGCCATGTTAATGTATGCAGCACACTATATTTAGAAAAGACATTTGAGTTCATTTTTTTAAACTTCTTTTAATTAGCAAGTTGTAATAATAGCCTTTTAAATTATTCTCTTTCAAGTTCTAAACTTTAATTTACTTTTTCTTGAATATTTTCAAGAATAGCAAACTTTGCAGACTTTAAAATATTGTTCCCTACACCGTGTTAATGTAAAGCAACAATATCTAAACAGGTATAGCCACAAAGTGCTGGAGTAACTCAACGGGTCAGGCAGTATCCCTGGGTAATTTGGATAGGTGAAATTTCGGGTTGGGACCCTTCCTCAGTCTGAAGAAGGGATCCAACCCAAAACGACGCCTATCTGTGTACACATAAGATCGATAGGAGCTGAATTAAGCAATTCGGCCCATCAAGTCTACTCCGTCATTCAATCATGGCTGATCTATCTCTCCTAACCCCATTCTGTGGGCCTTCTGTGGCATTGAATTCCACAGATTCACCACCCTCCAGGGATGCTACCTGATCTGCTGAGTTACTCCAGCACTTTGTGTCTTTTTAAAAAATAAACCAGCATCTGCAGTTTCTCGTCTCCACACGTATTTTACACACTTTACACATTATTACATAATGGTTATATTTTAGCCTGCCACGTGTACTAAGCAGACAAATGTGTTGTACATTTTTCTTTCATCAACTGGGCTAATCTAAGCATTGAGGTCTTAATGGCAAGTTGTCAATAACCATTTAATAAAGTCACAATAAAACTGTGTTTTGTTGACACAAGAAAATGCTGCTGCTGGTCTACAAAGAAAGACACAAAGTGCAGGAATAACAGAACAGGTCAGACAGCGTCTATGGAGAACATAGATAGGTGACGTTTCTATTGCATTCAGTGCTCCTGATGTGGCCTCCTTTTACATTGGCGGGACCACGGATAGACCAAGCAAATGTTCCCCCTCTCCTCTTCATCTAAAACCCCCTATCTCCTTTTCACCTCTATCCTTTGTCACTTCCTCCATGTATTTGACAACCCCTCTCACCTGTATCCATCTATCACCAGGTTTTGATACGACCCAACTCTTTTCCAACTCTCTCCCCCCTACAGTCAATCTGATGAAGGGTCCCGACTCAAAATGTCACCAGTCCTTTCCCTCCCCAGATGCTTCCTGACCTACTAAGTTCACCCAGCAATTTATGCTTTGCTCTAGGGCCAAGCATACGGCACAGAAACAGGCCCTTCAGCCAAACTCATTCAAACTGACCAAGGTACCCCATCTAAGCTTATGCCAAGTAAGTTAAGAGTCCATGTGACTTTGACCTATTTGGAGAAAGAAGACCAGGCACAAGAAGATGGTCTAAATTCTTATCACAGAAATTTCATGTACCTTTTCTTGACTTCTTTTTACTTTAGCTCTAGGGTTCCTGACAAACCCTGTCTAGTGAATCTTTGCCATACTAGTGTCTTCAGTAATAAATTGCACTGTTACTACTGAGGCACTCACTGCATGAGAATGTCGGCAGCAAAATGCTGAAGAAAGCACACCCTGTCAAACTAAAGCATATCGTGTGGATTTAAAAAGGCATTTGACCAGTTTCTAACTGTTCTAAGCTCCCCAATCCACTCTCCCAGATCATCTCTTTAAACAGCAATATGTGCAACAAAGTAGTGCTAGATAACCGTAACTCTACAATGGCAGAGTTTTTAAGACTTTAGAGATACAGCGTGGAACCAGGCCCTTCGGCCCACTGAGTCCACGCCGACCATTAATCACCCATTGACCATTGACCATTGGGGTGGCACATTGGCGCAGCAGTTGAGTTGCTGCCTTCCAAAGATGTGAGATAAGGATGGAAGATGTGCGAATTGTGAAGCCAGAGAAGACTGGAATATGCTTACAAATGTGATTTGCTGATAGACCAAATTCCTTGGCTGCAGAATTTTAATTCCCTTGCTCTATCCGTTGTTCTTCGTTACTGCTTTTCCATAAAAATTGCTTTTGACATTCAGAGCCATAAATTCCAAACTTCCTAGTAATATGGATAGTTAATAATCAAACTATTCTTTCAACTAAGCCCTAGATATGCATGTGTATGGAGCAGACTTAACTCTTATAGTAAGATTACACACAAAAAAAAGTCATTTGGTTTTCTCTCTCACATTCTAATTATCTAATTTATCTTTCTGTGAATTATTATTTTGGTATGGATATATAACTTGCAGTGTGTACAAAAACAAACCTGATTGGTAACTCTTTTCTGGTGCCCTATTTACATATATAAAACCATTTATTCTCAGCTTTCCATAATATATTAATCACTCGTGTTCAAAGTTCATTTTCACCAACATTCCCCTGTGATGCAACTGACAAGCGAGTCTCTGATCTGAAGTGGAATCACTTTGTTCAGCACTTTACAGGTCGTCCAAAGGTTAGAACAGGGTTTCCTTTCCCAAGAACTGATCGTAACCAAAAGTGTTTGCACTTTGGAACTGTGGCCACCTGAAAATGTATTTAAGTGAAAAACATGCTCCAACCGAGGACTGCATGGTTAAACAAGGGCATTTATGTATTCTGTGTTTCATGTGTTTTGTGTTTTGTGACTGTTGGCAGATCAGTTTCCCTCCTGGGATAAATAAAGTTCTATCATATTGTATCGTATCATAAACTTTAGTTCAGCACGGAAACATTCCCTTCGACCCACCGAGTCCGTGCCGACCAGCGATCTCCGTACACGAGCACTATACTAATAATAATAATATCTTTTATTGTCATTACACATAAGTGCAACGAGATTTGGTTTGCAACTTCCATCCGATGTCATAACTTAATCGACAAATAAAATTTAGGTTGAGATACCCCGAGAATAAGGTTTGTAAAAACGAACATTAGACCAGTAAAGTCAACACAGACTAAAGTGCGAGGCCGGGGGAGACAGTCCATGGGGGTGTGGGGGTACTCACAGGGCCCCTTCAGAGCCACTATAGCTCTGGGAATTAAGCTGTTCCTGAGTCTGAAGGTGCGGGCGTAGAAGGCCTTGTAACATACTACACACTAGGGTCAATTTATAATGTTTACCATAGCCAATTAACCTACAAACATGTACAGCTTTGGCGTGTGGGAGGAAACTGGAGCACTCAGATAAAACCCACGCGGTCACAGGGAGAACGTAATTTTCATACAGTCAGCACCCATAGTCAGGATCGAACCCAGGTCTTGGGCATTGTAAGGCAGCAATTGTAACGTTTCACCACCGTGCCACCCCTCAACCATTCAGATTTTTCTGCAAGAGCCAATGATATTGCCGTAAACCGAGTTCCACATGGCAATAGAAGCCTGCAATCCCATAGCAGCCAGAAAATCCATCCCATCAGAAGCCCAATTCACATCTGTGAGAAAGGGCTGTACATAAGCTGAGCATCTATAACCTGGAGAGGATCAGTATCTGCTTCTTAATTATCCAATATCTAAACATTTCCTCATCACATGTCCAATGCTCCCAATCCCCTCACCCCTGATGGATATTCCTCCAAACCTATATATCCACTTAGCGGTAAAGTTGCTGCCTTACAGCGCCAGAGACCCAGGTTTAATCCTGACCACGGATACTGTCTGTGCCGAGTTTGTACGTTCTCCCTCTGACCACGTGGGTTTTCTCCGGGTGCTCTGGTTTTCTACCACAATCCAAAGACGTAGGTTAATTGGCTTTGGTAAAACAGTAAAATTATCCTAGTGCGTAGGATCGTGTTAGTGTAAGGGGTTATCACTGGTTGACGTGGATTCGGTGGACTGTAAGGCCTTTTGCTGTGCTTTATCTCTAAAATCTAAAGCCTGTTCTACCAATTGGTAGTAGCCAGTGCCATTTTATTCGCTGTCATGTGCTGTGGCAGCAGGGCGAAGGCCGCGGACACCAACAGGATTAACCACCCACAATGAGAAAGGGCTTTCACACAGTAGGGTTTCCTTGCTAGAGGAGTAAGTTCAACACTGGTGACGCTACCAGCCACCGCAGGGCTATGCCCCATTTTGTCCCTCCGTGCTCCGTTACTGAGGGTGGCACGGTGGCGCAGCGGTATAGTTGCTGCCTTACAGTGCTTGCAGCGCCGGAGATCCAAGTTTCGATCGCGACTACGAGTGCTGTTTGTACGGAGTTTGTACGTTCTCCCCGTGACCACGTTGGTTTTCTGCGAGATCTTCGGTTTCCTCCAAAGACGAACAGGTATGTAGGTTAATTGGCTTGGTGTATGTGTATAAAATTGTCCCTACTGTGCGTAGGATCGTGTTAAAGTGCGGGGACCGCTGGTCGGCGCTGTCTCGGTGGGCTGAAGGGCCTGTTTCCACGCTGCATCCCTAAACTAAACTAAACTGATGTGGAATTTCTAGCCTTAATAACATCCAACAATGGTTGCAAGCATCAGATTATTCAACTACATCTACAGGTTTCAGTGGGGGCATGCCCATTCCTACAGCCAAATTCTTGCACCTCACTCTTTTTATCACGAATTGTTGAAAATAAGGAGACAGAATCGAATGCAAGATGTCACCATCCCTCAAAGAAAAATTGTGCGACAAACTTTTAGTGGGTTAACAACACCATGGGCATTAATCTTCTGTACCACACCTTACTAGAGTTAATACATTCTGATATCAGGGTCATCTTCCACAGCAGTTTAAAACTACTTACCAAATTACAAAAAAGACAATGCAGTTACCACCCAGGATGTTTTGGATGTAAAATTGAGTCAGGAGAATTCTATTTTGCTCTCCAACCAATACATTTCTCTGTTGCATGTGCTACCTTTGAATAGATTCTGACCTATTCAGACATTTTTGTCAATAGGTCTTAATTATTTATTTCATATTCCATCCACAAACAGCTGGAGCTAGCTTATGTTGTACCTGTCCAAGTATCTTTTAAATGTTGTTACAGGGCTAATGCCCCTGGCAGCTCAAACCATATACCCACTACCCTTTGAGTGAAAAGGTTGCTGCTCAGGTTCCTATTAAAAACTCCGCTCACCTTATACCTATGTTCCCTGGTACTTGAGTCTTTATTTTTTAACTTTATTTTTGTGGCTTTTGCTAACAGCAAACACCATGTCACAGACCCCTGTATGTCCTTGGTAATGGATAGAAATAACCGATGTAGTGGACGGACCGTGTAGGAAGGAACTGCAGATGCTGGTTTACATCAAAGATAGACACAAAATGCTGGAGTAACTCAGCGGGACAGGCAGCATCTCTGGGGAGGAATGGGTGACGTTTCAGGCCGAGACCTGAGAGTCAGGGGAGAGAGAGAGAGACATAGAGATAGCAAGGGTAAGGTGTGAAAACACAGATCAAATGGGGACGATGATCAAGGAATGGTAGAATGGATGGACTGACAGATTCTAAATCATAGAAGGTGAACATAGGAAGAAACAAAAGAGATTAAGTGGATTGTCTGAAAGATGAATGTAAATAGAATATAAATACCCATTTCTTATTCTGCTAATGAACCAAAAATCTGATGAACATTCAGATTAACCTGCAAATAACAACACTATACATTCCAAACAACAAATGGGTGTTTTTTGCAAGTAGATTTCCCTCTGGACTATGTTTCTTGATCACTAAGGCATAATGTATGGTATATATTCATAGCCCCATTTTTTCTGTTTTGCCTGATGTATTTTCTGTAATTTCATTCAATCTATAATTTGTGTTATGTGCCTCATCCACTGTATCGGTTCTGTCCAATGTATTTCATTTCTGCATTTACGCATGCATACTGTATCCAAGCATGTAGACAGACATACCTCCTCAGCAAGGCATGCCTGCTACGTTAATGGCCATTTCTACCTTCCTGGCTGCAGCCCAGTGGATAGAAATCTTATCCCCGAGTCAGAAGATTCACTGGAGGTGGTCTTGGAGGGGAGGATGCTCTCCTAAAACTGCGGAGCATCTTGGGCAATACAGCTCCAAGACACACTAGACAACCTGAGGAGCACCATCAGCACCACACTGGTTCTACCAAGACGCAGCACAGAACGCCACAGGAGATCCTTCTTCCCTGTTGATATCAAACTGTACAACTGCACCCCATTCTGTCGTGGGGTGGAACTGACTCCCCACCCTCATCCTCCCCCCTACCCAATCTTTGAACATCCCCAATCCTGGATTTTCCATTCATCACCTATAATTTCATGTTTCATGTATCTTGTTGTGTCTTATGACTGTTGGCAGACCAATTTCCCACCTTGGATAAATAAAGTTCTATCGTATAGTATCGTATCGCAGAAGGTTGTTGCCCAAGCTTCACAGTGGCGCAGCTGGTAAAGCTGCTGCCACACCGCACCAGAGACCCAGATTCGATCCTGATCTCGGGTGCTGCTGGTGTGGAGTTTGCACCTTCACTCCTTGTGAGCGCCTGCGTTTCTTCTGGATTTCTCCCACATCTGAACGATGTGCAGGTTTTGTAGGCCAATTGGCTTCTGTAAACATCCCCTGGTGTGCAGGGTATGGATTAGAAAATGAGACAACATAGAACTAGTGCGCACGGGTGATCGGAAGAAGGGTTCCGACCCGAAACATCACATATTCAACAAGTTCCTGATGGCCATTCCTCCATCCTATATATCCACCTACCGGTAGAGTTGCTGCCTTACAGCGCCAGAGACTCAGGTTTAATCCAACTTGTCCACGCTGTCCAAGATGTCCCATTCATGTTAGTTCCATTTGCCTGTGACTGGCCCATTTACCTCTAATTTGTCCTATCATGTACCTGTCCAAATGTCTTTTAAATGCTGTTATTGTTCCTGCCTCAACTTCTGGCAGCTCGCACCATATATCCACCACCCTCTGCGTGAAAAGTTTCCCTCTCAGCTTCCTATTACATCTTTCCTCTCTCACCTTAAACTCATGCCCTCTGTAGTTACACAGCTTGAATTATGCACGGTTGCTCACTATGGGGAGTAGATTGGAAGCGACAGAGTCAACTTTAAATAGGTCAACCTTTGCAAACAGATCATCGAGCTTCTTGGAAGACACTCTGTTCTTACTGTGAAGGTTAGTGGGGTTAACAGTGTCCTACCAGCTCCAGATTACAGATGGACAACCTACAAACTTACCCTGATATCCCAGAACCACAACTTCTCATCATCTTCGCTAGTCTGTAAAACATCAACTTTTTCATACAAAGGGTGATGGGTGTATGGAACAAGCTGCCGGAGGAGGTAGTTAAGGCAGGGACTATCGCAACGTTTGAGAAATATTTAGAAAGGTGCATGGATAGGACAGATTTAGAGAGATATGTACCATCTAATGGGCCAAACATAGGCAGGCATGAATAGTGTAGATGGGACATGTTGGCCAGTGTGGGCAAGTTGGGTCGAAGGGCCTGTTTCCACACTGTATCACTCTATTCATATTATAAATAGCTCCTGCACCTTTTACTTGCAGATTCACCCTAACAGAAACTCTAATGAGATATCTAATAATTATGCTGCAGAAGTTATTCAGCACATAGAACTCAAGAGTAAAAGGACTTGCTATTCCTACAACCATCTCTGAACGACACCAGGAATATGGAAGGCAATGCCAAGCTCTCCAACGGCAAGTTGATGCAATGCTAGGGTCATCTCAGTCCCCTGAGTTTCATCAGTTCCACACAGCTTCGGGAGCTTACTATTTTCCCAGCCCCGGGCACTTTTCAATGACAGATAGGAACTTGTTGGCAGGCAGAGGAAGCAAGGATTTGAAATAGCAGAAGTGATTACTAAGGTAGGTGAGAGGACAGCCGTAATTAGTAACATCAATCACTGCAAACTCCTGTAGCATGTTTGATTGCATCCGATGGTCATAGAAGCGTTTCTCCGAATCTTTCTTTTTTTTTGGAAATTTGTGTAACATTTTACAATGTTGTATTGTAACATACTGTATGGTGCTGGTTAAGTTCATTAGTCATAGGAGAAGAAGTAGGCCATTCGGCCCATCGCGTCCACTCCGCATTTCCATCATGACTGATCGACATTTCCCTCGCAAGCCCATTCTCCTGCCTTCATCCCATAACCCCTGACACCCTTACTAATCAATAATCTGTAAACCCCTGCCTTAAAAATACCCATTTGTTGGTGGGAGTGTGTATTGATGAGACGGGCTGAGTGGACCAAATAATATTAGTCAGGTCATAAGGTGCAGATTGAGGTAAAACTCCTGACCAAAGGAAATCTATCCTTTATACCATATTATGGCCTAATACGTCAAAATATAAGATAAAATAAAAAATAGCCTGTCATGTTAAAATCTAAATGAGTTGCAATGAAAATGAAGGTAGATTTAACAAAATTTACAATGCAAGAGGCCATTTTAATACGTTAAATCTTTCTGCGAGAATTCCACTTGCTCATTCTCTTCCCCTTCTCCCTTCATTTTACATATTTTCAGACAGTTATTCTGTTCCTTTTTTCAGTAATTTATTGGATTCTGCTTCAGCCTATGTTTCAGGTTTGGCATTCCATTTATTTCTATGTAAAATTGATCTTCCATGCTGTACCCTGAAAAGTATTACTCTCCTTTGAATTTAATCTGGCATTCATCTTGCAAGTCTATTAAGCTGAATGTCGTGTCAGTGGGCTATTTAGTGTTATTGTTTGCAAAGGCAACTAACAGCAGAGCTACCAACAAAACATTCCTTATTGAAGACAGTCAAAACTCAGTCAAGCACAATAAACGCTAAAATTATGTTTTTTCATCTTGTTGATTATTGAGGTGACTGATGAGGTTGAAAGAAGGCCTCAAATTGTACCAAAGCTGGGGCGGAAGGTGGTTGAGGGACAGACAAGTGGTTTGGGAGACAGAAAATATTACAGATGCCGGAACCACAAAGTGCTGGAAGAACTCCGCAGGTCAGGCAGCATCTGTGGAAGGAAATGCAAGGACGATGCTTCGGGTGGGGGCCATTCTTCATTCTGGCTTGGGAGGTGAGATGATCCATCTTCCATTTATGCTTTACTTTGAAGTGCTCCTCACCATGAACTTTAGGTAGAATGATAAATCAAAATCAATTCCAAATGGTGCATTCAGGTCTTAAAAGGTATACTCACACTCACGTAGATTATCATGTGTAAGAAGGAACGGCAGATGCTGGTTTAAACCGAAGATAGACACAAAAATCTGAAGTAACTCAGCCGGACAGGCAGAATCTCTAGACAGAAGGAATGGGTGACGTTTTGGGTCGAGACCCTTCTTCAGACTCATAGATTACTACATCCTACTGAATTGCTGATTTGAATGGTTGATTGGAACTTATCGGCCCATCAGATCCACGGCAAACACTGACCACCCATTCACAGTAGTTTGATGTTACACAACTTTCACATTCAATCCCAATGCACAGAGGAATTAACCTACAAACCTGCACATCTTTGGGGATGTGTGAGGAAACCAGAGCACCCACGCATTAACTGGGAGAATATGCAAACTCCACACAGACAGCGCCTGAAGTCAGGATCGAACATGGGTCGCTGCCACTGTGAGATGGCGGCTCTACCCGCTGCATCACTATGCTGCCCAATGTGATCTAAATATTCATTTTTGGATACAAATTATATATTTTTTGCCTTCTGTAAGCAAACTCAAATTATTTAGAGTCATGCAGCACTGAAACAGGAGCTTCAGCCCAAATTGTTCACATTGACCAAGATGCCCCATCTAAGCTAGTCCATGTGCCTGCATTTGGCCCACGTTCCTCTAACCCTTTCCTATCATGTACCTCTCCAAGTGTCTTATAAATGGTGTTAGAGTACATGTTTTCCGGCAACTCGTTCCATATAGGTACCATTGGTAATCAAACAAAATAATGGTTGGTTTGTTGACAACCATTTTACATATACGGAAAAACTCACAAACTGCATTATGATGAATAACCAGGTAATTTTATTTTGAATTAAGGTATTTGAAATATCAAAGACTAGAGGGCATAGCTTTTGGGTGAAAGGGGGAAAGTTTAGATATGTGAAGCAAGTTTTTGATACAGAGTGGTGGGTGCCTGGAACATGCCGCCAGGAATGCAGATATGATAGTGGCGTGTAACAGGCTTTTAGATAGGCACATGGATATGCAGGGATAGGAAATTAGTTCAATTTGGCATCATGTTTAACACAGACATTGTGGGCCGAAGGGTCTGTTCCTGTGCTATGCTGTTTCCACATAACATGGACTCAGGGCTTCTCCAATCTGAAGAAGGGTTCCAACGCAAAATGTCACCTATCCAAGTTCCCCAGAGGTGTTACCTGACCCCGCTGAGTCACTCCAGCACTTTGTATTTTTTTTTGTAGACCAGCATCTGCAGATCCTTGTTTCGCCAACTTCCTATCAATGCTGTCCAGAAAGCTGGGATTTGATTTATTTATCTGTACTGGACCAACACTGGTTGCCTTGCTCTGGTTCCAATGGAATCCTCCAGCATGCACTCAGGTCTTCAAGCAACATCCCACCAATGCAGCCCAGTAAACCTCTGGGAGCAACAGTAGAGTTAGAGAACCACAATACCCAGAAACAGGCCCTTCGAACCAACTTGCCTATGCCAACCAAGATGCCCCATCTACGCTAGACACACCTGCCCGCATTTGACCCCTATCCCGCCACACCTTTACCTGTCCAATTGTCTTTTAAATATTGTTCTTGCACTTGCCTCAGCTACCTCCTCTGGAAGGGTTTCACCACCCACTGTGTGAAAAAATTGCCCCTCAGGTTACTATTAAATCTTTCTCTTTCGACTTGACTTTAGACGTTAGAGATATGGTGCGGAAACAGGCCCTTCGGCCCACTGAGTCCGAGCCAACCAACGATCACCAGTACACTATTTCAATCCTAAACACTCCAGACAATTTACAACTTTTATCAAAGCCAATTAACCGACAAATCTTAACGTCTTTGAAGTGTGGGAGGAAACCCGAGCAGCCGGAAAAAACCCATGCAGGTCACAGAGAAAACGTACAAACTCCACAGACAGCACCCGTAGTGTGGATCGTACCTAGGTGTCTGGTGCTGTAAGGCAGCAACTCTACTGCTGCGCCACCGTGCTGTCCGCTCTTCTTAAACCTATATCCTCTGCTTCTTGATTCCCTTAATCTAGGTAAAAGACTGTGTGTCTATTCAAACTATTCTCCTCGTGATTTTATACACCTCTATAAAATTACCCCTCAGTTTTTTCCAGAAAGCTGGGATTTTACATATTTATCAGTGTTGGACTAATACTGGTTACTCAGCTCAGGAAATTCACAGGGATTTGACTTATTTATCAGTGTTGGGCTACCTTGCTCTCTGAGGAAATCCACGCGAAGACTCAGATCTTCAAGCAAGTTATCATTAATGAAGCCCAGAAAACAACTGGGAGCAGAAATAGTTTACTAATAGAAGCAGCAGTTCCTATTAGTGATGAGCATTGAAAAAGTTTAATAGCAACAGCAGCAGTTTGATGAGCAATGTATGAGTTTACTAGCAACAGCAGCAGTTTGTTGGGTACTGTAAGAGTTTACTAGCAGGAGCCAGCAGCAGTTTGTTGGGCATTGAGGGGAGGTAGTGGTGGACAAAGATCCTATCAAAGATTATCCTCTAGTATCTTTGGATCCTATAGAGGAAAAGATCCTCCGCTATAGGATCTTTGTTGGTGGATGTGAGAGAGCTGGAGAAGGTGGATCCCATAGTGTGGATCGTACCTGGGTGTCTGGCGCTGTAAGGCAGCAACTCTACTGCTGCGCCACTGTGCTGTCCTCTCATCTTAAATCTATATCCTCTGCTTCTTGATTCCCTTAATCTAGGTAAAAGACTGTGTGTCTATTCAAACTATTCTCCTCGTGATTTTATACACCTCTATAAAATTACCCCTCAGTTTTTTCCAGAAAGCTGGGATTTTACATATTTATCAGTGTTGGACTAATACTGGTTACCCAGCTCAGGAAATTCATGGGGATTTGACTTATTTATCAGTGTTGGGCTACCTTGCTCTCTGAGGAAATCCACGAGAAGACTCGGATCTTCAAGCAAGTTATCATTAATGAAGCCCAGAAAACAACTGGGAGCAGAAGTAGTTTACTAATAGAAGCAGCAGTTCCTATTAGTGATGAGCATTGAATAAGTTTAATAGCAACAGCAGCAGTTTGATGAGCAATGTATGAGTTTACTAGCAACAGCAGCAGTATGATGAGCAATGTATGAGTTTACTAGCAACAGCAGCAGTATGATGAGCATTGTATGAGTTTACTAACAAGAGCAGCAGCACTTTGATAAGCATTGTAGAGTTTACTAGCAGGAACAGCAGCAGTTTGATGAGCATTGTATGAGTTTACTAGCAACAGCAGCAGTATGATGAGCATTGTATGAGTTTACTAGCAACAGCAGCAGTATGATGAGCATTGTATGAGTTTACTAGCAACAGCAGCAGTATGATGAGCATTGTATGAGTTTACTAACAAGAGCAGCAGCACTTTGATAAGCATTGTAGAGTTTACTAGCAGGAACAGCAGCAGTTTGATGAACATTGTATGAGTTTACTAGCAACAGCAGCAGTTTGTTGGGTACTGTAAGAGTTTACTAGCAGGAGCAGCAGCAGTTTGTTGGGCATTGAGGGGAGGTAGTGGTGGACAAAGATCCTATCAAAGATTATCCTCTAGTATCTTTGGATCCTATAGAGGAAAAGATCCTCCGCTATAGGATCTTTGTTGGTGGATGTGAGAGAGCTGGAGAAGGAGGGGCAGGCCCCAGCCCCAGCCCCAGCCCCGGCCTCCGCCTCCCTCCCTCCCTCACGTCCCGGCAGAATGGCGGCCTCCCTCAGTCTGCGGGCAGCGAGAAGGCTCGGCACACCGGCGGGTCGCGCCGCTCGCCAGGTTGGTGGGGCCGGGGGTGGGTGAGGGGGAGAGTGCGGGGATTCCGGGCCTAGTCTCGGCCGCAGGCCCCCCGGCCACAGGGGGAGGGAGGGAGGAGGAGGCCCAACTCAACTCAGCTCGGTCCGGCCGCTGAGTGAAGCTGGGAGGTGTTATTGATCGAACTAAAGATCATAGAGCGGATCCCTGCTTCCGACCTACCTCAGCGGGCCGCTCGTCGCCCTCGCCCTCGCCCGGTGTCGGGTAACGGGGCCGGGGGTCGCCGCCGGGTTCACTGGGACGGCGTTGGAGTGAAGTGGGTACAGAGTGAAGTGAAGGATGGTACAGGTTACTGCAGCACAGTGCATAGTAAAGTTGGTACAGTGGAGTCAAGCTGGTGCAGTGAAGGTGGTACAGAGTGGAGTGTAGGCAGCACAGTATAGTTGGTACAGAGTGGAGTTGTTACACAGCACAGTGTATATTGGCACAGAGTGGGTGAAGGATGGTACAGAGTAGAGTAAAGTTGGTACAGAGTGAGTGAAGTTGGTACAGAGTGAGTAAAGTTGGTACAGAGTGAGTGAAGTTGGTACAGAGTGAGTGAAGGATGGTACAGAGTGAGTGAAGGATGGTACAGAGTGGAGTAAAGTTGGTACAGAGTGAGTGAAGGATGGTACAGAGTGAGTGAAGGATGGTACAGAGTGAGTGAAGGATGGTACAGAGTGAGTGAAGGATGGTACAGAGTGGAGTAAAGTTGGTACAGAGTGGAGTAAAGTTGGTACAGAGTGGAGTAAAGTTGGTACAGAGTGAGTGAAGTTGGTACATAGTGAGTGAAGGATGGTACAGAGTGAGTGAAGGATGGTACAGAGTGAAGGATGGTACAGAGTGGAGTAAAGTTGGTACATAGTGAGTGAAGGATGGTACAGAGTGGGTGAAGGATGGTACAGAGTGGAGTAAAGTTGGTACATAGTGAGTGAAGGATGGTACATAGTGAGTGAAGGATGGTACAGAGTGGGTGAAGGATGGTACAGAGTGGGTGAAGGATGGCACAGAGTAGAGTAAAGTTGGTACATAGTGAGTGAAGGATGGTACAGAGTGGGTGAAGGATGGTACAGAGTGGGTGAAGGATGGTACAGAGTGGGTGAAGGATGGTACAGAGTAGAGTAAAGTTGGTACATAGTGAGTGAAGGATGGTACAGAGTGAGTGAAGGATGGTACAGAGTGAGTGAAGGATGGTACAGAGTAGAGTAAAGTTGGTACATAGTGAGTGAAGGATGGTACAGAGTGAGTGAAGGATGGTACAGAGTGGAGTAAAGTTGGTACATAGTGAGTGAAGGATGGTACAGAGTGGGTGAAGGATGGTACAGAGTGGGTGAAGGATGGTACAGAGTGGAGTAAAGTTGGTACAGAGTGAGTGAAGTTGGTACAGAGTGAGTGAAGTTGGTACATAGTGAGTGAAGGATGGTACAGAGTAGAGTAAAGTTGGTACAGAGTGAGTGAAGTTGGTACAGAGTGAGTGAAGTTGGTACATAGTGAGTGAAGGATGGTACAGAGTAGAGTAAAGTTGGTACAGAGTGAGTGAAGGATGGTACAGAGTGGAGTAAAGTTGGTACAGAGTGAGTGAAGGATGGTACAGAGTGGAGTAAAGTTGGTACATAGTGAGTGAAGTTGGTACAGAGTGGGTGAAGTATGGTACAGAGTGAGTGAAGGATGGTACAGAGTAGAGTAAAGTTGGTACAGAGTGTGAAGGATGGTACAGAGTAGAGTAAAGTTGGTACATAGTGAGTGAAGTTGGTACATAGTGAGTGAAGGATGGTACAGAGTAGAGTAAAGTTGGTACAGAGTGAGTGAAGGATGGTACAGAGTGGAGTAAAGTTGGTACAGAGTGAGTGAAGGATGGTACAGAGTGGAGTAAAGTTGGTACATAGTGAGTGAAGTTGGTACAGAGTGGGTGAAGTATGGTACAGAGTGAGTGAAGGATGGTACAGAGTGGAGTAAAGTTGGTACAGAGTGAGTGAAGGATGGCACAGAGTGGAGTAAAGTTGGTACATAGTGAGTGAAGTTGGTACAGAGTGGGTGAAGTATGGTACAGAGTGAGTGAAGGATGGTACAGAGTAGAGTAAAGTTGGTACATAGTGGGTGAAGGATGGTACAGAGTGGGTGAAGGATGGTACAGAGTGGGTGAAGGATGGTACAGAGTGGGTGAAGGATGGTACAGAGTGGGTGAAGGATGGTACAGAGTGGGTGAAGGATGGTACAGAGTGGGTGAAGGATGGTACAGAGTGGGTGAAGGATGGTACAGAGTGGGTGAAGGATGGTACAGAGTGGGTGAAGGATGGTACAGAGTGGGTGAAGGATGGTACAGAGTGGGTGAAGGATGGTACAGAGTGAGTGAAGAATGGTACAGAGTAGAGTAAATTTGGTACAGAGTGTGAAGGATGGTACAGAGTGAGTGAAGGATGGTACAGAGTGGAGTAAAGTTGGTACAGAGTGAGTGAAGTTGGTACATAGTGAGTGAAGGATGGTACAGAGTAGAGTAAAGTTGGTACAGAGTGAGTGAAGGATGGTACAGAGTGAGTGAAGGATGGTACAGAGTGGAGTAAAGTTGGTACAGAGTGAGTGAAGGATGGTACAGAGTGGAGTAAAGTTGGTACAGAGTGGAGTAAAGTTGGTACATAGTGAGTGAAGTTGGTACAGAGTGGAGTAAAGTTGGTACATAGTGAGTGAAGTTGGTACAGAGTGGAGTTGTTACACAGCACAGAGTATATTGGTACAAAGTGAAGGATGGTACATAGAAACATAGAAAATAGGTGCAGGAGGAGGCCATTCGGTCTTTCGAGCCAGCACCGCCATTCATTGTGATCATGGCTACCAAAAACCCGTGCCTGCCTTCTCCGCATATCTCTTGACTCCACTAGTCCCCAGAGCTCTATCTAACTCTCTCTTAAATCCATCCAGTGACTTGGCCTCCACTGCCCTCTCTCTGTGGCAGGGAATTCCATACATTCACAACTCTCTGGGTGAAAAAGTTTTTTCTCACCTCAGTCTTAAATTACCTCCCCTTTATTCTAAGACTGTGGCCCCTGGTTCTGGACTCGCTGAACATTGGTAACATTTTTAGCTTGTCCAATGCTTTAAAATTTGTATATGTACAGTGGAGTTAAAGTTGGTACAATGTATAGTGTAGGCAACACAGTGCTAAAGTTGGTACAGAGTATAATGAGGGTGGTACAGAGTATAGTAAAGGTAATGGTATATTAAAAGTAATGCAGTAAAGTTGGAGTAGTGTATGTTTTGCAAAGGTGGCGGAGTGTAATGTAGGTAGCACAGTTTATATTGAAGCTAGTAGAGTATAATGCAGGTGGCACGGTGTATAGTAAAGTTGGCACAGTATATAGTAAAGATAGCACAGCCAAGCACAGTGTATAGTAAATATAGTGTTCAATAAAGTCTGAAGAAGGGTCTCGACCTGAAACGTCACTTATTTCCTTCGCTCCATAGATGCTGCCTCACCCGCTGAGTTTCTCCAGCATTTTTGCCTACCAATGGTGTAAAGTTGGTATTAGTCTATAGTAAAGATTGTACAATGTATATTAACGCAGTGTAGACAATAGACAATAGGTGCAGGAGTAGGCCATTTGGCCCTTTGAGCCAGCACCGCCATTCAATGTGATCATGGCTGATCATCCCCAATCAGTTCCGGCCTTCTCCCCATATGCCTGAGTCCGCTATCTTTAAGAGCCCTATCTAGCTCTCTCTTGAAAGCATCCAGAGAACCCGCCTCCACCACCGTCTGAGGCAGAGAATTCCACAGACTCACCACTCTCTGTGAGAAAAAGTATTTCGTCGCCTCCGTTCTAAATGGCCTTCTCCTTATTCTCAAACTGTGGCCCCTGGTTCTGGACTCCCCCTACATCGGGAACATGTTTCCTGCCTCTAGTGTGTCCAAGCCCTTAACAATCTTAGGTGCCACATTAGTTGTAGGTGCCACATTGGGTAGTAAAGTTGGTACAGTGTAGAATGAAGGTTGTACAGTGTGTAGTAAACTTAGACCAGTTTATAGTAAAGTTGGAGCAATGTTTAGTGAAGGTAGTACAATGTGTAGTGTTCTTCAGACGTCTCGATCCGAAACATCGCCTATTCCTTCTCTCCATAGATGTTGCCTTAATCCGCTGAGTTTCCCCAGCATTTCTGTCTTCCTTTGATTTTTCCAGCATCTGCAGAATCAGAATCAGAATCTCTTTATTGTCATTGCACATGGTGCAACAAAATTTAAAAGTCAATCCAACGGTGCGATTCACAAGAACATCTTAAAATATAAGGAAGGGTAAAATAATATACATATTTAAAAAAAACAATTCAGTTTGAATGTGAGTGTTATTTCTTATTTTGCATTGTTAAGCTCACGTATGGCTATGGGGTAGAAGCTGTCTCTGAGTCTGTTCGTGCGAGTTTTGAAAGACCTGTACCGTCTGCCAGAGGGCAGCAGATGGAACAGGTTGTGTCCAGGGTGGGAAGGGTCCTTCAGGATGTTTGCTGAAGGACATCTTCAGCGAGAGCTGAAGATGTCCTTCAGGGAGGGCAGTGGGCAGCCAGTGATTTTTTGGGCTGTGTTGATGACCCTTTGAAGGGCTCTCCTGTCCGCTGCAGAACAGCTGGCATACCATGTGGTTATACAGTACGCCAGCACACTCTCGATAGAGCAGCGGTAGAAGGACACCAGCAGCTTCTCTTCCAGGTTGTTTTTCCTGAGGATCCTCAGAAAGTAGAGTCGCTGCAGGGCCTTCTTGACTACTGTGGTGGTGTTTGTGGTCCAGGAGAGATCCTCCGCAATTTGTGTGCCCAGAAATCTGAAGTCTGAGACCCTTTCCACACAGTCCTCATTGATGAATAGGGGTTGGAGGGCTGCACTGTTCTTACGGAAGTCTATGATAATTTCCTTTGTTTTTGTGGCGTTTAGGATGAGGTTGTTGTCTGAACACCACGCTGCCAGTCTTTGGACTTCCTCCCTGTAGGCTGTCTCATCTCCTCCTGAGATACGTCCAACCGCAGTTCTTTCTTAAACAGTTTATATTAAAGGTAGTATAGTGAAGGTAGTACAGTGTATAGTGTACGTGTCACAGTGGATAGTAAAGTTGGTACTGTGGTGGCGGAACAGCGTACGGTGAAGGTATCACAGTGAATATTATAGGTAGCATAGTGTTTTGTAAAGTTGGAACAATGTATAGTGTAGGTGCCACACTGCACAGTAAAGTTATTAGAGTATAGTAAATGTAGGAGGGTGTGAAGTTGGTATAATAAATGTGGCACTGCATATAGTAATTTGGAACTGTGCATATTAAAGGTGACACAGTGTACAGTAGTACAGTGTACAGTAAAAGTAGCGGTTTATAATGAAGGTAGTAAAGCTCATAATAACATTGGAGCAGTGTATAGTAAAAGTAGCACAGTGTATAGTGAAGGCAACACCTTGCAGAGTGAAGGTACCACAATGTATGGTGAAGGTGACAGTGTGTAGCAAGGGTAGCTGTTTATATTAAAGGTAGCATAGTGTAAAGTTGGAGCAATATATAACGCAGGTAGTACAGTGCAGGTGCCACAGTGTATAGTAATATTGGTACAGAGTATGGTAAAGGTGGTGGCACAGTGTACAGTGAAGGCAGCATAGACCCCAGCAATAATATTAGCAAACCTGAAGCAAGAAATCATTGCCATCAATCATATTTTCCTGGGTTACACAAAAAGCTGGAGAAACTCAGCGGGTGTAGCAGCATCTTCAGTCTGAAGAAGGGTCTCGACCCGAAACGTCGCCTATCTCCTTCGCTCCTTAGATGCTGCTACACCCGCTGAGTTTCTCCAGCTTTTTGTGTAACCCTCGATTCTCCAGCATCTGCAGTTCCTTCTTTAACAATCATATTTTCCTGCCGAGTTGTGCTGTGCTACAAGATGATCATATCAAGATTTACAACCAGAATTATCTTGCTGCTTGTTTCATCTTGACGTTTGTGGATTGGTTTGGATTCCCATGCTGTTTCTTTTCCCATTTTGAACAATGGAATGTCACAGTGGATTGCTGATAACATAAAATGGAGAGCAAAAACATTCATTGGGATATACAGGCTATTGGATGAAAATCCTTTCAAACTTTTGTTCCATCACATTTGGAGTATTGATTGCACTTCTGATCTCCATACTTCTGACCCGACGTGTAGGGTCCATTGAGAACTTAGGGGGACCCGGCATGGGGGGGGGGGGGGGCGCCGAGAACTAAGGGGGACCCGATATGGGGGGGACAAAGAAGGGATGAGTACTTTTTGTAACTTTGTCGGTGCCTTTGTGGCGACTCTTTTATGTACTTTGTATGCAAAAACAAAGAATTTCATTGTACCTAGGAATGAATGAATGAATACGTTTATTGGCCAAGTATTCACATACAAGGAATTTGCCTTGGTGCTCCACCTGCAAGTGACAACATGACATGCAGTGACAGATAGGAATGACACATAAAACATTAGGTACAAGTGACAATAAAGTATCATTATCATCAGGAAGGATCTGGAGTCCTTGGGGATGGTACAGGAATGGGGGTTCACCCAGATGTTGCAGGAATTTAAGAGTATTAGTTCTAAGGAGACATTGGGTAAACTTTGGAAAAAGACACAACATACTGGAGTAACTCAGCGAGTCATGCAGCATCTCTGGAGAACATGGATAGGTGACATTTCGGGTTGGGACACAGAGATGTCCCAATTTGAGGAAGGACATCCTTGCTATTGAGGGAGTACAGAGTAGGTTCGCGAGGTTAATCCCCGGGATGGCGGGACTGTCATATGAGGAAAGACTGGACTTGTATTCACTGGTATTTAGTAGAATGAGAGGGGATCTTATAGAAACGTATAAAATTATGAAAGGACTGGACAAGCTAGATGCAGGAAATACGTTCCCAATGATGGGGGAATTCAGAACCAGGGGCCACAGTCTAAGAATAAAGGGTAGGCCATTTAAAACTGTAAAACGTTTTCACCCAGACAGTTGTGAATTTGTTGAATTCTCTGCCACAGAGGGCAGTAAAGGCCAATTCACTGGATGAATTTAAAAGAGAGATAGAGCTTGAGGGGCTAGCGGAATGAAAGGATTATGAGGAGAAGGCAGGCACGGGTTGCTGATTGTGGATGATCAGCCATGATCACAATGAATTGCGGTGCAGGCTCGAAGGGCCAAATGGCCTCCTCCTGCACCTATTTTATATGTTTCTATGATGTCTGTCCCGTTGAGTTACTCCAGCACCTTGTAGTCTTTTTTTGGACAAACACAAATCGTTTTCTCTGCAGTGTTGAAGTAAGTAAGTAAGTTTAAGTAAATATGTTTATTGGCCAAGTATTCACATACAAGGAATTTGTCTTGGCGCTCCACCCACAAGTAACAACATGACATACAGTGACAGTTATGAAGGCTTGAGGGATCACCGGCAGAAGTATATAAAATTATGAAGAGCATAGATAGGGTAGATAATCAGAGTCTTTCTTCCCAGGGCAAACCTATAAAATATTAAATGGCATGGTTCTTGGGTGAGAGGGGCAAAGTTTAAAGGAGATGCACAAAGCAAGTTTTTTACACTGAGGGTGGTTGGTGCCTGAAACTGGCTACTAGAGTCCTGGTGGAAGCAGGCACGATCAAACGCTCATGATGCATTTAGACAGGCACATGGACATGCAGGGAATTGACAGACATCATTTTTCAGGCAGGTAGGATTAATTTAATTTGTCATCATGGTCAGCACAGACATTGTGGACCGAAGGGTATTAGTTTAGTTTAGAGATACAGCAATAGGAACAGCTCCACCCAGTCCATGACGACATGATAGGGACAATTTACAGGTCAATTAACCTACAAACCTGCACGCCTTTACAACATGGGAGAAAACCGGTGAAAACCCATGTGGTCACAGGGAGAATGTACAAACTCCGTACAGACAGCACCCAGAATCAGGACCGAACCCGGGTCCTTGGCGCTGTAAGGCAGCAACTCTACCGCTGCACCACCGTGCCATCCCGATATGCTCCTGTTCTCTACTGTTCTGTGTTTTACAGTCTTTATAAATATTAGGTTTTATGCTTTGTCGTTCATTTAGGCAATAAATTCTGATTCCCCACCTTTGAATGTTAAACAAATTCAACAACTTTCAATTATGCCTTCCACCAATTATCTAAACTTCTCATAATTATTGACTTATCTGCTGAAAGAAATTTTGCCTGTCATAATTTCTGCACCTCGACTGATTCTCCCCTGAGCTATCCTGATAGTTTGATTATGTAAAACAGTTTTAAAAGCAATTCAATATTTTGTTGAAAATTGAAGAGAGGTTTAAGAAATAAATGCATAAAGATAGTTCTCTCAGGCAGTGAAAAGACATTCAAAAGAATAAACTTGATTTAGTATTTTGCCTAATAAGGCTGCTGAAGCCTCAAGTTATTGATGCTTGTTGTGCATGATAATGTTATTGCGGAGTAATAGCCCTGTCCCATAGTACGAGTTCATTCCAAGAGCTCTCCCGAAAAAAAAAAAATTGTGGTAAGCGCGGAGAATGAACGTAGCGGGTACGTCGGAGCTCAGAAACTTCTCTTAGCAGCTCGTAAAGCTAACGGCAGGTATTGGGGAAGACTCGCTAATGGCAGGTGAGCATGGAAAGACTCGTGAAGATTTTCAACATGTTGCAAAATGTCCACGAGAGCCCTGAGTACCGACGAGTGGCCATTACCGTAAATCTCCGAGTTCGAATCAGGGCAAACTTGGGAGAGCTCTTGGAATTAACTCATACCATGGGACAGGGCTTTAAAATAGCCAAATTCACAAACTTTTGGGGAGAAGGCAGGAGAATGGGGTTGGGAGGGAGAGATAGATCAGCCTTGATTGAATTGTGCAGTAGACTTGAAGGGCCATAAAATGGCGTGGATATCCTTTTGTGGTAAAGGTTCCATATAAATACATAGGGTTGTTGTTAGAAGATTGGCATTGAGTCATTTACCTCTGGCAAACTCAGTAGTCCAGTCCATAGATAGACACAAAAAGCTGGAGTAACTCAGCGGATCAGACAGCATCTCTGGAGAAAAGGAATGGGTGACGTTTCTGGTCGAAACCCTTCTTCAGACTGTCTGAAGAAAATTCTCGACCCGAAACGTCACCTATTCCTTTTCTTCAGAGATGCTGTCTGACTTGCTGAGTTACTCCAGCTTTTTGTGTCTATCTTCGGTTTAAACCAGCGTCTGCAGTTCCTTCCTGCACTTTCAGGAGTCTAGTCATTGAGTAAGGTCAATCTCAATGCTCCAGGGTATTGTTCATAATTAAACCGTCAATCAGACTCATTGATCTGCCCTGCTGGGACAGGTGTCTCTGGAATTAAGAATTCCTTCCTTGTCTTCATGTAAACCTGCAGTATGGCATCTGATTAAGAATCATGGAGTCATGCAGAATGAAAAAAGGTTCTTCAGCCCAATCTATCCATGCAGCTAGTCCCAAATAACCCCCCCCCACCCCGCCCATTTGGCCCATATCCTTCAAAACCTTTCCTGAACACGTACCTGTTCTAATGTCTTTTAAAAGTTATTATTGTATCTGCTTCAACTATTTCCTCTAGCAGCTCATTCCATATATCCACCACCCTCTGTGGGGGGAAAAGTTGCCCCTCAGGTTCCTATTAAATCTTTCCACTTTCGCCATAAATCTATGTCCTCTGGTTTTTGATTCACATACCCTGTGAATAAGACTCTGTGCATTCACCCTACCTATTTCCCTCTTGAGTTTATATAACATTTGATAGGAGTTGCTTTAAATAAGGAACAGAAAGTTTACTACCTCTGTAGTTTAGTTTGGAGACACAGCGCGGAAACTGGCCCTTCAGCCAACCGAGTCCCCACCGACCAATGATCCCCACACATTAACATTATCCTACACACAACAGGGACAATTTACACATATAGCAAGCCAATTCTTCCTACATTCTTCCTAACTAAGCCCATTCTTCCTAACTCCCTGTTCTCTCTTAGTTTAGTTTTAGTTTAGTTTCGAGATACAAGGCGAAGACAGGCCCTTCGGCCCACCGGGTCCACGCCGACCAGCGATCCCCGCACACTAACACTATCTCCACACACATGGTACAATTTTATCCAGACTTCAGCCTAATTAACCCTACATACCTGATCGTCTTTGGAGTGTGGGAGGAAACCAAAGATCTCCGAGAAAACCCACGTGGTCATGGGGAGAATGTACAAACTCCGTACAACAGCACCCGTAATCGGGACCAAACCCGGGTTTCCGGCGCTGCATGCTCTCTAAGGCAGCAACTCCACCGCTGTGCCACCGTGCCGCCCTTTACGTTAAAATGCAATAGTTTCTGTCTGTATTTGGAGTCTTTGAGCTTTGCCATTCTGAACCCACGCTGAAATGCCTTGAACCTGGATAACTACAATTTTTTCTTTCTATGAAGGTGTGCAAACTTTCTGTTGCGTGACTCCACCATACTTCTTTAGTCAGAGGGTGGCGAACCTGTAGAATTCTTTGCACAGAAAGTTGTGGAGGCCGTCAGTGGATATTATTAAGGCAGAGACTGATAGATTTTTGATTAGTACGGGTGTCAGAGGTTTTGGAGAGAAAGGCAGGAGAATGGGGTTGGGAGGGAGAGATAGATCAGCCTTGATTGAATTGTGCAGTAGACTTGAAGGGCTGAATGGCCTAATTCTAGTCCTATTCCTTATGACCTTATAATCTGGCTTTGAGGTTTGTAAGCATGCCAATTATTTATTTTTATATGTGTCAACCGTTTAGCAGGCTTAAAGCCAATCTGGTCTTTTTTGTGACATTATAAACATTTATAAGTTCTTAACTCATGGCAGCAGAATTAGGCCATTCAGCCCATGTAGTCTCCTCCGCCATTCAATCATGGCCGATCTATCTTTCCCTCTCAACCCCATTCTCTTGCCTTCTCCCCGTAACCTCTGACACACTGTACTAATCAAGAATCTCTCAATCTCCACTATAAGGATCCCCAAACACTTGGCCTCCACAGTCGTACGTGGCAATGAATTCTGCAGATTCACCACCATGTATTGTCTTTATAGACAATAGCAGCAGGAGTAGGCCATTCGGCCCTTCGAGCCAGCACCACCATTCTATATGATCATGGCTGATAAGAGCTCTATCTGACTCTATGATCATGATATGATAAGAGCTCTCTCTTGAAAATATCCAGAGAACCGGCCTCCACCACCCTCTGAGGCAAAGAATTCCACAGACTCACAACTGTGTGAAAAAGTGTTTCCTCATGTCCGTTCTAAATGGCTTAACCCTTATTCTTAAACTGTGGCCCCTGGTTCTGGACTCCCCCACCCCAGGAACATATTTCCTGCCTCTAGCGTGTCCAAACCCTTAATAAACTTATATGTTTCAATGAGATACCCTCTCATCCTTTTAAATACCAGAGTATACAAGCCCAGCCGCTCCATTTTCTCAGCATATGACAGTCCCGCCATCCCGGGAATTAACCTACGCAGCACTCCCTCAATAGCAAGAATATCCTTCCTCAAATTAGGGGACCAAAGCTGCACACAATACTACAGGTGTGGTCTCACTAGGGCCCTGTACAACTGCAGAAGGACCTCTTTGCTCCTCTACTCAACTCCTCTGGTTATGAAGGCCAACATGCCATTCGCTTTCTGCTGGCTGCTGGCTGGTTAGCATGCAACAAAAGCTATTCACTGTACCTCGGTACATGTGACAATAAACTGAACTGTAACACTTAAGATGCCAATAGACAATAGATGCAGGAGTAGGCCATTCGGCCCTTCAAGCCAGCACCGCCATGCAATGTGATCATGGTTGATCATCCACATCCATGTATTTTTTCGTGGAGGAGTGGAGGGAATATTTACATGAGAAAAACTCCTAACTTTGTTTACATGTATACATTGATGAGCAGGTGTAATAGTGCTAAATAAAAACCCTGGAAGTGGTTTTGTAATTCTACAGTAATTAATGTGGGGAAAACATAACCGATGAGTAAATTATTCTTAAATGATTTAAACTTAACTGCATCGGGGCAATAGATGAGTTTTAAAAAAAAAGAAAATTAATCTTAAAAAAACAGCAGCCTGGAAAATAGAATATTGTTAAATCTGATTCATCGGCTTCTCTTTTGAAGCTGATGTAGCGCACAATAAATGGCTAATTTGAATATTAGCCAAGTTCCAGATCTATTTGGCCACATCGATTGAGCACTAGACGCAGAAAATTATCTTGAGAAAATGCTTATTGTCAAAATAAGTGCCAGGCTAATGGTGCCTGATATGCGCATAAATGGCCCCACAAGTGGCAGAGAGCTGAATGCCTTATTAAATCTGGAAATCCAAAAGTTGCTCTGCTGCGTTCTGTCACACCCCCTGTTTCACGATTGCTGCATCGTGGCCCTGGGCTCTCTGTTTTCTTTGAGGATGGCATATTTCCCCATTAATTCCACATGCAGCTCACCATAACATATTATGTTTTGTCATTACAAGTATATGCTGGGTTTGCATACCATGACATTAATTATTGTCAATCAACCTGCCCAAAAGTTTTTTTTTCTCTCTTGTGTTCTCTCTCTCCCTTCCCCCCCCCCCCCCCCCCCCCCCCCAATCAGCAACCCTCAATGGGCATACTGCCATAGAGAAATCACCAGTTTGGAGAAAGCTGTGTGGCAAAGCAAAGACAGGAGAAAACTTTAGAGATACAGCACCACACCCACCGTGTCTGCGCCAACCAGTGATCACCCCGCACACCAGCACTATCCTATGCATGAGGTGATAATTTACAATTTTTACCAAAGCCAATTAACCTATCCGTCTTTGGAGTGTGGGAGAAAACTGGTGCACCCGGAGAAAACCCGTGCGATCACAGGGAGAACATACAATCTCCGTACAGACAGCGTCCGCAGTCAGGATCGAACCTGGGTCTTTGGTGCTGTGACACAGTAACTCCACTGCTTCACCACCATACGGCCCACAAGCCTAAGCAAAGATGAGGGGAGATCTCATTGAAACCTACCAAATAATGTAAGGCCTAGATAGAGTGCATGTGGAGATTATATTTCCAGTAGTGGGAGAGTTTAGGACCAGAGGGCACAGTCACAGAATAAAAGGACGTGCTTCCAGAATGGGGATGAGGAGGAATTTCTTTATCCAGAGGGTGGTGAATCTGTGGAGGCCAAGTCATTGGAGATTTCCAAAACATAGAGTGAGTGATAGGTTCTTGATTTGGTAAGGGCATCATGAAGGCAGGAGAGTGGGGTTGAGAAGGAAAATTAGATCAGTCATGATCGAATGGCGGTGCAAACTCATGGTAATATGTAAATATTAGGACTGTCAAACAATTATAAAAATAAATGACATCAATCTTACAATTATTACAATTTGTTAATTTTGGTTTCAATCATGTATTTGAATAATACATTTGTTCTTATGAACCTTTCAAGTGTTTGTTGAGGTATACTTGACCACCTTCTTTCGTGTGGCGTGCACAGCCTCAACTTGTTCAATTTGATCTTCCTTTTGTGCACGTCAAGTTGATTGCATTAGTCGAAACAGGGCGGACCACGTGAAGGTTGCAATCTTCCACCCCGAGGTATACTTGATCAAAGAACAGAACTCTTTTAAATGTGTGCTGTAATGCTGTGAACTCTCAGTAATGAAGGATTGAGTGGAAAAGGTATGGACACTTTGATAACAACCACGATAAAGGTATAGATATTTCAGCAAGGCTTTCTGAACTGAACTCCCATCTTTACTCCTGAACATCCTGCCATTTCGTGCCAGTTGATTAATTTTTGTTTTATTCACTTGACAAGCTCAGTAATTGACTTGTTTTAAACTATGTTTTGCAGAGAACCATTGGAAAAATGTTTCACCGTTGCATTGTTTTTCAGCTTACGCTTTTTTATTTCCCTTCTTGCCGCTTTGACAATGATTTTTGTTGATTAGCAGTTTGGTTGTGAGCCAGATGTCTTTTGCTAATGGTGCATCACGCACTGTTCTTCTGTCAGCTATGCTATAATTCTGAGGAGTTTTGTACTGAGCGCTGAAGATGAATATGTGGTAATTATGTTTCTGAATATTTTGCAGTGTAGAAGGATGGCATTTGGCCCATCAAATGCTAGCTCTCAGAGCTGGCCCATCAGTTTCATTGAGATGAGGAGGAATTTCTTTAGTCAGAGGGTGGTGAATCTGTGGAATTCATTGCCACAGAAGGCTGTGGAGGCCAAGTCAATGGATATTTTTAAGGCAAAGATGGATAGATTTTTTATTAGTATGGGTGTGAGGTTAAGGAGAGAAGGCAGGAGAATGGGAGAGATAGATCAGCTATGTTTGAATGGCGAAGTGAACTTGATGGGCCAATGGCCTAATTCTACTATTGTCATTTATGATCTTATGATTTCCCCCACTTACTTCCATGTAAAGGGCCTGTCTCACGGTGCGAGTCCACCCACGAGTGACTCCAAGTGAAAGAAAAAAAACAGGCTTGTGGTTGTGTACGTGATTTCAAGTTTATGATCAAGTGTTTAACCGAGTTCCCACGGGTATGTCATTTCTGCGATGTTCCAAGTTCCTCTCCCGAGTTACCAAGTTCCTCTCCCGTTACTCTTGAGCCAACCGTGAATGAAGGTATGTTTTAATAACTGTTCTTTCACATCAGATTGTTGGGAGACGGAGCTCAGGGTTCGCCTCCTGAGCTGCTTTGGTGCCCAGATGTGAGTTGAGGTGGAGGGGGGGGCGCGTCATTAATCTGTCTGGGGTGACAAGGCTCTTTGATTAGGAGTGGTGTGCAAGGGAGGCTTAATTCTCTCTGATCTCTCTCAAGCCCCGGACGAGAACAAAGGAAACCTCTCTTGCCACCGCGTACAAGCCCATTGTATATAACTTTGCTGCTGACGCGCACACTCACTCTCTCTCCCTCACTCTGCTCTCTCTCATTGCAGCTCAGAGCCCAACCTCGCCATCCTATAGTGGTAACATTCACATCGGGTCCCCTCCACACCCACACCCCCTCTCTCCGACACACACCCCCCACAAGACAACAGGCAGTGTGAGAGACAGAGAGTTTGTAGGGTGTTGGTTTTGTATAAGGATTTATTTTTAAATTATTAGCCAAGGTCGCATTTAGTTATTTTAAACGAGGTTTGGAGCGCTTGACAATACTTTTTTTTCTCTTTGCGCTCTTTTTCAGAAAGGGTTCAGACCGCGCCCCGCTTGGCTCGTTGCCCCCTTTGAACCAAGCCCTGCGAGAGGGAGGGAGGGAAGGTGCGAGTGAACAAGAGCGCCAAGGAGGAGAGGGATGTAGGGGGGTGGGGGGTGGGTGGGTGGAGGAGAGATAGAAAGAGAAGAAGTTAGTTGTTCAAATCAGAAACCTGTAGGCTGGGAGCCATAATGGTGAAGAGTGCACCCAGTTCTTCTGAGGAGTGCATAAGAGACATCGATCGCAAGCAATGTTCCTCTAGAACTTTAACTGAAACCGTGTCCACATCACCTCCTCTTGGCCGGACCGCAAGACCCAGGGTTACCGGTCAGCGCTCTCCGCCACAAAGGAATCTCAAGAGGGCAATGCCAATGTAAACTGCGGCATCGCCTAAAATATGCCTATTCACACACACATTAATTTTCTCTCTCACACACACACACACACACACACACACACACACACACACACACACACACACACACACACACACACACACACACACACACACACACACGACTGTTGTCTGAGAGGAACGATAGTGGAGAGAAGTGAATCGTAAACTGATGGAAGGGGAGGAAAGGCACCTGAGCGAAAGATAGAGTGGTGAAAACCCAGCAATCGATTTATAGAATGTTCTTGGAAGAGGAAAAAAAAATCCCTTTGTGAATACTCTATTCATGCTGATGATGTTAGTTCAGACTGATCAACGTGGGCTGTGACCGAGCGATGGTTGTGATCGTTTACAGGCTGTAAATCTGGAAACTTGTGATCTTGTAATCACTATTGGTTGTAAATCTACGCGTCAGGAAAATCCAACGTCATTGATTCATCTCAGAAAGCAGTGACGCATGGCCCGTTGCTGTCCGGAAGTTCGGACACCCTCCTGAAGTCTGATTTCACTTTATGGATGTAATGCGCTAAATGTGCTTCTTAAACTGGTGAATGGTTCACCCAAGCGCGAATGAAATTTATTTTATGGAGTGAATGAAACTAGAGGAGTGGGTGAATGGTGAATGACATAATTTATCCAGATTTTGTGTTCTATACTTAAAAAAAGACATTGCCATTAAAGTGGTTAGTAAGCTCTTTGGTTTTAATGGCAGTGGAGCTGGAACTTTGATATTTTTTTATCTATACTTATGGTTTTCTAATTTCAAACTAATAGGATATTTCCCACATTTACTGTAATATAACCGTTTAGGGAAGACCAGACGAGCTAGTGCGATCATACATTTATAAATGGCAATACTGGAGGATCGCCGTATACAACTGTTGAACTGTAACTTTATTTTGTGTAGAAATGTAGCTACCAAAGTTGATATTTGGTGGTTTTGTGAGCTTTCGGGGAGGGATATAGAAAGATATTAGTTGGAGAAAAATATATTAAATCACATACTCCATGGTTTTTATAGCTAATTTTCCAAGAAATAACTGCAGTAATCAAAGCCCGAAAGGGTAGGATAGGGCTGAAGCCCAGTGTTCAGACGTTGGAATGTTTTTTTTATCATTCTAATAGAATGATTTTCCAAATCCAGTGCTAATTAAACTTTTTTTTCACTCCTAGTTTTTTTAACATATTTTTAGGATGGTAAAAAAGCTGAATAAAATAAACACTTACGAAATGAGTTCATTCATGTATTTTGCTCACGTGACAAAAATACATTATATATAAAATTGTACACAAGGGAAAATAAGACGAAAATTACCAAAAAAACAAAGAAAATTTAGTCAAGGGTGAATTAAATTTTGTGATTAAGACTCGAGGGTGAATGGCACTGAAATAATTTAAAGAGTTCCCACAGTAGACTCACGAGTCACTAAGGTAAACGCATGGGCCACTACGTTATTACAACGAGTTTAAATGTTTCCAATTTTAACTTGAACAGTAAATTTGACTCGTGGAAAATATCAAACTTGTTTGATTTTTTTCACGAGTTGACAAGTCTCACGGGTACCGGCCGTTAACGCCACGAGTCGCTAAGTTGCTCGCTCGAGTTCCGACGTTCCCGCTACGTTGATTGTACGGGATTACCGCGAGTGAAAACTCAGGGTCACTCGTGGGTCAACTCGCAGCGTGAGACAGGGGTTTAACTTTCTCTCCCTTTTCACAGCTATAAACTCACCCCATTTCCCACACATACCAGTCTAGGCTAGAGACTATTAATAACTGCCAGTTAACTTACTAGAATATTGACACGGATTGCTGGAGTAACTCAGCGGGTCAGTCAGCATCCCTGTCTCTTAGCCCGGAGAAGCGTCTCAATCTGAAACGTCGCCTATTCCTTTTCTCCAGAGATGCTGCCTGACCCGCTGAGTTACTCCAGCATTTTGTGTCAATCTTCGGTGTAAACCAGCATCTGCAGTCCCTTCTGACACGCTTGTTAACTTATTGGTATATCTTTGGGATGTGGGCGAAGCTTGGGTTGAACATGCAAACTCCACACAGACAGCGTTGGAGGTCAGGATTGGTGCTGTGAATCAACCACACTACCTGCATGCCTGGAACGCTGCCAGAGATGGTTTAATTTAGTTTTGAGGTACAAGGCTGAAACAGGCCCTTCGGCCCACCGAGTCCGCACTGATCAGCGATTCCCCCCCACATTAACACTATCCAACACTAGGGACAATTTTTACATATATACCAAACCATTTAACCTACAAACCTGTGCGTCTTTGGAGTGTGGGAGGAAACCAACGTTCTTGCAGAAAACCCACTAAGGTCATACGGTCATTAGTGATAGGAGTAAAATTAGGCCATTCAGCCCATCGTCTACTCCGCAATTCAATCATGGCTGATCTATCTTGCCCTCCTAACCCCATTCTCCTGCCTTCTCCCCATAACCTCCGACTCCTATACTAATCAAGAATCCATCTATCTCTGCCTTAAAAATATCCACTGACTTGGTTTCCACAGCCTTCTGTGGCAAAGAATCCCACAGATTCACCACCCTCTGACTAAAGAGGTCACAGGGAGAACATACAAACTCTGTACAGACAGCACCTGTAGCCAGGATGGAACCCTGGTCTCTGGCGCTGTAAGGAAACAACTCTACCGCTGTGCCATTGTGCCGCCACAATGGTGGTGGAGACATAACCATTTAAACGGCATTTACAAGGTTTTCAGATAGGCATATGGGGATGCGAGGAATGGAGGGATATGAGTGACGTGCAGGCTGACGAGATCAGATTTAACTTGGAATCATGTTCGCCATGACCATTGTGGGCCGAATGGCCCATTCCTAGGTTTTACTGCTCTGTGTTCTATGTGCACCACTGTGCTTCCCACCAATTCAAAAGACTGGTGTGATAAATTTGAAATGTATGTGGTGAAAGTTTGTTCGTTCGCTCGTGTGTTAGATGACGTATGGCTCGCTGTTGGCTTCCGTCATCGTCCAACATGTTGACAGAATTGGTCGCCAGACGCGTCACAGACTGCATTGTGTCGTCGTTTCCGGGGATCACAGCAAGCAGGCGTCTGTCATGATCCCCGTGAAAGGTTGTTAAGATAGATGAGATGAAAGTGGCAAAATGATTAGCAGAAGTATTGAAGAAATCTGAAGAAGGGTCTCGACCCAAAAAAGTTGCCTGTTTCCTTCGCTCCATAGATGATGCCTCACCCGCTGAATTTCTCCAGCATTTTGTCAACCTTCGATTTTCCAGCATTTGCAATTCCATCTTAAGCAGAAATGTTTTATTCATTGTAAGAACCAGGTATTTTTGCTTGCAGAAAGTAGATTTACGCAGCCCTATTACTATTACCGGTGGGATCAACAGATGCCAGCTAACATCCAGCATTCATCAAAATGATTATTCTTCATGAACCTTGACTATGTTACCTGAAATATCATGTAAACCTTGAAGGGGAGATCACAAGAGCTGTGAACAGGAGCACCCAATAAGCCATTTGAGCCTTCTCTACCCTGCAAAATGATCATGACTGATTTATCCTGTATCCTGCTCCTACTTTCATTCCACGTCCCTTGATCCCTTTAGATTTGAGAATCACATTTACCTCCTTGAGTCACAGAGCACGGAAACAGACCCTCTGGCCCAACTTGCTGACGCCAACCAAGATGCCCCATCTACACTTGTCCTGTGTTTGGCCCATATCTTCCTAAACACCCTAATTTAAGATTTTGATTTTAGAGACACACGTGGAGACAGACCCTTCGGCCCGCCAAGTCCGTGCTGACCAATGATCACCTGTGCATATGTTCTATCTTGCACACTGGAGAGAATTTACAGAAGTCAATTAACCTACAAACCTGCTCGTCTGGTTTCAATCCTGACTACTGGTGCTGTTTATATGGGCTTTGTACCTTCTCCCCATGACCGAGTATGTTTTCCCTGGGTACATACTCGGTCATGGGAAGGTTAATTGGCTTCAGTAAAATATTGTAAATTGTTCCTAGTGTGTAGGATAGGGCTGATGTGTATGGGGATCACTGGTCTGCACGGACTCGGTGGGCCGAAGGGCCTGTTTCCGTGCTGTATCTCTGAAACTAAACTAAACTAACAGGCCATTCGTTGACGAAGTCATAGATGATGACCAGACTAGGACACCGCCCTGTGGAAAATCTGCAGTGATGTCCTTGAGCTAGAATGGTTGATTGCCATCAACATCAGCCAATCCTCATTCTTCACAAATTCACGTTATAGGAGTAGAATTAGGCCATTCGGCCCATCGAGTCTACTCCACAATTCAATCATGGCTGATCTCTGCCTCCTAATGCCATTTTCCTGCATTCTCCCCATAACCTTTGATACCTCTGTTCTAATCAACAATTTGTCTATCTCTGCTTAAAAAGATCCACTGAAGGCCTCCGCAGCGCTCTGTGGTAATGAGTTCCACAGATGAACTGCCTTATTGCTGTTCATAAGTTCTAGGAGCAGAAGTAGGCCATTCATCCCATCGAGTCTACTCTGTTCATTCAATCATGGGTGATCTATCTTTCCTTCTCAACCCCATTCTCCTGCCTTTGCCCAATAACCCCTGACATCCTTGCTAATCAGGAATCAGTCAATCTCCGATTTACAAATCTTTATTGATGGCCTCCACAGCCGACTGTGGCAATGAATTCCACAGATTCACCACCTTCTGCCCGAAGAAATTCCTTCTTATCTCCTTTCTAAAGGTACATCCTTCTATTCTGAGGCTATGGACTCTGGTTCTCTGCTTCAATTTTACAAAGGCTGATCAGTGCCGCAGAATGTCTGATGCTGTTTTGATGTCCTGGGAAGGAACTCTCATCTTGATTCTAGAATTCAGCTCAGGTTTTGATCTGTGCATCTGCAGTGATGTCTTGTTCTGCGTAATCCTGTGGAGCCCAAGTGGAGTATCATTGGGCAGATTATCAGGGGAAAATTACTCCTTTGTAACACTGCTTGATCCTTCCATCTCTTTACAGAAGATTGACACTGGACTGGTTTGGCAGTAATTGGATAGATTCAATCTGTTCTGCTTTTTTTTTTTTTTGCAGATTTAAGCTTCTCTAGCACTTTGGTAGTCATCACCTTCAGCAAATTTAGCTGTCTCTGGCATCCTGTGCCAGTAATCTTATCAAGGAAAGTAAAAGTCTATGTGTTTGTTAGATTTCATGAGCTCTCGTTTCCTTTAGTTTAGAGATGCAGCATAGATGCAGACCCTTCCACCCACTTTCCTGTCCACTCCTTACACATTAGCTGCAACTTACAGAGGCCAGTTAACCTACAAGCCTGCCCGTCTTTGGGATGTGGAAGAAATCCGGAGCGCCCGGAGGGAACGCACATGGTTGCGGAGGATGTGCAAGCTGCACATAGCCTGCACCGGTGGTCTGGATTGAACATGGGTCTCTGGCGCTGTTGAGCAGCAGGTCTACCAGCTACGCCACAACGGAGAACGTGCAAATTCCGCACAGACAGCACCAGAGGTCAGGATCAAACCCGGGTCTCTGTCGCTGTGAGGCAACAGCTCTACCCACTGTACCGTCCTAATGGTTCTTGTTCTTAAATGTGTCCATTTCTTTTCTGTCCCCCACAACCTTATCTTGCTATACCTCATGTTGTACCTTCTGTTTTTCCACTTCCATCTTGGTCCTCATTCACTAACTGACTCATTCGAGAAGCCCTTTAATTCTTGAAAGAAAGTTAAAAAATATCTGCACGTGCTGTAAATCTAAAATAAAAATAGCAAATGCTGGAAATATGCGCCAAGTCATGCAACATCAACAGAAAGAGAAATGGATTTAATGTTTGAGGTCTGAAACCCTATGTCAGAAAGGTTGGACAAACTTTCGACCTGAAGCACTAATGTGGCTGAGTGGCGCAGCGGTAGTGTTGCTGTCTTACGGTGCGAGAGACCCTGATTTGATCCTGACTGCAGGTGCTATCGTGATGGAGACTGTACGTTCTCCGTGTGACCGCCTGGGTTTTCCCCGGGTGCTTTGGCCTCCTCCCACACTCCAAAGATGTGCAGGTTTGTAGGTTAAATTGGGTTCTGTAGATTGTAAATTGTCTCTAGTGTTAGTGCATGAGGATCGCTGGTTGGCATGGAATCGGTGGGCCGAAAAGCCTGTTTCTGTGCCTGTACCTCCAAACTAAATTAAACTGAACTGAACGCTGCTTCATTTTCCACAGAAGCTGCTTGACCTGCTGAATGTTTCAAGTATTTTCTGTTTTTAGCCCCTTAACACTTGCCTATAAGTTGGGCCACTGGGTCTGTTTCCACGCTCTAAGACTTTTTGACCTACTATTGAGTCATAAAGTCACACACGCCCCTTTGCCCTACTCATCCCTGCTGACCAAGATGTCCACCTGCTTAGCCACGCATCTCTTGACTTACAAGAGCATCTTGGCAATGCTTTTGACAGTCATAATACCTTTTCTTTCTACTCTGTGTCTATTCTTTGTATTTTGTCTTTTAAATGGGTTTTTTTAATATTGTGTTGTATGTGTAGCCATCTGCAGTAAACTGCTTTCTCTTGTTAAACAATTTTACAGATTGAGCAAAGCACTGGAGTCCTGGAATAATGATGGCGGTATTCGATGTTCATTGAATACCACTTTGAAATGGACATGCGACCTTTCTTCAGCCTTGGTCTCCAGAAGGGTCCATCCCAAAACGTCACCTATCCATTCCCTCCGCAGATGCTGCCTGATCCGCTGAGTTCCTCCAGGACATTTGTGTTTTGATCAAGATTACGGCATCTGCACTCAAGAATCTGCATGTCACAAAGTGGCATTCAATGAACATGGAGTACTTCCATTATTATGCCATTACACTGTTATTTTGCAAATTATACAATTTTTAGAGATTTTTTACTAAATTTTGAGATTGGAATGAAGCATTGCAAATTATTCCGTTCCTTTAGAAACAAATACATGGAATTAAGGTTAGATAATCTTTCTTTTCAGCCAATTTCCTTGGTTAAAATTGAAGGTTATAAATATTTAAAATGTTCTGTTGCCAGTTGCGTCTCTGTAATTATGCTGTGCTAATAATACAGCTTTCATGACATTTATTTAAATGCAATACTTTTGAGCAACGGTGAAAACTGGCTCAAGTTTGATAGCGCCTTTAAGAGACTGCCATTCTTGTGGAGACAAGTCATGTGTATGTGAAAATGACTCACACTTGAGGCGACATTTTTTAAAGATCGGCCGTTAATCTAAACTTACTGGGTAAAGGGCGCAACGGTGGCGTAACGGTGGAGCTACTGCCTTACAGCGCCAGAGATCTGGGTTCGATCCTGTGCTTGTCTCTACAGAGTACACACACTGAATTTTTTTTCCCTCTCTCGTTCATTATATTGTTTACAGTGTACAATGTGTACATGTTCTGTTGTGCTGCTGCAAGTAAGAATTTCATTGTTCTATCTGGAATATATGACAATAAAACTCTCTTGACTCTTGTCTGTGCGTTCTCCCGTGACCTGCATGGGTTTTCTCCAAAGTCTTCGGTTTCCTCCCACACTCCAAAGATGTGCAGGTTAGTTGGCTTGGTAAAAATTGTCCCTAACGAGTGTAGGATAGCGTTGGTGTGCAGTGATCACTGGTCCGTGTGGACCCCGTGGGCCGAAGGGCCTGTTTCCGCGCTGTATCTCTCAACCCCAAACCTCAAACGGACCTGATTAAGGAGGAAAGCAGGCAAATGTGGAGTGCTTCCCTTCCCTACCATTCCCTCCCTCCCATTGTATCCATCTACACTTCACAGTGCCTCAGCAAGGCCACCAGCAGAGAGAGGGAATGCAAGGGTACATTTCAAGTAACCCTTGCATCCCTCTCTCTGTCTCTTCCCCACCTTAGTTGTGCTACTGGTTTCACCAGCCGCCTGCTTAGTTTCTCTGTATCGACTCGTCATCACTTTTTCCACAGCCAACAATGGACCATTGTGGGCTCCACCTTTCCATGATCATCGTTGCAGGCTTTGATCTATCCTTTTCATGCCTTTCATTCATTTGTTCTTTCAACCTTTTCATACTAGTTTCCCTCTCCCTTGACACTCAATCTAAAGAAGGATCTCAACCCGAAACATCACCCATTCCTTTTCTCCAAAAGATGCTACCTGACCTACAGAGTTACTCGAAGATAGACTCAAAATGCTGGAGTAACTCAGCGGGACAGGCAGCATCTCTGGAGAGAAGGAGTGGGCTGAGACCAGAGTTACTCCAGCATTTTGCGTCTGAAGAAGGGTCCCAACCCGAATAATCACTTATCCATGTTCTGCAGAGCTTTACCATGTTACTCCAGCATTTGGGGTTTTTTTTTCTTGTACACCAGCATCTGCAGTTCCTCATCTCTCTACTTTTACATCGCCTTTTGAGAAGCTGGACTGAATTTCAGGGACAAATGATTTATTTCCAGACAAATACACCTTAATGTTTGCCGACATAATCCTAACAAATAGTGAATGGATTTAAAAATGTCAAAAAAAGTGAAAGCTTCAACACAGTTTTCTGTGGTGTTATGATACGTTAGCAGACTTTTTTGCAGGCTGATGTTGTAATCTGATGAATTCCATCAGTGATTCCGAGCATCCCAAGTGTCATAACATCCCAAGAAAGTGACAAGGCGGCACTGATTTCTCCATTTCCCTTTGACATGTTAGTTATGTTAGATTCTTGCCAATGCTGTTCTGAAAAGTTGCATCAGGAAGTATATACCATTACCCTGAGGTGACTGTCACGCTAACTTTCTCTGTATGAAATGTCGGATACCAAATCTTCGATCTTCCCACTGCACAGTGAAACAAAACACAAGTTCACTTTTATCCTCAGTTGAGTCAGTTTATTAATTCAGAATCAGACTGTCAATGACTTGTTTGTATGATCTCAGTGGAGTGAGTTAATCTCTCTTATCCACAACTTTTCACACGTATTCCAGGAGTTTGCAGTGTATCAAATGATGGCAGAAGATTGCTTGGAATTTTAATGCCAGAATTATTTTTAAAAAACCGTGGGCGTAATGACAAAGTTAATATGGTATATTATCCAGAGTCCAGAAAAAGCCCTGGGGTGCTGTATATTTGCAAAATAAATCGCCGAGTAGATTCATATTTGTTTTCAGCAAGTTGTTTGAACATACAAGAAGAAACTTATCTACATTTTACAATACATCAAAAATCCTTATTTTGTTTTGCAATATCATGCAAAAGGGATTGATGGTACTGTTGGTAGCTTCAAGAGTCGAGAGTGTTTTACTGTCATATGTCCCGGAGTGGAACAATGAAAACAAATGAAATTCTTACTTGCAGCAGCACACCAGATATGTAAACATAAGTTGGAGTTGCTCAGCAGGATCTATAGTATATCTGGAGAGACCGAATGGGTGACGTTTCGGGTCGAGACCCTTCTTCAGACCTTCCTAAACAGATATGTAAACATAATGCTCTGTAAAGAACCAAAAAAACAGTCTGGTCAATGATTCGCCTACTCTAGGCAAAAAAACTCTGGGTATATTAATATATATATATATATATATATATACACCCACCCACACTCACCCACACACACCCACACACACACACACACACACACACACACACACACACACACACACACACACACACACACACATATATGTGTATATATATATATTGCTGTATATATATATATATATTGCTGGCTGCCTTTTTGAGGCAGTGACTCCTGTAGATCCCTTCGATGGTGGGGAAGTCAGTACCTGTGATGTACCGGGCAGTACCCGTGATGGAATGTGGCTATGACCGTATACAATGTAATGGAATAGTTAGCTTATAAACAATGAAGGTCTTTAAATCTTCAGTTCGCAATCAATTAATAGAAAGGCCCAGAACAGATTTTACGTCGGAGTCATGTGAGTGACTTCATGAAGATCCCACCAGCACGCATGCGCGACTTCTCGTCGCATGCATTTGCAGTCGACAGCTGGAGGGGTGAGTGCTCTTCCCCAATGGCACCTTCAAAAGAGCTACAAGGTAAGTTCTAACTAACCTTCAGTTGGTTAGTCCCTGTAAGGCAGTTATTTCTTACAGGTACGATGGAGTGTGGAAAAGGGAAGGCGAAACAAGCCTCCAAGGGCTGCGGGACTTCGGAGGGAAGTCAGCGGCCACTATCCTCGAAGCTGACCACAACGCCGGCAGCACCCGCTTCGCGGGCCGAGAGCAAATCGCGGAAGTCGGGGAGCCCTGTGCAGTTGACTGGGCGCGATTCTCCACCACAGCAGTCTAAAAAGCTGCATGCTGGTCGGAGCACCGCGAAGGAGCAGGGTAGGAAAGACCCTGAGTCCCTGCCGCTATCGCCCAAACAGTCAAGGGCTAGCGGCAAACAGGTGCGTAATACCGTGCCACGGTCAGCGGCACGTTCTGTTTCCCCTGTGTTACAGGTCCCCAGAGGGCGGACCAGGGGGAAAGCCGCATCCAGGTCGAGCCCCGCTGCAGCGACCGGCATCGACATGCCACCGGAGAAAGCTGCCAGATCGCAGACCGGTGATGTACATGCTGGGAAATCGGGGAGCCCCGCAGGAGCGGGAGGTACCGGTTCACCACCGGGACAGGCTGCCAGAGTGCAGGCCGGTGGCAGCATATTTCGGTCGTGTGGCCCCGCTGAGGCAGCAGGCAGCGACCATGCGCCGTCTCAAACCCATGTATCGGGGACTGACGGTAAGCCCACGCGGATGTCGGGGAGCCCCGCTGCGGCGGCTGGCACCGACTCATCACCGCTATTGTCATACCAGACAAGCGGGCCGCTACAGTCTGGAAGACGGCGGACTAGCGGCATGTCTGCGCGGGAGTCGTGTGGCCCCACAGGTTCGTCAGGCAGCGACTACCTGCCAACATACCCTAGTCATCACCTCGACGAGGTGCGGTATGTTAATAGAAGCCCCAGTGGTTTTGGAGATAGCGACGGCAGTCGCATTGCTCGGATGGAGCGTCTAATAGAGCAACTGCTCGAGCGGGACTAGGAATATCGAGGGTCCCTGCGATCTAGGAGTCATACTATGGGTCCACCAAGTATTTCTCCCTCATCCGTGGGCAGTGCTAAGAGTCAGCGGCTAGCTGACTTTGAAGAAGGGTTGGCGCAGGAACCAGCGGAGCAAGGAATCCCTGAGGAGTTACTGGAGGTAGTTTCCAAATTTGCCCAGCCAAGGCATTCAGGGCAGCCACTGGAGGCCAAACTAGCAGTGAGCATTAATTACCTCACAGCCCACCAGCTGCAGGAACAGGTGTTGACTTGCCCATCTGGGGGAACATTAGTCCCGGGATCAGGGCCCAGGAATTGAAAATGCAAAAGATCCTAAAGTTGTTGACGTCAGGCATCACGGCTTTTGCCAGAACCCTGGACGTGACTGAGATGACGGAGGAGCAACAGGATGCTCTGGCTCTACTGTGTAATACACAATATGAGATAAACTCTTTCAGAAAAAGCTCCATCCGGCCCACACTCAACCCAAAATTTGCAGGGTTGTGTAAAGCCACTGCTACTCCACCGCCAAGACAGTTGTTCGGAGAGGACTTGGATGAGGAGGCCAAAGCAGTTGGGTTAATGAAACCACCGTCATCAACCAGGCCACAAGCGTATCGGAGGCCCCATCCATACACAAATACCAGGCCTCGGGGACAACACAACAGGCACAAAGAACATATCCGCCGGCCACTCCTCATCAGCAGAAGCCTTTTTTAGGGCAGGGCCAACAGCGGCCAGCATGGAAGATGCGCCAAACACCCACCCCAGCAACACAACGTCCACCAAAAGCCCAGAACATCAAGCCCTGCCGGTGACCATGGAGGTAAGGGGGTCTGGTTCTCTTGAGAGTGCTGCATTTACAACCTCACAAGTAGGAGCGAGGTTGCGTATGATCTGGGACGCATGGGGTGCTATAACTTTGGATATCTTTATTTTACAAAGTATTCAGGGTTATGAGATTGAATTCATAAATGGACATCTTCCCCCAACTCAACATGTACCTGACCGGAAATTTGCACTTTTTCAAAAAGAGGAACGACATGTAGAGATGTTAAGGCTACATGCCAAGGGGGTAATAGAAAAAACGACACATGAACCTATTGAGTTTGTGTCTAACATCTTTACAAAAACTAAAAAAGATGGTGGATGTCGAATTATCATTGACTTAACCCATTTGAATACCTTTGTACAATATACCCATTTCAAAATGGAGACGTTTGAAACGGCTAAACAGCTGATTTCCCGAGGGTGCTTTATGGCCTGCATCGATTTAAAAGATGCATACTATTCAGTACCTATAAAGGAACACCACCGGAAATTCTTAAAATTTGTCTGGATGGGGCAACTGTGGCAATATAAAGCCCTACCGAATGGGCTTACTACAGCCCCAAGGTTATTTACAAAAATTTTAAAACCAATATTGGCATCTCTTAGACAACAAAATCACATGGTCATGGCATATTTAGATGACATCTTAATTGTAGGGAAAACTCTGGAATTAGCTAAACTAGCAGTAATAGCTACCAACATGTTATTCGAGAAACTAGGGTTTGTTACCCATCCAGACAAATTTAAGTCAACCCATCTGTGGTTATGGACTATCTGGGTTTCACGATTAACACAAATCATATGATTGTCACTATCCCAGCCAGTAAGGCAACGGCTATAATAGAGGCATGTAACAGCCTTGCTTGCGCCAGGATACCGACTATCAGACACGCTGCTAAGGTAATTGGAAAACTTGTAGCTACATTTTCAGCTGTGCAGTTTGGTCCATTACATTATCAAAACTTGCAAAGAGCAAAAATCTCGGAATTAAAAGCAAATGCTGGACATTTTGACAGACTTATGCAGCTGCCGATCAAGGCAAAAATTGTGCTACCATGGTGGGTTAGCAATATTAGTGATTGTTTTAATCCCATCATTATATCCAACCCATCAGTCGTGTTACAAACCGACGCAAGCGCCCAAGGTTGGGGAGCTACCGACACCACTTCTAGTTGTGGAGGCAGATGGGACTCGCACGAGTCTACACTTCTTCAGTCACAAGGTATAAACTATTTGGAAATGCTGGGAGCATTTCACCGGCTGCGAGCTTACTGCATGAATTTACATCATAAGCATGTCCATCTTCAAATAGATAATACCACTGTGGTGGCATATTTAAACCATATGGGTGGTATCAAGTCAATATCTTGTAATGAATTGGCAAATACAATCTGGCTCTGGTGTATTGAAAGAAATATTTGGATATCAGCTACCTTCCGGGTAAGGTCAATACAGTGGGGGACACCAGGTCACGAGTATTCAATGACAACATCAAGTGGATGTTGAATCCCCAAATATTTGCTAAAATTATAGCTGATTTTGGAACACCAGATATTGACCTTTTTATGTCCAGGTTGAACCATCAGATACCAACATAGGTATCTTGGGAACCAGATCCTGGGGCAGTGGCGATGGATGCATTCTCGCTCCATTGGGGGAAATGATTTTTCTATGCATTTCCCCCATTCTGCCTCATCAGTCGGGTATTGCAGAAAATTCAACTGGATTCTGCAACAGGCATTCTGATAATACCTGACGGGCCACACAACCATGGTACCCGATGGTCCTCAATTTGCTAAAAACACCATGGGCACAAATTGCCAAATCTCCAAATTTGGTCACCAACCCTATCACGGGGGAGAGTCATCCGTGCCATGGTCATCTGAACCTGTTGGCTTGCAGGTTCTGAAGAGGCCACTGCTAGAGTTCGGACTGTCATCAAGGGCCATGGACAGCATAACGGCGTCATGCAGAGAATCCACTAGGAAGCAGTACTTAACCCATATCAGGAAATGGGAAACCTACTGTAGTCGGATGAAGACCTCCTACAACTGCCACGATACTGAACGTATTGGAATTCCTAGCGGGCCTTCATTTTGATGAGGGACTCAGCTACAGTACCATAAATAGTGCTAGGAGCGCACTATTGTCCTACCTCAATATAGGAGTGGGATCGCACCAGCTGGTTTCAAAACTAATGAGGGGTATTTTTAATACTAACCCTCCACGACCAAGATACAACACTACCTGGGAGGTAGGGGTGGTGTTGACACTGCTCAGGAGTTGGTCGCCCATGATGGGGTTACCGCTGGACAAACTCACCTACAAAGTGGTGATGTTGATGGCACTGACATCTGCACAACGGATCCAGACTTTGCAGAAACTGAGATAGGACAGTATGGTCTCGACCCCTGGGAAAGTAACCTTGTTCATAGAGGAGAAGCAGCACAGACCTGGATCTACAGGGCTGCAATTGGAATTCCGAACGTACCCCGCTGATGCTACCCTCTGCATAGCCACTCATCTTCGGCATTAGATCAAAGTAACACACGCCATTAGGAAGATGGAGCAGGGTCTGTTTATCAGCCACAAGAACCCACATCACCGGGTGACGGTGCAGACTATTTCCAGGTGGCTCAGGGTGGTGTTGGGTGCAGCAGGTATCGATACTAACGTTTTTAAATTTCATTCTACCAGGGTTGCATCCACATCAGCGGCGAGGACCATGGAGGTTCCCATGGATCATGTCCTCGCAGCTGCGGGCTGGGCCAGTGAGGCAATCTTTCAGAGGTTTTATAACAAGCCGGTGGCCATTTCCGCAATGTTTGCGGAATCAGTTTTAAGTACTGTTCCATAAAAACGTTTATCCCCGAGTTAGGGGTTTATTGTTTGTATTTTAATAAATACATTATTATTTTTCAGCTTGTTCAAGTCTGAAATACATTAACATACTTCCTCCATCAGTAATTGTGGCAGTGTGGAGCATGGACGTTATCCAGGGCATGAAATCACAAAGCTTTGAAATCTTCACAAAGTCACTCCCGTGACTCCGAAGTAAAGTAGTAAGATTAAACGAGAACTTACCAGTTTAAAGCTTGATCCTTATTTGATGAGGAGTTACGATGAGGGATTTCGTGCCCTCCGCTCCCAACCCTCTATTATAAGGTCAACTGGTATTAGAGTCTCTTAAATCTTACTATCTTCAGTCATTGTTGTTATCTGTGATTCCACACCGCTGCTTTGAAGAATGTCGCGCATGCGTGCTGGCGGGGTCTTCACGAAATCCCTCATCATAACTCCTCATAAAATAAGGATCAAACTTCAAACTGGTAAGTTCTCGTTTAATCTTACTATTAAATAGCAGAAGAGAAATGGGGGTTTGCACGTTTTTCTTCTCTCTCTCTTAAAAATTCAATGTGTATTATCAATGTTGTTTGAAAAACATTGCTTTTGTGGCAAATAAAATTGTTATTGGGTCGCAGTGGTGGAGCAACAGAAATGATTTACCCTGTGGCATTCAGCAAATACATTCTGAGTTGATCACTTTGTTAAATGAAGTGCCCCATGCTTCCAGTGCTGTCTGGGTGGCATTGTTTCAATCTACTTGAGCTGAACACTGTTCACATTCACTCCAATCTTAAGTACAGATTTCATCATTGTTTTCATTTTTGTATCTGATTTGAAATACTACTAAATCACGACGAGTCAAGTTAGGATGGCATGCCGTGGGTCTCGGTGAAATTGCTTATTTGCTCTTGAACAGAGCTGCTGTTCTTATGCTGAGGAATAATCTTTTCTCCCTGTTCCTTCAGAAATTTTCCACAATCCGTTTAACACCGCTGAAAGCAAATGCCAGCCTTTCCTCTTAATTGCTCCACAATACTGTCCATTTGATACCATTTTTATAGCTGTCAATTTTCAGAAACATCGTTGAAAGTTCATTAAATCCTGCTATTTTTTTTGGCTTTTTTTTAATATCTCGGGTTTATTTAATTCAGCTGTAATTTCCCAGAATACGTCAAAACAAAGGTTAAGATGCAGATGATGTTGTTAGCTTTTTCGGGGAATTCATTTAGAATTCTATGGGAAACCATCAATGAATGTCTGCAGCATTTATACCGTATCAGTTTAGTTTAGTGAAACAGCAGGAAACAGGCCCTTCAGCCCACTGAGTTCATGCCGGCCATTGATACCTGCACATTAGTTCCATGTTGTCCCACTTTCACATCCGCAACAACGGGCAATTTACACAAGCTAATTAACCTACAAACCTGCATGTCTTTGGAATGTGGGAATAAACCAGAGCACTCGGAGGAAACCCATGTGATGTCCAAACTCCACACAGATGTCCAAACTCCACACAGCCAGCACCGGAGGTCAGGATTGCTCTCTAGGCAGCAGCTCCACCGCTAGACTGGTGCTAGACTAACATAGCGGGCCGCAAAGATAGCGGAGTCAGGTGATATGGGGAGAAAGCAGGAACGGGGTACTGATTGGGGATGATCAGCCATGATTATATTGAGTGGCGGTGCTGGCTCGGAGGGCCGAATGACCTACTCCTGCACCTATTGTCTATTGTCGTGCAGCATCCCTAGAGAATAGGTGGCGCAGCGATTGAGTTGCGCCAGAGACCCACGTACAATCATAACTAAGGGTGATGTCCTCACGGAGTTTGTACGTTTTCCCTGTGACCACATGGGTCTTCCCCGGGTTCTCCGGTTTCCTCCCACATTCCAAAGACGTACAGGCTTCTAATTTAATTGTCTTTGGTAACATTGTAAATTGTCCCGAGTTTGTAGGATAGTGCTAGTGTACTGGGTGATTGTTGGTCGGCATGTATTCGGTGAGCTGAAAGGGCCTGTTGCCACGCTGTATCTCTAAAGTCTAAAGTAAAGTAAACATGGTTAGGTGACATTTTGGGTTGAGACCCTTCCTCAGACCACTGTAACACTCTGCCGCCCATACATATTTATTGAGTAACCTGATGGGTAATCACGTGGCAGGTTTAGTCATCATGAGCTGCTTTCTTTCTTCAGTGCACAGATTGAAGAGAAAAATGATTTACCCAGTGGTGGTGAAAAAGGTAACAGAGGTAGGTGGTCGTTTTGCCTGATTCAGTTCTTTCAATAAAACATGCTTGGTGGCCAAGGCTCTTTCTCTACACTATTTCCATTACTAAACAGCTCGATTGCTAAGCGCTGAAACATGATTATGGCATTTGCACTATTTGGTTCTAGTTTGAAAAACGTCTCCAGAAAATGAAAATCTATACCATGGAAAGATAATTTCAGAATTGATTTGACCTTTCTATTTTAACAAAATGCTGAGAGATTAGGGGTACAGTGAGAAGAAAATGATTACATAATATGTTGTTGTGATCTCCGATCCACTATCTGAATGAGTATTGAAAGAAGACTCAATAACAATTTCCATATTGCTGTTGTTTCTGCACATGAAATAGAATGATGTACACTTGGAGAAGGAAACTAATCAGACAGCCTTTCAAAGACACAGCAGAACGACATGTGTACAAATGATCACCAGTGCTATATGACTTGCGAGTCAGTTTTGTAATTACCGTATAATGAAACAGAAATGTTCAGAGCCACTTTTAGCCTCGTGCCAGCAGGGATATATCAAATATTTTAGACAGACAATAGGTGCAGGAGTAGGCCATTCAGTCCTTCGAGCCAGCACCACCATTCAGGATGATCATGGCTGATCATCCACAATCAGTACCCCCATTCATGCCTACTCGCCATATCCCCTGCCTCCACTATCTTTAAGAGCTATATCTAACTCTGTCTTGAAAGCATCCAGATTTGGCCTCCACTGCCTTCTGAGGCAGAGAATCCCACAGATTCACAACTCTCTGGTGAAAAGGTTTTTCCTCATCTCCATTCAAAATGGCCTACCCCTATTTCTTAGACTGTGGCCCCTGGTTCTGGAGTCCCCCAACATCGGGAACATGTTTCCTGCCTCTGGCGTGTCCAATCCCTAAATAATCTTATATGTTTCAATTATTTTGTCAAAACTATGTAACTTTTCATTATCTTTTACTTAAGGAGCAACATGTCTTATTGGAGGTTGATATAGACCCAGGTTTTATCTTACATATATTACTTTTTTTATGTTTCTATTTCATTTTTCAATATTTGACCCTGTGATGAATTTTAAAGGAGCTTACTTGAACATTTAATTAGTTAATTGGAGACAATGTACAGAGCAGGTACGATCAATACCACTGTGTTACTTAACATGCAGGGAAAATTCCTAAAATCAATTTTGCTAACATAAAATATTGACAAAAATTGTGATTACTGAACAAATGGTGAAGAGAAATTGAGGTCTTCTGATATGGATCTGGACTAGAAATGATCATCTTCAAGCTTGCAAAAGAAAGGGTAGACACAAAATGCTGGAGGAACGCAGCGGGTGAGGAATTCCTTCACTCCATAGATACTGCCTCACCCGCTGAGTTCCTCCAGCATTTTGTGTCTACGTTCGATTTTACCAGCATCTGCAGTTCTTTCTTACACGTGCAAAGGAGAGAGTTGGTCCGATGGATCCAAATTAGGGCCTCAATATAGCGTCTCAATGTTGGGCCTCAATGTTGACATTGATTCACTTGCCGATTCAAAAAAAAAGCAGCACTTTTCAAAACTCTCTGGCGCCTGCTTCAGGCATTTCAAAACCCAGAGGCATATGGGATGGCAGGGATCACCACTGCACAGTACAGCACGTGTCTTCTTCCCAATTGCAGATAGAATCATAGCGTCACACAGCTGGGAAACAGGCCCTTCGACCCAACTTGCCCACACTGAAAAAAATGTCCCATCCACACTAGTCCCACCTGCCTGCACTTGGCCCATATCCCTTGAAACCTATAATATCTCTGTCAAGAGTGTTTTATTGTCATGTGTCCCAGATCGAACAATGAAATTCTTACTTGCTGCAGCACAACAGAATATGTGTAAGAAGGAACTGCAGATGCTGGTTTAAACGGAAGATAGACACAAAAAGCTGGAGTAGCTCAGCAGGACAGGCAGCATCTCTGGAGAGAAGGAATGTGTGGCGTTTCCGGTCGAGACCCTTCTTCAGGCCCGAAACGTCACCCATTCCTTCTCTCCAGAGATGCTGCCTGTCCTGTTGAGTTACTCCAGCTTTTTGTGTCTCTCTTTACTATGTACATTTTAAAGGTTTCCTGAATGCTGCAATTGTATCTGCCTCAACTACCTCCACTGGTTGCTCGCTCCATGTACCTACCCATCACCCTTTGTGTGTAAAAAAAAAGGGTTTTCCCTCAGGTTCTGATTAAATCTATCGCTCTCACCTTAATGTGTAACTAAAATGGCGCTGTCAGCACGATGTGCGAATATGCAACAAAAATGGTGAATTCAGTGAGATATGTGTGGTATAATTCAATTTGAAAATAAATTTAATGTCCAGATGAACAAAATAGAGAAAAAATGTTTTGGTTTGTGCAAGTCATTCTGGATAATGGCCCTGTCCCACTGTACAAGTTAATTCAAGTGCTCTCCCGAGTTTAAAATAAAAAATCAAACTCGTGGTAAGCACATAGAATGAACGTAGCGGGTACGTCGGAGCTCAGGGACGTCTTTTAGCGGCTCGTAACGCTAACTGCAGGTACTCGGGAAGACTCACTAACGGCAGGTAGCTCAGGAAGACTCATGAAGATTTTTCACAATGTATTTACGAGCGGCCATTACCGTAAATCTCTGACTTCGAATCATATAACCATATAACCATATAACAATTACAGCACGGAAACAGGCCTTCTCGGCCCTTCCAGTCTGTGCCGACCATTTATTTTCCCCTAGTCCCATCTACCTGCACTCAGACCATACCCCTCCATTCCCTTCCCGTTCATATACCTATCCACTTTACTTTTAAATGTTAAAATCGATCCTGCCTCCACCACTTCTGCTGGAAGATCATTCCACACAGCCACCACTCTCTGAGTAAAGAAGTTCCCCCTCATGTTACCCCTAAATTTCTGTCCCTTAATTCTCATGTCATGCCCTCTTGTTTGAATCTTCCCTACCCTCAATGGGAAAAATGGGAATCAGGGCAAACTCGGGGAGAACTCTTGAATGAACTTGTAAAGTGGGACAGGGCTTTAACACTCCAAATTCAAGGTGAGCAATATTTGTACAAAGTGAGGCAATGAGCAATCGTGTACAATTTAAATAGATGTTTGCAATTCAAACGTTGTATTTTTGTATTTTGTATACTGCCTTTGTGTTTGGAATGGTGTATTATTAGTTCAAATTCAATTTGTTTTTTCTTTCTATAACTCTTAAGCACTTAAGTATCTTTTGTATCTTGAAAAGAGTAGTAGCAAAATGTTTTTGAATTGCCGAAGTCTTATCCTTAAGTAATACAGCGGGGAATGTGCATAACATGAATTCCATTTATACCTGACTTTGCTAATCCATGATTTTATAAACCTTATCAATGTGCTCAGAATACTACAGGTGCCTTTTCTCTATTAAATCATGTGGTATAGTGGCGCTGCCGGTAGAGCTGTTGCCTCAAAGCATCAGAGACGCAGGTAACTCAGCGGGTTAGGCATCATCCCTGGAGAAGTGTCCCGCCCCGAAACGTCACCTATCCCTGTTCCCCAGCGGGGCTATCTGACGCTCTGAGTTATTGCTTGTCCCACACATCTCCATTAAACTTCCCCCCTCTCACCTTACAACTATGCCCTCTAGTGTTGGACTTTTAGGAATCGGAAGGAATACTTTATTGTCACATGTGACTAGGCACTGTGAGATACACAACATTTCCACCCTGAGTAAAAGGTTCTGTCTGTCTACCCTATCTATGCCTCTCATAATTTTATATACTTCTAGCAAATCTCCCCTCAAAACTTTGTTCACTCTACAGTGACAAAGCCAAATGATCACCTGGCAATTGCTTTGTGAATCATCTCTGTTCAGTCTGTACTTGTGACCCTACGTTTTCTGTTGCTCGTCATGTTAACTCTATTCCTTATGTACTTTGATGTCTTGGTTCCTGAGTTGGCAAATTGTTCCAATGAATCTGATTTAAAGCAAGAGCACCATTGAATTCAAGGGTGATTTGGTGATTTATAATAGTACATAGAGTGGCATGGTGGCACAGTTGTAGAGTTGCTACCTTAGAGCGCCGGAGACCCGGATTCCATCCTGACTACGGGTGCTTTCTGTGCGGAGTTTGTACGATCTCCCCATGATCTGCGAGAATCTTCGGTTTCCTCCCACGCTCCAGAGACGAACAGGTTTGTAGGTTAATTGGCTTGGTATAAATGTAAATTGTCCCTAGTGTGCAGGATAGTGATAGTGTGCGGGGATCGCTGGTCGGTGCGGCTCGAGTGGGCCGAAGGGCCTGTTTCAGCGCTGTTTCTCTAAAGCTAAAAACTAAAATTTCTACACCTGTCTTATGTTTCTTTGCTTTCCCAACATCGCACCCTATTCTACGATCATTTAATCCCTTTTATTATTTACTCTCCTGCCTTCCATCCTTTCACAGAACTTCTGTTCTCTCCTGAATCTTGTTTGTTTTTCTCTGATCTTTCTTATTTTCTGATTTATCTCTGGTACTTTTAAGTTTTGTTTTTAAAATTAGTAATCTGAAAAATCAGTGTTTTTTAAATCTGTGGATAATAAAAATAATAATAATATCTTTTATTGTCATTACACATAAGTGCAACGAGATTTGGATGCTACCATACCTCCTGAGCAGTTGAGTTTTTTTGATGCCCTGTCCCATTTAAAAAACAAAGTAAAACAGTCCTATTCTGCAATTAAAATGAAAATAAGAACAGGCATTGACTCCCTTGTTATTTTCACCATTGTACTCGGATTAGTTTTACTTCATTTTCTTTGACATTCAGTGGCAGATTTAGTATTAGTTTAATTTAGTTTAGAGCATGGAAACAGGCCCTTCGGCCCAACGAGTCTACACCAACCAACTAATACCCAAAGATAGTCGCAAAAGGCTGGAGTAACAGCGGAACAGCCTGGTTACTTCAGCATTTCTTTTTTCTTTGGTGTAAACCAGCATCTGCAGTTCCTTCCTAAGTATTACCCACGCACTAGTTCTATTCTACACACTTGGGACAATTAACAGAAGCCTACAAACCTGCATGTCTTTGGAATGTGGGAGGAAACCGGAGCACTTGGAGAAAACACACATGGTCACAGGGAGAATGTACAAAATCTTACAGACAGCACCCTTAGTCAGGATTGAACCCGGGTCTCTGGCGCTGCAGCCCTGTCCCACGATACGAGTTCATTCCAAGAGCTCTCCCGAGTTTAAAAAAAATCAAACTCGTGGTAAGCACGGAGAATGAACGTAGTGGGGACGTCTCTTAGCGCTCACGGCAGGTACTCGGGAAGACTCGCTAACGGCAGGTAAGCACGGGAAGACTCGTGAAGATTTTTCAACATGATGAAAAATGTCCATGACAGCCCCAAGTACCGACGAGTGGCCATTACCGTAAATCTCCGAGTTCGAATCAGGGCAAATTCGGGAGAGCTCTTCGAATGAACTCGTACCGTGGTACAGGGCTTTGAGGCAGCAACCCTACTCCTGCGCCACTCTGCCGCCCACTGAAATGCTATTGAAATGCATGTTTAGAATTGACGGATTAAATTGGACAAGCTGCTGACATTGTTTTTCCCATGTGAGTGAAACCACCAAAATATAATTTCTTGTAAATATATTATTTGGGAGTTTTTTGGGGGTTTAAAAAAAAAAGTTTCCTCATTCAATTTTAAGGCGCATTAGCCAAAAGTGAATAATTTCATAATGTTATTTTGCAAACGGAAACAAGGATGAAATGCTATTTATTAAAAAAAATCGGCCAAGCATAGTGCGTTTGGGATAAAATAATAATGGGTTGAGTGTTTTTTCCCTGAAAGGCACATTTTTAATTTATAGAGGAGAAGCTTCATTTCAGTTATTTGATGAAGTCTTGTAAGAAACTTAAAATGAAGGCCCTTGCCCACAAATTTAATAAACTCAGAAAGCTATTAACCAGGTTGGTATATATAAGACATGGAAGACCGGTTCAGTGCTGCATTCGGGCAGGAGGAGGTGTGAGTGTTAACCAAAAACCGATGCCAAATAATTAATTAATAGGAAGAGTTATGATATAATTATCACTCGGAGATGATTGAATCTGGTGACGACTGTGGTAGTGTGTTTCTGCGTGCGAAGTAAATATTCTTTTGCAGTTATTAATGTTTAATTATAAGACTAATACCAAGCTAATAGAAATGGCTCTGGGTGATGGTTTCTTCATGGTAGATGTAATAATGCAATTTACCCCCCTGTCACACCTAAGGAAATGTAATAACAGCGCATTTGGAACATATATTGTAATAAGAAACTGGAAGTAGATAAAAATCTTCGGCCTTTTCTTGTAAAAGATCATTTGACACTGCAGCTTGTTTGTTCCAATTGCAATGTAACGTGTGGGATTGTGCCAAAAACCTGCTAAAAGTTGCAGAAGATACACATACAATACTCTGTGAGGATTGTTTTGAGGGAAATGGGCAGTCCAATGCTCTATTTTTTTTGGCATAGAGTATTACAGTGTGGAAATAGGCCCTTTGCCCCAACTTGCCCACGCCGACCTACATGCCCCATCTACACAAGTCCCACCTGCCTGTGTTTGGCTCATATCCCTCTAAACCTGTCCTATCTATGTACCAGATTTTCTTAAGTAGTCTGTGAGGATGATTTACTTCCATTACAGTTCCAAGGTCCACAGACGACTGTGGAGGCCAAGTCAATGGATACTTTTAAGGCGTCTGAACAAGGGTTTCGGCCCGAAACGTTGCCTATTTCCTTCGCTCCATAGATGCTGCTGCACCCACTGAGTTTCTCCAGCACTTTTGTCTACTTTTAAGACGGAGATTGACAGATTCTTAATTAGTAAGGGTGTCAGGGGTTATGGGGCAAATGCAGATGATAAGGTTGAGAGGGAAAGATAGATCTGCCATAAATAAATGGCGGAGGAGATTTGAGATTTGATGGGCAGAATGGCCTGGAACTTATGAAAGTTATCGATGAGAGGAATTTGGTGCCTCCAGGCTCTGTTATAGGAGATGTTTGATGAGATGGATGGGTGCATTGGACAGATTTGTGCTCTTGACAAATAGATCTAAAGGTTTTAATGACCTGCCAAATATCACGCAATATCAAATTTTCACAGAGAGAGTAGTGAATCTCTGGAATTCTCTGCCACAGAAGGTAGTTGAGGCCAGTTCATTGGCTATATGTGGACCTTGTGGCTAAGGGGATCAGGGGGTATGGAGAGAAGGCAGGTACAGGATACTGAATTGAATGATCTGCCATGATCATATTGAATGGCGATGCAGGCTCGAAGGGCCGAATTGCCTAGTTCTGCACTTATTTTCTATGTTTCTATCCTTCTTTCAAGGGAGCGACTATGGGTTACGAAACTATACGGTACGATAGAACTTTATTTATCCCAGGAGGTAAATTGATCTATAGATTGCCTCATTCATGGATGTCATTCTTTCTCGAGGAAGCTTTGCAAGCCAACTTGAATCAATTTATCTGTGTACCCAGAAATCTCTTCCCATGTCACATGTGTATGCCTCGTATGGGAGTCAGGGTTTGGGCTAGCAAACAACATGGCCTGATTATCTGGGCCAACTGAGTGTAACTGGGACCTCAATATAAGGGATAGACGTAGGTGGGTGGCGTAGACTTCGGCCCGCCAAGTCTACACCGCCCATGATCACCCGCACTCTAGTTTTATCCTAAACACTGGGGAACTTCAGACTGAAGAAGGGTTTCGGCCCGAAACGTTGTCTATTTCCTTCGCTGCATAGATGTTGCTGCACCCGCTGAGTTTCTCCAGCACTTTTGTCTACCTTCGATTTTCCAGTATCTGCAGTTCCTTCTTAAATACATACAGAAGCATCTGTAGTCGGGATTGAACTCTGGTCTATGGTGCTGTAAGGCAGCAACTCTACCTTGCTGACGATGCTGACATTGGCCGGTTGATCTGGAAGATTTTGCAGAGTCGATATTTGTGCCCTCTCCTGCACTTTGAGATGCCTGGTGTAGATAGCCCATGTTTCAGTGATATCAGGGAGACATCTCTTGTGTTTGGTCTAATTTACAGATACGACATGGAAACAGGCCCTTCATCCCATTGAATCCATGTCGACCACCGATCAACCTGTTCACACTAATTCCATGTTATCCCACTTTCTCATCCACACCGTACACACCTGGGGCAATTTACAGAGGCTAATTCACCTACAAACCCGCACGTCTTTCGGATGTGGGAGGAAACTAGAGCACCTGGAGGAAACCCACGTGGTCACATGGAGAACGTGCAAAGACCACACAAACAGCAGTCGAGGTCAGGAGTGGATCTGGGTCTCTGGTGCTTTGAGGCAGCACGTTTATCAGCTGTGCCTCCCAAATCTGCTCGCTTGCCAATTAGTTAGGAGCGGGTGTCCCAAAGGAAGACTGTGCTGGCTGGCAGACTTGCTGTGGGTAATGTGTGGACTTTCAGGGCATGTGACTGAAAATCACTGATGGTGTGCTGGGTAGTAGCAGAATTGGGCCATGATTTTGAGTTTGTGATCGGAGATGTCAACTGAAAGATTTAAAACAAAACTCTCTTCTCTTCTGATGAGATGAAGGAACCTTTGTTCAGGAATTGTTGTAAGGAAAGTGCTAATCCAAAAGTGGTGGATCTTGTAGAAACATAAAAAATTCTTAAAGGATTGGACTGGCTGCATGCAGGAAAAATATTCCCCATGTTGGTGGAAGTCCAGAACCAGGGGTCACATTTTAAGAATAAGGGGTAGGCCAGATAGGACTGAGAAGATGAAACATCTATTCACCCAGAAAGTTGTGAATCTGGAATTCTCTGCCACAGAAGGCAGTGGGGGGCAATTTGCTGGATGTTTTCAAGAGAGAGTTAGATTTAGCTCTTAGGGCTAAAGGAATCGAGGGATATGGGGAAGTAGCAGGAACGGGGTACTGATTTTAGATTATCAGCCATGAATCATATTGAATGTGGGTGCTGGCTCGAAGGGCCAAATGACCTACTCCTGCACCTATTTTCTATGTTTCTGTGTTTAGTGTCAGTCTGAAGGCGGGTCTCGACCCGAAACGTCACCCATTCCTTCCCTCCAGACATACTGCCTGTCCCGCTCGGTTACTTCAGCATTTTGTGTCTTATTTCGGTGTAAACAAGCATCTGCAGTTCCTTCCTAAACAATCGAAAAGTAGTGTTGCACATAATTAGAGAGCATAGGACTGCAGTTGAAATACTCTTTGTATAAGATGCAGAAAATGGCGTGATGAGGAAATGCTCATTTAAAAGTTACGTTTGTGATTTAATATGTGCAAAGATACAGATACTTTACAAATATGCACTATTTAAAAATAATTTATAAAAAAATTATTATTTAAAAAAAAATACGATTAAGTAACAAATAAGTTAACAATTTAGATTGACATTGGTTGGGTGTCCATTATTTATCAGTAAATTAAAGCTGGAAGTCCTTCATGCTTTGAGATTTCCAATTATTAGAAGTAGCTCATTTACCATAAAATTGGATTTGTGTTCAAAAGGCATGAAAGATTATAACCTATAGAAGCCATTAAAATATTCGGGCAGAGTAAACACAATTATTGCGCTGTACACTTGGCACAAAGTGCTGTGGTTTGGCAAGGTCAAGTATTTATAGCCATTGAAATATGTTTTTTTTTTCTTCAACAAAGCTTTCTTTTGTAGCAGTGGTTGATATTATTTGGCTCTGCCACAACTGTAATTGTAATGGAGAGTCCTGCGATTCGTATCATTACGAGCATGTAATGGGCAGGCACAGTGGTGCAGCTGGTAGAGCTGCTGCCTCACAGCGCCGGAGACCTGGGTTCCATCATGAGATAGGCAGAAAAATGATGGAGTAACTCAGCAGGACAGGCAGCATCTCTGGAGAGAAGGAATGGGTGACGTTTGGGGTCCAGAGCCTTCTTCAGACTGAGAGTCAGGGGAGGGGGAGGTACAGAGATACCTGTTGGAACGCATCTCTGGAGAGAAGGAATGGGTGACGTTTGGGGTCCAGAGCCTTCTTCAGACTGAGAGTCAGGGGAGGGGGAGGTACAGAGATAAGAATCTGGAATTCTCTGCCACAGAAGGCAGTGGAGGGCAATTTGCTGGATGTTTTCAAGAGAGAGTTAGATTTAGCTCTTAGGGCTAAAGGAATCAAGGGATATCAGATTCAGATTCAGATTCAATTTTAATTGTCATTGTCAGTGTACAGTACAGAGACAACGAAATGCATTGGGGAAGTAGCAGGAATGGGGTACTGATTTTAGATTATCAGCCATGAATCATATTGAATGTGGGTGCTGGCTCAAAGGGCCAAATGGAACGCGACATCAAAGAGGGTGGAGATGTAGAGAAGGAAAATGTGGAATAAGTCATTGTTAGCTCTGAGAAGGTAACAGCAAAGCAAACAGAGATAAAATGTAATCAGGGACAGTCAGACTGGTCGGAGAGCTGGGAAGGGGGATGGATGGCGAGAGTGGGAAAGCAAGGGTTAATTGAAGTAATAGAAGTCATGGGATCATGACCTTGGATGCTGTTTGTGTGGAGCTTGCACCTACTCCCTGTGACAATGTGGATTTTTCCGGGTGCTCCGGTTTCTTCCCACATCCCATTTGTAGGTGAATTGGCCTCTGTGGGTTGTCCCCTTTTGTGTAGGGAGTGGATGCGAATGTGGGATAACATGAAATTAGTATCAGCGTGGACTCGGTAGCTCCAAGGACCTGTTTGCATGCTGTATCTCTAAACAAAACTAAATTAAGATTATACTTAAAGCTTTTATTTTAGCATCTTAGCCCGAGCTCAGATAGAATACAAATTCTACTTTTCTGTCAATTTAACACGGAGGACCAGGCTTCAAAGCACAGGTTTAAATTGAAATGAACATGTCTTCACCATGGTTATGAACTGGGGAAGACAACTTTGTTCAGTGCTGGGGTGTGAAATGTCATTTGACTTGGCAATTTCATGGTGGGATGCTCCATATTGGAAATGCATTCAAAGTGTTGTGTTTGCTGCATTGATCGAGTGCTTCCTGACTTGCCCCATTGGTTGTCTGAGATGAATGCTATCACATTAAAATATTTAAAGAGGGATCCGGTGCCAATAATGTTTAATGGGAAATTGATGCCGGGCTCAAAGAAAGCTATAATGGAGTCTGCGATGTCATAGGGGTAGAATCAAACCATTTGGTCCGTTAAGTCTTCTCCACCATTCAATCATAGCTGATCTATCTCTCCCCCCTAACCCCATTCTCCTGCCTTCTCCCCATAACCTCTGACACCGTACTTCTGAATTTAATAATAATACAGGAGGTCATTCATATAAAGGGGTGTCATAAGGTCATGTGATAGGAGCAGAATTAGGCCATTCGGCCCATTAAATCTACTACGCCATCCAATTATGGCTGATTTATCTCTCCCTCCTAACCCCGTTCTCCTGCTGTCTCCCCATAACCTCTGACACCCGTACTAATCAAGAATCTATCTGTCTCTGCCTTAAAAACATCCAATGACTTTGCCTCCATATCCTTCTGTGGCAAAGAATTCTACAGATTCACCACCCTCTGACTAAAGAAATTCCTCCTCATCTCCTTCCTAAAAGAACGTCCTTTAATTCAGAGGCTGTGCCCTCTCGTCCTAGACTCTGCCACAAGTGGAAACATCCTCTCCACATTTACTCTATCCAATATATCACGGAGCTAGCAGCAGGTGGATGTTTTTCAACACTGGACTATCTTCCAAGATAGGAAACATTTTGAGAAGGTCACACTTCAAAAGACAAACCACTTACCTATGTCACCTAAGCAATAATAGGTGTCCATTTCCAATTTGGCACATTTAGGATGGCACAATGTTGCAGTGGTACAGCTGCTGCCTTACAGTGCCAGAGACCCAGGTTAAATTCTGACTACAGGTGCTGTCTGTATGGAGTTGGTACATTCTCCCTGTGACTACATGGGTTTCCTCCGGGTGTTCTGGTTTCCTCCCAAACTCCAAAGACGTGCAGGTTTGTATGTTAATTGGCTTTGGTAAAATTGTAAATTGAACCTAGTGCTGGTGTAGTGTTAGTGTATTGGGGTGATTGCTAGTCAGCACGGACTCGGTGGGCCAAAAGGCCCGTTTCCACGCTATATCTCTAAAGTCTAAAGGTATCTATCGTAGCAGTCAATCACGAACAGCGGCCTCTCTTCCCCTTGCCCAAGTGACTAAACAGACCACTTGCTTTTATGTTTAAGAAGGAACTGCAGATGCTGGAAAAATCTAAGTTAGATAAAAATGCTGGAGAAACTGAGCGGGTGAGGCAGCTTCTATGGAGCGAAGGAATAGGCGACGTTTCGGGTCGAGACCCTTCTTCAGACATTATCTGCTTGTGCTATCACGGTGATTTCACTTTGAAACTATGATAGTTTTCATTACTTTAACAGCATGACCCTTCCACTGTCTTTAATTCCCATGTTGTTTGCCTGACAGACAGATTAAGGGTGCAGAAATATTCTTCATCTTTAATGCTTGAAGACAAAATTCATTGTCACAAACTCTATTCTCCACCCACTCACTCTGTCCCCCATCCCTGGCACAGTCTTGAGGCTGATCTAGCAACCTTTGAAGTCGTATATGATTTCATAATAATCTGACAAGTACGTACAAATCACTGTGTCCCTCCCCTAACATCGGTCTGAAGAAGGGTCTTGACTCGAAACATCACCCATTCCTTCCCTCCAGCGATGCTGCCTGACCCGCTGAGTTACTCCAGCATTTTGTGTCTACCTTCGATTTAAACCAACATCTGCAGTTGTTTCCTACATACGGTGTTGGTCTTCTTCCTTTATTCCCTCAGTTTATCCATTGCTGAAATCCTCACCATGTTTTGGTCAACTCTTAAACGAGCTTGCCAGAGGAGGTAAAGGAGTCAGGTACAAGTACAACATTTATGAGGCTTTTGGACAGGTACGTAAATAGGAAAGGTTTAGTGGAATATGGGCCAAACGCAGGCAAATGGAACCAGCTTAGATGGGGCATCTTGGATGGCATGGACATGTTGGGCTGAAGGGCCTGTTTCCATGCTGTATAACTCTATGCCTCTAGTTCAGGAAATAAACTCTGTTATTTTGACCAGCGGAAATAATAGGGCACTTTCGATGAATGGAAAGTAATTTAATAAACTTGTATTATTAAATAATAATGTTTTCAAAATTTTGGTTTATCATTAAATAACTTTGGTAAAGCCTTACTTTTTCCTATTTCACCTAGGTTCCCAGTAGGCGAGGTGCAGAATCAAATGCAATGGTGAAGCTGGCAACACACTAAATGATTATGAGGGTCTTTGAACAGCTTCACCCTTTAATTGTGCGTGTGTGATTAGGTAGTCGGGACTCTATCGAATATTCTCTCCAATTAGCCCTTCACAAGTAAGAAGTTCTGGATTTGGTGTAGGCTTATCTGTTCCAATGGTTATATCTTTAACTATTTAGCCGCTGCCAATTCGTGAAATGGGAAATTAGCACGATGCTTTATTGCTGCACTTATAAAAGAAAAATGTACAAATTAAGCTGTACTCTTTGAGATAAAATAGAGCTACCAGAGGTAAGCAACAAACGGTGCAAGCTGAGACTTTTTACAACTAATTGTTACTCTTATTTCATTGTATGATGAAGTATATATTGCCGGATTATAATTGCCAAATGCTTAAAATTCTAGTTCTATTGATGCATGAAATTGTTATTGCTGCTCAAAAATGGAGGATTGGGTTATTTTGCGCAGAATTCAATGTTTTCAAAAATAAAACTACAATAAGCCGCACTCTTGAACAGTACCTGCTGTATATATTTATGGCAATTGCAATACATGCAGACATATAGTGCATGTCTGAGGGAATGAAACGACCTTTGGAAATATCAGTAAGTTCACCTCCTTCATGTTTTATTAACATTGGTGCAGTTACCAACAGATATAGAGGTTGCTGAAATGTAATTTGCTTGATGATATTCAACATTTAATTCACATAACAAGAATCTAACACCACAGCACGCAGAAACAAAAAAAGCTAGACATCAAAATCATTGCTCTGGAAACCGTATGTTCCTCATTTGTAGCAAATTCTTTGTAAAGCAGTTGAGTTGCTGCCTTACAGCGCCACTGACCCGGGTTCGATCCTGACTATGGGTGCTGTCTGTACGGAGTTTGTACGTTCTCCCCGTGACTGTGTGCATTTTCTCCGAGATCTTCGGTTTCCTCCCACACTCCAAAGATGTGCAAGTTTGTAGGTTAATAGGCTTGGTATAAATGTAAAATTGGCCCTAGTGTGCGTAGGATGGTGTTACTGTGCGGGGATTGTTGGTCAGTGCGGACTCGGTGGGGCAAAGGGCCTGTTTTCACGCCGTATCTCTAAACTAAACCAGACCAGTACCCACCACGTACGTTTTTGCTATTTTGCCAACAATTTCTTCTCCCCTTTGCAAGTGTACTTGGGGGTTTAATATCACTCATTTGTGTTATTTATAAGAGATATTATCGCACACATCCCTCGGCTTTATTTGCCTTGTGTATGTTTAGGGATGCCTTCATTGATCCACTTTGAAGGGAATGTGAAATCTATTGCCATTCCTTCTTGTACAAATACATTTACAGAATCAAATTAGCACGAGATTTCTGTGCTTCTGGTCATCTTAAAGTCAATAATGAACACGGACATAAATAGACAACATTGCGAAGGAAATACTGAAGGAATTCCAAAGGTAATACTGAAACAAATGATTCAGCAGAAAATTTTCCAATGAGCCAACATAAGGGAATGATTTATTGAAAAAGTAGTTGCACGAGGCCAAATAAAGTATATCCCTGTTAGGAGAAGACATAATAGGTGTTGGAGTTTTTTTTAATGTGTCCATTTCTGTGTCAGGAATGACTTTTCCCTGGTTTATTTTATTGTATCGGTATCAGTACTGGCTTATTGTCACATGTGCTGAGCTATGGTGAAAATCATTTGCAACATTGTATTGAGGGCCCCTATTTCCCTCCCACACTCCAAAGACGTACAGTTTTGTAGGTTAATTGGCTTAGTACAAAATTGTGAGATTGTCCCAAGTGTGTGTAGGGTAGTGTTAGTGTGCGGGGATCGTTAGTCGGCGCAGACTCGGTGGGCCGAAGGGCCTGTTTCCAGGCAGTATCTCCAAACTAAATTAAATATTGAAGTCCTCCAACCAGTTTACAGAACATTCTGTGCCTTGCTACTTAACAGTAATTCATCCAAGTGTTGTTCAACAGGCTCGGACACCGTTTTATCTACTGAGTGACTGCAAGTGGTAATCATAGTGTGGAGAGCAGCATCCAGCTCAATGAGCCCTACACCTTTACAAAGCGGGTCTAGTCAGCTCATTCCCTATATCCCTCTGTTGTCTGCAATGTGTTTCTGTCTCTAGCATCTATCCTACGCTCCTTTGAAAGTCTCAATTGGCTTGCTTTTACAATCTTTTTAGACATTATTGCAGAGGAAGGAAAGCATTTTCTCATAGCAACCCTAATTTAGTTTAGAGAATCAGCATTTGAAAAAGGCCCTTCGATCCATCGACCAGCGACCCTCGCATATTAACGCCAACTTACACATACATACTGGGGACAATTTTACATTTATATATTGATACCAAGCCAATTAATCTAATAACCTGTACGTCTTTGGCGTCTTTGGGAGGAAACCAGATATTCCGGAGGAAACCCTCGCAGGTGACAGGGAGAACGTACAAACGCCATACAGATAGCACAGGTAGTCATGATCTAACCCAGGTCTCTGACGCTGTAAGGCAGTAACTCTACTGCTGCGCCACTGTGCTGCCCATTCTTTTAGCAATCACCGTCAAAGACAGGAAAGGATGAAAATAACTTGCGCTAACCAGATTGTCTTGGGAAAGATGGAATGAGGTATGACATTTAATTCCCTGCCTTTTCTTTTTAATTAGAGTCCTATGGCAAGGAAACAGGCCATTGGGTCCAACTCGTCCATGTCAATCCATGTGCATAATTTAAGATAGTCGGTGTTGCATGCTTTTAGATTTAGGTTTATGATTGTCATGTGTACTGAAGTAATGTGAAAAGCTTTGTTTTGCATGCTATCTAAACAGACCAGATAATGCTACACACAAATATAATCACGTCAAATTCAAGATAGAACAAAGGGAATGATACGGAGTGCAGAATTTAGTTCCCAGCATTGTAGTGCAATAGACAAAGTCCAATGTCCTCATTGGGTAGATGTGAATCAGACTGTCGGCTAGCTTGTGGAAGGACCATTCAGAAGGCTGATAACATAGGGGAAGATGCTATTCCTGAGTCTGGCGGTGCGCGCTTTCAGGTTTCTGTACCTTCTGCTGGGCGGGAGAAGGATGAATGACTGGGGTAGGACAAAGTCTTTGATTATCTTGTTTAAGAAGGAACTGCAGATGCTGGAAAATCGAAGGTACACAAAAATGCTGGAGAAACTCAGCGGGTGCAGCAACATCTAAGGAACGAAGGAAATAGGCAATGTTTCGGTCCAAAACCCTTCTTCAGTCTGGTGGGGGGAGGCGGGGAGAAGAAAGGAAAAAACAGGAGGAGGAGCCTGAGGGGTGAGGGAGAGGTAGGAAGGGGAGGAGACAGCAAGGGTTAACAGAATTGTGTGAATTCAATGTTCATGCCACCAGGATGCAGACTCCCCAAGCGGAATATGAGGTGCTGTTCCTCCAATTTCCGGTGTTGCTCACTCTGGCTGTGGTGGAGGCCCAGGACAGAGAGGTCGGATACGGAATGGGAGAGGGAGTTGAAGTGCTGAGCCACCGGGAGGTCAGGTTAGTTAATGCGGACCGAGCGGAGGTGTTCGGCGAAACGATCGCCAAGCCTCCGCTTGGTCTCACCGATATAGATCAGCTGGCATCTAGAGCAGCGGATGCAGTAGATGAGGTTGGAGGAGGTGCAGGTGAACCTCTGTCGCACCTGGAACGACTGCTTAGGTCCTTGAATGGAGTCGAGGGGGGATGTAAAGCGACAAGTGTAGCATCTCTTGCGGTTGCAAGGGAAAGTGCCCGGGGAAGGTGTGGTGCGGGAGGGAAGGGAAGAATTGACAAGGGAGTTACGGAGGGAGCGGTCTTTGCGGAAGGCAGACGGGGGGAGATGGGAAGATGTGGCGAGTGGTGGGGTCTGCCCCGTCTGCCTTTTCCTTCGCTCCATAGATGCTGCTGCACCCGCTGAGTTTCTCCGGCATGTTTGTGTACCTTCGATTATCTTGTTGCTTTTCCCAGGCAACATGAAATGTAGATGGAATCAGTGGTGGTGCCAATGGCTTGGACAGTATATTCCTCTGAACCTTTTCTATCCATGTACCTGTCCAAGTTTAGTTTATTGTAGCTAACTCCTCTGACAGCTTGTTCCTTGTACCCATCATCCATTTGAGTGAAAATGGTGCCCCTCAGGTTGGTATTAAACATTGTTCTCCTAAACCTCTGTGCTCTTGTTCTTGATTCCCCTCCAATTTATCTATTTTGACTACATGGTGTAATACCAGTACTAAATCATTAGTAGATTAATGGGTAGATTAAGAGACAGTGCAAATAGCTGCCACATCTGTGCCTGGTGTTTTCTTCTTGAATGATTAGTACCTTCCTACACCAATCCATGCTCTGAGAGCTTGGTTCTTTTTTCTCTAAAGATAATGGCCCTATCAACTTTGCGCTAACCTCTGGGTGGTACGCATTTTTCTTGTTATTTAATTAACTTTAGAAATGTACTAACTAAAGATGTCCGTGCAAGTTCTTTATTCGATGTTTATTTAGATTTGTGAAGATGAGCATGAGTACCAACATTTTGCCAAGATTGTAAATTATTGTGCGTACGATAATCAATTGTGTTAAATTTAATTCTACGTTAAATTTTTAATGGTGATCACGCACAGTAATAGCCCAATTCAATTCTGCAAAATAGGGAAATGCATCTAAAGCTTCAGTGATGCGCTGGTGCAATGCAAGTAATTGGATGCAGAATTTAACAGATTAAGTGTGCAGTTGGAACAAAGTTTTCACAAGAGAAATAGTGTTTTGAGGCAAGAGATAAACACAAAGTGCTGGAGTAACTCAACGTTCTACTCCTATCACTTATGCCCTTATGACCAACAGGAGTCGACTATAAGAGCAAAGAGGTCCTTCTGCAGTTGTAAAGGATCCCTAGTGAGTCCACACCTGGAGTTTTATGTGCAGTTTTGGTCCCCTAATTTGAGGAAGGACATTCTTGCTATTGAGGGAGTACAGCGTAGGTTTACAAGGTTAATTCCCGGAATGGCGGGACTGTCATATGCTGAGAGAATGGAGCGGCCGGGCTTGTACACTCTGGAGTTAGGAAACATGTTCCCGATGTTGCGGGAGTCCAGAACCAGGGGCCACAGTTTAAGAATAAGGGGTAAGCCATTTAGAATGGAGACGAGCAAATGCTTTTTCTCACAGAGAGTTGTGAGTCTGTGGAATTCTCCGCCTCGGAGGGCGGTGGTGGTCGGTTCTCTGGATACTTTGAAGAGAGAGATAGATAGGGCTCTTAAAGATAGCGGAGTCAGCGGATGTGGGGAGAAGGCAGGAATGGGGCACTGATTGGGGAAGATCAGCCATAATCACATTGAATGGCGGTGCTGGCTCAAAGGGCCGAATGGCCTACTCCTGCACCTATTGTCTACTGTTGGTTTCCTCCCATATTCCAAACACATGCAGGTTAATTGGCTTGGTATAAATGTAAAAAATGTCTCGTGAGTAGGATACTGTTAATGTGTGGGGATCGCTGGTCGGCGCGGTCTGGGAGTGGCGGAAGGGCCTGTTTCCGTGCTGTATCTCTAAACTAAATCTAAAATTATGAAAGGTTTTGACTCGAGATGACTTGATGTTTTGAGGAATGATTATCATCTATTCCTGCAGATCAGAGCAATGAAGGAGGAAAGCCTATCCTGGCCTGGATCTCACAGATAGCTAATGAAGGGAGGGAGAAAAATACTGGGGTGAGGTTTAATATGTGCAGGGGGAATACTTACTGATGGGCTGAAGGGACTCCTGGGCTAGTACAGGCCTGATGGGCTGAAGATGCTCTTTAAAAAAAAAATCTGAGTGAAATCTCAGTGAAAGGCACTTTTTCTGGACTTCCTAGCCTGGCACGGGCCTTTTGGGCCAAAATGCTCTTCCTGTGCTAATAAGGGCATTTTGGGCAAAAGGGACTGGTTTCTCGGCTAATAGGGGCCTTGTGGGCTGAAATAAGTGGTTTCAGGCAGGCCAAACAACTCATTTCATTTCCATTTCCATTTCAGCTTCAAGCACACGGCAGGCCAAACAACTCATCTCATTTTCATTTCATTTCCATTGCCACTTCAGTTTCAAGCGCAGGGCAGGCCAAACAACTCATCTCATTTTCATTAAGGGCTAACAAATCATTCATTGCAAGTAAATTGCAGACTCACAGTTCAGTAGACTCATATCAGTTGACTCACAGCAGAATCAAAGTTGTGGCCTCTCCCTCGCGATCTTCCAGAGTGACTGACTCACGTCCAGGGTTTTATAGTCGTTCCCCCCCCCCCCCCCCCCCCCACCGGAAGGGGCTTACCTTCATCATGGTGATTGACAGGCGAGAGGACCGATCAGCTGATCTCAAGATTTTTAAAACATTCATAACTTTTTTATTTTTCATCAATCGGAAAAACGCTTCGGGCTGCTGCAGCGGAGGAGGACTGAGTAAGATAGCCAAAAATCATAGGGATATAGGGTAGCACATTTTCTAAAATCAATATACTGCGTAGACAGGAAGTGGTCAAGATGAGACTTTTGGTTATATAGATTCAGGACTCAAGACTTCAATAAATCTTCTTTAATTCTAGTCATGTGCTGTACATTTAGATATGGTTTGTTGGACTGTAGGTACAATATATCAGAACAATTATTTAAGTGGATTTTGGGTACATGAACATGAATAGTAATATACACGACTTGGAGCATTAGTCTTGGTGTAATGTGAAGAGTTAACTACAAGATTGTTGCAGCCAATTATTTTAAAACCAATTTGTTTGTAAAGCAGACACATTAGCCTGTTCTGATATAAGAGAGCTTAGGTCCATTCGAATATAGATTGCAAATATAGTACGCTGCAATATAGCTCATCTTTTAAAAAAAATAAAAATGAAATTTGTTTACTTGAGATAAGTGATGGTTGCTAAGGATAAGCAACTCCTTGAGAATCTGTTCTGCATCTTTAGTTTAGTTTAAGATAGACACAAAATGCTTTGTTTCTACGAAGTGCTGGAGTAACTCAACGGGTCAGTCAGCATCTCTGGAGAAAATGGACAGGTGACATTTCGGGTCTGGACATTTCTTCAGACCATGTTTTGGGTCGAGACCCTTCTTTGGACCTTTAGTTTACCAATTCGGTGTGGAAACAGGACTTTCAGCTCGCCAGCTGACCAGCGTTCAACCAAAGACTGGTTCTATCCTAAACACCAGAGCCAATTTACAGAAGCCAATTTGCCTACAAGCCTGCACCTGGAGAAAACCCACACAGTGACAGAGAGAATGGACAGACACCATACATACAGTCAGAACTGGCCCCGGGTCTCTGCCACGTTGAGGCGGCAACTCTACCACTGCGCCACTGTGCTGCCCTTTCTGGAACAGATCGCTGGAACAGATAGTCAATGCAGAACTTGTACATGGCATGAAAAGGTCATGTCATGGAGTCTCAGACCTCCCCACAACCTCCAGTGTTCCCGAGAAAACAATCCAATTTTGTCCAACCTTTCCCTGTAGCTAAATACCCTCTAATCCAGGTCTCATTCTGGTACACTTCCTACGCACCCTCTCCAAAGCCTGCACATACCTCCAGGCAATTCCAGGTCCTCTCGTTAGCTCGAGTGCAGTCCTGACCTCCCATCTACCTCCTTGGAGACCTTTGATCAATCTTTAATCAGAATTTCTCAGACTTAAATGTTAGGTGGACACATAAAGCTGGAGTAACTCAGCGGCACAGGCAGCATCCCTGGAGAGGAATGGGTGACGTTTCGGGTCGAGTTGGTTCAGATGTCTCAAGAAGGATCCCGACCCGAATCGCCACCCATTCCTTCTCTGCAGTGATGCTGCCTGACCCGCTGATTTACTCCAGCGTTTTGTGCCTACCTTCGGTTTAAACCAGCATTGGCAGTTCCCTCCTACAAACTTAAATGTTACTAGACCAGGTGCGTGCCCGTTTGGCCCGTCCCCAAGGCAATATTCCACCACAGACCCATGGCCACCAACTGCACAGGCGAGGCTGACAGATCCCCGTTGTGATGCCAACCCTCCCCCAACTGTGCAGGCGCGGCTGGCAAGTGGGAGCGTGACTGCGAGGTTTTTAAAATGGCAATAACCTGTAAAATATAAGATCAATGTGAATGCATCTCACTCTCCCTCTTCAGTCCCCTATTCCCCTCTCCATTATCCTCCCTTTCCCCACCCTCCAGCAACCCTCCTCTGCTTCCTCCCCTCACCCCATCCCTCCCCTTCCTCCATTCCCCCCCATCCTCCCTCATCCCCCAGCACTCTCTCCTCCTCTTCTTTCCCCACTCCCCCTCCCCCACTCCCTCTCTCACCTCTCCCTCTCTCTCCTTTCCCCTAACCTCAGTCACTCCCTCCCTCCCTTCATAACCTCTCTCCCCTCCCTACCCCCCTCCTCTCCCTCTATCCCCCTGCTCCCCCACTCGTCATCTCCCCCTATCCTAACCCCCCACTCTCCCTCCTCACCTCCCCCACTGCCCTCCTCTATCTCTATCCCCCACTCCCTACCTCCCGCCCTCCTCGCCCTCCTCTATCTCTATCCCCCACTCACCCTCTTCACCTCCCCCACTTTCCCCTCCCTCTCCCTCTATCCCCCTGCTCCCCCACTCCTCACCTCCCCCTGCTCCCACACCCCCACAATGAAAATCACAATGTTTTTTTAAAATGAAACCTCCCCCTCTATCCCACCCCCGCACAATTAAAATTGCGATGTTTATTTAAATGAAACCTCCCCCCTATATCCGCCCCCCCTCCCAAAAATGCAAACCTCAATGAAAATCACGTTTTTTTCCCTTTAAAATAACCTAAACGCAATGTTGTCTGTTAATGAAAACAGACGAATTTGATTAAAATATATATTTTTTAAATCACGGTTTTTTTTGTAATTTATATTCGGGATTCCATTGTGACGTCATTATAACGTGGCTGACAGGCAGGGCAAGTGGAAAAGTGGTTTGAAAAGTGACTTTTGTAAAGTTTAAACTGTAAATAACTTGTAAAATATACCATCAATCTGAACGAAACTTGTTTCATTTACATCACCAGAAAATAGTGAGTAAGGTGGGCCAAGAACTGTAGCATTATCGTGCACCGTTTTGGCGGGGTTTTGGGATATCACGTAAACGCATGCACGCATGCATACATACAAAGATGAGAGTTTTATTAATATATATAGATATCGTTCACTCTGTTGTACACTTTATCCTACTTGCCCAAACGGCTTGTTTTGTATTCATGTATTGTCTTTTCTTTGACTGGATAGCACACAAACAAAAGCTTTTCACTGCACCAATTACATGACAATAATATACTAAACTAAACATACTTCTTGTAATGGGGTGACCAGAACAGCATGCAATGCAGTAAATACAGTCTAACCAACGTTATTTAACTGCATTATGACTCACTGACTCCCGTAATCATAGCAAACGTTGTCTTCCCTGCATCCCATATAACCATATAACCATATAACAATTACAGCACGGAAACAAGCCCTCTCGGCCCTTCCAGTCCTTGCCGACCATTTATTTTCCCCTAGTCCCATCCACCTGCACTCAGACCATACCCCTCCATTCCCTTCCCATCCATATACCTATCCACTTTACTTTTAAATGTTAAAATCGATCCTGCCTCCACCACTTCTGCTGGAAGCTCATCCCACACAGCCACCACTCTCTGTGTAAAGAAGTTCCCCCTCATGTTACCCCTAAACTTCTGTCCCTTAATTCTCATGTCATGCCTTCTTGTTTGAATCTTCCCTACCCTCAATGGGAAAAGCTTATCCACGTCAACTCTGTCTATCCCTTTCATCATTCCATGTCGCTGTTATTTACAAGTTCACAAGTTATAGGAGTAGAATTAGGCCATTTGGCCCATTGAGTCTACTCTGCCATTCAATCATGGCCATCCCGGTGGCACAGCAGTAGAGTAGCTACCTTACAGTGAATGCAGCGCCGGAAACCCGGGTTTGATCCCGACTACGGGTGCTGTCTGTACGGAGTCTGCACGTTCTCCCCATGATCTCTGTGGGTTTTCTCACAGATCTTCGGTTTCCTCCCACACTCCAAAGACGTACAGGTTTGTAGGTTAATTGGCTTGGTAAATGTAAAAATTGTCCATAGTGGGTGTAGGATAGTGTTAATGTGCGGGGATCGCTGGTCGGCGCGGACCCGGTGGGCGGAAAGGCCTGTTTCCGCGCTGTAGCTCTCTAAACTGATCTCTGCCTCCTAATCCCATTTTCCTGCCTTCTCCCCATAACCCTTGACACCCGTTCTAATCACAAATTTGTCTATCTCTGCCTTAAAAATATCTACTGAATTGGCCTCCACAGCCATCTGTGGCAATGGGTTCCACAGATTAACTACCCACTGACTAAAGAAGTTCCTCCTCGCCTCCCTTTTTAAAAGTGCGCCCTTTAATTCTGAGGCTATGATCTCTGGTCCTAGACTCTTCTCCCCTGTGGAAACATCCTTTCCACATCCACTCCATCTGTGCCTTTCATTATTCTGTATGTTTCAATGCGGTTCCCGCTCAACCTTCTAAACTTCAGCGAGTACAGATCAGTGCTGTCAAACGCGTATCATATGCTAACCCACTCATTCCTGGAATCATTCTTGTAAACCTCCTCTGGACCCTCTCCAGAGCCAGCACACCCTTCCTCAGCATTGGGGCCCAAATTTGCTCTCAGTGCTCCAAATGCGGCCAATTCATTTAATGAATAAGCACACTGTGGCTTCATATTAAACAATTCTAACTAGATTTTTTTTCAGTGTAGTTGTAGTGTAGACAGAATTATAGATACATTTTTAAATAGTGTGATCATGCAGCTTAAATCAATTACTGCAATATATTTACTGTAGCTTGCAAGTACATCTCATAATTACATGGCTATGATCAGTAGAAAGTATTCAAAGTAAAGATGAATAGGCATTCTAGGAACAAATTTTCCAGTTGTCACATTCGAGATGCATTATTCCTGTTCTTTTTTCCTTTTTAATATGATCAGTGGTATGCAGTTGAATAATTTTAGTTCATTTATTAGATTAGTTACAGATCAGGTAAGGCCAGAGCAGTGAAAATAGAAATTAAATTGACTATAGCAATGAGATTTTGTGCTGCAAAAAAACATTACCGTATTGGCGGAGTGTTTCCGCAAGATTACACCAGTTTTATTGCAGTAATGTAGTGTCATAGTGTCGCACACTGTGGAAACAGGCCCAACGTGCCCACACCGACCAACGTGTCCCATCTTCTCTCAGTCTGCTTGAACCTACCTGGTCTCCCGGTTGCGAAGCACTTTCTCCTTCCCATTCCTACACAAACTTTCTGGCCCCTCCATTGTCAGAGTGAGGCTAAATGCAAATTGGAGGAACAGCATCTCATCCTTCGCTTGGGCCGCTTACAGCCCAGTGGTATAAATATATTGATTTCTCTAACTTCAAGTAACCCCGGCATTCCCTCACTCTCTCTATCCCTCCCCCACCCAAGTCGCACCAGCTTCTCATTTTCACCCAACAGACAGCTAACAATGGCCTGGTTCCATTACCATTGTTTCATTCATTGTTCTTTATCTCTCTACATCATCCTCTATATCGCTCGTTGCCCTTTTCCCAAACTAGTCCAAAGAAGGGTCTCGACCAGAAACATTGCGCATTCCTTCCCTCCTGAGTAGCTGCCTGTCCCGCTGAGTTACTCCAGCTTTTTGTGTCTATCTTTGGTTTAAATCAGCATCTGCTGTTCCTTCTGCAGTCCCGTCTACACTAGTCCCACCTGCATGCGATTGGCCCATATCCCTCTAAACCTGTCCTAACCAAGTACCTGTCTAAACTTTGCGATAGTACCTGCCTCAACTACCTCCGCCGGCAGCTCGACCCATACACCCAGCACCCTTTGTGTAAAATAAATTGCCCCTCAGATTCTTATTAAATCTTCCCCCCCCCCCCCCCCCACCTTAAACCTGTGCCTTTTGGCTCTCCATTCCCCTTCTCTGGGCATTTACCCGATCTATTCCTCTCACGATTTTGTTCACTTCTATAAGATCACCCCTCATCCTCCTGTGCTCCATGGAATAGAGTCCTAACCTACTCAATTTGTACTTACTGTAACTATATCAAAGATACAGGGGCTTTTAGCACAGATTGTGTTTCGCGCAATTTGAGCTTACCTGCCTTTTGTGCCCGTCTTAAAAATATTCAATTGAAACCAGCCACTACTTTCACAATTGGCCTTCTCTCCAAGATGAATCAAATACCACTGGGACTTTACTACTGTAATTGCAGTAATTTGCAGGCCTGTAGATGAGCCTTCAAAAGGCAAGCTGAATCTTTTGGGAGCAAGAATATTAATGGAAACTTTTTGAATGAATGTACATTTTAGAATCTTGAAGCAGCTAGCTCTTTATGTCTATCAACTAGAAAGTGGTTGAGTATATTTTATAAAAGTAATTTTCACTTAAGTAAAATCTAGTTACATATAAGCAGTGGATTGACACTGATTAAAAATGCTGATTTTTTTTTCTTCTCTGATTAAAATCATTTTCAACTCTATTAATCATAACTTTTTCCAAGTTACCACTGTTAACTATTTCAGTGAATATATTTGAAAGGAAATTTTAAAATGGCTTTAAAATGATGCCTGATTGCACAGATCTGTGGTAGATGTAGGGAGAGAAGGATGTGCAAAAATGAGCTTGAACAAAAAATTCATAAGTTTTAGGAGCAGAATTAGGCCGTTCGGCAAGGGAATACAAATAGAACTTTGGAAATGGCTGTTCATATCGTTCATCAATTGTCTTAATTCCAATTAACCAGTCTTTTTCATTACGCTATGCTTTTGAGGTCCTCTATGTTTGAGAGAATCATTCAATCACTGTTTAATTCACTCAATTTGTTAAGTATGTATCATAGTGTAGTGGCACCTAGTGGTTAGGCCCCTCTTGCTATGCGAACCCTCGGCAGTCGGGGGTAGGGTCACGGGGTATTGGGGTGTACCCTAGTATATAAGAACCGACCTTCAACCTCTCCCTCTCTTGCTCTCTCTTCATGAGAGTGTCCTGCCACCTTAGCAGGAGCTTAGCTCCAGCCCATGAGGCAACAGCCTCTCAGCGGCAACAATGACTTTTATGTTAGAGTGCTAAGCGTGCATGTATATCTTACCTATAATGGCTGAATAAAGAAATCATTTATTCACAATGTATGTGCCTCTACAATAGAGTCATAGAGTGATACAGTGTGGAAACAGGCCCTTCGGCCCAACCTGTCCACACCGGCCAACATGTCCCAGCTGCACTAATCCCACCTGCCTACGCTTGGCCCATATCCCTCCAAACCTGTCCTATCCATGTACCTGTCTTAACTGTTTCTTAAATGATGGGATAGTCCCAACCTCAACTGCCTCCTATGGCAGCTTATTCCATACACCCACCACCTTCACTAGGAATCCTCAGATTCCTATTAAATCTTTTCCCCTTCACCTTGAATCTATGTCCTCTGGTCCTCAATTCCCCTACTCTGGGCAAGAGACTCTGTGCATCTACCCAATCTGTTCCTCTCATGATTTGTACGCTTCTACAAGATCACCCCTCACTCTCCTGCACTCCAAAGAATAGAGACCCAGCCTACTCATCCATGCAATTTATTTATTGAATGGGTTGTTCGTAGGGAGGGAAGATTTGAGTTGTAATTCTGCTTGGAATCATAGAATTATTATAGCACTAAAGGAAGCCATTCAGCCCATTGAATGACAACAGTCCCATTTCCCCATCCTTTCCCTGTAGACCAGAAAATTATTTTCCTCAGAGAACCAATCTATAAATTTTGGAAGATCGACACAAAATGTTGGAGTAACTCAGCGGGACAGGCAGCATCTCTGGAGTGAAGGAATGGATGACGTTTCGGGTCGAGACCCTTCTTCTTACTGAGTGTCAGGGGAGAGGGACTCCAGAGATATGGAAGGGTAAGGTGTGAAAATGACAGATCAAAGCTGACGATAATAAGGAAATGTAGAATGATTCGTTGTTAGCTGAGGGGAAGGTGACAAGGAGGCACACAATCAGCAAAATTAAGTAAGTAAGTTTATTGGCCAAGTATTCACATACAAGGAATTTGCCTTGGTGCTCTGAGCACAAGTAACAACATGACATACAGCCTCATTTACTGCATCCACTGCTCTAGATGCCAGCTGATCTATATCGGTGAGACTAAGCGGAGGCTTGGCAATCGTTTCGCCGAACACCTCCGCTCGGTCCGCAATAACCAACCCGACCTCCTGGTGGCTCAGCACTTCAACTCCCCCTCTCATTCCATATCCGACCTCTCTGTCCTGGGCCTCCTCCACGGCCAGAGTGAGCAACACCGCAAATTGGAGGAACAGCACCTCATATTCCGCTTGGGGAGTCTGCATCCTCTGGGCTTGAACATTGAATTTTCTCAATTCTGTTAACCCTTGCTGTCTCCTCCCCTTCCCACTTCTCCCCCAGCCCTCGGGCTCCTCCTTTTTCCTTTCTTCTCCCCGTCCCCCCCCCGCCCCCCCCCCCCACCTCCAATCAGTCTGAAGAAGGGTTTCGGCCTGAAATGTTGCCCATCTCCTTCGCTCCTTAGATGTTGCTGCACCCGCTGAGTTTCTCCAGCCTTTTGTGTACCCTCGATTTTCCAGCATCTGCAGTTCGTTCTTTAACAACAGGACATATAGTGACAGTTACGAATAACTCAGAAAACACTAATAATAATAAAATAATAAACACATTAATAATAATAAAACATTAATGATAAAAAACCATTGATCAATCATGTGAACCAACAAAATACCAGATCAAAGGGAGGCTACAGATTTTTGGCTGTTCAGTAGAGCAACTACTCGTGGATAAAAACTGTTTTTATGTCTGGCTGTGGCAGCTTTGACAGTCCGGAGTCGCCTTCCAGAGGGAAGTGATTCAAAGAGTTTGTGGCCGGGGTGAGAGGGGTCAGAGATGATCTTGCCCGGCAATCAGAAGGACATTAATCAGAAACTAGTCGGAGAACTAGGGTGGGAGTTTCGATTGTCATTAATTACATTTTTTGTCTTTCCTTGGTAAACCAGCGCCTGCAGTTCCTTGTTTTCACTTCCTCTTTCTTCTTTCATTGATATTTACATAACTGCATGGTTTATATTGTAGCCTCATTATTTTAGAGGTGTATAAAATCATGCAATAAATAGATTGGGTAGACACACAGAGTCGGGGAGTCGAGGACCAGAGGACATAGGTTTAAGGTGAAGAATGTGTTCCCTGTCTCCTGTCTCCATCAATGATGTGGATGTGCAGTTTACTAGGGAGTACAAATACCTGGGAGTGTACCTGGACAGTCCAGGAATGCTGAGGCCCTGTACAAGAAAGGATAGAGCTGCTTGTACTTTTTGAGGAGGCTCCACTCCTTCAACATCTGGCGTGAGATGCTGCAGATGTTCTACTAATTGGCGGTAGCCAGCACCATCTTCTTCGCTGCCATGTGCTGTTGGGGCAGCCAATAGGATCAACAAACTCATAGGGAGGCTGGCTCCGTCCTGGGGGGGGAGTTGGGTTCTTGGGAGGTGGTCTTGGAGGGGCGGATGCTCCTCAAACTGCTCACCCCCCCCCAAGGCACACTGGTCAACCTGAGGAGGACCTTCAGTGACAGACTGGTTCCACCAAGATGCAGGACAGTTCTCCACAGGAGATCCTTCTTCCCTGTGGCTATCAAACTTTACAAATCCTCCCCTCTGCAAGGGGTAGACTGAGACTGACCCCGACCCCCCCCCCCCACCTACCCAATCTTTGCACATGCCCAAAACCTGACCACTCATCAGTTTATTTTCATATGTTCATGTTGAATGTATTTTGTGTTTTTTTATGACTGTTGGCAAATTAATTTCCCTCTTGGAATAATTAAAGTTGTATCGTATCGTATTGTGAAAGGGGAAAGATTTAATAGGAATCTGAGGGCTATCTTTCACACAAAAGGTGTTGGGTGTATGTAACAAGCTACCAGAGGAGGTAGTTGAGGCTAGTATTATTGTGACGTTTAAGAAACAATTAGATTGGTACATGGATTGGACAGGTTTGGAGGAATATGGGCCAAACGCAGGCAGGTGGGACGTGTTGGTCGGTGTGGGCAAGTTGGGCTGAAGGTCCTGTTTCCGCGCTGTATGACTCTATGACTGTAATTCCACCAGGCATATGATATACTGCTGAAATAAGTATCAATGCAATTTACTGTTGCTACAGTAACAACCTCTTATCTACTTTCTTTGCATGTAGCAATTTCTGTGCAATCTGTTTCATTAGAGGTCATGTTATTTTTCCATGGTTAATGTTTGTATGGTTGAAAGGTGTCATTCTATCGAGGTGCTGAAGCTGTTTCAGACTTTTAAATAACATTTAAGGACTGAAAGGCTGTCACAAAGCAATTGGGTGAAGAATTACCTATAGCAATGAACGCATAGTCACCATTGATTGAAAGAGGCAAACTGCGAATCAGGTGTCAGCTGCAGACACAGCCAGATGCTAAAAGGTTATTTGTTACAACGAAAGTACAAGGAAGATTGAATCAGCATTGTGTGGAGAAGTGATCAGAAGTGTCCTTTCAACTGTGGCTAAAGTTCAGGACTCAGCAGGAAAAAGAATAGGCGATGTTTTGGGTCGTAACTTTCCCCCAAGCAAGGAATTACATGTGGAGTAAAGGGCCTGTCCCACTTACGCGATATTGTTCGGCAACTACAAGCGACTAGGCTGTCGCCACATGGTCACGGGCCTAAAGAGTCGTAACTTTTTTCTTGTCACCGCTGGATTTTGAAAAGTTGGGCGACTGTGGAGTTGACGTAGCTTGTCTTCTCCTGACGTAGGTTGTCGCCAGGATGACGCAGGTTATCGCCAGGTGATGTAGGTAGGGGGGGAGGCAGTTGCCGGTTTTTCGGCCACCTGCTACGACTGTGACCGTTGCCGAAAAAAATCGCCTAAGTGCGACAGACCCTTAAAGATGCCTACCGGAAGCGTCACCTATCCCTTTTCTCCAGAGATTCTGCCTGACCCACTAAGTTACTCCAAAATGTTGTGTCTATTTTAGTTTCGAGCTACAGCACACTTCGGCCCACCGAATCCGCACCTAACACTGCCCCACACACACTAGGGACAATTTACAATTATACCAAGCCAATTAACCGACAAATCTGTATGTCTTAGGAGTACGGGAGGAAACCGGAGATTCCGGAGAATACCCACGCCGATCAGGGAGAGAACGTACAAACTCCGTACAGACAGCACCTGTAGTAGGGATGGAACCCGGGTCTCTGGCCCTGTAAGGCACCAACTCGACTGCAGCGCCACCGTGCCGACCTATCTTCGGTGTAAACCAGCATCAGCAGTTGTTTCCTATACCTGCTATTGCAAACTGCTATGGGATGCCTAGAGGCCAGGCAGGGCACACAGCTGCAAGCTTTACCTCATTTTTGTGGATATGAAATGACTTCTGATCTTTTAATTTGAAGATTGAGCCGTGTTGGCCATATGTGATACACGTGAGAATGATTTCACGGAATTGGATAGATATTATTTTCACTTGTGTTGCCGTATAATGCGTCAAATACAGAAGCTGGCACCCAAAGAAACCCACAGTGGCCTGAATATCACAAAAAAACATGTTTCTAGGGTTGAATCACTAATCTCTCTTTAGTCAGAATGTCATGGAGTTACAAAGCATTGTAACAGGCTCTTCGGGCTAACCAAGATGCCTTATCTAGACTAGTTCCACCTCCCTACGCTCGGCCCATATTCCTCTAAACCTTTCCTATCCATGTACCTCTCCAAATGTATTTTAAATGTTGTTATAGTACCTGCCTCAACTACCTCCTCTGGCACCTCGTTCCATATACCCACCACCCTCTGTGCGGACAAAGTTGCCTCTCGGGTTCCTATTAAATCTTTCCCCCCTCACCTTAAGCCCGAGTCCTCCAGTTCTCGATTCCCCTACTCTGGGCTAGAGACTCTGTGCATTTGCCTGATCAATTCCAAACATAATTGTGCATGCTAAATGGTACTCCAGCATTTTATGTCTTTCTTTGGTAATCCAGGTTGATCATAGATCAACCTGACCAAAATGTATTTTAAAGGTTGTTAAAGCACCTACCTCAATGACCCACTCTGGCAGCTCGTTCCATATACCCACCACCCTGTCCATAGAAATTATTTGGTGACTTGTTTTCATGGAAATATTATTGCCAAACGGGAATATTGCCAAGTGGAATAATTCCAAGCACTCAGCTCGCACCTCCCACATCTCAGGAAGTCCCAAATGGTCATCGTCAATGAATTACTTTTGAAGTCACAGTTATAATGTAAGGGTACATGGCAGCCATTTTCCCTTAGTGAGGATCAACGAACTGGCTTAACACTATAGCTCAATGATAATTCACTGGTTATTCTGCTAGAACCTGATAGTTGCTCTCCTAAGAAACCTTGTGTTACCGAAAATCATGCTACAATTCATATTATCACAACATTTAAGAAACATTTAGACAAGTACACAAATAGGACAGGTTTAGAGGGATATGGGCCAAATGCTGGCAGGTAGGACTAGACATGTTGGTTGGAGTGTGCAAGTTGGGCCGAAGGGCCTGTTCCCATGCTGTATGACTATGACTCTAATAGGGAAAGAGAGGTTGGGGTCTAGAGAGTTTCAGACGTGCGATAACAATGGTAATTTTTCCTGCAGGGTTCTCAAAAATAAAAGTTTTTGTATTTTTGTTACCGTAAAAGATAGTAACGGCTGTAAGTTACATTGTGTGATAGATTATCATTACACAAGTGTCGACAGAAGCAATTGCTTGTCAATTTCAATGAACCCTCACAGATAAGATGACATCTGGGTTCTTAAGAGACAATAGTGTCCGATTACAGTGGGGAGGTTACATGGAAATAATTTTCTCTCCCTCTACTGTTTAAATCCAAGACAGCCTCTTTTCTGCATGTCAATTTCCAAAGTAACTTTTGATTGTTTCTCAACATCCAGATTGGAATCTTGGCCTGTGATTTACTCAACTAAAGGGCCGGGCCCACTTTCCCGAGTTATTCACAAACTCTCCCGAGTTTTCGCCTTGATTCAAACTCACAGAGGTCCGGACTCGTAGTGGTCCGTGGATATATCGTAGCGGTTTGTTATGCCAGCCGTAGGTACTCGGGGCTATTTTTTTACTCGTGGACATTTTTGATCAGGCTCAAAAACGTCCCGACTTACCTGATGCCCCGAGTACCTACGGCTGGCATAACGAGCCGCTAAAATATATCCACGGACTCCTACGGCCACCTACGGACTCGTTACGAACATTCTGCGAGTTTGAATCAAGGGGAAAACTTGGGAGAGTTTGTGAGTTTGTAGAATCATAGAAAATAGGTGCAGGAGTAGGCCTGCACCGCCATTCAATACGATCATGGCTGATCATCCAACTCAGTATCCTGTACCTGCCTTCTCTCCATACCCCCTGATCCCTTTAGCCACAAGGGCCATATCTAACTTCCTCTGAAATATAGCCAATGAACTGGCCTCAACTACCTTCTGTGGCAGAGAATTCCAGAGACTCATCGCTCTCTGTGTGAAAAATGATCTTGTCACACTGATCTGTTCTGTTCTGCATTTATTTATGCCTGCTATATTCTGTTGTGTTGAAGCAAAGCAAGAATTTCATTGTCCTATCTGGGACATGTGACAATAAACTCTGTTGATCTGGAATCTTGAATAACTTGGGGGAATTCGTAAATAACTTGGGAAAGTGGGACAGGCCCTTTAACCAACCTTTGCCGCCTTCAGTGCACTTCATCATTTCTTGAACTGGCTAGGGACTGACTTCTATGATGATAGGAACCACGGGACATTAGAGGGAATCATTCACTGAGCAGTTACAGCTCAAGACTGATAGTCGTGCCTAAAGGGCCTGTCCCACGAGCATGCGACTCCGTGCAGCAAGCGTGACCTAACGTGGTCGCTTGAGCTGTACGGCCTCGCGGGGCCGGTCGCACTTCGATCGCCGGAGCCGTATGAAGTTGTGCGGAGCTGATACCGACATCGCGCGGGACTCCGAAAAACTGACCATGTTCAAAAATTCCGCGGGGCAACGGCCTGTCGGCCCGCAGCCGCCTCGACGTCGTACGCAGCCTCTCGACGCCGTACGTCACGCGTGAACTTCCCGCGGACTTCGCTCGAACTTCACGTCACTCACTCGACCTCCGTGCGGCCCGCACTTCCGGTTTGGTCGCGCTCGCCGCATGCAGGCGCATGCTGGTGGGACCGGTCCTGTACGGGGATCACTCGAGCCCCGCACGGCCCCCGCGTCCGGTTTGGTCGCGCTTGCCGCATGCAGGTCGCATGCTCATGGGACAGGCCATTTACCCTTGACTTAGGCATTTGTCTACTGCCACAGTTGAGGATGGCAATTGTCATGGACATCCTTCTATTAACTTGTGTAAGGGGGTACTGCAGATGTTAGTTTATACCGAAGGAAGACACAATGTACTGGAGTAACTCATCGGATCAGGCAGCATCTTTAGTTTTTAATTTTTTAAATTGTTTTAGAGATATAGCGAGGAAACGGGCCCTTTAGCCCACCAAGTCAGCGCCGACCAGCGATCCTCGCGCAGTAACACCAACCGACACACACTAGGGAAAATTTTCATTTATACCAAGCCAATTAACCTACAAACCTGTACCTTTTTCGAGCGTGGGAAGAAACCGTAGATCTCGGAGAAAGCCCATGCGGTCATAGAATCATAGAAAAATAGGTGCAGGTAGGCCATTCGGCCCTTTGAGCCAGCACACGCCATTCAATATGATCAAGGCTGATCATCTAAAATCAGTACCCCATTCCTACGTTTTCTCCATATCCCTTGATTCCTTTAGCCCTAAGAGCTAAATCTAACTCTGTCACGGTGAGAACGTACAAACTCCGTACAGACAGCACCTGTGGTCGGGATCAAACCCGATTCTCTAGCGCTGTAAGGCAGCAACTCTACCACTGTGCCACCGTGCTAATAGGAGATGGACTTAAAGTGTTGCAGTGACTCAGTGTGTCAGGCAGCATCTCTGGAGAAAAAGGATGGGTGACGTCTCGGGCGGAACCCTTCTTCAGAATTCTAAACCTCTGGCAGTCTGAAGAAGGGTTCTAACCTGACACATCAGCCATTCTTTTTCTCCAGAGATGCTGCCTGACACACTGAGTTACTCCAACGTTTTGTGTCTATCTCCTATGAGGTTTTTGTTTGTCACCACCACCAATTATGATTGAATGTGACAGAGCAATGACGTTTTAATATTGGTTACAGGCTTATTTAACACGGCCTGTATTTTATTGTTTCATGATCTTCCAGCAAACAATGCCCCCTCAATCAATACCATAAAGCACAAATAAATTGGCCATTTGTTGATTTGTTTGTGGAAACTCATAAATATACAACAGTGACTGTGTTTGAGAAAGTCATTCATTGATTGTGAAGTAATTTAAGACTCCGTGGGGTGGTGTTAGGTGAACTGTTAAAACAAAAGTGATTTGGCTGATTATAATCTACATAAACGTATATGTATCCATGCTGAGTCGTAGCATCTGAAATTTGGGTGGAGATTGGATTCTAAACATTGTCACAATGCCTCGAACAGATTTCAGAGCTGTGTCATTTTCCGTTCTGTTGCATTATTCCAAATAAGGTGACCTCTACAATATCTGTTGTAACCCTTTTCTGCAGAGGCATTAATATTCATTGTCAGCATAATCGGTGAATTTGTTATTGTGTTTTATAATCCACCTCGTGTCAGTTGGAACAAAATTTAATGTCGACTCACACTCTACTTTAATTTCAATTTTTTTTTCCTTTTGTACAAATTGCATCACTGGTATTATCAGTAGTTTTCTATAAACTGTTTTTCTTTTTCATAAATCCTGTGAAATAAAGCATGTAAATTATTTAGTGTGAAAGTTAACCTAAATTATTCATGCTGTCTATTGCTGTGAGAAATAGTTTTTGATTGTATATAGCATGGTGCTATATAATAATTCTCATTGCCATAAAGTATATTTTAAACATTTTAATTTATGAGTTTAGTTTAGAGATACCGCGCCGAAACAAGACCCATAGCCCATCGAGTCCGCGCCGACCAGCGATCCCCGCACACTAGCACTATCCCACACACACAAGGGACAATTTACGATCTTTACCGAAGTCAATGAACTTACCAACCTCGAGGTCTTTGGGGTGCAGGAGAAACCACACAGGTCACGGGGAGAACGTGCAATCTCCGTGCAGACAGCACCCGTAGTCAGGATCGAACCCGGGTCTCTGGCGCTGTAAGGCAGCAACTCTACCGCTGCCCCACTGTGTGGCCCTTGGAGTTACTGTGATAATTATTTTTAGCTTTGGGTATTGATAAAAACATTTTAAATTAAACTATTTCTGGCCAAATTTGCATTATCATGAGATCACATTGACTGTGTTAGAAAATTAACACCTATGGTGTACAATACATTGACATACACAGAAGGAATTCAGCGCGTCAGGCAGCATCTGAGGGAGGGAGTGGGCAGCTGACGTTTCAGGTCTGGATCTTCTTCAGACTGAAGAATGAATCAGACTGAAGAATGATGCCGACACAACATGTACCCAGTCCATTTCCTTCCCAGATAGTGTCTGACCTGATGAATTCCTCCAGCGGTTTGCTGAACTTCTACAGGTGCACAGTAGAGAGCTTGCTGTCCGGTTGCATCGTGGCTTGGTTCGGCAACTTCAGCGCCCTGGAGAGGAAAAGACTACATAAAGTAGTAAACACTGCCCAGTCCATCATCGGCTCTGACCTCCCTTCCATCGAGGGGATCTTTCGCAATCGCTGCCTCAAAAAGGCTGGCAGTATCATCAAGGACCCACACCATCCTGGCCACACACTCATCTCCTCGCTACCTTCAGGTAGAAGGTACAGGAGCCTGAAGACTGCAACAGCCATGAGAGGAATAAATTGGGTAGATGCACAGAGTCTCTTGCCCAAAGTAGGGAATTGAGGATATAGGTTTAAGGTGAAGGGGGAAAGATTTAATAGGAATCTGAGGGGTGACCTTTTCACACAAAGGGTTGTGGGTGTATGGAAAAAGCTGCTAGAGGAGGTAGTTGAGGCTGGGACTATCCCAATGCTTAATAAACAGTTAGACAGGTACATGGATAGGACAGGTTAGGAGGGGTATGGGCCAAAGGCTGGCAGGTGGGGACTAGTGTAGCTGGGACATGTTGGCCGGTGTGGACAAGTTGGGCCAAAGGGCCTGTTTCCACACTATCACTCTGTGACTCTGTTGATCTGCAGTTTCTACTTTATATCAGAAAGGAAGAAAAATATTCTGTAAATGTATAGTGCAAGTCTAACAAACGTTAAGGGAGGTGAGTAAGCAAATGGTCTTTGGTGCAGGTGCTTTCTATTGAGGAAAACCTGGGAAAATCTTTCCCTTCAAGGTGACTAGGAAGTCTATTTGAAGAGGTGTATCCTAGAATTGGGAGGTCGTGTTACAGTTGTATTAGGCATTGGTGAGGCCACATTTAGTTTATTGTGTAGGAAGGAACTGCAGATGCTGGTTTACACCGAAGATAGACACAAAATGCTGGACAGCGGGACTGGCAGCATCTCTGGAGAGAATGAATGGGTCAGGTCTGAAGAAGGATCTCTACCTAAAATGTCACCCATTCCTTCTCTCCAGAGATGCTGCCTGTCCTGCTGGGTTGCTCCAGCATTTTGTGTCAACCTATATAGAAACATAGAAAATAGGTGCAGGGGTAGGCTATTTGATCCTTCTAGCCAGGTTCAATCATATTCAATATGATCATGGCTGATCATCCAAAATCAGTACCCCTTTCCTGCTTTTTCCCCATATCCCTTGATTCCGTTCACCCTAAGATCTAAATCTAATACTTTATAGAGTACATGTTATAGGAAAGATGTTAGACAAAAGTGCTGGAGAAACTCAGCAGGTGCGGTAGCATCTATGGAGCCAAGGAAATAGGCAACGTTTCTGCCCTATTTCCTTCGCTCCATAGATGCTGCCGCACCCGCTGAGTTTCTCCAGCACTTTCGTCTACCTTCGATTTTCCAGCATCTGCAGTTCCTTCTTGAACATGGGAAAGATGTTGTCAAGCTTGAAAGGCTTCAGGGAAGATTTACCAGGATGTTGCCAGGACTCAAGGGACTGAGCTATAGGGAGAGGTTGAGCAGGCTAGGGCTTTATTCCTTGGAGCGCAGGAGGATGAGGGGTGATTTTTGGGAGCTGCACAGATCGGATACACGCACAGTCTTTTGCCCGGAGTGGGCTCTTTGTTGAGGCTGCCTACTCAGCTGCCAATTTGCAGACGTCTGCTTTGATGCTGGTGAGAAGGACTGGACTGGGAGAACATAATTGGCTTGCCTGTTGCTGATCACTGTGTTGTTGTTAAGTAGCTGTGCCATTAGCTGCGTTGTTGTCTTTGCTGTAAATCCCAGCCAAATAGCCTAACTTCATGGGAGCATTTTCCACGCAGCCCATGTGTGGCTAATGAGATTGGAAACCGAGCTCCAGATATTGCAGTTGATTTGCCCCCACTAGCAATGGGATTGAGATGGTTCTTTGGTGCTGCAAATTCAGCTTTTTAGTCTATTCATTCGGAGTTATAAACGTGGATTCAGGACCCACCTGGCATTCTGTCTGGAGGGAATCTTTCCCACGCTTGAGTTGACATCATCTTGTGACTGTGTGTGCCAGGCTTGATTTGCAGAGTGTTCAGGAATTGGGCCCCAGGGCATCTTTTGAAACTTTGGTGTTAATTTCTGCATATGCAAAGATGATTTAAAAAGAGCGCCAAAGGCCCGGTCCAAGTATTTTCCATGAAGATCGGAGAAAAGAAGCAGAAGTAGCCAGAGCTCATATTGGCAGGAAGTAGGTGAGTCAGAGGGAAAGAAGATTTAAAAAGAGCACCAAAGACCCAGGTTCGAGTAATTTACAAATTAGCCCTAAAGTAGTGGATTAGGTAATAGATAAAGTAATCGTCAGCCGTTGGGAGTGTACTGGGTGATCATTGGTCGGTGCAGACTCAGTGGGCCGAAGGGCCTGTTTCCACGCTGTATCTCTGAAGTCAAAAGTCTAAAGGAGATTTGCACTGATATACGTGGAGTTTATAAAGCTGCAATTTGCTGCTGTGGGCAATTCTGAAACCCTTAAAAGAGATCAAGCCGATCTTCCATAGCGAGTGCTAATGCAAGGCTACCTTTTCCTCTAAGATGCCTTATCTTCCACCTCAAAATATGATCTGATTTGATGGAGTTACAGCATTTTGTCGCCTCTATTAATTTTGAGAATGCTTGAAAAAAATACTTTGACCATCAACAGTCCAGTCTCAAGTTGTTATCTGTGGTTTACCTTTGATAATGTTACTGCTTTTAGAGCTGTATTTATCTGTATTTAGTGCTATCGCAGTGTCATAAAATGTAGCAGCAAATATAATACAGGATGTCTTTGTGTTAAATAGTTTTGTTTATTGTCACGTGTACCTAGGTTACAGTGAAAAGCTTTTTGTTACGTGCTAACCAGTCGGCGGAGAGACTGTACATGATTACAATCCGCTCGATGATCTTCGGTTCACAGTGTAGAGATACAGGATAAAGGGAATGACGTTTAGTGCAAGATAAAGTCCAGTAAAGCCCGATTAAAGATAGCCCGAGAATCTCCAATGAGGTAGACGATAGTTCAGGATCACTCTAGGTGTTGATGCGATAATTCAGTTGCCTGAATTTAGTGCAAGTGCCAAATGGAAAATTTCATCTGAAATTGTGATGTGAAATCCTTAGCCTCGATGTTTCGGGTTTGCAGGCATTTCACGGCACGAAATGTCACTTACTCATGTTGGCGCGAGTCGCTGCCTGACCCACTGTGTTACTCCAGCACTTTGTGTTTACGTGAGACAGAGTTGGAGTCACAGAGTGATACAGCATGGAAACCGGCCCTTCGGCCCCAATGTGTCCCAGCTGCACTATTCCCACCTGCCTGCGTTTTGTCCACATTCCTCCAAACCTGTCCTATCCATGTACCTGTTTAACAGTGTCTTAAATGTTGGGATAATCCCAGCCTCAACTACTTCCTCAGGCAGCTTGTTCCGTACGTCCACCATCATTTGTGTGAAAAGGTTACCCTTCAGATTCCTATTAAATATTTTCCCCGTCACCTTAAGTCTTAAAAGTTGAAGAAAGCATTGGCTTTTGCCCAAGGGTCATTTCTGCACTGTTTTGTGGTAAAGAGGTTTGAGTACTATACTTGGTGCAGAGTCTGCAAGAATTTGTATAAAGTCATATTGTCGTAAATTAGTTCTTCTGTAATCTGGAGACCATCCCTCTACTTTCCTTTGGTAGACAAAAGTGCTGGAGAAACTCAGCTGGTGCAGCAGCATCTATGTAAGGAAATAGGCAAAGTTTTGGGCCGAAACCCTTCTTCAGACTACCTTCGATTTTCCAGCATCTGCAGTTCCTTCTTAAACACTTCCTCTACTTTCCTTTATGCAGTGAAATTAATGAAATCATTTAACAAGTAAAGAAAGAAAACACAATGGAAGGGGATTATATATGGATCAGTAATGTTTAAATAAAAACAATCCCTCAATCTCTTCAGTTTAATTTAGTTTAGTTTATTGTCACATGTATTGAGGTACAGTGGGAAGCTTGTGTTATCCAGTCAGCGGAAAGACTGCACAATTACAATCAAGCCACCCACAGTACAGACACAGGATAAAGGGAGTAACGTTTAGCATAAGATAATGTCTGATTAAAGATAGTCCTAGGGCTTCATGAGGTGGTTGGATTTCTTGATTGGTAAGGACACCAAAGGTTGCGGGAAGAAGGCAGGAGAATGGCGTTGAGGGGGAAAAGTAGATCAGCCATGATTGAATGGCAGAGTAGACGATGGGTCGAGGCCTAATTTTTCTCCTATGTCTTATGGACTTCTCCCACGCTTCCTGTTCTCACTCTCTGCTGGAATCTTGATGAAGCTTTGTTAACTTTTTTAGGTGAAGGTTTGTGACGCAGATATAATAGGGCTGGGCTGTTCAGAACACTTTTAAAAATCTCGACCTTGTATTGCCTTTGAAATCAGTTATGGAGAGAGGAGAAACGTTTCTCATTTGGTTTTTTGATCTCAAACAAGAGTCTTCCATTTTTATTTCTACACAATTACACAGCGTGCTGGCTGTCTTTGATATTGAAGGACAAATATTGTAATAAATGTTTTATTCTGACATTGTTTGCTCTGTCAAAGGATTCAACTTCCTTCATCTATCTACAGTGGCTTGCAAAAGTTTTCATACCCCTTGAACGTTTCCACATTTTGTCAGGTTACAACCACAAACGTAAATATATTTTATTGGAATTTTATGTGATAGACCAACACAAAGTGGCGCATAATTGTGAAGTTGAAGGAAAATGATACATGGTTTTCAAGTTTTTTTACAAATAAAAAACTGAAAAGTGTGGCGTGCAAAAGTATTCAGCCCCTTTTACTCTGATACCCCTAATTAAAACCCAGTGCAACCAATTGCCTTCAGAAGTCACCTAATTAGTAAATAGAGTCCACATGTGTAATCTAATCTTAGTATAAATACAGCTGTTCTCTGAAGGCCTCAGAGGTTTTGTTAGAGAACATTAATGAACAAACAGCATCATGAAGTCCAAGGAACACACCAGATAGGTCAGGGATAAAGTTGTGGAGAAGTTTAAAGAAGGGTTAGGTTAAAAAAAAATATCCCAAGCTTTGAACATCTCACAGAGCACTGTTCAATCCATCATCCGAAAATGGAAAGAGTATGGCACAACTGCAAACCTACCAAGACATGGCCGTCCACCTATACTGACAGGCCGGGCAAGGAGAGCATTGATCAGAGAAGCAGCCAAGAGACCCATGGTAACTCTGGAGGAGCTGCAGAGATCCACAGCTCAGGTGGGAGAATCTGTCCACAGGACAACTATTAGTCGTGCACTCCACAAATCGGGCCTTTATGGAAGAGTGGCAAGAAGAAAGCCATTGTTGAAACAAAGCCATAAGAAGTCCCGTTTGCAGTTTGCCACAAGCCATGTGGGGGACACAGCAAATGTGGAGGAAGGTGCTCTTTGCAAAATGAGACCAAAATTGAAGTTTTTGGACACTGCACATCACCCTGAACACACCATCCCCACTGTGAAACATGGTGGTGGCAGCATCATGCTGTGGGGATGCTTTTCTTCAGCAGGGACAGGGAAGCTGGTCAGAGTTGTTGGGAACATGGATGCAGCCAAATACAGTGCAATCTTGGAAGAAAACCTGTCTGCATGTCTGCAAAAGACTTGAGACTGGGGCGGAGGTTCACCTTCCAACAGACAAACGGCCCTAAACATACAGCCAGAGCTACAATGGAATGATTTAGATCAAAGCATATTCATGTGTTAGAATGGCCCAGTCAAATTCCAGACCTAAATCCAATTGAGAATCTCTGGCAAGACTTAAAAATTGCTGTTCACAGGACGCTCTCCATCCAATCTGACTGAGCTTGTGCTATTTTGCAAAGAAGAATGGGCAACAATTTTTTTGGGGGGGGGGGGGGTTGTGTTGGTCTATCACATAAAATCCCAATAAAATACATTTACGTTTGTGGTTGTAATGTGACAAAATGTGGAAAAGTTCAAGGGGTATGAAAACTTTTGCAAGCCACTGTATATACTTTTAAAACTGTGTGTGTGTGTGTGGATGTGTGTGTGTGATTTTGCATGTGAAACGTATCTCCTCGAAAATCAGACGCAAAAATGCGGCGCTTTTTACCATTTCGGTAGGGATTTACTTTATGAATTCGGAAATCCACTCCTTGCTCAATTATTTCCCCAGATTTTGAATAAAATTGATCACAAAACTAAAAAAAATCTCAATTTTTTAAATCTAAACGGATCTCACCAGCTGCTGACGTTACAATGCCCACATGCCGACCAATCCAGGCCCACCGCCGCTGTGGATTAAAGGCGCAGAAATATCGAGAAAGTTCTGCAGAACAAACATTCTACAGCTGCATTCCGCTGTAGCTTCTTTGTTCTACAGATCTCGGGGCAGCGACTCCTCACCCGCTAAACCTTATCATCACTGTTCGCGCAGCTCGTGAAGCCCTGCGCGCTTCCAGCTGTGGGTTTACAAAGTTAGAAGCCGCTTCTCTCTCTCTCTCTTCATTTGGCAGCCTGTCTTCACCTCCCAATGAAGAAAGCATTGGCTTTTGCCCAGGGATCATTTCTGCAACTGTTTTGTGGTAAAGAGGTTTGAGTACTAAACTTGGAGCAGAGTCGGGGGAAAGAAAGTCAAGACTAGAAGGCAATACGGAAGGCTAGTCGTAAGAGTAAAATACAATTTGTAGCTGTAGATTCTGTACAGATATCATCTAGTGTGGAGTTAAATAGAAGCTGATTTTTGTAAAGGGAATTTCCTCATCTTAATGAGTAAAAAGAAACTAATGTCGCGGCAGTTTTTTATATCGTTCAAGAGATTATTCCCTCTAGCCGCTAAGTGGACTGCATGGGTAAGGGGAATGTCTCCGTAAGCATGCGAGGTCTCCGTCAGAGGCCTTCAGAGCTTATTCCCAGATACATTTTCAAAACAGTCTTTTGATTGATAAATTCTTTATTGTTAATGAAAAACAATCAGGTACATCCAAACGTCTTCCGACTCGTACACTATAATCTTCATTGAACTCCAGATTATCGCTTTAAATGTCAGAAAACTCATGTCTCCGTTACACTTCGCATGGTTAAAGCGTAAACCTTCTCCATGCTGGTCCGAAACTAAACTAAAAACTAAGCATCTACGCAAGAAACATAGCTCCAAACATGCCCAAAAATACGTCCTAAATCCCACCCACAATATAGCGGGCAGTCTAAAATTTAAAGACACATGCCATCATCAATGACACACAAAACAAGCCAAATGGCCACTACAACTAAAGATGCCCACGATCACTGATTTCTTTTTGATCTTGATGTAACGCAGCATATATTTATTTTTCTCAATTAGAAATTGTTCAAATTTTGTAGCAGAAATATCCATTGTCTCTGTTGTATTTATTGTCCAATATTTGTTCCCAATCAAAAGTCAGAGTTGCAAAGATTTTTTTCTTACTAAAAGTCACTGTATTATAATGAACCATTGTTATTCCATTAAGAGCATATTCCCCGACCTTTAGTGAAATTTACTTAACATTGAAAAGGAAGTTCAGAAGGCCACTCAATTGCATCTTACTGAAGATTATTTATTTTTTTACAGTCCTAAATTATTCAAATTCTGAATTGTTTTCTAAAATACAATGACCATTTTTAAATACATTTTGTGAATGGAATATATTTTCATAAGCTCATAAATTGTTGGACAGAATTAGGCCATTCGGCCCATAAAGTCTACTCCACCGTTCAGTCATGGGCGATCAATCTTTCCCTCTCAGCCTCATTCTCCTGCCTTCTCCGCATAACCCTTGACCCCTGTACGAATCAAGAATCTGTCAATCTCCACCTTAAAAACATCCATTGACGGCTTCCACAGCCTTCTGTGGCAATGAATTCCATAGATTCACCACCCTCTGTCCAGATAAATTCCTCTTCATCTCCTATCTAAAGGTACATCCTTTAATTGTGATGCTATGGCCTCTGGCCCTCGACGCTCGTCTCCACATCCACTCTATCCAGGCCTTTGACCAGTCGAAGGTCACTTTTACATTTTTACATTGAACAATAAGAACTGAATTGAAAGGTTAGGCTAGATGAACTGTTGCGATGGTAAACCTGCAGCTTGTAAGTATAAAATTCTCTCAAGGCAAAAAAATTACTTACAATTGCTTACAATTTGCAATTGCGATCTTCAGCTAAGCAGAAGGCTGCACTCCCGTGGGTGGTCTCTTTATAAAGGACTGCCTGGCGATGTGCAGATCTTGGTTCATGTGAGCTTTACTGTACATCACACATAGTAATAAGACTACGCCAGACCCATATTAGTTGTACAGAGCAGGTCCCACAATTAATGTGAGGTTATCCACTTTGGTGGCAAGAACGGGAAGGCAGATTATTATCTGAATGGTGTCAGGTTAGGAAAAGGGAAGTACAACGAGACCTGGGTGTCCTTGTACATCAATCACTGAAAGTAAGCATGCAGGTACACCAGGCAGTGAAGAAAGCTAATGGTGTGGGCCTTCATGAGAGGAGTTGAGTAGAGGAGCAAAGAGGTCCTTCTGCAGTTGTACAGACCACACCTGGAGTTTTGTGTGCAGTTTTGGTCTCCAAATTTGAGGAAGGACATTCTTGCTATTTAGGGATGCAGCATAGATTCACAGGGTTAATTGTCGGGATGGCGGGACTGTCATTTGATGAAAGAATGGAGCGACTGGGCTTGTATTCACTGGAATTTAGAAGGATGAGAGGGGATCTTATAGAAACATATAAAATTATTAAGGGATTGGACACGCTAGATGCAGGAAACATGTTCCCGATGTTGGGGGAGTCCAGAACCAGAGGCCACAGTTTAAAAATGAGGGGGAGGCCATTTGGAACTGAGATGTGGAAAAAAAAGTTCACCCAGAGAGTTGTGAATTTGTGGAATTCAATGCCTCAGAAGGCAGTGGAGGCCGATTAATTGGATGCATTCAAAAGAGAGTTAGATGGAGCTCTTAGGGCTAGCGGAATCAAGAGATATGAGGCGAAGGCAGGAACGGGGTAATGATTATGGATGATCAGCCATGATCACATTGAATGGCGGTGCTGGCAGGAAGGGCAGAAGGGGCCTACACCTGCACCTATCGTGTATGTATCTGTGTTTCTATTTTGGTCTCCAAATCTGAGGAAAGACATTCTTGCCATGGAAAGACATTCTATGGAAAGACATCTCTATGGAAAGACATTCTTGCCATAGAGGGGGTACAGAGAAGATTCACCAGACTGATTCCTGGGATGTCAGGACTTTCATATGAAGAAAGACTGGATAGTCTCGGGTTGTACTTGCTGGAATTTAGAAGATTGAGGGGGGATCTTATAGAAACTTACAAAATTCTTAAGGGGTTGGACAAGCTAGATGCTGGAAGATTGTTCCCGATGTTGGGGGAGTCCAGAACAAGGGGTCACAGTCTAAGGATAAGAGGGAATTCCTTTAGGACCGAGATGAGGAAAACATTCTTTACACAGAGAGTGGTGAGTCTCTGGAATTCTCTGCCACAGAAGGTAGTTGAGGCCAGTTCATTGGCTATATTTAAGAGGGCGTTAGATGTGGCACTTGGATGTGGCACTAAAGGGATCAGGGGGTATGGAGAGAAGGCAGGTACGGGATACTGAGTTGGATGATCAGCCATGATCACATTGAATGGCGGTGCATGCTCGAAGGGCCGAATGGCCTACTCCTGCACCTATTTTTCTATGTTTCTATCTATCTTTGGACATATTATATGTCAGGGTTTTTTTTTAAAAGAAGCATCTCAGGGCACTCATTGCCGTGTTGGACAGTAACATTACGTATGTGTCTCTTTAATCCAAAATATCAAAAATCAAAATATTTATAAAAATTAAACACAAAATGTTGGAGTAACAGCGAGACAGGCAGCATCACTGGAGAGAAGGAATGGGTGCGTTTCAAGTCGGACCCGAACACGAAACATCACCCATTCCTTCTTTCCAGAGATGCTGCCTGACCCGCTGAGATACTCCAGCATTGTGTATCTATCTTCGGTGTAAACCAGCATCCGCAGGTATTTCCTGCACATTGATAAAATTAATTTGTTGGATACGATGGCTGCCTGAGTCAGCAATTGTTTGGATGAAAGGTAAAGAGTGGAAATGGGCCCTTTGGCCCATCGAGTCCATGCTGACCATTGATCACTAGTTCTATGTTATCCCCCACTTTTTGCACCTTTAGAAAGGAGATGGGGAGGATTTTCTTGGGGCGGTGAATCTGTGGAATTCGTTGCCACAGATGGCTGTGGTGGCCAAGTCAATGGATATTTTTAAGGCGGAGATTGACAGATTCTTGATTAGGAAGGGTTATGGGGAGAAGACAGGAGAATGGGGTTGAGAGTGAAAAATAGATCAGCCATGATTGAATAGACTTGATGGGCCGAATGAACTCCCTACACACCAGGGGCAATTTGCAGAGCCAAATTAATGTACAAACCCGCACGTTGTTGGGATGTGGGCGGAAACGGAGGCGCCCAGAGTCACAAGAAGGACATGCGAACTCCACTGCTCCCCAGGTCAGGATCAAACCCGTGTCTCTGTCGCTGTGAGGCAGCAGCTCCACCAGCTGCACAACTGTGCCGGCTTTCTCATCAATTACTGATTCAGTGCAAGGAAACCTATTAAATTGGGAATTAATCGCTAATTAATCACATCTTAGTGAAGGTAGATTCCAGTGAAAAAAATTACCCCATGAGAAGGATGTGTCGTTTATAGTTAACTACAGAAAGTGTTTGTTATCAATTATAAAGAAACGGCATCGAACATTGTGAAGCTTATCGGTAGTCGACAATCTGGATATTGTGCTGAGAGCAAAGCAGGACCCAGTGTTAGGGTTGGGGGGAGATAAAACTACTAAGAACTTTCGAAACTCTGGCAAAACTCTCCAGAAAAGTGGCCACTCTTTGTGTGCTGTCTGGGTGAAGTCTCCTGTGTGATTTTACCGGATTGTACGCAAAAACAAAGAATTTTACTGTACCTAGATACATGGTAATAACGAATCATTGAAATATTTAGAAACCAGCAAAGGTTGACCCAAAGATTATAAAGAATGAGAAAATAGATTATGAGAGTATACGGCGTTTGCATTCACATGGGGCATTTGAAACGTTACCACAGAAAAGGTGTCCTCGCAAGACATAATGTGTTGAGGATAACAAATTAACATGCATAGGGAATTGGCAAATTGCAGCGCCGGAGCCCTGGTTCGATCCTGACTAAGGGTGCTGTCTGTACGGAGTTTGTACGTTCTCCCCATGACTTGGGTTTTCTCCGAGATCTTCGGTTTCCTCCCACACTCCAAAGACGTACAGGTATGTAGGGTTAATTAGGTTGATGTGTGGATAAAATTGTACCGTGTGTGTGTGTGTAGATAGTGTTAGTGTGCAGGGATCGCTGGTCGGTGCGGACCCGGTGTGCCGAAGGGCCTGTTTTTGCGTTGTATCTTTAAACTAAACTAAACTAAAACCAAACTAAGAGAGAGCAGGGAGTTAGGAAGATAAGCCCATTGGATCTCTGTTGTAATCAGTAAAACCCCTGTCCCATTTGCGTGTCCTTGGCACGCTAATTACGCGAGCTCGTGGTCGTGTTGAGGCACGATGGTCCCGCGCGACTTCATGCGTCCGTACAGCCGTCTGGAGCGCCTGACGTCTTTTCAAGATGGACACAAAGTGCAGGAGTAACTGAACAGGATTGACAGCATCTCTGGAGAGAAGCAATGGATGATGTTTCGGGTCGAGAACCTTCTTCAGTCTGAAAGAAGGGTCTTGACCCGAAACGTCATCCGTTCCTTCTCTCCAGAGATGCTGCCGGTCCAGCTGAGTTACTCCAGCATTTTGTGTCCATCTTCAATTTTCTTGGCCCGGCTCTGGGAGTAGAAGTGGGGGCGGATCCGGACCGCAACGGCCGTGAGCCCCAGGCCGAGCTCGGCGATCGTTTGCCTGCTTCTGCTGCTGTTGGAGGTGAGACGTGGCGTCGCGCCAGGGTCTTGGGCCTGTCCCACTTTGGCCGACAGTTACGCGACAGGCCGGTGGCGCGCGAAGATTTTGTTTGCTACAAAATTTCGGAGCGCGCACAACTCCATACCCCTCCGCGCTTCTCAGTGGGACCGGCCACACGATTCCCCTGTGCGCCTCAACATGACGACGAAGTTGCGTGATTTGCGTGCCAAGGACACGTAACTGGGACAGGGCCTTAACTTCTGGGGTTCAACAGAGATCATTTCCATGGCTTCAGCTGTTTATATTCTCCATTGATAGCATGAGTGAAGGCATCCGATCTATTGTATCCAAACTTTACTGATCATTTAATGTGAGTTAATAATTCTGAGAACAGACAGATCCTGCAAAGAGTAAAGTGGGTTGGCAAAAAATTGGCAGACCATATTATAGAGTCATTGAGTGATACAGCATGGAAGCAGACCCTTTGTCCCAATTTGCCTACACCGACCAACATGTCCCATCGACACTAGTCCCACCTGCCTGCGTTTGGCCCTTATCCCTCTATACCTGTCCTAACCACGGACCTGCCTCAATGTTTCTTAAACGTTGCAATAGTTCCAGCCTCAACTACCTCCTCCGGCAGCGCATTCCATACACCCACCTTTTTGTGTGAGCATTTATTGTGACAATTATTTGGGGGAAATGTAAGCTTATTCACTTTGAAAGGAGGAATTTAAAAAAATCTAATGATGATTTAACAGGGTTGAGACTGAAAACGACGGCAGAACAATTAGATCCATAAATTCCAGGCTAATGGAATGTCGGCCTTGAATGGAAGGACACGAGGAATAAAGAGAGGGAATTTTTAATGACTGAAGCTGGAATGTTGTTCACGGAGATGCTGCCTGTGCTGCTGGGTTGCTGCAGCACGTTGTATCATTGTGTGAGCAGAATGAGCTTGCATTATGGTGAGTGTCGCGCAGGTTCTCATCGCAAATACCTGGAAGGAATGTATTGATGTTCGGAGAGAGATTGAACAGGTGAAGCCTGTTCGTACTGCAGTTCATAAAACCGAGAGGTCATCCTTTGAGAGATAACACTATGGCGCAGCAGTAGACTTGCTGCCTTACAGTGCCAGAGACGCAGGTTCGATCCTGTTTGTGTGGAGTTTGTATGTTCTTACTTTGACCGCGTGAGTTTTCTCCGGGTGCTCCGGTTTCCTCTCACACTCCAAAGACATGCATGTTTGTAGGTTAATTGGCTTTGGTAGATTGTAAATTATCCCTCGTGTGTAGGATAGTGCTAGTATATGGGAATTACTGGTCGGCGTAGGCCGAAGGGCCTGTTTCCATGCTGAATCTCCAAACTAAACAAAACTAAAGAGTGAGAAACAACCCCCCCCCCCCCCCTTATGCCCCACCAGGAGTCATAGTAATCCCCCCCCCCCCCCCAAGCTCTCTACCTTTTTCTGGCTTCACAATTTGCAACGCATCAATGTTCTTATTTCTTGTCCAACCATCTGCCTATCAACCCCCCCTCTTTGCCTTTGTCCGGCCCCTCCTCTCATCCGGTCCCCCCCCCCCCCCCCCACAATCAGTTTGAAGAAGGGTCCCGACCCGAAATGCCACCTATCCACGTTCTGGACAGACGCTACTCCAGCACCTTGTGAACCAGTATGTGCAGTTTCTTCTTTCTACTCATGAGAAATGTTTAGCTGGCGAAGAATTCTGCAGGTGATCTTCCCTGAATTATTGCAGCACTTTCTCTCTGAGCCGGGGAAATCGGAGAAGGTTGTGAGGCCACTTTTTCACAAGTGGCAAGTGGAAAATTAGGTATCATTCGTCATTCGTGCAGCTTCTGGCTAGTGTTAGACACACAATGCTGGAGTAATTCAGCGGGACAGGCAGCATTTCCGGAGAGAATAAATGGGTGACGTATCGGGTCGAGACCCTTCTTCTAGTGCTGATGGAACATTGCACCCACTGGATACGATGTGAGGAGCCATTATCTTTATGATCTCTTTATTATCTTTGTGATGGTTGTAAAACAACATCATCCATTCTCTTCCTTGTTCTGCTAATTTGTGCATTGGAGCTGAAATAAAAATCACCAAGAATAATTTTTGCAAAAACTGGACTAATAATACTTAAGTATTGTTAACTGTTCTTGAGCATTATTTGTTTAGTAACAAATTACAGTAAACCCTCATTATTACAGACCTCTTTATGACGGATTTAGGTTATAGTGGGCTGTTTCTTTAAGAACATGGGCTGCTAGTTATACTGTGGAGGCTATTAAAATGGACAAGACATTGAAATTGACCAGGCATTGAAATTGACCAGGCATTGAAATTGACAAGCAGTTGCTTTGGTTTACACTTAACTCCATTGGACAATGTAACAAACAGCCTTTGGTATTTTTGGCTTGCAGTAGCAAAAATACATTTTAACTGTTAAAAAGAACTTTGCATTTGAAAACAACTCGTTAAGTGACGGTTAGGTGGTTGGAGTGAATCCCCCTACTCGGTTATAGCGGACAATCGGCAATAACGGATACATTCTTCCCATTATAATGAGGGTTTACAGTAGCTACATCTTTTTAGATCTGCCTCCTTTGTTTTGTTGAGGTGGTTTGCTTGCAGCTAGATGACTGCACCACCATTGAGGCAATATTCCCATTTCCATTTCAATCTTTGAAGTAGTAAGGTGAAGTGATTGCATATTGCAAGCGCAGAGGAATTAAAAATGAATGTCTTAGTTGTCCACAGCTCGCAAACGTCTGCTGAGCTTATATTTATGTTGACCATGCAGAAAGTGTTCTCCTTTTGCCTTTATGCAAAGGGAAAGTTATCAAAGAAGGTGAGCTCTTGCGGCAGATGAGAGGAATAAATTTGGCTGCTCTGCATGGTGCCGTAGTGGTAGAGCTGCTGCCTTACAGCGCCAGAGACTTGGTTTCGATCCTGACTGCGGGTGCTGTCTGTCCTGAGATTGTACGTTCTCCCCGTGACCGCATGGGTTTTATCCGAGATCTTCGGTTTTCCCCTCACACTCCAAAGATGTACAGGCTTTGTAGACTAATTGGCTTGGTTATAAATGTGAAATTGTCTCTCGTGTGTGTAGGGGTGCGTTGGTGTGCGGGGACCGCTGGTCGTTGCGGGCTCGGTGGGCCGAAGGGCCTGTTTCTGCGCTGTATCTTTAAACTAAACTAAACTATCAGTATCATCATACTAAAGATAGATTAGTGGCTCAGCACTAGGAACGTGTTGTTATGGCAGAGTAACACTATAGGGCTTCTCTGGAGACTAGGATCTGTACTTGATGCATTGGTGCAACACATTGGTGCAAGTGAAAATAATATCTGTCCAACTCCATGAAATGATTCTCATCATCGTCGGTCACTCGAACCGCGTATGGCTGTCCTCTTATGGAGGACGCCTGTGAGTGACTTGGTTTAATGTTGGGAGATTGGTGCACAGACAGCCACCACACGGTCCTTGACAGACCTGGGTCAGGATCCAGTGGCATGGAATCCTGCTGCAGCCTTCATCCGCCTTCCCAGCCGTTGTGACGCTCCACTAAGGTCAGCCATCATCCTTCGCCTGTTCCACCGTTGAGGTCTTGGTTGGATTGCTCTTTGTCAGAGACCTCCTCCTCGACCTTATCGCCATGGGTGACCCAACCCAGGAGCATTGGTCCAGACAGCATCGCTCTCAGGATCTCAGGATCACACAAGCTTCTCTACCACGGCAAGGTGACAATCCACGGAGAAGAAATTATTCTGAACACCTATCAAATAGGATAACACGGCTGAATCTAGTTTCTTCAAATTGAAAGATGAGAAGTAATTTAAAATCTGCAGTAAGGTGGTGACATCTGCAGCTCTGGACATCCAAAAGTAGTTTGCAGTCCTGATGTGTAGGAAGGAATTGCAGATACTGGTTTATATTGAAGATAGACACATAATGCTGGAGTAACTCAGCTGGTCGGACAGAATCTCTGGATAAAAGGAGTAGGTGACGTTTCGGGTCGAGACCCTTCTTCAGACTGAGAGTCAGGAGAGAGGGAAACTAGAGGCATGAAAAAGTTCAGAACAAATCAGAGCCAGCACCGATGGCAAAGAAAAGGTGGAGACCACAATGGACCATTGTTGGCAGTGGAAGAGGTGATAATGGAGGGATATGAACAGTGAAACTAGCAGGACGTGTAGGATCTGGGACCCATTCCTTCTCTCCAGAGATGCTGCCTAATGCACTGAGTTAAGGCCTGTCCCACTAGGGCATCATTTGCACGACATCCTAAAAATTGGTTGGTGTGTCGTGATGCGCGCGTGACTAGCGCATGGTGAGGCGTGGTGGCGTATGCAGTGACACGCAGTAACGCGCGATGCCCCAGGATTTCGGTGTGTTCAAAATCTTTGCGCGCCACCTGCGTGAAGTATCCCTTGCGTACGCTGATGTACTGACGGCGTACGCTGACGCACGAACATTGCCAATGCTCATTTATCATGCTCCACTGTGCATCAATGTCCGTAACCATGCGCCACCCGTACGCCATCGGCGTGCCATTTGCACGTCAATTGAGCGCTGCACCACTAGACCACTCGGGTATAAGGCGCACGTAATTTTGAAGGCGCACCATTTTTCACTGGGAAAATCCTTGCCACGGAGATCGGAGTAAGTTCGAACGACATTGCAATGGCTCCCAAAAGAAGCAAGGCCCTCGAGCACTTGGCATGCGATTGTCATACTGCTAGTCACTACCGGCCTGTCGCGTAAATAAAGTGCAAATGACGCCCAAGTGGGACAGGCCCTTTACTCCAGCATTTCGTGTCCATCTTTGTTGTAAACCAGCATCTGCAGTTCCTTCCTACTCATCACACTGCTTATTCCATGAGCTTCACACGAACAAGGAATTTAATTGCACCGCCTTGTAAATAATGATAAAATGCTCAGAATCTGAATAGGGGAGGATTAAAAAGAGCCTAAATAACTAATAATCAGCCAGTAAAATATAGAGTTCAATTTCATTAGTCAATAGTGTTTAATTGTTATATGTATCGACAATAGAACAATTAAATTCTTACCTGTACAGCGCTCTAGGCCTGTAACACAATACACATTGATAATGTATAATAATCATAAATTCAATAAATTAATAACCCCAATGCCAGTGCACCAAAAAATGCTTGGAATTCCTTCCTGAAATCAAAGATCTGTTCATCTGTTAGTGTTGTGCAGTATTGAACTTCAGCAGTGATTTGCAATTCTAATTAATATTGAGCAGGTGGAAATAACTGATACTGAGCAGTTTAAAAGACACCTGTACGGGTACACGGAAAGGAAAGGTTTGGAGGGGAATGTAGCAATGTTACAAAATGTTGAGATTTTAAAAATCAAGTCTGCAATTTATCCCACCAGATAGAGCATAAAAAGAAGTTTAATTTGACACCTAATTCACTTTCATATCTTCAGTATTAAAAATGTTATGGCCATTTTCATACTCTGAAATTGGCATCTTGTTCCCCATTGCCTTTCCATTGACTTAAAACAAAAACTGTGATCAAGGACAGTTAAAAGCCCATAATTTTCTTAAAAATTAAGAGAACTCAATGAAATTGTCAGTTATTATAGATTGTAGCATTCTGAAACAAATATGAAACAATCTTACTTGGATGACCTAAAATTAAAGCATAGAATTAGTTAGGTATCTAATTGTAGCTAATCACAAAATTCAATTACTAGATCTAAACATCTTTCCATTTCTTAAGAAATGAGATAAACATTTTAAAATTGCCTAAGTATCCAAATAACATTCACACAATTATCCACAATATAACATGATTTTTAAATCTCATTTTCATGAATTTATAGGCCAAATGGAAGGAATTTAGTGTTTAATGCCTGTAAATTAATGGCCATTTAAATCAACTTGCGAGTGGGTTTTAGTAGAATGCGGTGGATTGGAACGTTGTGATTTGCGGTGAAGTCGGTATGAAAAATACTGGTGGTTCATACATTTTTTTTGTCCCCTTTTCGCAACATGAAAATGTGATTAAACGCTTCCTAAGAACCACGTTTTTATATAAAAATAAACGGTGTACCTTCTTTTATCGCCTACGTTAGGTCCGTTCTGCTGTCGGCGCTCACAGCTTTTGAAGATGATTTTTAAACTACTCTAGTTAATAAATAATCTAGCCTAGTTTAAAAATAGCTTCATGAATGAAATGTCGGAGCGATTTCTCTTTAGCGACAAAATCGCCCGACATGGATCGATTTGGACTGTCCAGGGTAAAACGGCATTTTAAACTGCCCCCCCCCCCCCTCTGAAAGGCGCCAAAGTCACGCACACGGGGAGCGGCAGAAGTGCAGCAACGCTAAAGGTAGGTATTGTAACATACCTAGGGAATAGGCCAAACATGAGTGAATGGGATAAGCTTAGATGGGGCATTTTGGTCGGCATGGACGAGATGGGCTGAAGGGCCTGTTTCTGTGCTGTACGACTCTCTATGATGTGAAGAAAAAGTGAGATACTTTTGCTTCCTTGATAGAATACCAGCTGTGTTTAGTTTAGAGATACAGCACGGAAACAGGCCCTTCGGCCCACCAAGTCTGCGCTGGGCAGCGGTCACCCCATACACTAGCACTATCCCACGCACTAGGGACAATTTAAAATTGTTACTCAAGCCAATCAACCTACAAACCTGTACGAGGAAACTCCGAGCATCTGGAGAATACCCACACGGTCAGGCGGGGAACGTACAAACTCCTTACAGACAGTAGTCCTGCAGTCAGGCTCGAACCCAGGTCACTGGCGCTGTAAGGCAGCAACTCTACCGCTGCGCCACCTTGTCGCAATCTAACAATAATGAATAACTTCAAAAACAAGTACCTCAAAAAATCTCAAGACTAAATAATAATGTATAACTATTCTCAAGACTAAATAACTAAGTATAACCTTGTCTTATGATTGTTTTTAAAACTGAAATAAAAATCTTTGTCAAAAAGTAAGGAATGTTCCATGGTTAGGTGGGTGCCTGGTGTGGGATTATGCTCTTCAGATCAGGAAGATCTCAGGTATGAACCTAATCCCATGTTGTGAAAGTTTCTAAGAAATGCTCAGCTTCTTCGTGTTACCATCAGAATTAAGGGGAGGGATGCGTCAGATAGTATGTAGTATGTCACATCCACAATCCTCCCAACTAATCACTATTCAGTGAGTTGTGCTGAACCCGGAACAGCTCTGTCCAAGAATGCAAGAAATTGAATTGAATTGAATTTCCTTTATTGTCATTCAAACCTAAGTTTGAACGAAATTACGTACCATGCAGTCATGACAGCAAAAAGCAACAAAACACACAATAAACACAATTTAGTCAAGTCAAACAAACTTTATTGTCACAAAAAGCTGGAGAAACTCAGCGGGTGCAGCAGCATCTAAGGAGCGAAGGAGATAGGCGACGTTTCGGGTCGAGACCCTTCTTCAGTCTGAAGAAGGGTCTCGACCCGAAACGTCGCCTATCTCCTTCGCTCCTTAGATGCTGCTGCACCCGCTGAGTTTCTCCAGCTTTTTGTGTAACCCTCGATTCTCCAGCATCTGCAGTTCCTTCTTTAAAACTTTATTGTCATTTAGAAATACATCGATATATGCAGTTCCAAATGAAATTCCGTTGCATTTGGCTCCCTGTGCAACATGATAATTGACAGAAGGATAAAATGGATTAAAAAGGATAAATAGACAATGGTGGCAGCCCATTACATGGCATTCAGGAGTCTGATGGCTCGTGGGAAGAAGCTTTTGCAGAACCTTGATGTTCTGCTCCTTATGCTACGATATATTTTGCCGGAGGGCAGCAGAGTGAACAGTCCGTGATGGAGATGTGTGGGGTCTTTTATAATACTGCTGGCCTTAGACACGCACTGTTTGGTCGCAATATCCCCGATTGAGGGGAGAGAGGTCCCGATGATTTTTTCCGCTGTCCGTTGTGTTCCGTTAACACAAACATTTCCAGGCACCCCCGCAATGTGATGGAAGGCAAAAAGTCTTATCTCTTCCTTGCTGGTTCTCCCGCTGCGTCGAGGCGATCGAGGCTCTCGAAGTTGAAGCCCCGCCGGATGATGGTAAATCCCGCTGCCGATTTTAAGCTCCGCAAACGGGCCGATTCAAACTCCGCGATTCGCGACGGACGAAGCTGCTACTCTCCAGGCCAGCGGACAAAGCTGCCGTTTCGCGAGCTCCCGACAATCGGACAGCAACCAGGGAACTGCGAGCTCCCGATGTTACCGTCCACAGGGCTCGCGGCCCAAGCATCCGAAGCTCCGAAGTCAGGTTGCAGCCACAGCGCCACCACAGCCTCCGAACTCAGCCAGCTCCGCGATAGTGGATCCACAGGCTCTCCCACTGGTGCCCCAAGGTCGATTCCAGTTGGAGGTCGCCAGCTCCACCATATTAGGCCTCAGCGCAGACGGAGACGGAGACGGAGATACGACGAGGATCCCCATTGAAGGAAGAGATTTAAAAAATGTTTCCCCCACATACACAACTAAAAATAGACTAAAAGGAAAAAGGAAACAACCTTATTATATGAAATTGCAGAGAATGGACACAGCCCATACTATCCCTACCATTGACTCCATCTACACGTCACGCTGCCTCGGCAAGGCCACCAGCATAACCAAGGACCAGTCTCACCCTGGCCACTCCTTCTCCCCTCTCCCATCAGGCACGAGGTACAGAAGTGTGAAAACGCACACCTCCAGATTCAGGGGCAGTTTCCTCCCAGCTGTTATCAGGCAACTGAACCATTCTGAGCGACTACCTACTGCATCAGAGACCTTTGAACTATCTTTAACAGGAGACCGAGCCCCGGATTTGATCCTGACTTCGAGTGCTGTCTGTGGGGAGTTTGTACATTTTCCCTGGGCTGTCTGGGTGCTGTGGTTTCCTCCAAAGACATGCAGGTCTGTAGGTTAATTGGCTTCGGTAAATTGTCCCTAATACGTAGGAGAGAACTACGGGTGATCGATGGTTGTCCTGAGACGGTGCACCAAAGGGCCTGTTTCCATGCCGTTTCACTAAACCAAACTCAGAAGCAAAATAAACCGAAGGGAATAACTCAAGAGTTAATCATCACCAATGACAAAACAAATTGGATAGAGGAGTGGAGGTCAGATGCACAAAGGCAAACCAAATAAGATGTAACCTACTACCAAAATCAATCCCCATCAACACCAAGGGGAAACAAATGTTCAATGAATATTCCTCCTCGTAACAGTTTGGCACTCGTATTAGCTCTAGATCTGAATATTACAGCAGTAAGGTATCACACGATATGTAGTGTCTGCTGGGAATGAATGGTCTACATAAAAAAATAATAGCATCTTGCGAGCAAAATGAATCCAATCAACATTATATGAAAAGGGAAATCAAGTGTTTTGGGCAGTGGATGAGAAAGGAGAATCGGATATCGGCGGTGTAAATCTGATCAAGTCCGATTAACTCTACATGGGATGAGAGGGGATCTTACAGACAATAGACAATAGGTGCAGGAGTAGGCCATTCGGCTCCTCGAGCCAGCACTGCCATTCAATATGATCATGGCTGATCATCCCCAATCAGTACCCCTTCTCCCCATATCCCCTGACTCCGCTATTTTTAAGAGCCATTTCTAGCTCTCTCTTGAAAGCATCCAGAGAACCTGCCTCCACCGTCCTCTGAGGCAGAGAATTCCACAGACTCACAACTCTCTGTGAGAAAAAGTGTTTCCTCGTCTCCGTTCTAAATGGCTTACTCCTTATTCTTAATATCTTCCAGAAACATATCTTATAGAAACATATACAATTCTTAAAGAATTGGATAGGCTTGATGCAGGAAAAATGTTCCTGATGTTTGGGGAACCCAGAACCAAGGAGTCACGGTTTAAGAATAAGGGGAGACCATTTAGGACTGAGTTGAGGAAACACTTTTTCACGCAGAGAGTTGTGAATCTGTGTGGTTCTCTGCCACAGAAGGCAGTGGAGGCTAATTTACTGGATGGTTTCAAGAGATAGTTTGAAAAAAGCTCTTAGGGCTAACGGAATCCAGGAATATGGGGAGAAAGCAGGAACGGGGGTACTGATTTTAGATATCAGCCATGGTCATATTGAATGGCAGTGCTGGCTCAAAGGGCCGAATGGCCTATTCCTGCATCTATTTTTATGTTTATGTAAAGATAGTTCAAATGTCTCCAATTAGGTAAATGAGAGGTCAGGATTGTCCTCCAACTGAGAAGAGCTAGCTGATAACAGCTGGGGGAAAAAAAAGGATTTAAAAATTGGACTGGATTAGATGGTGCATCTAGGTCAGCAGAGACGTTAGGCCAAGGGTCCTTGAATAAATTTAGTTCTCATAGTTTAAGATATTAACAGATATGTTCAGGTTCATGTTATAGGAGCAGAATTAGGCCATTCGGCCCATCAAGTCTACTCCACCATTCAATCATAACTGATCTATCTCTCCCTCCTAACCCCATTCTTCTGCCTTCTCCCCATAACCCCGACACCCACACTAATCAAGAATCTTTCTATCACTGCCTTAAAAAATATCCATTGACCTGGCCTCCACAGCCTTCTGCGGCAATGAATTCCACAGATTCAACACACTTTGACCAAAGACATTCCACCTCATCTCCTTCCTAAAGGAACATCCTTTAATTCTGAGACTATGACCTCTCGTCCTAGACTCTCCTCCTAGTGGAAATATCCTCTCCTCATCCACTCTATCCATGCCTATGGGGAGGAAGCAGGACACAGGGTACAACATTTGGATGGAACCAGAATCATACTTAATGGTGGAATTAGATTAGATTAGATTAGATTAGATTAGATTAGACAAAGAAATGAATAGCTACGAGATCAAAACCTTTTATTTTACAGAAGGATTGTGAGGTGAGACGGGAATGGTTTATTTTAATGCTGTGATGACAATTTAATTTGGCCTAGTCATAGAACTTTGTGAATTGTCATTATGGATGCTTTGTACTGATAGCATCAGCTTCTGCACTTGGAAACGCACGGTTCACTTGATTTGACCTTGGCTATAAAATCAATATGGGATAACGCTCAGAGATTCAAAACTGTTTACTTGGCAATATGAACCCTTTGTTTATTTTAGCAGGGTAGCTCTTGGTCTTTGAGAGACAATAGCTATTATTACTTCATACACAATTGATTAGCCGATGAATACACCAGAAAATCTGCTGGATTCTTTGAATTTGAGATTTTCGACTTATAGACACGAATAGTGAAAGACTAGGATAAAGTGGATGTGGAGAGGATGTTTCCACTCGTGGGGGAGTCTAGGACCAGAGGTACATAGCCTTAGAATTAAATTATGTTCCTTTAGGAAGGAGATGAGGAGGAATATCTTTAGTCGCAGGGTGGTGAATCTGTGGAATTCTTTGCCCCAGAAGGCTGTGGAGGCCAAGTCAGCGGATATATTTAAAGCAGAGATTGATAGATTCTTGATTGCTAAGGGTGTCTGGGGTTATGGGGCGAAGGCAGGAGAATGTGGTTAGGAGGGAGAGATAGAAATAAAGAATCTAATCTAATCTAATCTAATCTAATCTAGATCAGCCATGATTGAATGGCGAAATAGATTTAATGGGCCGAATAGCCTAATTCTGCTCATATCACTTATAACCTTATGACACCTCTATATATATGAACGAGCTCCGGTATTATTATTAAATTCAGAAGTCCAACGTGTTTGACTATGTTAATTCCTATGAACAACAGAACAAGCTGTTTTTCTCTCTCTCCATTTTCATTATGTTCTTTCTTATCATTCTTATGTGCTTTTGATGCCATTCATTACAATACCGTGGCGATATGATCCCCACATTGAGTAACTTTTATGTTTTCTGACTATGTTTAGTTTAGTTTAGAGATACAGTGCTGAAATGGGCCCTTCAGGCCATCGAGTCCGTGCCGATCAGCGATACACTAAATGGCCTGTCCCATTTGGGCGTCATTTGCACGTCACGCAGGGGGTGCACAAAAAATGTTGTGAATCCCAGAATCCTGGGTGGCCGCACGTGACCGCGCGTCACTGCCTATGCCACCACGCGCCATGAGCGCGTAATGCACGACATGCGCGCATCACGAACGTGTCACAACGCGCACGTCGTGCGTCATGACGCGTAAATGATGTCGCGCAAATGACGCCCAGGTGGGACAGGCCCTTAACACTATCCTACACAATTTACAATTATCTTGCTGCAGCCAATTGACGTACAAACCTGTACATCTTTGGATTGTGGGAGGAAACTGGAGCACCCGGGGAAAACCCATGCAGGTCACGGGGAGAACGTACAACCTTAGGACCAACAGCATCCGTGGTCAGGATGGAACCCGGGTCTCTGGCGCTCTAAGGCAGTAACTCTACCACCGTGCCAACATGTCCGTGTTTTGCGGACAAAATTATGTACATCTGGAAAAATGGAACCAGTTTGTTACCCAGAACAGCTTGTACTGCGTAATCAGCTTTCTCAGGCAGTGTTACACAAAAAGCTGGAGAAACTCAGCGGGTGCAGCAGCATCTAAGGAGCGAAGAAGATAGGCGACGTTTCGGGTCGAGACCCTCTTCCCCCTTTCTCAGGCAGTGTACTTGTTTATGAAACTAAAGAATGCAAACTTTGCATTATGTAATTGATTACAAATTAGTTAGTTCGGAATAAATCATGTTAAATTATTACGGTTAATGGCTATATTACGGACATTATTTTCAATATAATACATTTCACTAGAATTGGTGTTTGATAAAGTTTAAGCAATTTAACTGTCATAACAGTTGACACACTGTGCCAAAGATGCATATGCTACATCAAATTATAATTTCTTCCCACCTATTAGACAATTGAACCATCTTACCACAACTAGAGAGCAGTCCTGAACTACTATCTACTGCATCGCAGACCCTCGGACTATCTTTGTTTGGACTTTACTGGCTTTATCTTGCACTAAACGTTTATTCCCTTATCATGTATCTTGCACACTGTGGATGGCTCGATTGTAATCATGTATTGTCTTTTCGCTGCCTGGAAAGCGCGCAACAAAAGCTTTTCACTGCATCTGTGACAATAAACTAAACTAAACTAAGATTCATAGCCAAAAGAAAGTTATCTTGTCAAAGTGTCCTTGTGATATATTGTACTGTTGGTGGCAGACAGTGCATTTATCTTTGTGTCTTACTAAATAATGATCCTTTTTCTACTGCTCTTGAAGAAATGCCAGGCAAAACCTTTAGTTTTTAGTTTAGTTTAGAGGTACAGCACGGAAACAGGTCGAACAGCGATCTCTGCACATTAACGCTACCCTCTATATATACACATATGCGCGCACACACACACGCACACACGCACGCACACACACACACACCAATTTTACACTTATGCCAAGCCAATTAACCTACAAACTTGTACGCCTTTGGAATGTGGGAGGAAACTGAAGATCTTGGAGAAAACCCATGCAGGTCACGGGGGAGAACGTACAAACTCCGTACGGACAACACCCATAGTCGGGATCAAACCCGGGTCTCGGGCGCTGTAAGGCAGCAACTCTACCGCGGTGCCACTGTGCCGGTCTACCTTATAGTTTTAGTAATCGTGGATCTGTAGCATTTAAAACATATCGAACTTTGAGAATGCTGTAAATCATAGAATGGTCGTGGATGCGGAAACAGATGCTGACCATGTTGGAGCATTAAGGTGGAGCAAGTGGATATCTTAGAAGGTTATTGTTGAGTTAAGTGCCAGAAATATTCTGATCTAAAGGAAGGGAATTTTGTGCAAAAAAACTAAAGTTTTATTATTGATATACAAGCTGCTCCAATTCCTCATGTCAACAATAATATCATCAGGTAACAGTAAAATGCCAAGAAAATCTTAGAGATATACAGCGCGGAAACAAGTCATCCATGTTGACCAAGATGCCTATGCGATATGGTCTTATTGCCTGGATTTGACCAATACTCTTTTATCCTTTTCACACCATCATAACACATGGCAAATTAGATTTGATGGGCTGAATGGCCTAATTCTGCTCCTATCTCTTATGAACAGGAAACTAGTTGACACTGAAGTATTTTTGCTAGATTTTTGGCCAAATCTCTGCCTTCATGGATCAAACTGATTAATAAGTGGGATTTTTGAATATGTTAGTGCATTTGTTAAGACTTGGCCAATTCCATTACTTCAACTTCCGAGTGCACAGTATATTGTAGGTTCCTGAACAGATGGCCAGACTGAATGATTTAATAAGCCACTACAAGCCTTATTTTCAAAATTTATCTGTTAACAGAAGGCTTGGGCTATTTTTGCTTGTCGTGTGCATTTTGTGGGTTGATGACTATAATCTTTGATTCCTCACTGCAGACTCTTACCAACTTGATATACACTGCGGAGTGGGACTTTGAGAGCAGTTCCCCAACATAGGAGTCTTAGGAAATGTTGGGCCACTTGCAGCGAGTAGAAGCAGATGTTCTAAAGCACAAGTGCATAATCGTAAAGATTTGGAGATACAGGGAACTGCAGATGCTGCAATCTTAAGCAAGATGCAGAGTGCTAGAATGAGGTCTTGCAGGTCGGGCAGCACCTGTGGAGGGAATGGACGGGTGCCATTTTAGTTCAGGACTCTTCCTGCAGACGAGTTTAGTTTGGAGATACAGTGCGGAAACAGGACCTTCGGCCCAACCCAAGTCTGCGCCGACCAGCGATCCCCGCACATTAACACTATCCTACACCCACTAGGGACAATTTTTACATTTACCAAGTCAATTAACCTACAAACCTGTTTGTCTTTGGAGTGTGGGAGCAAAACCGAAGATCTCAGAGAAAACCTACGCAGATCTAGCAAAACACTAAGTGCTGAAGTAACTCGGCAGGTCTGGCAACATTTGTTGGAGAGAATATGAAGAAGGCTGCTGACCCAAAACGTCACCTTTCCGTTTCTTGCAGTGATGCTGCCTGATCTGCTGAGTTACTCCAGCACTTTGTGTTGAACTTAAAAATTGAATGATTTGTATTGGAAGTGCAGGAATGAAAGGAGTGTCAGTGCACTGTGTTCAAATGCATGTCCCTATAGATGAACAGTCAATAATGCAAAATAATTCATTTTACATTAGATACAAACTGCACTTTGAAAACACTTTTAAAAAAATCCATACAGGTAGCTTTTAATGCATCTTGTCTGCATATTGCTTAGAAGACACAGCCTGACATAACTCTCACAATATTCAAATAATCCGATCTAAATTGGAGGTCAAAGTTTGTAAACATCTTCTAATGTTTAGTTTCAGTTTAGGGATACAGCGTGAAAATAGGCCCTCTTGGCCCGTGTCCTCCCCACCGACCAGCGATTCCCGTTCACTAGCACAATCCTACACAAGAGGGACAATTTACAATTTATACTGAATCCAATTAACGAGCAAACCTGTACGTCTTTGGAGTGTGGAAGGAAACCGGAACGCCCGGAGAAAAGCTACGATGCTCACGGGGAGAAGATACAAACTCCCTCCAGACAACACCCGTAGTCAGGATCGAACCTGGGTCTGTGGCGCTGGGAGGCTTAAAAAAAAAAATGGCACTATTTCAACGAAGACTTTGGACTTTGCTGGAATAGTGTTTGTAATCTCCCTACACAAACCCAATGTCATAAATACTTGTACTTGCTCTGGAAGGTTTGAAAGGGTAAGGTTTCACATAAACCCACTAAACCCCAGTAGCAGAATAGAACTGCCCATCGTCATTGGAATTATCATTAGAGACGGATCCATCGTAAAACGTCTTGCCTCTGAACCATGTTATTACAACCAAGTAATGGTTGGTTATGATGTCAGCTCCAGATTAGTTTATTGTCACATGTACCGAGGTACAGTGAGAAGCTTTTTGTTGCGTGCTATCCAGTCAGCGAAAAGACAATACTTGATTACAATCGAGACATCCACAGAGTACAGATCCATGATAACGTTTAGTGCAAGGTAAAGCCATCAAAGTCCAATCAAGTATAGTCCGAGGATCACCAATGAGGTGGATAGTAGTTCAGGTCTGCTCTCTTACCAAAGTCAATAGACAATAGGTGCAGGAGTAGGCCATTCGGCCCTTCGAGCCAGCACCGCCAGGTCGAATGCTGTCTGTTGGCCAGTGAAGATTTGAGGAAGTGACGTGTTAACAGATGTGAATTCAGTGATTGCAGGAATTATACAATAAGGTCATTCTGTAACACAAACACCTCAACTAAAATTTATGTGGGTTGGCCAAAGCTTATGTAAAGTAAGATAGGAGTTTTTGACATCGTGAGGTATTGATCTGAAGCGATTCTTAAAATTAAATGCCACTGTTATCTTGTATATTAGAGGGTCTATTGAGCCATAGAGTTATACATCATGGAAACAGGTACTTGGGACCAAGATGCCCCATCCACGCTCATCCAACCTGCCCCCGTTTGACCCGTATCACTCTAAAGCATTTGGATAAACAGGGTCTGATAAGGAACAGGATTTGGATGGATTTGTGCCTGGAAGGTCATGTTTGACAAACCTCCTTCAATTTTTTGAAGAGGTTACTAGGGAAATTGATGAGGGTGAAGCAGTGGATGTTGTCTATATGGATTTCAGTATGGCCTTTGACAAGGTTCCCCATGGAAGGTTGGTTAAGAAGGTTTAATCTGTGGGTGTTAATGGCGGAGTAGCAAGATGGATTCAACAGTGGCTGAATGGGATATGCCAGAGAGTAATGGTGGATGGCTGTTTGTCAGGTTGGAAGCCGGTGACCAGTGGGGTGCCTCAGGGATCTGTGTTGGATCCACTGTTGTTTGTCATGTACATCAATGATCTGGATGATGGGGTGGAAAAGTGGATAAGTAAGTATGCAGATGATACTAAGATAGGTGGTGTTGTGGATAATTAAGTCGATTTTCAAAGTCTATAGAGAGATTTGGGCCATTTGGAAAAGTGGGCTGAAAGATGGCAGATGGAGTTTAATGCTGATAAGTGTGAAGTGCGACATCTTGGCAGGACAAATCAAAATAGGACGTACATGGTAAATGGTAGGGAATTGAGGAATGCTGTGGAACAGAGGGATCTAGGAATAACTGTGCATAGTTTCCTGAAGGTGGAATCGCATGTAGATAGGGTGGTAAAGAAAGCTTTTGGTGTGCTGGCCTTTATAAATCAGAGCATTGAATATAGGAGTAGGGAAGTAATGTTAAAATTGTACAAGGCATTGGTGAGACCAATTCTGGATATGGTGCACAATTTTGGTCGCCTAATTATGACATTCTTAGTTCCAGCAACTAAGTTACAGAGAAAGGTTGAACAAGTTAGGTCTTTATTCTTTGGAGCGCAGAAGGTTAAGGGGGGACTTGATTGAGGTCTTTAAAATGATGAAAGGGATAGACAGAGTTGACGTGGATAAGCTTTTCCCATTGAGGGTAGGGAAGATTCTAACAAGAGGGCATGACATGAGAATTAAGGGACAGAAGTTTAGGGGTAACATGAGGGGGAACTTCTTTACTCAGAGAGTGGTGGCTGTGTGGAATGATCTTCCAGCAGAAGTGGTGGAAGCAGGATCGATTTTAACATTTAAAAGTAAAGTGAATAGGTATATGGACGGGAAGGGAATGCAGGGGTATGGTCTGAGTGCAGGTAGATGGGACTAGGGGAAAATAAATGTTCAGCATGGACTGGAAGGGCCGAGAAGGCCTGTTTCCGTGCTGTAATTGTTATACGGTTATATGGTTAAAGTTTTCCTATTTCAATGTCTTGCAGCTTGTTCCATACACTTGCCACCCTCTGCGTGGAAAAAGTTGCCCCTCAGGTTCATCTTTCCTCTCTCATCTTAATCCATTCTTGGTTCTCCTGTTCTGAGTAAAGACTCTGTAATCTGCTGTATCTATTCCCCTCATGTTCTTGTACTCCTCCGTAAGATCACCCACATCCTCCTGTGCTCCAAGGAGTAAAGTCCGAGCCCAGGTGTTCATGCCCTGGTATATCTCTAACTTCTATTCGTAAACTCTATGTCGAAGTTCAGTTGAGTTCAGTCCATCTTTGTCTGCAGTGTGCTATCAACGATGCAGTATGTTTATTCTGAGTATCCTCATATTTTCATATAAATTTGTGAGTGGATTCTACTAAACTGGGCAACAAGCACGGTGGCACAGCGGTAGAGTTGCTGCCTTACAGCACCAGAGTCCCGAGTTTGATCCTGACTACGGATGATCCCCGTGACCTACGTTTTCTCTGGGATCTCCGGTTTCCTCCCACACTCCAAAGACACACAAGCTTGTAGGTTAATTGGCTTGGTATAATTGGAAATTGCCCTTAGTGTGTGTTAGATAGTGTAATTACAATACAATACCGTTTATTGTCATTTGAACCTCATTGAGGTTCAAACGAAATTTAGTTTCTGCAGTCATACAAACAAGAAAAGAACCAAGACACAACACAATTTACACAAACATCCACCACAGTGAATCTCCTCCTCACTGTGATGGACGGCAAAGTCTTCCTCTGTGTTCCTAATTGCGGACTCGATGGGCCGAAAGGCCTGTTCCCGCGCTGCATCTCAGTTTAAACTCAACTACACTGATTTTACAGGATGTGGCTATTGAACATGAACAAGCTGTGAGGGGTACGCTTGGCTTGTGTGAAGTATCCTCTGGCTACAGTGATCAATAAATGTTTAACTTTAAAACAAAGTTAAATCAAATTACTGAAAATCTTAAGCAAAAGGTTTAAAATTAATCCTGCACAAATTGAAAAGAGAAATAAAATTTGTACTTTAAAGAACATCGGGCATCTAAAAGTCTGCAACGGCATTGAAGTGCTTTTGAAGTGTAATTGTGTACGATGTGTGGAGAATGCTCATTGAGACAGCGATGAGATGATGAGCAGGCTTGAGGCACTTGGTAATGTTGATTGTAGCGAAAATATAGACAAAGAAACTGAATATAAATTCTCTGTTTTTCTTAATTGGAATGCCATTGGGTCTTTAACATCTAGTCAAGGACCAATATCTGGCTTTGGTTTAGAGATACAGCATGGAAATAGGCCCTTCGGCCCACCGAGTCCATGTGGACCAATGATCATCCGTACATTAGGTTCTTTCCATCACCCGAATTCTGCTCCTGGGAACTTATAAACTTGTACTCTCAGCCTCTGGAGGAGAACCGGAATGTGCAACCTTTTACCCTGCGTGTAACTGTTTCCGAGCCTGGTGGTGGGGGCCTTCACGCTTTTGTACCTCCTGCCTGATGGTAACAAGATGGAGGCATGTCCAGATGGTGGGGATTCCTTGATGGTGGATGATGGACCTTCTTGAGGGAGCTCCTCATATACTGAAGTCATACAGAGTACCATAGAAAAATAGGTGCAGGAGGAGGCCATTTGGCCCTTAGGGACAGACTCTTCTGCCCAATGTGTCCACGATGACCAACATGCCCTATCTACACTAGTCTCATCTGTCTGTCTTTGATCCATATCCCTCTGGGCCTATCCTATCCATGTACCTATCCAAATGTTTTCCTTTTACCCATTTCTTAAAAAAAAGCATAAGAATGTAAAGGATGTGCGCCAAATGCGGGAAGGTGAGACTAGTATAGATGAGGTATCTTGGTCAGTTTGGGCCGAGCGCCCTGTTTCCATGCTGTAGGACTCTAAGACTCTATGAGTCCAATATCATTTTGCACAAGGTAGACAAAAGTGCTGGAGAAACTCAGGGGGTGCGGCAACATCTATGGAGCGAAGGAAATAGACAACGTTTCGGGCCGAAACCCTTCAGTCTGAAGAAGGGTTTCAGCCCGAAACATTGCCTATTTGCTTCACTCCATAGATGCTGCCGCACCCCCTGAGTTTCCCCAGCACTTTTGTCTACCTGCGATTTTCCAGCATCTGCAGTTCCTTCTTGATCATTTTGCTACAACTAGACGATGGTTAAATGCAATTTGTCTTGGAAACCGTGCTTAATGGTCGAACTATTGTACATTCTAGTTAATTTATTTGCAATTATTTAGCGGTATCCCTGCTTTGTCCTGGCATTTACTCACATTTTTATGACATTTTCTGAAGCATTTTGAACAAGATGATTCAAATGATAACTACTTTGATCTTCCAGTTAAAACGTGGAAATAAATCAAATGTTTTTGCATATTACACAACTTCATTTCTCTTTTGTGCCATAGTACCCAAGACAGAAACGCTACTTGTTCACAACAGTCTACAGCATTTGATCTCATTCCTTTGAAACATGACATTAGGTTTTACATTCACCAAAGTGAGATTTAAGCTAAATTCAATTTCAGTAATACTGCGCAAAATGGTGGGCCTATTAGGAAGTGAACATGAAATGGAATATGGAGAGACATGGAACTGCAGATGCTGGTATACAAAAAGGGACACCAAGTGCTGGAGTAACTCTGCAGGTCAGGCAGCAACTCTGGAGAGCACAGAGGGTAGATGTTTTGGATCGAGACCCCTTTTTAGTTTAGAGATAAAGCACTGGGTCCTCACCGACCAGCGATCCCCGCACATTAACACTACCACACCGCCACTGGGGCCTATTTTTTAAATGTTTTTGCCAAGCCAATTAACCTACAAAACTGTAGGTCTTTGGAGGAAACCGAATATCTAAGAGAAAACCCACGTGGTCACGGGGAGAATGGACAAACGGCGTACAGACAAGCAGGAATCGAACCCAGGTCTCTGGTGCTGTAAGGCAGCAACTCTACTGCTGTGCCACCGAGCTGCCCTTCTCAGACTAATTGTGGTGGGAGGGGGAATGAAAAGCTGGAAGAGTGGAGGCACAGGACAGTCTGGTGAGTGATAGGTGGATACAGCGAAGGGGGTCTTTGATTGTCAAATGGTAGGACAAAAGCCAGAGGTGAAAATATGAGAAGTGTGTGATATAGAATAGAATATAGAATAGAATAGTTTCTTTATTGTCATTGTAACATGAACCATGTACAACGAAATTTAAAAATGTCAACCAGTCAGTGCAACATTCAAACCATAAAAGCTAACGATACATGCAAGGTAAAATGTTAAAAAAGATAAACAACTAAAATAAATATGAAATATGAAAATAGCACGCATAAACACCCAACCCTACATCCTTCTGTCGATTTCACAGTGTACCAACCACAGTCCCTTAGTCCCCGCGTTCCTTGGCGGCTACATTTAGTGCCTTTATAGCAGTGGGGTAAAAACTGTCTTTAAGTCTGTTTGTCCTTGTCCTTGTAGATCTGTACTGTCTGCCTGACGGCAACAGTTCAAACAGGGAGTGTCCGGGGTGGGAAATGTCCTTTATAATATTCTGGGATGTTTTGATGCAGCGAGAACTGTGTAAGTCTTCCAAGGTAAGGAGAGTGCAGCCGACAATCCTCTGGGCGTTGTCAATGGCCCTCTGGAGCGCTTTCCTCTGAGCTGCTGTGCAGCTGGTGTACCACATGCATACACAGTATGTTAGGATGCTCTCAATGGAGCACCGATAAAAGGACAGCAGCAGTCTCTGTGTGATGTTATTCTTCCTGAGCACCCTCAGGAAGTGCAGTCTCTGCTGGACCTTTTTCAGCAGCGCAGAGGTGCTCACGCTCCACGTCAGGTCCTCCTCAATATGGATTCCCAGGAAGCGGAAATCCGCCACCCTCTCCACACAGTCCCCTCTGATGATTAGTGGTACCAGTTCTGTTTTGTTCTTCCTGAAGTCTATTATTATCTCCTTGGTCTTTAAGGTGTTCAGGAGCTGGTTATTTTCTCCACACCACACTGTCAGCTGCTCCACCTCATCCCGATAGGCGTACTCGTCCCCCCCGGAGATGAGCCCCACCACCGTAGTGTCATCTGCAAATTTGACAATGGTGTTGCTGTGATGGGCGGAGGTGCAGTCATGTGTGTAGATGGTGTAGAGCAGGGGGCTCAGCACACAGCCCTGTGGAGAGCCGGTACTGAGGCTGAGGGCCGTGGATGTGTGATGGCCCATTCTGACTCTCTGGCTGCGGCCCGACAGGAAGCTATTTATCCACATGCAGGTGGAGTGTGGAAGTCCCAAGTCCCCCAGTTTGTCCACCAATTTGTGGGGAAGGATAGTATTAAAAGCAGAGCTGTAGTCCACAAAGAGCATTCGCACATAGCTTCCCCGCTGCTCCAGGTGTGACAGTGCAGCATGGAGAGCTGTGGCTACAGCGTCCTCTGTAGATCTATTTGCTCTGTACGCAGACTGGTGGGGGTCAAAGCTTCGGGGCAGGAGTGATGTGATATGACCCCGGACCAGTTTTTCAAAGCACTTCATCACCACTGGTGTGATATAGAGAGAAGAGGTGTGAATTGTGAAACCAGTGGGAGTATAGGTGTAAGAGGACGAGAGGGTGGGGGAGGAGAGAAATGGATGTGAATCCAGGTGGAGCACAGAGGAGAGAGAGTAAGGGGGAGGGTTATTTGTAAGTAAATTATCTAAAATTAGAGAATACTATGTTCCTTAAAGTTGGAGAATTCAATGTTTCCTAAATGTTTGGAATTGATTATTCAGCTTTTTTATGATCTCAAAATATTGTTCAGATTAATGTGAAGATGATGACCTATTTGGTAGTCTGAGACATAACTAGATTATACCAATGGGCAGCAATTTTTATTGAATATAATCTAAAATTGAAACCATAACAAACCACAAATCTGCATCCATTTATCTGCCAACAATCCTTCACAAGTCAATTATTTTATACCTAAATTTATTTTCATTTTCTGTCTTCGTTACTCTCGTCAGATTTTTCCCAGCGGGAAGGTAGAAACATAGAAATATAGAAAATAGGTGCAGGAGTAGGCCATTCGGCCCTTCGAGCCTGCACCGCCATTCAATATGATCATGGCTGATCATCAAACTCAGTATCCTGTACCTGCCTTCTCTCCATACCATATCCCCTTAGCCACAAGGGCCACATCTAATTCCCACTTAAATATAGCCAATGAACTGGCCTCAACTACCTTCTGTTATACAGAATTCCAGAGATTCACCACTCCCTGTGTGAATTTTTTTTTCTCCTCTCGGTCCTACAAGACTTCCCCCTTATCCTTAAACTGTGACCCCTTGTTCTGGACTTCCCCAACATATGGACCAATCTTCCTGCATTTAGCCTGTTCAACCCCTTAAAATTTTTGTAAGTTTCTATAAGATCCCCCCTCAATCTTCTAAATTCTAGCGAGTACATGCCGAGTCTATCCAGTCTTTCTTCATATGAAAATCCTGACATCCCACGAATCAGTCTGGTGAACCTTCTCTGTACTCCCTCTATGGCAAGAATGTCTTTCCTCATCTTTAGACACAAAATGCTGGAGTAACTCAGCGGATCAGGCAGCATCTCCGGATAGAAGGAATGGGTGACGTTTGAGGTTGCGACCCTTCTTTAGACTGAACCTTGATTCAGTGTAACATCCTTGTCCACACTCCACCACTGTGGTTTCCCTCTGCCTGTGTGAGCTTGGTGTCGTTTTTAAAATGTTATTTCAAAATATTTGAGAAATAGATATATAAATATATACAATACATAGAAACATAGAAACTAGGTGCAGGAGTAGGTCATTCGGCCCTTCGAGCCTGCACTGCCATTCAATATGATCATGGCTGATCATCCAACTCAGTATCCCGTACCTGCCTTCTCTCCATACCCTCTGATCCCCTTAGCCACAAGGGCCACATCTAACTCCCTCTTAAATATAGCCAATGAACTGGCTTCAACTACCCTCTGTGGCAGAGAGTTCCAGAGACCCACCACTCTCTGTGTGAAAAAAGTCCTTCTCATCTCGGTCCGAAAGGATTTCCCCCTTATCCTTAAGCTGTGACCCCTTGTCCTGGACCTCCCCAACATCGGGAACAATCTTCCTGCATCTAGCCTGTCCAACCCCTTAAGAATTTTGTAAGTTTCTATAAGATCCCCTCTCAATCTCCTAAATTCTAGAGAGTATAAACCGAGTCTATGCAGTCTTTGTTCATAAGACAGTCCGGACATCCCAGGATGATACATGATCCTTACAAAACTCCATCCAGCATTCTCAGAGGCTATACATACATTCAATACTGTTTACACACATTTATCCCCCACCCTCCCCACTGGCGTGGAATCCCTTCCATTAGTTTTTGAGGGGCGTCTTCACCACACCCTGCCCCCCAGCAGCGGAAGGACCCTAGATTGTGGTCCTCCCCCACAGAGCCTTGGCGTTGGCTGCATCAAGCTTCAGTGCGTCCTTCGGCACGTACTCCTGCAGCCTGGCGCGGGTCAGTCAACAACATTCCCCGACGGACATCCCGCACCGCTGGGAGGTCAACAAAGCTTGGGCAGACCATAGAGCGTCTTTCACCGAGTTGATGACCTAACAGCAGCACTCGATGTCAGTCTCTGAATGCGTCCCTGGGGACAGTCCGTAAATCACAGAGTTCTCTGTGCCGGAGCTGTTTGGAATAAATCGTGACAGGAACCCTTGCAAACGTCTGCAGACATTGTGCCAGTGCAAGATTCAATAGTCCTGGGTTTCCTGATCTTAAGCTCAGATGGTGCAGCTTTACAAGGTTTCAGTGATGGCCAGTCCACACTTGGGATAGACACCAAAAGCTGGAGTCACTCAGCGGGAGAGGCAGCGTCTCTGGAGAGAAGGAATGTGGGTGACGTTTTGGGTCGAGACCCTTGGTTTAGATTTTAGATTTAGGTTTAGTATTATCACATGCATCAGGATACAGTGAAAAGCTTTGTTTTCCATGCTTTCCAATAAGACCAGCTTATACTATACATGAATCCAATGAAGTCAAACTAAAGTACAATGGATTAAGGAGAAGATACGGAGTGTAGAATATAGTTCTCAGCATTGTAGAGCAACAGTTCCATAGACAAAGTCTGATGTCCGCAAAGGGGCAGAGGTAGGGGCAGCATGGTGGTGCAGCGGTAAAGTTGCTGCCTTACAACACCAGTGATCCAGGTTCGATCCTGACAACGGGTGCTGTTTGTACATTTTTGGGACAATTTACAATTTCACCAAAGCCAATTAACCTACAAACATGTACGTCTTTGGAGCGAGGGAGAAAACCGGAGCACCCGAAGAAAACCCACACGATAGTGTGTAGGATACTGCTAGTAGACGGGGGTGATCGCCAGTCGTCGTGGACTCGGTGGGCCAAAGGGCCTGTTTCTGCTCTGCATTTCTAAAGATGAATCAGACAGTACCTTAGTTTATTGAAGGAGTATTCAGCAGCCTGTTAACAAAGGGGGGAAAGCTGTTCCTGAGTCTGGTGGTGCACGCTGTTAAATTTATGTATCTTTCGCCTGATGGGAGAAGGGAGAAAAAGGAATGGGACAATTATCCTGGAGTGGGACAATTCTTTGTGGGATAACCTGTACAGAATGAAAGACTGTGGGTGAAGTTTCATGCCAAAGTTTGTGATCCTAGAAATATTTAACATCATTGTGTTTGTTTTTAATAGTTATTAATAACATTAAAAAACGTTAAAAAAAACTTTAAAAACAAAGTTATGTAACTGAAAAAAATTCTGAACTTGTCGAGCTATTCTCAGGATCTATGATCTCTGTTAAATTAGAAAATTAGAGAAACCGATTCTACAAGAGGTCTGGCTTGTGAAGTGGAGTGGCAGATGTTTTGGCATCTGCCACTCCACTCCATCTATAATTTTTACGTAGAATATTTATAATGTACAATATTTGCATAAAAGCTTGGCTTGGCTTAAGTTAATCTCCAATAACCTCATTATATTGTTTTCTGCATAAATATTTGCTGTCCTTTTCATTTCACAACAGATGTGGTGATAAAGCGACTTAAATAGCATCCCTCCTCTCCTCACCTGACATCCGCTAGTCTCCTTTTTGTCTCGAGCCTTTGTCATTTACTCCTCCTATTTGCCATCACAAACTCCCTCATCTCTATCCGCCTATCCACTCGCGAGGAGACGCAAGGAACTGCAGGTGCTGGTTGATAGAAAAGTCACAAAGTGCTGGAGTAACTCAGCAGGTCAGGCACCTGAAGAATTGTCCCGACTCAAAATGCCGCCCATCCATGTTCTCCAGAATGCTGCCTGACCGACTGTCACCCCACCATTTTTATCACTTGCTAAACATGGTCCAGCCCTCATCTCGCATTTCCAGTTTTCTCCCCCGCCCTACCTTACTGAACGGGGGTCCCGACCCAAGACGTCGTCTGTCCATTCCCTCCACAAATGCTGCCTGACCCACTAAGTTCCTCCAACACTTTGTGTTTTGTTTCAAGATTCCAGCATCGGCAGTTCTCATTAGCTACGTAAATAGTTTTTCACCAGTTTTCTGAGATCAAGATTTATTAATGCAAATCTGCTACACTAACTCGGTATTCTCAAGGGCGAAGGTATAAGCAGGTATTGGGTTTTAAAACGTGTGCCTTGCAAATCGAATCGTGCAGCATTTGAATGAGGGAAACGTGATACAGTGATTTCAGATACAGTGCGGAAACAGGCCCTTCGGCCCACCGAGTCCACACTGACCAGCAATCCCCGAACCTGAACACCATCATACACACACTAGAGACAATTTTCTTTATACTAAGCCAATTAACTTGCATACCTGTATGTCTTTGGACTGTGGGAGGAAACCTAAGATCTCGGAGAAAACCCACGTGGTCACAGGGAGAACGTACAAACTCCGTAGAGACAGCACCCGTCGTCGGTATTGGAAGAAATAATGGTTATTTTGTTTATTATATTTTATCTTTGTGTCCTGTGTTTACAGGCCTGTTATGTTGCTGCAAGTAAGAATTTCATTATTCCATTATCAGTAAATATGATGATTGAACAATGCTGCTTTTTGAGAAAATTGACCTTAGTTGTAACCATCTTAAAGGCTTTTGTAATGAATTTAGGGAAACCAAATAGAATCACAAGGGAAATTGCGTGGGTGAATGCACAGAGTATTTTACCTAGGGTCGAGAACTAGAGGACATAGGTTTACGGTGAGAGGGGACAGATTTAATAAGGGCAACTTTGTCACTCGGTGGTGAGTATATGGAACGAATTGCCGGAGGAGCTAGTTGAGGCAAGTACAATGACAACATTTCAAAGGCATTTTGGACAGGTATGTAGACAGGAAAGGTTTAGAGGGATATAGACAATATACGGGCAATTGGGGTTAATTTAGCTGACGAGAAGACCATTCAGTTTTCCTGATATCAACTGAGAAGAAACTGGTTTATTAGACTAGTTTAGATGGTGCACCATAGACACATATAAAATAGGTGCAGGAGTAGGCCATTCGGCCCTTCGAGCCTGCACCGCCATTCAATATGATCATGGCTGATCATCCAACTCAATATCCTGTACCTATCTCCCCTCCATACCCCCTGATCCCTTTAGCCACAAGGGCCACATCTAACTCCCTCTTAAATATAGCCAATGAACTGGCCTCAACTACCTTCTGTGGCAGAGAATTCCATAGACTCACCACTCTCTGTGTGAAAAATGTTTTTCTCATCTCGGTCCTAAAGGAATTCCCCATTATCCTTAAGTTGGCATGGAGGGCCTGTTTCCATGCAGTATGACTCTGACTCCAAATGTAACTTTGCTGTGTTTTGTTTTCTCCTGTTCTCCAATCTCCTTGTGAAATATTATCCATTGATTTTTTTTAAATTTAATTTTCCTAATTTGGTTTCCCCAGCTTTCCATCTTTTAATATTTGTCAGAATTATTATTCATCCAGCTCCTCCAGATTCTTTGCGCTTGCATTTCCTTCTAGACGATGATATGTTTTGTTTCTTTCTTTTCCTCTCTTGCTCTTTTATACTGGGTTCCCTGGCATTATCTTCTTTTCCTTCCAAAAAGTATCTCCGCGTTTCTACCTGTCAGAATGTAGCTGGACAGGAGGCGACAGGGGTCGCTTGGAGCTCGGCCAAGAAGATCAGTGGTTTATTGATGATGGAAATAAATGGCCATTGGAATGGTGCCAGGTGTGTCTTGAGCCTGCATTGGGCATCTGGAATCAATCTGAAGGGTCAGGCATGGGACATCTGGAGCTAAATGGTGAGATTAGAGGACAGCTGAACACCTTGGGAGCAACAGAGGAGAAATGCCAGGCCTCTAATTGGTACTGGCAGTAATGTTGCTCAGTTGTGCTTTCATATCAGTCAACTAATGCAAATGTTTACTGCATTTTTCTCACTGCTTCTTAAATTGGATATAATGCAAAGGTAGGAAAGCATTACTTCTTGTGTCCGAATTAAAACGTGGCTATTTCCCTCTCCCCTCTCTCAGTCTGTAGAAGGGTCCCGACCCGAAACGTCACCTATCCCTTTTCTCCAGAGATGCGACCTGACCCGCTGAGTTACTCCAGCAGTTTGTGTCTTTCTTCTTGTGGCTGTTTCCTTAGTTTAGTTTAAGATACAGTATAGTTTAGTTTGGAGATCCAACGTGGAAACTGGCCCTACAGCCCACCAAGTCTGCGCAGAGCACAGATTACACCTTCACAATAGATCTCCGTTCTCCCACTTTTGCACGCTGCACACTAGGGGCAATTTACTAAGGCCAATTAATCTACAAACCTGCACTTTCTTGGAACGTGGGAGGAGAGCAGAGCACAGCACCCGGAGGACACCCACAGGGAGAACGTACAAACTCCGTACAGGCAGCACCTGTAGTCAGGATCGAAACCGGGTCCCTGGCGCTGGAAGGCAGCGACTCTACCAGTTATCTGACAGTCATTTTAAGAGGAGATGGATATATTTTTGAACAATTGAGTGTTGAAGTTTCTGAGGAACTGAGACTGGAGTTGTGGCCTTAGGGAGATCGGCCATGTTCGTGTCCAAAGGTGTAGACGTCTTGATGGGCCAGGTAGCTTATTCCTGCCACAAGTTTCTTCTGTTCTTATTTTCCCTGAGAATATTTATTTCTCTCTCAAAGCATGTGCAGAAAATGCAGTATAAATAAGCAAAGGAAGATGGGAGTCTGCGGGAGAAATTGCTAGAAAAAGTATTTTCCCAACAAAAAGCCAAGATATATTTTTTGTATTTTTAACAGTAATTGCCGTGGACGATATGGTTCATGTGCAGGCAGAGGAGATTAGTTTATCATGTTCTACATGTCATTGTGGTACAAAAGTTCTGTTTCTGTACCGTAGTGTTCTTAGGTCTATGTTCATAAGTCATAGGAGCATAATTAGGCCATTGTTTATAGTTTATTCCGCTGTTTATTGCACTGTTTATTCCGCCATTCAACCATGGCTGATCTCTCCTTCCCTCTCAACCCCATTGTCCTGCTTTCTCCCCATAACCCCTGACACCCATACTAATCAAGAATCTGTTAATCTCTGCCTTCAAAATATCCATTGGTGGCCTCCACAGCTGCCTGAGGCAATGAATTCCACAGATTCACTACCCTCTGACCAAGGAAATTCCTCCTCACCTCCTTTCTAAAGCTATGTCCTTTTATTTTGAGAGTGTGGCCTCTGGTCCTATACTCTCCCACAGGTGGAAACATCCTCCCCACATCCACTCTATTCAGGCCTTTATCTATTCGGTAAGTTTCAATGAGGTGTCCCCTCATCCTTCTAAACTCCAGCGCGTACAGGCCCAGTGCTGTCAAACGCTCATCATATGTTAACCCAATCATTCCTGGGATCATTCTGGTAAACCTCCTCTGGACCCTATATTTTCTGCAAATATTTTTTTGAGTTCTGGAAACCTGTTACTGCTGCACACCCTGGACATGACAATTGTCTATTGCTGCAGGTGGGGAGAGGAGAGAGGAATTGGTATTTGTCTATGATTTTATGCTTTGTCGCACCCAGTTGGGAAGTCTGACTCGCCCCGTGCTCCTGGGATATTGCCGTGTAGCAATTTCATCTGTACGGCTAACATCTTTTTTGCAGTTCATAGAGTATTGATTTTGAACAATTCTGGATGGCCATATCATCTGCTGGTGCGTCTGTCTAATCATCAATAAAATAACAAGGAATTGATCCAATTTTGATTTGTGGAACAGACCCGTGTTTCAATTGGATGTTGCAGCAGCTTACAAAAAAAACTATACTCACGTCCCATTACAGGAAGGATGTGGAGGCTTTGAACAGTTGCAAAAGAGGTTTACCAGAATGATGCCTGGATGGATGAAGGGGTATTAGCTGTAGAGGGAGGCTGGACATAGTTGGTTTATTTTCTCTGGAACGCCAGATGTTGAGGGAGACCTGACAGAAGTATATCATGAGAGGTAAGAGAGTCAAGAGCGTTTTATTAGGATTTTATGTAACACAGTCAGAACTTTTTTTTCTCAGGATGCAAATGTCAAAGACTAGAGGGCATAGCTTTAAAGTGAGAGGAGCAAAATTTAAAGGAGATGTGTGGGGCAGATATTTTAACTTAGTTTGTGGTGGGTGCCTGGAACATGCTACTGGGGGGTAGTGGTGGCGAAGGCAGATATTGCAGAAGCTCTGGAGAGACCTTTGGATAGGCACATGGATATGCAGAGAATGGAGGGATATCAGAGATGCCAACTCTCACGCATTGAGCGTGAGACTAATGCATTTGACGAAATTCTCACGCTCTCACGCTGATGACAGAAGTTCTCATGCTCAAAATGTTATATATAAAATAATATTTCCCCATAAAGAATGAGCAATTTAATTGGCTTAAGCCCATCGCACACTATTTAAAATGGCAATGTAGACAAAAATGCTGGAGAAACTCAGCGGGTGAGGCAGCATCTAGGTCTGAGTTTGACCCTTCTTCAGACTCAAGCATTTCTCCAGCATTTTTGTCTACCGCTCTATAGATGCTGCCTCACCCGCATTCACATTCCCGTGCAGATGGTGTGATAGGTGAGACACGGCGGTGGTGTGAGAACTGCCCCCCCCCCCCCGAGGCACAACTCACACCTCCCACCCTCACCTCTGGCGGCTCTGTGGCCGGTGGCCGCTCTGTCCACACCGCATGGAGTGTTAACCCCGGCCCGGAGCCAGAAGCAGACCGGGTGAGTGGGGGCGTCGGTGCTGTCTCCGTGGGGATGAATTTCGGGTTAAGGCTCCACTCCGATGCCTGACCCCCTGGTCACTGTCCCTCACCTCCCCCCCCGACCCCCGGGTCACTGACCTTCACCTCCCCCCGACCCCCGGGTCACTGACCTTCACCTCCCCTGGACCCCAGCTGGACACAGAGCACCTGGGCCGGTCCGCACTCCCGGGGGAGGGGGGGCGAGAGGTAAATGCTCCCTGGACATCACCAAGTCTCCGCTCACTCCAGGTGTTGTCGCCATTTCACTGACACACACAACCTAACACAGACACTGGCACACACAAGGTTTAAAGGGATATGGGTCAAATGCGGATAAATGGGACTAGTTTAGATGGGGCATCTTGATCTGCATGGACAAGTTGGGATGAAGGGCCTGTTTCCATGCTGTAAGACTGTGACACACTGTAGAAAGGGTGCAATTGCTCTGGAGAGGATCCAGGGGCGATTTATGAGCATATTGGCAGGGCTGGAATATTTTTTCACTTTGAAGAAAGATTTGCTAACTGGCATTGTATTCTCTGCAGCAACAGAGGTGAAGAAAAGACTTAGTTGAGGTGAATAATATTATGAGAATAGGACCTGTTTTGCTTAACAAAGAGTGTAAGAAGGAACTGCAGATGGCGGCTTAAACTGAAGATAGACACTAAAAGCTGGAATAACTCAGCAGGACATGCGGCATCTCTGGAGAGAAAGAATTGGTGATGTTTTGGGTCGAGACCTTCAGACTGAAGAGGTCGAAAACCAGCCATAAAACACAATGACTGGAGATGTGTGTTATCCAACTAAGGGCAGAAATTATAATCATGTGTTCATCTTTATTGACGTGACACCATAATAAATATATTACAGAAAAAAATAATTTAATGGGGTGGCACGGTGGCGCAGCGGTAGAGTTGCTGTCTTGCAGCACCACACCCAGATTTGATCCTGACTACGGGTGCTACCTGTACAGTATTTGTACATCCTCCTTATGACCACATGGTTTCCCCTGGATATTCCGGTTTCTCCCACATCGGAAAGAAGTGCAGGTTTGTAGGTTAATTGGCTTCTGTAAATTGTCCCTGGCGTGTAGGATACAACTGGTGTATGGTAGAATGCTGGTTGGTGTGGACTTGGTGGGCCGAAGGGCCTGTTTCCATATATATGTTTTACATATATATCTTAATTTCATTGAACCATATACGGTTGAATATGTGGCATTATTTTCATCTTGTTTCTAAGGGTAAGGTTGATTGATTTATTTGTGCAGAACAATTGATTTATTGTGCAGTGATGGAAGTCTGACTCCTCTTGCCTTATTTCTATGTTTTTGTTTCTCTATATATATGCATAGCAGCATGAATTATAATCTGATTTCCATACATGAATATACTAAGGTCATTCATGTGCTGCACCTGTTGATCAGAGCCTGGCTCGACTGTGGAATGTTATTAGGAATGTAATTTAGCCTAACCTTATTCATACCTAATCCAATTTGAAGCAGAAATGTTGCATTCAAGTGTAAGTTCAAAGACTCGTTACAGTATGCACCATTGCACAATTTCAATCTAAAAAATGCAAAAACTTCCTACCATGGAAGGGGGGGACAACCCCCTGCTCCCCCCCCCCCCCTCCCCCCCCCCCCCACTCCCCTCGGTCGTTACACTCCCTTGCAATTTCTCACTCTCAACACTCACCCAGCGTTGGTAGCCCTGGGGTTATGGATTATGTACAGACAAATAAGAGCTGGTCTTGGCATCAGGTTCAGCACTGACATTGTGGATTGTGTTTCTGTAAGGTACTGCTCTACGTTCTAATTACAATTAATGTTGCTGAATCGGTCTATGAGATCCTAAAAACATTGACGGTGTTAGGTGAATGCTAGTTATTTATTGCATTGTTAGATATCGCATTCCAATTGGGTTACTCGATTAACCCCTTGGTAAAACTGAAGCAATGAGACAGTGAGTTGAAGCCAAACTGCACTGGCAATATTAATATCCTATTTTTGTAAGCCAGCATCTGCAGTATCTTGTGCCTGATATTATTTTGTTATTGTTGTGGTCTATCAAGCATTCTGCTTACCCAGTTTATTGCAATTGTTATATAATTCAGTTTGAAGTACAGACTTGTTTGGGATTGCTCACATTATGCAATAAGAAAATTAGTACATTCACTAAAAGTGCTTCAGAATCACGTGAAAGAAGGTCAGGAGACAACTATTCAAGCCTAGTTAGCTAAAAATCAACTTTGGGATTCTCAGTATGATCTCAGTCCTAAATGGCCAGCTGGTTGGTATAAGGTCGTTGCTCCTAGATCTAGATTATTCATCCTGAGAACCATTATCCCTACACTTGTAAGAATAATATTCAATGATATCACCAGGGATCACCGGAGATCACCATTAGGGGCGGCACGGTGGCGCAGTGGTAGAGTTGCTGCCTTACAGCGCCAGAGACCCCGGTTCGATCCTGACTATGGGTTGCTGTCTGTACGGAGTCTGCACGTTCTCCCTGTGACCACATGGGATTTCTCCGGGTGCGTCGGTTTCATCCAACCACCCAAAGATGTACAAGTTTGTAGGTTAATTGTCCCTTATGTGTAGGATAGTGCTCGTGTATGGGATGATCGCTGGTTGACTCGGTGAGCCAAAGGGCTTATTTCTATGCTATATCTCTGAAGTAAACTAAAGTAAAGGGTGATTGCTGGTCTGTGCGGGCTCGGTGGGCCAAAGGGCCTGTTCCCATGCTGTATTCCTAAACTAAGCTCTAAACCTCTCTTCTAAATTTGAGAATTAAGGCTTGGTCTATATGATTGCTTGTAAAGTAGTTTCTCATTACACGTTAACCTTCATTGCATTCTTACTGAAGCAAATATTGGTAGTCAAAACTCTGTGCAGTTTTCTTGCTATGAACTCGCCCAACGCGAAATACTTGCGTTGAGACTTTATTCTTGCATTCCAATCTCTATATAATCAAATATAACATACAGTTTTCTTTCCTTTTGCTTGCTGGACTTGCATGGTAATTTTCAATGATCCATATATGAAGATGTGAGGTGACGGAAGGAACTGCAGATGCTGGTTTACACCGAAGATAGACACAAAATGCCGGAGTAACTCAGTGGGACAGGTTGAAGGAAAGGGTGAAGTTTTGGGTCGGGACCCTTCTTCAGTCCCTGCTTTCTCCTTCCCCTCCCCTTCCCAGCTCTCCCTAGCCCACTATCTCCACCTCTTCGTCTTCTTCCCGCCACCCCCCCCACCCCCACATAAGTCTGAAGATTAGCCTTGACCCGAAACATCACTCCACAAATGCTGCCACACCCGCTGAGTTTCTCCAGCATTTTTGTCCACCCCCCATTCTCTCTCCTCTTTTAAAAAATAAATATTATGCTTACCAGTTTTTCTGACCAGCCTCATTCTCCTTTAAGACCCTTTGCAAGCTGTTAGCATCCTCATCACAGCCTGCTTTCCCATCTGCGTTTGTATCATTGATGGAGTTGGATTTAGGCTTCCATTCCCTCAACTAACACAGGGGTATAGTTGTAAATAGCTGAAGCCTTCAGCTCCATTCCTTCACACTCAATCACAGCTGGCAACCTGCAAGTGAAATGATTATTTCCATCGACAGTTTAGTCTGACAAGACTGGTCACAAAGCAGTTCAGGACAGATAGAAAGTTATGATGTGATTGATGCCGTTTGGAAACAGGCCCTTTTGGCCCACCTAGTCCGCACCAACCATTGGTCACCCATTTACATTAGTTCTATGTTATTCCACTTCTGCACCTATTCCCAACACACTGGAGGCAATTTACAGAGACCAATCACCCTACAATATTTACGCATCTTTGAGATGTGGGGAGGAACTGGAGCACCCGGAGGAAACCACGCGACCATAGGGAGAACATGCAAACTCCACACAGACAGCGCCCGAGGTCAGGATTGAACCCTGGTCACTGATGCTGTGAGGCTCTACCAGCTGTACCACTGTGGCACTCCTAATTGAGCTGGAAGGGAAATCTGTGAGTTGACTTTTTTTAGATGGGAGGTAATATTGAAATTTTACAAAACGTACTTCAAGATTATTTACTAGAATTATACATTTATCAATTCTTAGTCAATCACAGCTGGCAACCTGCAAATGAAATTATTATTTCCATCGACAGTTTAGTCTGACAAGACTAGTCACAAAGCCGTTCAGGACAGCTAGAAAGTTATGATGTGATTGATTGATTGAAATATGCAGTTTGGAAACAGGCCCTTAGTATTCCTACATGGCCTTAATTTTGTCCACAATAATCTAATTTCTTGAACAGTGGATTAGGTCTCTGATATTCAAAGGTTCAAAAGTATTTTGTTGTCACGTAATTATTACCAATTAGGGTACAGTGAGATTCAATTTAATATAAAGTCATACTAAAAAAAGCACCAAGACACACAACTACATAAAAGTTAACGTAAACATCCACCCCAGCGGATTCCCCACATTCCTCACTGTAATGGAAGGTAATAAAGTCTAATCTTCTCGCCTCTTTATTCTTCCGCGGTCGGGGCAGTCGAACCATCCTCAATTGGGACGATCGAAACTCCCACAGCCGGCGATGGAAGCCCCCGCGATCGGGGCGGTCAAAGCTCCTGCGGCCTGGAGCTCCCCGAAGTCCGTCCCTAACCAAGGGACCGTGAGCTCCACGATGTTAAAATCCGCAGTCTCCCGTGGTTGGACCTCCCAAAGGTGATCCACAGCAAGAGGCCGCCAGCTCCTCGATGTTAAGCCGCGATGTGGACAGAGATACGTTACGGAAAAAAATTGCATCTCCATCGAGGAAAGAGATTAAAAAAAGTTTCCCCCAAACCCCCCCCCCCCCCCCCCCCCACATAAAACAAGCTAAAAAACACTAAAAAACATACATTTAACACATACTAAAAACAACAGAGAGAAAAGGATGACAGACTGTTGGCGAGGCAGCCGTTGTAGCGCCACCTGGTGGATCAGGTATTCTATGATATTGTTGGGTTTTTGATCCTGAACCTCACTAGCACATTCTGTAATTCTGGTCACCTCCATTGTAGGAAGGATGTGGAGGCTTGTGAAAGGGTGCGGAGACGGTTTGCCAGAATGATACCTGGATTAATTGGTATTAGCAAAAGGGAAGGGTTGGAAGCCTTGGACTGCTTTCTCTGGAATGCCGGAGGTTGCGGAGAGACCTGATAGGGTATATAAAATTATGAGTTTCATAAATAGGGTAGACTGTCGGGACATTTTTCCAAGGATATAAATTTGAAATTCTAGAGGGCGTAGCTTTACGGTGAGAGGGAAAACTGGTTATTTGAAGGAAATGGGCAAGGCAAGTATCTCACACAGAAGGTGGCCGTTACCTGGAATGTGATATCAGGGAGGAAGATACCGTGGGGGGATTTAAGAGCATTTTGGATAGGCATATGGAAATATATAGATTATGTGAAGGCAGATAAGGGTTGGTCTGGGGAGCAGGTTCGTACTTACATTGTGGGCCGAAGGGCCTGTTCCGCTGCTGTACTGTTCTATATTCTAACCTGCACTGAGTATTGATGGTCCTCATTTCACTACATCATATCCAGTGAACTGTTACGCCCACTATTTCTAGAATGTGTTTTTATTTCTTGTTTTCTATGTACAGAAAATATATACTGCATTTTTTTTAAATTACTTCATTTTACATTTCCCTTGCTTCCACCTGTAAGAGACCCATGTTTATTTTTGCCGTTCCCTTCCAATCTGTTTTGAAGCCTTATCGACCTTTATTGTAGAGTAGTCATGTGTACTGCATCAAGTATATCGCTTGATTGATATGCCTCTTAATCAATACCTGCTTTAAACTCCGAGCCATTTGATTCCTGTTAAATAGTTCTCATTCTTTTATAAGCTATGATTCTACTTGAAATATCATAAGAAGACAGGATTTAGTTCAGCAGCAGTTGAATCCGCAGGGTTTGATCGTTTAATATTCTTCTTTCTGTCATTAAAATGCGGATAAATAATTCAACTACCCAGGTCGAACACTTGGGAAGGAATGTTGAATTTTCAGTAGTTTGTTGACATTGACGCATCAAGCTATCATCTTGGGATATTAGCAGAGATACAATTGACTTATAGTTTATCGAGCAAAGTCGATTGAACCTGTACATCCTCAACCATGTACATTTTCCTCTACTCCATAGCAAAGATCAAATCAAGATTAAGGTGAAGGGGAAAAGATTTAATAAGAGTCTGACAGGTAACTTTTTTCACACAAAAGGGTGGTGGAGGTAGTTGAGGCAGGGACTATCCCAACATTTAAGAAACAGTTAGACAGGTACATGGATAGGACAGGTTTGGAGGGATATGAGCCAAATGCAGGCAGGTGGAACTGGTGTAGATGGGACATGTTAGCCAGTGTGGGCAAGTTGGGCTGAAGGGCCTGTTTTCATGCTGTAACTCTAAAGCCTAACGTAATTAGGACTAAAGCTATTGAGACAGTGGAGATTCAACTTCCAATACCTGCTCTTCATTAAATAAGGCATGGGGGAGTTAATTAGTGATGTACTATTTTGAAAGACACACTAATAAATTCTGTGCATTTTAAAATATTTTTTAATATATTTGTGATATTATCACAAATGTTAAACCTAATGTTAAATGCTGCAGCTGAAAGTCTAGGCTAAAGTCTTGCACAAATTAGTACCTTCGGATTACATAATAGAACATAACAGCTCTAAAATCGTTCCAACATTTCACTTTGAAAACTATTCAGAGATCTATTCAACTAGGACGGCACTGAGGTGCAGCGGTAGAGTTGCTGCCTTGCAGTGCCAGAGACCTGGGTTCCATCCTGACTACAGGTGCTGTCTGTACGGAGTTTCCCGTGACCACGTGTGTTCCCCTGGTGCTCTGGTTTCCTCCCATGCTCCAAAGACGTACAGGTTTGTAGGTTAATTGGCTTCAGTGAATTGCCCCTAGGGTGTAGGATGCAAAAGTGGGATAACATAGAACTAGTGTATGGGTGAACGTAGGTCAGTATAGACGGTGGGCCGAAGGGCCTGTTTCCACACTGTAACTTTAAACGGAACTAAATTTGAAGAAGGGTCTCGACCCGAAAAGTCGCCTATTTCCTTCGCTCCATAGATGCTGCCTCACCCGCTGAGTTTCTCCAGCATTTTTGTCTACCTTAAATTTGGTATGGTTACTTTCCCCCAAAAAAATAAGCATTATTTTTAAGTGCACCGCAGTCAATCAATTGTGGATACAAGGAACTGCAGATGCTGGTTTATTTCAAAAAAGACACAAAGAGATGGAGTAACTCATTGGGTCAAGCAGCATCTCTGGCGAACATAGATATGAGGCCAATTAAGCTACAAACCTGCATGTCTTTGGGATGTGTCAGGAAAATAGAGCACCCGGAGGAAACAGAAAGAACCTGCAAACTCCACACAGATATCACCCGTGGTTAGGATCAAACCCAGGTCTCTGGCATTGTAAGGCAGCAGCACTATCCGCTGCACTGCAGTGCGCATCCCTTGCTGCGCCACTGTGTGCCGACCAAAGTGGGATTAAATCTCATGGAAATCTGCCCTTCAAATTGCTCTTTTATGCCGCAAACTTAAAGTGAATTCTACCAGACAACCAACACGATTATTAGAATTTAGAAGATGACACCCCCCCAATTAAAATGTGGATTACGGAAATGACTGAGACCTGGCATTTGGGAAAAATAAGATTTGTCGTAATTGACAAACCAGAATTATTTTTTAAAATATGGTCTCCATTTATTGAATTTACAAAAAAGTAAACTGGTTTAACTCAAAATTAAAGTAAAAACTTGAGTTTAAGGTTGGATGAACAACTAAACTCAACATCTCCCGGATCTATCTCCACAATCTTTATATTTGTTATATTTCTTTCTTTCTATTAGTTTATAGTTTCTCTTATCTCTTTCTTTCTTTATTTCTTTTCTTTAAAAAAAAACTTTAAAAATTGAAGCTATGTAAGAACTCTGTGACCAATTTATCATTTATTTGTACATATGCTTTTAATTTTAAAAAAAAGAAAGAAATCAGAAGATGACAGAAATAGACAATAGACAATAGAAAATAGGTTGGCTTGTATTCGCTGGAATTTAGAAGACTGAGGGGGGATCTTATAGAAACGTACAAAATTCTTAAGGGGTTGGATAGGCTAAATGCAGGAAGATTGTTCCCGATGTTGGGGAGGTCCAGAACAAGGGGTCACAGTCTATGGATAAGGGGGAATTCCTTTAGGACCGAGATGAGGAAAACATTTTTCACACAGAGAGTGGTGAAATTATCTGCCACAGAAGGTAGTTGAAGCCAGTTCATTGGCTATATTTAAGAGGGAGTTAGATGTGGCCCTTGTGGCTAAAGAGATCAGGGGGTATGGAGAGAAGGCAGGTACAGGATACTGAGTTGGATGATCAGCCATGATCATATTGAATGGCAGTGCAGGCTTGAAGGGCCGAATGGTCTACTCCTACACCTATTTTCTATGTTTCTATGTTTCTAGGTGCAGGAGGAGGCCATTCGGCCCTTCGAGCCTGCACTGCCATTCACTGTGATCATGGCTGATCATCCACAATCAGTACCCCGTTCCTGCCTTCTCGCCACGTCCCCTGACTCCGCTATCTTTAAGAGCTTACATAACTCTCTCTTGAAAGCATTCAGAGAATTGGCCTCCACTGCCTTCTGAGGTTGAGAATTCCACAGATTCACAACACTCTGGGTGAAAAAGTTTTTCCTAATCTCCGTTGAAAATGGCTTACCCCTTATTTTTAAACTGTGGCCCCTGGTTCTGGACTCCCCCCCAACATCGGGAACATGTTTCCTGCATCAAGCGTGTCCAAACCTTTAATAATCTTATATGTTTCAATGAGATCCATACTCATCCTTCTAAGTTCCAGAGTATACAAGCCCAGCCGCTCCATTCTATCAACATACGACAGTCCTGCCATCCCGGGAATTAACTTTGTGAACGTACGCTGCACTCCCTCAATAGCAAGAATGTCTTTCCTCAAATTTGGAGACCAAAATGAGGTAATCTTATGATACAGGGATGCATTCTCGTTCCTGTACATGCTATTATGTGTAGTCTCGCATCCACGAATGCAAACAGAGCGTGCACTTGACTATATTAAGGATAAATTAGATTGAACCAGACCCTTGAAAAATTAGAGCGATTGCCGGCCAAATTCTGATATGTTCAGGTTTGTCACGCTTTGACAAAAAATTGCTCGTTTTGATTGGAAAATTGTTCATGGCTGAAATTGAACTCTGTGAGATGTGCAAACATGTGAGTGCAGGTGGGCAGTCGGTGAATCTTCCTGTCTGATATACCTTTCCATTACATAGAACTTAGAATGTAAAGTTGAGCAATCCCTACCACCTTCTCCGCCCTGAAATGCCCACGTCACTTTCTGCCTAATCTTCTGCATCCCCGTCGACCACAATATCCTTCAATCCTCTTCTGACCCGCAGAGAAAAGGAAGGTGAAGAGGGGTGTTAACAGGGTGGCGCAGTGGTTGAGTTGCTGCCTCACACCGCCGGAGACCCGGGTTCGATCCTGACTGTGGGTGCTGTCTGTACGGAGTTTGTACGTTCTCCCCCTGACATGCGTGGCTTTTCTCCGGGATCTTTGGTTCTCTCTCACACTCCAAAGACATACAAGTTTGTAGGTTAATTGGCTTGGTATGAATGGAAATTCTTCCTAGTGTGTGTCGGATAATGTGAGTGTGAACGGCTGATCGCTGGTCGACGCTGACTCGGTGGGCCAAAGGCCTTTATCACTAAACTAAACTAAACTATCAGTCTGCTCCTGTCTGCATAGCATTCCCACAGTGTAATGAGTCGAGTCGGACACACCTCAAGATACAACACACGTTTATTAAAGTCCAGTTACAGCAATGGTCTGCAGGACACTACAGTAACTAGCAGCTACACAGACTGAAATAAGTAGGCAAGCTCTTGGTGATATAAGGCGCATATAGGTTAGTAGGAAATAACCAATCTGCACACAGAAATTAGTATTTTCTTGGTTTGTTCCCATAAGATAAATGTCACCACAAGGTCTACTTTGCTTTCTTCATAAACATGCAAGACACAGTGTGGGAACAGGCCCTTTGGCCCACCGAGTCCACAGGAAATCACACCAGTTCTATGTTATCCCAATTTATTAACCACACTGGGGGAAATTTACAGAGGTCAATTAACCGACAAATCCAACAGGTCCCTCCCGGCGAGTCGTGGCCATATAACCATATAACAATTACAGCACGGAAACAGGCCTTCTCGGCCCTTCCCGACAGATGGTCTTGTTCACCCGCCACGGAACTGGGTCGAGTCTAGTCCGCCATTCAATCATGGCTGATCTCTGCCCCCTAATGGCTAACCCTTGACAGCCGTTCCAATAAAGAATTTGTCTATCTCTGCCTTAAAAATATCCACTGACTTGATTATGCAGCCCTCTGTGGCAATGAGTTCCACAGATTAACTACCCTCTGACTAAAGAAGTTCCTCCTCACCTCCTTTCTAAAAGAGCGCCCTCTGGTCCTAGACTCTCCCAGCAGTGGAAACATCCTCTCCACATCCACTTTATCTATGCCTTTCACTATTCTGTAAGTTTCAATGAGTTCCCCCCTCAACCTTCTAAACTCCAGTGAGTAAAGGCCCAGTGCTGTCAAACGCTCATCATATGCTAACCCACTCATTCCTGGGATCATCCTTGTAAACCTCCTCTGGACCCTCTCCAGCGCCAGCACATCCTTCCTCAGATATGGGGAAATTTGCTCACAGAACTCCAAATGATGGCCGGGCGAGGAGAGGGAAGACGGTTTGTGGATCGACCGGATGGAGGTGATGTCTACACGGACCTTTATGGCTAGCTGCAGCTGGGACTGTGAAATGGCTCCAAACTCTGGCGACGATTACTTATGGACTCGGTGGGATGTTACTTAAACTCTATTTGTACCTCTTGTAGTTAGAGATACAGGGTGGAAACAGGGCCTTTGGCCCACCAACTCCACGCCGACCAGCGATCAGCCTTACACTTGTTCTATCCTACACACACTAGGGACAATTTACAGAAGCCAATTAACCAACAAACATGGACGTATTTGAGATGTGGGAGGAAACTGGTGCAGCTGGAGAAAACCCACGCGGTTACAGGGAGAATGTACAAACTCCGTACAGGCAGCACCCTTAGTCACGATCGAACCCAAGTCTTTGGTACTGTAAGGCAGCAACTACCACTGTGCCACCGTACAACCTGACTTTGGTTCATTCAGTAAGTTAGCTTTTCCTCATGATGCTCTCCATAAGAAAGGATCGACTGTGCTTATATTCACTGGAATTTAGAAGGATGAGAGGAGATCTTATAGAACCATATAAAATTTTTCAGGGATTGGACAGCCCAAATGCAGGAAAAATGTTCCTGATGTTGGGGGAGTCCAGAACCAAGGGTCACAGTTTAAGAATAAGGGGTAGGCCATTTAGGACTGAGATGAGGCCAAACTTTTTCACCCAGAGAGTTGTGAATCTGTGGAATTATTTGCCACAGAAGGCAGTGGAGACCAATTCACTGGATGATTTCAAGAGAGTGTTAGATTTACCTCTTAGGGCTAACAGAATCAAGGGATAACAACGGAATCAAGGGATCAACGGAATAATGGGAAAAAGCAGAAACGGGGTACTGATTTTGGATGATCAACCATGATCATATTGAATGGCGATGCTGGCTCGAAGGGCCGAATGGCCTACTGCTGCACCTATTTTCTATGTTTCTACATGTCCTTGGCTTTTTGGAAGAAAGGGGTTGTGGAAGGACATAAGCAATGGGCTCCGGCAGAAGCGAACTACAGCATTCTATTCCTGTCCACGCAGCAGTCCAGGGCAGTGACGCACAAGCTGCCATTTCTCAAGAAAGAACTCTTGTGAAGGCTTCATTATGGAAGTACTCACCATGATTGGAATGCGTCACAGAGCTCCAGCACACCCGGACGTAAATTCCAGGCGAATCAGTGGATTTATTTTACGATTAAGGGGCATTTCAAATTGTCGCTGGAGTTGCTAGCAATATGAGTGAGTCTACAGATTAGGAAAGCAGGTAACCTTCGCTGCCTTGTTGAAGTAAGTAAGTTTATGACCTTTCACTGTACATCACGCCATTCAAGGCAAGGTTTAAAAATAGCTGATTACAGCAACGCCGCCCAAGTATGACAAATTCATGGTGTCCGTCCCCATTGCAGGACTTCAGATGAGAAAGCTTTCAATCACAGGTTAGTTTAGTTTAGAGATACTGCATGGACACAGGCCCTTCGGCCCACTGAGTCCATGCCGACAAGTGATCCCCGCACACTAACGTTCCCCTACACACCATGGACAATTTGCAATTTTTATGAAAGCTAATTAACCTGCAAGCCTGTACGTCTTTGGAGTGTGGGAGGAAACCGGACCTCTGGGAGAAAACCCACGCGGTCACGGGGAGAACGTACAAACTCCGTAAAGACAGCACCCGTAGTCGGGATCGAACTCGGGTCTCTGGTGCTGCGCCACCGTGCCGCCCACTTTAAACTATAAACTGAAATTATAACTTACTGATGGATGATCTCATTGCACTGTTGCTGTTGACGTTTCGCATTGTAGTTGGAACTGTAGTAAAATCATAATTATCTTTAATTTTAACAGTGTAGTGATAGCAGTGAAGTATCATAACATTGTGGCAGGCAACAAAAACGGGTGCTTGCATGGACCGCATTCACTGACAGCTGCTGAAGTAGTTCAACCTTGTCCCTTTTCTCAAAGTCTGTTTCATTAGCATCTTGTCTAAGCATCTTGGAACATGTTTACAGGGATAGACTCCCAAGGCACTGTAATCATAGTAATTAAATTAGACGGTGGATGAGAAGTGGCAACAGTGTTGAACTGTAATGAATAGCAAACAATAGGGTAGATCACAGCTCCATCCAAGGCCGCAAGAAATTGCAAGGAATTGTTGACGCAGACCAGACCATCACACAATCGATCCTCCTTTCCTTTCAAGATTCCGACTTCTTTAGTCAGAATCTATGGAATTCTTTGTCACAGAGGGCTGTGGAGGTCACGTTAGTGGATATTTTTAAGGCAGAGATGGATAGATGCTTGATTCGTACGGCTGTCATGGGTTATAGGGAGAAGGCAGGAGAATGGGGTTAGGAGGGAGAGATAGATCAGTCATGATTGAATGGCGGAGTAGATGGCCCAAATGGCCTAATTCTGCTCCGGTCACTTATGATCATGATCTTATGAAGATAGACATAAAATGCTGGAGTAACTCAGCGGGACGGGCAACTTCTCTGGGGAGAAGGTATGGGTGACGTTTCAAGTCGAGACCCTTCTTCAGACTCCATCTCCACTTCACGCTGCCTCAGCAAGGCCACCAGCACAATCAAGGACAAGCCTCACCCTGGTCACTCCCTCTTCTCCCCTCTCCCATCAGGCAAGAGGTACAGAATTGTGAAACACACACCTCCAGATTCAGGGACAGTTTCTTCCTAGCTGTTCTCAGGCAACTGAACCATCTTAGCAACAACTAGAGAGCGGTCCTGAGCTACTTTCTACCTCATTGGGGACCCTCGAGTATCTTTACTTGGACTTTACTGGACTTGCTTTTACTTTACTCTCCTGCACTAAATGTCATCCCCCTCATCATGCATCTGTACACTGTGGACGGCTCGATAGTAATCATGTATAGTCTTCCCGCTGGTTGGTTAGCACGTGACAAAAAGCTTTTCACTGTACCTCGGTACATGTGACAATAAAATAAACTAAACTAAACATTTATGGCTTTCTGCAAAGTATACGATTTAGTTTAGTTTCATTCAAAGATACAGCACGGAAACAGACTCATCGGCCTGCCGAGTCCACGTTGACCAGCGATTTCCCCCATGTTAACACTATCCTACACGCACTAGGGACAATTTACACTTATACCAAGCCAATTAACCTACAAACCTGTATGTCTTTGGAGTGTGGGAGGAAACCGGAGCTCTCAGAGAAAACCCACTCGGTCACGGGGAGTACGTACAGACCCCGTACAGACAAGCACCCGTAGTCGGGATCAAACCCCGGTCTCTGGCGCTGAAAGCGCTGTAAGGCAGCAACTAAACCGTTGTGCCACCATGCTGTCCGAAGGCGATCCAGAGAGCACGGGGATGACATTACGACATTACGATAGACAACCATTTAGGTTATTGTTTGAGTTTGCAACAATTATTATTGAGCAATGTTGAAACGGAGAATGTGACACTTTTCCTTCCTTCTCCTCTCCATGAACGTGCAGGTGGTCCGACTTGTCCCGGTGCGATGGTTGAACCTTCAGGAATACCAGAGCAAAAAAATCATGGCGGATCATGGTGTCACGGTGCAGCGTTTCTTCGTTGCCGATAACTCACAAGATGCTCTCGAGGCCGCGAAGAGACTGAGTAAGTTGAATAGCAGCTGGAAGCACTGGCAGCCATCTGAAGGAAAAACTATTAGAACATAAGTTGTTTGATTATTGATTACCTTTCTGATTAGTCTTTCATTGTGCCAACAATGGTGGTGAAATGTCCAGGTTCAGGAACAGCTTCTTCCCTGCCACCATCAAGCTATTACACACTACAACCTCCAAATAGGTTCCAAACTTCCGAACTATATATATATATATATACATACACGTGCACATTGGTACTTTATTGGTGTACATATATATATATATATGTATATATATACATATATATATATATATATAAACATATATAAAATAGGTGCAGAAGTAGGCCATCGCACCGCCAATATCTCAGTATCCTGTACCTGCCTTCTCTCCAGAGCCCCTGATCCCTCCAGCCACAAGGGCCACATCTAAGTCCCTCTTAAATATAGCCAATGAACTGGGCTCAACTACCTTCTCTGGCAGAGAATTCCAGAGACTCACCACTCTCTGTGTGAAAAATGTTTTTCTCACCTCGGTCCAAAAAGATTTCCCCCTTATCCTTAAACTGTGACCCCTTGTTCTGGACTTCCCCAACATCGGGAACAATCTTCCTGCATCTAGCCTGTCCAACCCCTTAAGAATTTTGTAAGTTTCTATAAGATCCCCCCCTCAATCTCCTAAATTCTAGTGAGAATTTGTAATATCACGGCATCACATGTAATATCAAGGCATTACGAGTTGAGTTTAGTTTATTGGCACGTGTACAGAGGTACAGTGAAAAGCTTTTGCCGGGTGCAAACCAGTCAGCGGAAAGACAATCCATGATTACAGTTCAGCCATCCACAGTGCACAGATGCATAATAAAGGGAATAACGTGAATAATCTTTAGTGAAAGATAAAGTCCAGTAAAGTGAGATCAAGGGTCTCCAATTAGGTAGATAGAAGCTAAGGACTGCTCTCCAGTTGTTGGTAGGATGCCCAATTACAGCTGGGAAGAAACTGTCCCTGGATCAGGAGGTGTGTGTTGTCACACTTCTATACCTATTGCCCGATGGGAGAAGGGAGAAGAGGGAGTGGCCGGGGTGTGACTCGTCCTTTATTACTCTGCTGGCCTTGTCAAGGCGGCGTGAGATGTAAATGGATTCAGTGAAAGGGAGGTTGGTTTGTGTGATTGTCTGGGCTGTGTCCACAATTCTTTGCAATTCCTTGCGGTCTTGTATGGAGCTGAGGGCTATAAATGTGTGGACACAAGGAGAGACAGATCTCTGCCTACATTTTCACTCTTGCCCACTAAGTTCAGTTTCAGTAAAGGCGACACATTGCTGCTGCCTCACGGCGCCAGAGAACTAGGTTCAATCCTGACCTCAGATGCTGTCTCTGTGGAGTTTGCATGTTCTCCCTCTGAGCATGTGTTGGCAAACATACTGTAATGCTTAACAATTTCTCGACTAAATACATCCAAGAAGTGTGGAGGGAACAATGAGTAAATGGGAAAACAAAGCTTTCATTTATTTTGCATCGTACATAACCTTGGGATATCCAAAAGATAGGCACAGAGTGCTGGAGCAACTCAGCGGGTCAGGCAGCATCTCTGGAGAATGTGCACAGGTACAAAGTGCTGGAGTAACTCAGGAGGTCAGGCAGCATCTCTGGAGGAAAAGGATGGGTGACGTTTTGGGTCAGGACCCTTCTTCAGACCATCTGCGTGCCCAAATATCCCAAATGCTTTGAAAAGAATGAAGCACTTATTCATGGGCAACGCAGTGGTGCATCTGGTAGATCTGCTGCCTCACAGAGCCAGGGACCCGGGTTAAATCTCGACCTCGGGTGCTGTCCGTGTGGTATTCTTCCACATTCGTCCTGTGACCAGGTGGGTTTCCTCCGGGTGCTCCGGTTTCCTCCCACATCCCAAAGACGTGTGGGTTTTTAGGTTAATTAGCCCTCGGCAAATTGCTCTCAGTGTACAGGGAGTGGAAGAGAAATCTGGAACTAATGTGAATGGGTGACCAATGGTCGGCATGAACTCGGTGGGCTGACGGGCCTGTTTCCATGTTGTACCTCTAAACTGAACTACACTAAACTAATTATACCAGGTTTGATCGGTGAAATTCTTTTCCTCTTGTGTTTCATTATTATTGCCATATGCTCCACCGATATTCTGTGGGGAATATGATTTATGTGAAGTGATTTAGATTCACCAATCCATTAGTATTTTGCAAAAAAGAAACTGAACGATAAAGGCGAGTCCTCGATGTAAGGTTGCAAACATTGTATGTCACAACTTGTGTATTATTTATGTGTCAGGTGACTGGAAGAACATATTATCTCATTGATGAGCACAGAATGATTGATCCTTCAGTACCACTGATGGGCAGTTTGGGATACACTCTGAACAGCTTGCCATGAATTTTCAGTGTTTTTCTGGGTGTAGATTGTCTCCTGAGCAGTCACACCTGATATATTTGTTGATGCGCAGTGTGCGGTCAACATAATTTAAAATTTCAAATATCCTCGTGTGCTACATACAGGTTCTACCTTTGTAGCTTTCATTCACGTCGAGTAATACGGATGATAGATGGGAAAACGTATTTGGTTTGCTCTGATCAGTTGCCACACTCGGTATTAGAAGGAATGTTGCTTTTTTGCATTCGATTAAGGCAAGTGTGGCAACATGAAATATGTATCCTCTCATACAGGAAGACGTAAAAGTGGGCACGTTATTTATGGCCCTGCTGTCTCTCAGCAACTACCACCGTTGTTAGCGACGAATAGGTCGCTTTTGAAAAGAATCGCAGTCTACTGTGAGCTACATCACCTTATTCTTGCTGTGTTCGACATATCCTCGATTATCAATGATCTTTTACTTTGGTAACTATCAGGATGCAATTCGCACAATGTTTTCACTGGCCATGAAATATAATTGAAGCAAGCCAAAACATTGAGGGTAAATCTAATAAATGCATTAACAGTTGGAATAAATAAATGAAGAACAGCAGACGAAGCTAGATTCTGAAAGTATGAAAGAAGTATCAGTCCTCAAGGAAATAATCTTTATTCCTTACGGTTTGCCAAGTTTTTGTGATTTAATTTTGTGATTTAATTTCTGATTTGGTATATTATACCTCCCCTGTATATCTGTATGTCGCACAACAGTTGTGAACCCGAATGTTGGACAGAAATGTCTGGTCACTCTGTTTAGTTTTAGTATCAGATAATACAGGGTGGGGGCGCAGGGTTGCTGCCTTACAGCGCAAGAGACCCGGGTTTGACCCTGACTGCGGGTGCTGTCTGTCAGAGTTTGTACCTTCTCCTAGTGACCTATGTGGGTTTTCTCTGGGTGCTCCTGTTTCCTCCCACACTCCAAAGATGTACAGGTTTGTAATTGGCTTTGGTGAAGATTGTAAATTGTCCCTTGTGTGTGTAGGATGGTGTTAATGTGCGGGGATCGCTGGTCGACGCGGACTCGGTGGGCCGAAAGGCCTGTTTCCGCGCTGTATCTCCAAACTAAACTAAACACTAAAAGAGGTTATTTTGCAACCGATCCGTGCACACCACTGTCATCCATAACCTTGATTGCAAAAAGTATTCCAAAATGAAAGAATATTACTTGAAAAAATTATCCTCAATAGAAATCCAGTCATGTACTTCCAACTTTAATATGTTCTTTGGATACAGTTTCCTGTGAGAACCAACGAGTCTTGAAACTAAGCTTTGATGACCCTTCATGATATTCATGAAATGTACAACATCAATCGTACTTACGAAATAATAGCAGTTTGAAAAATGGAGCAATTCTGCCCGAGGATTCGATCATTTCTCTGAAAATGTCTGAAAAACCAATTAGTAACATCGTATCTGCGGCATGAGACCCCGACATTAAGTGACTGGCTATTTAAAAAATGTATTATGGTAGCTTGAAAATGAAGGGACTTGCACATTGTCCTCTATTTTACAACCACTCGACAGCCCATTGAACTGTTGGGATGCACATGGTAAATATCTGGCACCTGATTTAAGAAGCAAGGTGCAGAGTTCAGGTTTAATAGGAACCAAAGAGTAAGTTTTGTATGGTTTAATTAAGAATAATTTAGTTCCACCATCAACATTAATTGGAGATGCAATATGAGAGGAGGTTAATTTTACTTGCTTTGAGCTTATTTTGAGCCTTGCACGATAGTTGACATCATTTTTGCGTGGTGGTTTATTTTGGAACAAACACAATCTCTACTAAAATGTCAGAGGCCAATATTCCCACTGGCCGTTAAGACACGCAGAACGATGTACAAACTCTGCTCTGCCCCATTAAGCCGATTTTCACCGGCACAGCTTTTTATTTCCCAGTGTTGTGCGAAGGAATCTCTGTTGTTAGTTCGGCTTGGAAAGTGTTCATGTTTAGGAGCACCTTTGCAAATAAGCGCAAAACCATCTGTCATGGGAGAGCAGCTATTTTTGTTGGTCTCTTTAATATAGTTCAATTGTGTTCTTGTCTGTCAGCTATCCTCTGTAATGCTGTGAGCCAAATTCTTGACAGGCCCTCCCTGCATTTGAAGCTTTGCACAGATGTCTCATGCTTTATATCTATTGGGCTGATTTATGAAATGCATTCTTACACTTTCATGTCGCAAATTCATTTAAAATTCAGCCTTTTTTTTGAAAGAGTGAACTATTTTAATGCAGAATAACAATGGGTTGACGCGCTGTGACTGAAATGGCCTGTAGGTTTTGCTTTATGATTAGTCACATTTACGCAAGCATGGATTACATAGGTATGTCACATTTTGGATGTCACCTACAGCGTTTCCCTGCTTATTATTCCGCTTGGCAAGGTTGAACGAAATGACATGATAAATATGCACAGACAAGTGTGAGATGTGAGAAGAAGCATCTATTTCCATTGAATCACAAAAACCATTCAGCAGAAATCATCAATAACTGGTTATTGGTGGGCAAACAGCCACATGGGTTGCTGAGAAAGGATTGCACTCGTACCCAAACCCATTTAAAAATGAAAATTACATTAAATACTTGATTTTAATCAGAATATTATGATTTTTTCTTTATTTTGATATTAGGTGAAATACTGTTTAAACAGCATTTTTTTAATTTCTCCTACATCAGTTAAGAATGTTTAAAGTAATTGTTATCAGGGCGGCACAGTGGTGAAGCGGTAGAATTGCTGCCTTACAGCGCCAGAGGCCCGGGTTCGATCCTGACTACGGGTGCTGCCTGTACGGACTTTGTAGGTTCTCCTCGTGGCCTGCGTGGGTTTTCTCCAGGTTCTACGCTTTCCTCCCAAGCCCCAAAGACCTACAGTGTTTGTAGGGTAATTGGCTTGGAAAAATTGTAAATTGTCCCTAGTGTGTGTAGGATACGATCACTAGTCTCGGTGCGGACTAGGTGTGCTAAACGGCCTGTTTCCGCTCTGTTCCTCTAAACTAAGCTAAACTAAACCTAAAAACCACCAGTGAAAAATACCAGTCAAAGGACTGCAGGTTGATTTGTTATTTATTTCAGAATTATTTACGGAAAATTTGTCTGTGATGAATCATTTAATTTATTGTAGAAGTGTACAGCAAATAGCATATGGTGTTATCTAATCTGTTTTCACTCAGTTTTGTTCATAGCTTAAGATTACATCAACCTAAAAAGTAATTTTGTTTTTTTGGAACTGGTTAGACGGGCTATATCTTTTTCCATTCCAATACTGAACTTTTCCCAGCCACAGCGTTCAACAAAATGTTATAAACAGCTGAAATTGTTAGAACAAGTCTCACTAAATGTGAGATTTTAACTTGTTGAAAAGGGATCACTTGAATATAGTTTGCTATATCCAGAAAAATATCCAGCATTGCTCAATAGAAGAGGAAAGACTAGGAGACCTGAGGAAAGATGACTGAAGTAAAGGGTTACACAAGAAAGCTGGAGAAACTCAGCGGGTGCAGCAGCATCTAAGGAGCAAAGGAGATAGGCGACGTTTCGGGTCGAGACCCTTCTTCAGACTGGTCAGGGATCAGGGAAACGAGAGATATAGACGGTGATGTGGAGAGATAAAGAACAATGAATGAAAGATATGCAAAAAAGTATCGATGATAAAGGAAACAGGCCATTGTAAGCTGTTTGTAGTGCGAAAATGAGAAGCTAGTGCGACTTGGGTGGGGGAGAGATAGAGAGAGAAGGAATGCCAGGGCCCGAGGGCTGGGGGAGAGGTGGGAAGGGGAGGAGGCAGCCAGGGTTAACAGAAATGAGAACATTCAATGTTTAAGCCCAGAGGATGCTGATTCCCCAAGCGGAATATGAGGTGCTGTTCCTCCAACTTGCGGTGTTGCTCACTCTGGCCGTGGAGGAGGCCCAGGACCGAGAGGTCGGATACGGAATGGGAGGGGGAGTTGAAGTGCTGAGCCACCGGGAGGTAAATCCTTATAGAAGTCCCATTCCTGACCCATCTTCAGAAATTGTTGTTTAGTTTAGTTTATTATTGTCACATGTACCGAGGTACAGTGAAAAGCTTTTTTAGTTGGGTGCTATCCAATCAGCAAAAAGACTAGACATCAATCAAGCCACCTACACTGCACAGATACAGGGTAAAGGGTACAATGTTTAATGCAAGATAAATCCAATAAAGTCCGATCAAAGATAGGTCAATGTTCTCTGATGAGGTAGATGTGAGATCGGGAACGCTCTCTAGTTGGTGATAGGATGATAACAGCTGGGAGAAACTGGCCCTGAATCTGGAGGTGTGTATTTTGTCACTTCTGTACCTTTTGTCTGATGGGAGAATGGAGAAGAGGGAGTGACTGGGTGAGACTGGTCATTGATTATTCTGGAGGCATTCAGTACCAATTTTTACCATTGAAGATTTAATTATTCTAATCTATGGCACGGTGGTGCAGCGTCAGTACTAGAGTTGCTACCTTACAGCACTTGCAGCGCCAGAGACCCAGGTTCGATCCCGACTACTGGTACTGTCTGTACAGAATTTATACGTTCTCCCCGTGACTGCGTGGGTTTTCTCCAAGTTCTTTGGTTTCCTCCCACACTCCAAAGACGTACAGGTTTGTTGGGTTAATTAGCTTGGTATAAATGTAAATTGTCCCTAGTGTTAATGTGCGCGGATCGCTGGTCGATGCAGGCTCGGTGGGCCGAAGGGCCCATTTCCGTGCGGTATCCCTCAACTAAACTAAACCACAACATTTATTAGGTAGCTTGTTAAGTGTATGAGGAGCTCAAATAACTTGGATGTTGTAAAAATATTAAGTTCCATCGCATAGTGAGGCCGTGCCAATACAGAACATGATAAAAAAAACAAGAAACAAAACCAAAATGTACAGGAACATTTACATTATTTAATTACAATCCCAATGTTGCAACTGGATATTTTCAGTTCAATTAAATAGAGTCTTTAAACTTTACTTTAGACTTTAGAAATAGAGTCATAGAGTCTTGCAACATGGAAACAGACCCTTCGGCCCAACTTGCCCCATCACCTGCCTGCGTTTGGCCCATAGGCCTCTAAACCTGTCCTATCCACGTACCTGTCCAAATGATTTTTTAAATGTTATGTTCTGGCAAAATCCAATATGTTACCACATGGAAGAAAGACATTCAGACAATCAAATATCCATTAGTTTCTTTTCCAAAAAATCAACAAAACCAACCCTTCTGTTCACTTCTCAATTTTCTAAATATGCCTGCTATAGTTTTTTAGTTTAGTTTAGCGATACAGCGAGGAAAAGGGCTCTTTGGCCCACCGAATCCACGCCGACCAGCGATCCCCGTACATTAGCACTATCCTGCACATGAGGGGCAATTAAAAAAAAAATTCACAAGCCAATTAATCTGCAAACTTAAAAACCCACGCAGGTCACTGGGAGAATGTCCAAACTCAGTACAGACAGCAGGTAGTCAGGATCAAACCCGGGTCTCCGGCGATGTAAGGCAGCAACTCTACCGTTGCGCCACCGTGCCGCACAAGGTCTCTTTCAAGGAATTGCAATTTTCCCTTGTGAATGACCTTGTGGTCCCAGCTTCAATGGCATGTTGTTGTTGAGAGTTCGACATTCTGATCATTCACAATGCAAATATTTTTTCAGACCTCTCCATTAATTATTTTTTTTATGATTGCCATCTGAAATTTGCTGTCTTCTTAATGTCTCGCCAGGCAGCGAGAGCAAGCTGTCACCATTTGCTGTCCAATAACCCTTTACAATCCGGAAAGCCTTTGTGCATTCATGCTGCAAACACTGAACTTGTGTTATAAACATTTATTTCAATATAACCCTTCAGTTGAGAAAATATATCAGCATTGGAATTTTCCAATTGGATAATCCAAACTGTAAATGGAATACTAGCTGCAGCAAAATTCATGTCTACCACATGTTCAATATCATTTTATGAGGAATAGCACCTTGGTGAGCTAGCAACACAAGAGTATGTACATTGAATTCTCCAATTTTAGGTAACTCACCTACACCCCCCTCCCTTTCATCTCCCCATCCCTCCTTTTTCCCTTCCTCTCGATCCCCTTCCATCTATAGTCCATCTTCATATTTCTCGCCTCTTCTATCCTCATCTCATAAGGTCATAGTGTAAATATGCCCCAGACAATGAGTCAAGCTAATCTTTATTATTTTAGAATGAACACAAATTCCCCCATAGGATACCTAAAACACTGCAGGTTCGATCCTTGTCTCTACCTGGCCAAGACCTTTAGCCTCGTGCAAGCAGATACTAGCAATGTTACAAAATTTTGAGATTTTAAAAATCAAGTCTGCAATTTATCCCATCAGATAAAGCATAAAAAGATATTTAATTTGACACCTAATTCACTTTCATATCTTCAGTATTAAGAAAGTTATGGCCATTTTCATACTCGGAAATTAGCATCTTGTTCCCCATTGCCTTTCAATTGATTTAACTCAAAAGCTGTGATCTGGAACAGTTAAAAGCCCATAACTTTCTTAAAAATTAAGAGAACTCAATGAAATTTTCAGTTATTATAGATTGAAGCATTCTGAAACAAATATGAAACAATCTTACTTGGATGACCTGAAATTAAAGCATATAATTAGTTAGTTATCTAATTGTAGCTAATTACAAAATTCAATGAGTAGATCTAAACATCTATCCATTTCTTAAGAAAATATTTTTTTTAATTGCCTGTGTCCAAATAACATTCACACAATAATCCACAATATAACATAATTTTTAAATCTCATTTTCATGAATTTCTGGGCCAAATGGAAGGAATTTAGTGTTTGATTCCTCTAAATTAATGGCCATTTAAATCAACTAGCGAGTGGGGTTTAGTAGAATGCGGTGGATTGGAACGTTGCAGTTAGCGGTGAAGTCGGGAGGAAAAATACTGTTTGTTCATACATTTTTTTAGACCCCATTTCGCAACATGAAAATATTATTAAAGCCTCCCGAAAAACCAACTTTTAATATAAAAATAAACTATTTACCTTTTTTTTCCCCTACGCAAAATCCTTCCCGTTATCGGCGCTCACGGCTTTTGAAGGTGATTTTTAAATTACTCTAGTTAATAAATAATTTAGAGTAATTTAAAAATACCTTCATTCATGAAATGTCGGAGCGATTGTTCTTCCGCAACGAAATCGCCCGACATTGATCGATTTTCCCTGCCTGTGGATAACGGCATTTTAAGCCCACCACCCTCTGAAAGGCGCCAAAGTCGCGCACACGGGGAGCGGCAGAACTGCAGCGCTGCTCAAGGTAAGTTTTGTAACATACCTACAGATACACTCCAAATGGTCACGCAGTACCAAGCGCTCTTCCAACAGATCAACATTGATCTAAAATGGAGACATCTTTTATAGATCCACGAACCTTGAGGGGCCGTCTCTTTACAGTCCAATCAAACATATTAATTACATCAGTACATTATTAACAGTTCTCCCAACCAATTACAGTCTCCTATACATTGTTTCTCGAATGAGCTGCTGAAAGGAAGCTAACCAACTGAATAATGCAACATTTAGCCTGGAACACAAAACAATCCTTCCAAGACTTAACACTTTAACCAATCAACAAACAGCGGGGTAACTGTCTCGCAACAGTATTTACACTATTTACAATCCCTTTGCAGCGATCCAATCAAAGCGATGCATTTAAGTTTATTTTGCAGCGCTGTTATACATTTTATCAGTTAGGAGGAACTTAGAAGAACACATGGATCCTTCACCATCCTGCACATCAATCTAGGCTTAGACTGACTGGCGCCATCCACAGCCTGTACATTTCCACTGACAAGGGTTGAGCAATTCTGACAAATGCAGGGATCCTCCATTTTATAGTGTCTTTAATTTGGTCAATATTAACAATAGGTTATGGGAGCGGCCCATCAGGTCTACTCTGCCATTCAATCACTCTCTCCGTCCTCACCCCATTTTCCTGCCTTCTCCCCATAACTCCTGACACCCGTACTAATCACAAATCTATATCTACCTCTGTCTTAAAAATATCTGTTGACTTGGCCTCCACAACCTTCTGTGGCAAAGAATTCCACAGATTTCCCACCATCACATCTTTTGTCTTTCCATCTCCGATCCTACTGCAAACATCTGTCCATTAACCCACCCCTCCCCTCTAAACCTGTATCCACCTATCACTTCCCAGGTTTTGTCCCGCCCTCACCTCTCTTCCATCATTCATCCCCCTATTGTCAAACTGCTTTACCCTTGAGTTAGGTTTATATATATTGTGGCATCACTAACCTCCAGCTTGACTTATACCAGCAAAGAATAGAGATTCAATAGAGACACACGGTTTCTCAGGAAGGCCGTCAGCATACATAAAGACTCCTCTCACCCTTGTAATGGATTGTTCGAACTACTCCCTTCCGGCAGACGTTACAAGGCCTTCTACACCCGCACTACCAGACTCAGGAACAGCTTCATTCCCAGAGCTATAGCGGCTCTGAACCGGCTCTGTGAGTACCCCCCCCCCCCCCCCCCCACCCCCATGGACTGTCTCCCCCGGCCTCGCACTTTAGTCTGTGTTGATGTTACTGGTCTAATGTTCGTTTGTACAAACCTTGTTCTCAGGGTATCTAAACCTACATTTTATTTGTCGATTAAGTTATGACATCGGATGGAAGTTGCAAACCAAATCTCGTTGCACTTATGTGTAATGACAATAAAATATATTATTGTTATTATTATTATTATTATTATTATTATTATTATTATTATTATTATTCAAGTGGTAATAAGTGACATTTGGACTGACTTCCTCTTCTTTCTCCTGGTATCTATGTAGCTCAATTAGTAGGGGAACAAAGTAATTGGCCGATGATTTACCACTTGTTTAACACTAGGGGCTACATCTCCTTCTAACGAGAATGAAGGGTCCTGGGGTGAGGTTGGGGGAGGCGGTTGGGGAGGGGCGGGGAGGGGGGGGTTGCGCTACCATGTGAGATACGACTGTTTGGTGAACTTTTGTACGTTTGTCCGCGCCAAAACATGGCGACACTGGTGTGCTCTGTAGGTGAGTTCAGCCACATGATTTTACCATGTTGCATGCAAAGCAAAGTATTTCAATGACAACAAAGTATCATTGAATCATTGTACTCCGTGCATTCATTTAAGCTTTTGGAATGAATATTTTCTGTCGATATTTTTTCTATTTCAGTTTGCTCTTCTGCAGCTTACAAGTACCAAATACAAACTAATTCTTCCAATTTATGCTCAGCCCACGATATGGTTGGGAAGCCAATGATGCGGAAAAGATCCTTATAAAAAGTTTATAAAAAACTCCGGTATAGTTGTAATGTATTAATTGTACTACTTAATCGCAAAGTACAATGTGCATTGGAGATATGGGATAGGTTTTTTTACCTCTTTTCATGTTAGTGATGTTTGTGGATGGAAAGGTAGCACAGCGGTAGAGTTGCTGCCTTACAGCAGCAGGGAACTTGGTTAGATCTCGACTGCGGAATGCCGTCTGTGCGGAGTTTGCACGTTCTCCTCGTGACTGCTGTGGGGTTTCTCCGTGTTAGCTCCAGTTTCCTTCCACACTCCAAAGACATACTGTTTTGTAGGCTAATTATCTTCTGCTAAATGTCCCTAGAGTGTAGGATAGAACTAGTGTACGGGTGATCACTGGTTGGCGTGGGCCAAAGGGCCTGCTTCCATGCTGTATCTCTAAACTAACCTAAACTAAATATAGTAGAAAACACCTCTTCATGGAACAGGGACCTTGTGCCACTTTCATTGTTGTTTGCTGCAGTATTACAGAAAGACTCAAAAGACCGTTACTGCATTATAGAGATTACTGTATTGTAAGAAGATAATGGCATAATTACTGCAGTTTTATATGAATTTCCGATAATTATCTGATTGTCATTTCTGACTGTGAGCCCTTCCGGTAAATGTGTGCTTTTATTTTGACAGAGGGCCTTAAATGCCAGCTATTCTAGTAATATGGAAAAAGAGAATATGGACACAAAAAGCTGGAGTAATGCTTTTATGTGTGGGGTAGCATGGTGGCGCAGCGGTAGGGTTGTTGCCTTACAGCTCTTGCAGCGCCGGAGACCCGAGTTCGATCCCGACTTCAGTTGCTGTCCGTACGGAGTTTGTACGTTCTCCCCGTAACTGCGTGGGCTTTCTACTAGATCCTCGGTTTCCTCCCACACTCCAAAGACGTGCAGGTTTGTCGGTTAATCAGCTTGGTATAAATGTAAATTGTCCCTAGTGTGTGTCGGATAATGTTAATGTGCGGGGATCGCTAGTCAGTGCAAACCCGGTGGGCCGATGGGCCTGTTTCCGCGCTGTCTCTTAAAACTAAACTAAAAACTAAACTCAGCGGGTCAGACAGTATCTCTGGAGAAAAGGAATGGATGATGCTTCGGATCGAGACCCTTCTTCAGACTGAGACAGGGGAAAGGGAAACGAGAGATATAGATGGTGATAGAAACATAGAAACATAGAAAATAGGTGCAGGAGGAGGCCATTCGGCCCTTCGAGCCAGCACCGCCATTCATTGTGATCACGGCTGATCGTCCCCTATCAATAACCCGTGCCTGCCTTCTCCCCATATCCCTTGACTCCACTAGCCCCGAGAGCTCTATCTAACTCTCTCTTAAATCCATCCAGCGACTTGGCCTCAACTGCCCTCTGTGGCAGGGAATTCCATACATTCACAACTCTCTGGGTGAAGAAGTTTTTTCTCACCTCAGTCTTATATGACCTCCCCTTTATCCTAAGAGAAAAGGAGAGAGTGTAAACTCCATGGAGACAGCACCCGAGGTCAGGATCGAACCCAGGACTCTGGCTCTCCGCTGTTCCACTCTACTGCTGGTCCACTAAGGACAGTGATCAGTTTGTGCAGCTAGTCTCTATTTTGTGATACGAAGAGATAACATGATACGAAGAGGTAGAGAACAAATGAATGAAAAATATGCCCAAAAGAAGCAGTGATCAAGCACAAAATGGAGCCCACAATGGTCCCTTTAGCTGCGTGCTAATGTGTTATGTAGGCAATGAATCCAACAGGCTGACAGTGAAGCTAGTACTCCTTGACTCTCGGATCGAGGAAGGGTCTCGACCTGAAACGTCACCGATTGCTTTTCTCCAGAGATGCTGCCTGACCCTCTGAGTTACTCCAGCTTTTTGCGTTTTCCTTTGGTTTCAACCAGCACCTGCTGTTCCTTCCTACACATTTGGAGAAAGAGCTTTGTTGCGAGACACTTATTATTCTGGCCTAATTCTTGCACGATGGAGGTTGTGAGCAGAGTAATGGTGACTCTGACCATCCACACTCAGTACCCCGTTCCTGCCTTCCTGCCATGACCACATTGAATAGCGGTGCTGGCTTGTAGGGCCGAATGGCCAACACCTATTGTCACCTGCACCTATCGTCTATTGACATAAAAAAGTGAACGGTTAATTGTCGAACCGAGGCAAGATCTTTCACTTTTTACAGGAAGATGTGTGGTATATATTTTTTTGGCGAGAGTTTTGCGCGATAGTTGATCAGTGCACCACATGCTGGTGAGCCAACTTGCTTCATGCCTTTGTAAATGGACGAATACAGCTGCAAGTAATTGCTCGGAGCCCAACAAATCAAAATCTCATTTCAGAAGTCTGACGTTAATGTTTCAACCACTTACTATGTTGTAGCTTACATAAAATTCGAGCACAATGGCTAAAACTCCAATGATGATTCTGTTAATTTGTGGAAAGCAAAGCACTGCATTTCAATTTTGAGGAAACAGAAAGTGAATGGATTTCAGTTTGGTTTACTCTGCCTTAGCTAATAAATTAGAAACAAGATATCAGTGGAAGGAAACTTGATTTTGATTGCGGGCTCCGCTATTGTCATTCAGTGTAGTGTTTTGGGCCATTGACCAAATATGCGTTTTGGGTCTATCGTCTCCAGTTGGAACCCATCAGTCTGAAGAAGGGCCCCAACCCAAAATGCTGCCTATCCATGTTCTCCACAGATGCTGCCTGACCCACTGAGTTACTCCAGCACTCTCTGTGTTTTGCCCAAGATTCTAGCATATGCGTTTATCTTTTATTTTGAGATGCAGCGTGGAAACAGTCCCTTCGGCCCATCGAGTCCATGCTGACCATCAATCGCCCGTACACATTAGTTCCTTGTTATTCCATTTTCACACCCTATGCACTAGGGGGCAATTTACAGAAGCCGATTAACCTACAAACCTGCATGTCTTCGGTGGGTGGGAGAAAACCGGAGCACCCGGAATAAACCCACGCGGTCAAAAGTAGAACGAGCAAACTCCACAAAGGCAGCACCCGCAATCAAGATTGAACTGCTGTGTCACATGCAGACACAACTGAAGTGAAGACTAGTTAATGAGATGGCTTCCACTGCTGTCCAAGTAATTTTACTTCAACCTCTCCAAAGGGCTGTTCCTGGGTGGGCCGCAGAGCCTGCTCCTGTGTTTTAGTTTAAGCTTTAGAGATGCATTGTGGAAACAAGCCCTATGGTCCACACCGCGCCGACCAACGATCACCCACACTAGTGTTATCCTCCCCACTGGGGACAATTTACAGAAGCCAATTAACCTACAAACCTGCACGTCTTTGGAGCGTGGAAGGAAATCGGAGCACCCGTAGAAAACCCACGCAGGTCACGGGGAGAACGTACAAACTCCGTACGGACACAGAAGGCAGTGGAGGCCAATTCGCTGGATGGTTTTTTTTAAAAGAGAGTTAGATTTAGCTAAAGGAATCAAGGGATATGGCGAAAAAGCAGGAACGGGGTACTGATTTTAGATGATCAGCGATGATCGTATTGAATGGCAGTGCGTAAAGGGGTCCGTAAAGTAGCAACATCACCGCTGCACCAATCTCCTGTCTGTGCTGTGAGACATGTATTTAACGTGATGAATGGAGGCAATTGGTTGACTGTGGAGAGTGGGAAACGACTAAACCTATGCCAATCGTCAGCAAATGATGATACCCATTTCCAGTAATGGTTCAATATTTAGGTTAGGAAATATTAGCTAACACTGAGGCCGTTTTGGTGTTTAACTAACTATGTATGAACGTGAGAACACCCATGGGACTCCTGAAATCTACGATTGTGATATATTTTCTTATCGCCCCCCCCCCCTCCGCCCCCACCCCTCCAATTCCCTTTCATAGAAACATAGAAACATAGAAAATAGGTGCAGGAGTAGGCCATTCAGCCCTTCGAGCCTGCACCGCCATTCAATGTGATCATGGCTGATCATCCAACTCAGTATCCCGTACCTGCCTTCTCTCCATACCCCCTGATCCCTTTAGCCACAAGTGCCACATCTAACGCCCTCTTAAATATAGCCAATGAACTGGCCTCAACTACCTTCTGTGGCAGAGAATTCCAGAGACTCACGACTCTCTGTGTAAAGAATGTTTTCCTCATTTCGGTCCTAAAGGAATTCCCCCTTATCCTTAGACTGTGACCCCTTGTTCTGGACTCCCCCAACATCGGGAACAATCTTCCAGCATCTAGCTTGTCCAACCCCTTAAGAATTTTGTAAGTTTCTATAAGATCCCCCCTCAATCTTCTAAATTCCAGCGAGTACAAGCCGAGTCTATCCAATCTTTCCTCATATGAAAGTCCTGACATCCCAGGAATCAGTCTGGTGAATCTTCTCTGTACCCCCTCTATGGCAAGGATGTCTTTCCTCAGATTTGGAGACCAAAACTGTACGCAATACTCCAGGTGTGGCCTCACCAAAACCCTGTGCAACTGCAGTAGAACCTCCCTGCTCCTATACTCAAATCCTTTCGCTATGAATGCTAACATACCATTTGCTTTCTTCACTGCCTGCTGCACCTGCATGCCTACTTTCAATGACTGGTGTACCATGACACCCAGGTCTCGTTGCATCTCCCCCTTTCCTAATCTGCCACCATTCAGTCTACCCTCACCAATGGTCTACCCTCATGTTTTTGCCACCAAAGTGGATAACCTCATATTTATCCACATTATACTGCATCTGCCATGCATTTGCCCATTCACTCAGCCTATCCAAATCACCCTGCAGCCTCCAAGCATCCTCCTCACACCTAACTATACCCCCCAGCTTGGTATCATCTGCAAATTTGGAGATGTTGCATTGAATTCCCTCGTCCAAATCATTAATATATATTGTAAATAGCTGGGGTCCCAGCACTGAGCCTTGCGGCACCCCACTAATCACTGCCTGCCATTCTGAAAAGGACCCGTTTACTCCTACCCTTTGCCTCCTGTCTGCTAGCCAGTTCTCTATCCACATCAATACTGAACCCCCAATACCGTGTGCTTTAAGTTTGTATGCTAATCTCTTATGCGGGACCTTGTCGAAAGCCTTCTGAAAGTCTAGATATAACACATCCACTGGTTCTCCCTTATCCACTCTACTAGTTACATCCTCAAAAAATTCTATCAGATTTGTCAGACATGATTTACCTTTCGTAAATCCATGCTGACTTTGTCCAATGATTTCACCACTTTCCAAATGCGCTGCTATCCCATCTTTAATAACTGACTCTAGCAGTTTCCCCACTACCGATGTTAGACTAACTGGTCTGCAATTCCCCGCTTTCTCTCTCCCTCCTTTTTTAAAAAGTGGGGTTACATTAGCTACCCTCCAATCCTCAGGAACTACTCCAGAATCTAAGGAATTTTGAAAAATTATCACTAATGCATCCACTATTTCTGTGGCTACCTCCTTGAGTACTCTGGGATGCAGACTATCTGGCCCTGGGGATTTATCGGCCTTCAATCCGTTCAATTTACCCAACACCACCTCCCGGCTAACCTGGATTTCACTCAGTTCCTCCATCTTATTTGACCCCCGTTCCACTGCTATTTCCAGCAGATTATTTATGTCTTCCTTAGTGAAGACAGAACCAAAGTAGTTATTCAATTGGTCTGCCATGTCCTTGTTCCCCATGATCAATTCACCTGTTTCTGACTGCAAGGGACCAACATTTGTTTTAACTAGTCTCTTTCTCTTCACATATCTATAAAAACTTTTGCAGTCAGTTTTTATGTTCCCTGCCAGTTTCCTTTCATAATCTATTTTCCCTTTCCTAATTAAGCCCTTTGTCCTCCTCTGCTGCATTCTGAATTTCTCCCAGTCCTCCGGTAGGCTGCTTTTTCTGGCAAATTTGTATGCCTCAACTTTTGTTTTTATACTATCCCTGATTTCCCTTGTTATCCATGGATGCACCACCTTCCCCGATTTATTCTTTTGCCAAACTGGTATGAACAACTTTTGTACTTCATCCATGCAGTCTTTAAATACCTTCCATTGCACATCCACTGTCAACCCTTTAAGAATCACTTGCCAGTCTATCTTGGCCAATTCACATCTCATACCTTCAAAGTTACCTTTGTTCAAGTTCAGAACCCTTGTTTCTGACTTAATTTTGTCACTCTCCATCCTAATGAAGAACTCAACCATATTATGGTCACTCTTGCCCAAGGGGCCACGCACAACAAGACTGCTAACTAACCCTTCCTCATTACTCAATACCCAGTCTAGAATAGCCTGCTCTCTCGTTGGTTCCTTCACATGTTGGTTGAGAAAACTATCCCGCATACATTCCAGGAAATCCTCTTCCTCAGCACCCCTGCCAATTTGATTCACCCAATCTACATGCAGATTGAAGTCACCCATTATAACCGTGTTACCCTTGTTGCATGCATTTCTAATTTCCTGTTTGATGCCATCCCCAACTCCAAAACTACTGTTAGGTGGCCTGTACACAGCTCCCACTAGCGTTTTCTGCCCCTTAGAGTTTCGCAGCTCTACCCATATCGATTCCACATCCTCCACGCTAATGTTCTTCCTTTCTATTGCATTAATCTCCTCTCTCACCAGCAACGCTACCCCACCTCCTTTTCCTTTTCGTCTATCCCTCCTGAATATTGAATATCCCTGGATGTTCAGCTCCCAGCCTTGGTCATCCTGGAGCCATGTCTCCGTGATCCCAACTATAGCATAGTCATTAATTGCTATCTGCACCTTCAACTCATCCACCTTATTACGAATGCTCCTCGCATTGAGACACAAAGCCTTCAGGCTTGTTTTTACAACACTCTTACTCCTTATACAATTATGTTGACAAGTGGCCCCTTTCACATCGATCCCTATTACACTTGGCCATACTCTCCTATCCCTTTGTGAGCTTTCTTTCCCGTTAATTCTGGGGTCATTAACCATCCCTTTACTCTCTTTCCCTTTAACTCCATTCTCGATTATCCCATTTGACACCCCACCCCCCTTATTCAGTTTAAAACCATCCGTGTAGCAGTGGCAAACCTGCCGGCCAGAATGCTGGTCCCCCACCTGTTAAGATGCAATCCGTCCCTTTTGTATAGTTCCCCCTTACTCCAAAACAGATCCCAGTGATCTAAGAATCTAAATCCCTGCCCCCTGCACCAGTTCCTCAGCCACACATTCAGGTCCCGTATCTCCCTGTTCCTGCTCTCGCCAGCACGAGGAACTGGAAGCAAACCGGAGATAACAACCCTGGAAGTCCTGCTTTTCAGCATTTTTCCAAGCTCTCTGAAGTCCCGCTGCAAAATATTCATCCCCTTCTTTCCAACATCATTTGTGCCAACATGCACGACCACTTCCGGCTGTTCATCTTCGCCCTTGAGGATTGTCTGCACTCTGTCCGTAACATCCTGGATCCTGGCACCAGGAAGGCAGCACACCATCCTGGAATCCCGTCTGTTGCCGCAAAAACCCCTGTCCGTACCTCTCACAATGGAGTCTCCAACTACAATGGCGTTGCCCGACTTTGGCCTCTTTGGTTTTGGCTCATCAGCCCTTTTTGTTTTGCAAGCCAGTCCGCCGCTCAGTGAGATACCGTCTTCTGTCCCGGCAGCTTCCACGTGGGTGAACCTGTTCACAAGAGGTACAACACCCGGGGACCTTTGCATTCCATGTTTTCCTCCCTTTCTCACCGTCACCCACCTTCTCTCTTCTAGTGCCTTGGGTGTAACAATCTTACTGAAGGACTTGTCGAGGAACGACTCAGTTTCTCGGATGAACCTGAGGTCATCCACTTGTTTCTCCAGTTCCCCAACACGGTCCTTCAGGAGCTGTACCTGGATGCACTTCTCACATTTGTAGCATCCAGAGGCACCAGCAGTGTCCTTGACCTCCCACATACTGCAAGCATCACACTGCATCAGCTTGCTTGACATCTCCTTCTTTTGCCTCGGTCTCTCCCTATCCAGTGTTTTGCGCAGCCTCCTCGCCGAAGACTCTCGAGCCAAAGACTCACACTTTACTCACAGGGCCGCTCACTCACTGCCGCTCCCCAAGAGCTGCCTTGCTTATATTGACTGTTCAATTACCTAATTTACAAACCAAATTCCTCAGTTTTCAACTGCTTTCCCCCTCTGACTCACTGAGAACTCTCCTCCCACTTGGGCTAGAGCCAATCAGTGCTTTCTCCTGCTCCTCTTTGTTGCTGTTGCTTCAAAATCCACGGGAAGACTGAGTACAGTCTGCCTGTGCTTTGTCTCTCCTTTTCAACTGCTTTCCCCCTCTGACTCACTGAGAACTCTCCTCCCACTTGGGCTAGAGCCAATCAGTGCTTTCTCCTGCTCCTCTTTGTTGCTGTTGCTTCAAAATCCACGGGAAGACTGAGTACCTTTCACATATTATCCTTCCCTCTGGTTCTAAATGTTACCCTCATCTTCCATAGTTTAGTTGAGTTTCGAGATGCAGTGCAGAAACAGGCCCTTCGGCCCTTCGAGCCAGCACCGCCATTCAATGCGATCATGGCTGATCATCCCCAATCAGTACCCCGTTCCTGCCTTCTCTCCATATCCCCTGACTCCGCTATCTAGCTCTCTCTTGAATAATTCCAGCATTTTATCATTCCAGCATTTTGTGTCTATTTGTGCCTACTGAGTTCCTCCAGCAGTTGTTTTTTTTTTCCATCCAAGAAGCAGTCTCTTGTGTCTCCACTTCTGGGATCTCATGGTTAATCTTTAATCTACTCACTGACGTAAGAATGGAATGTAAGGTTACAGGTTTGATCATCCATTTTAAATTGAAAATTAATTGCAATTTAGGTAACAAAGTTACTAGTTTAATTGGAATTCCTGCTTTGAATCCCAGCAGTTGCAAATGCTTCACAGTAGATGGAAATATGAAGAAATTACAAAATGAAAATTAGTATTTGAGCAAGCAGGCAGTTTGCACTCCATGTGTGTAAATTGTGTTAATTACATCTATTTTTCTTGTTCCCCTTGCCCTTCAATCATCTTTCCTTATTCATTCATTTACTCTAATTTGAAATATTAGCATTGGCTTCAGTTATAAATTTTGGAAGTAAATTTAACAGACTTTTAACTCGCGCTCTCAGTTCTAAATCTCTTATATTTAATCTTTCAAATTGGCCTTTTGCTGTTGCCTACTGCGTCATGGGAAGCCTACCTCATCTCTTTACACTGTTCCAACTTGATATGAGAACAAAAATATCTGTTATATTAAATTTGCATAAAACCATATGCAAAGCAATTTAAAAGTATTCATGTTCATAGGTTCTCGGAACAGAATTAGGCCATTTGGTCCATCAAGTCTACTCCGCCATTCAATCATGGCTGATCTATCCCTCCCTCCTAACCAGATTCTCCTCCCTTCTCCCCATAACCCCTGACACCCGTACTAATCAAGAATCTGTCAACCTCCACCTTCAAAATATTCATTGACTTGGCCTCCACAGCCTTCTGTGCCAATGAATTCCACAGATTCACCACCCTCTGACTAAAGAAATTCATCCTCAATAAAAGGGACGTCCTTTTATTTTGAGGCTGTACCCTCTGGTCCTAGGCTCTCCCATTAGTGGTAGCATCCTCTCCACATCCACTCTCTCCAGGCCTTTTCGCATCAGCCCTTTGCTCCAAAAGGGTCTCGACCCAAAATGTCACCCATTCATTCTCTCCAGAGATGCTGCCTGTCCCGCTGAGTTACTCCAGCTTTTTGTGTCTATCTTCAGTTTGAACCAGCATCTGAAGTTCCTTCTTACACACATAACACAAGTATAATGGCACTGGAGGCTTTGAGAACATCTCTGAAAGATAATACCAAAATACCAAAACAGGCTGAGGCATAAGAACAGAGATAATTGAATTATGTCTTGCTGGAACTTGAAAATTATGAAATTGGAGTGGAAACCTGGGGGCAGGTGGTAAATGGAGTCATGCAGCATGGAAGCAGGCCATTCGGCCCAATTTGCCCATGCCGACCAAAATACCTCTTCTCCGCTAACGGTTCATCTGGTTCATCATCCAAATCTGAGGAAGGACATTATTGCCATCGAGGGAGTGCAGCGAAGGTTCACCAGAACTGATTCCTGGGATGTCAGGACTGTCTTATGAACAAAGACTACATAGACTCGGTTTATACTCTCTAGAATTTAGGAGATTGAGAGGGGATCTTATAGAAACTTACAAGATTCTTAAGGGGTTGGACAGGCTAGATGCAGGAAGATTGTTCCCGATGTTGGGGAGGTCCAGGACAAGGGGTCACAGCTTAACGATAAGGGGGAAATCCTTTAGGACCGAGATGAGAAGGAATTTTTTCACACAGAGAGTGGTGGGTCTCTGGAACTCTCTGCCACAGAGGGTAGTTGAGGCCAGTTCATTGACTATATTTAAGAGGGAGTTAGATGTGGCCCTTGTGGCTAAAGGGATCAGGGGGTATGGAGAGAAGGCAGGTACAGGATACTGAGTTGGATGATCAGCCATGATCATATTGAATGGCGGTGCAGGCTCGAAGGGCCGAATGGCCTACTCCTGCACCTAATTTCTATGTTTCTATCACGATCCTTACAGGGACTGTCCTATATGTGATTGTAGACCCACTGATGTAATTGAGTGCTAACTGCCTTCTGAAGTGGTTTAGTTTAGTTTAGAGATACAGCGCGGAAACAAGCCCTTCGCCCCACCGCGTCCGCACCGACTAGCGATCCCCGCACACTAATACCATTCTACACACACCAGGGATAAATTTGCATTTACACCAAGCCAATTAACCTCCAAACCTGTATGTCTTTGGAGTGTGGGAGGAAACCGAAGATCTCGGAGAAAAACTACGCGGTCACTGGGAGAACATACAAACTCCTATCATATAGCCCCCGTAGTCAGGATTGAACCCGAGTCTCCGACGCTGTCAGGCAGCAACTCTACCGCTGCGCCTCCATGCCACCGTGGTCTCACAAGTCACCCAGTTGAAGGGCAATTAGGAATGAACAATGAACATCCCCCATGCTGAGAACATCTACATACCATGAATGAAATAAAAACCCTTTTTGGTTTTATGTTCTATACTCTTCAAGTTAAATACTTCAATTCGGTTTTCACAGCTTTATTGACCCAAATTGCTTGCTGTGTTGAATCTTATATGAAGCTGTCACCCCAGGTCTCTCTGCTATTCCACAGCACTGCATTACTTCCATTCAGAGGATATTTACAGCAGTTTTTTTAACCAAAATCCATAACCTCACTTTCAGACTGCTATTGAATTCTATCTGCTACTTAACAGTCCATTTTTTAACTTAACGATCCCTCTGCAATTTTATCCGCTCTTCCAGTGGCAAATTAGCTGTGCCTCCTATTTTGATATAAATTTCAACATTCAGTCTGTGTCCAAATCATTAATATGTCCATTTAATTTTGCCCAGAGCAGGGAAATTGAAAACCAGAGGGCATGGGTTTAAGGTGAAGTGGGAAAGATTTTACAAGAATCTGAGGGGTAACGTTTTCACACAAAGAATGGTGGGTGTATGGAACGAGCTGCCAGAGGAGGTAGTTGAGGCAGGGACTGCTGCAATGTTTAAGAAGCAATTAGACAGGTACATGGATAAGACGTGTTTGGAGGGATATGGGTCATACGTAGGCAAGTGGGACATGTTGGTCGGTGTGGGCAAGTTGGGCCGAAGGGCCTGCTTCCATATTGTGTGACTCTGACTATATTCAATGAACCGGGGTCATCCAGAACATAAAGGAGAGAGACACAAATGACCACACATTATTCCCCCCTCCTCTGCTTTATTTTACTAATTTCTTTTCCTCCCCCTCACCCTTCTTTCCAATTTTCGATACAGACTCTAATTATTCTAATTTCATAAATAATGTAAGTGTTTCAGAAGCATGTCCAGAATCCGTATACATTATATATGCATCATTACTCTCTTCTCTTGTACATTCTCGTAATTCTGAAATTTTAATTCCATTCAAACCCTCACTGTTTGCTTCCAAGTCTTTTGGCGGTAATTTCCATTGTCTCTTGATCAGGAAACATCACTGGTCATGTGGGAATGAAGCATCAACTCCCTAACCTAGCATTCAAAACATGTGCCAGTAGCTGGTAGCCCAGTGGTTAAATTAGTTATCCGGAAACCTGGACTGGTATTCCTGAAGTCCAAATTCAAATCTCACCGTGTCAGCTCTGATTGAAATTCAGTCAGTAATCTGGAATTTGGGGAAAAATGAAAAATGACCATGGAAACTCTGCCATTTCAACACCCCTTCCCATACATTCCATCGTGGGCCTCTTCCATTGCCAGAGTGAGGTCGCACATCCAAATTGGAGGAACAGCAACTCATTTTTCAGTTGGGTGGTTCATATCGCTTTGGATATGAACAATGAATTCTCTAATTTTAAGTAACTTATACTGGGATTCCCCCATTGCCCCCTTCCTCCGTCCTAGTTGTTTTACCAGTTCCACAGCTCTCCACATTGTTGCCATCTTGAGAGCACATCATCACTAGCCAACAATGGACCTATCAGGCACCACCCTACCTGAGGTCTTTGTTGCCGGCTTTTATTAGTCCTGGTTTTTTCTTGCCTCCAACTCTTCAGCTCCCCCCACCTCCATCCCTCCAACCCCCTACTCTCAGTCTAAAGAAGGGTCCCGAACCGAAGCATCACCCTTCCTTTATCTCCAGAGATGCTGCCTGACCCGCTGAGTTACTCCAACACTTTGCGTGTAACCATGGAGGCGACTAGAATAACAAAAAATACCCATTTAGTTCAACAGTGGGCTTCGGGAAAAGAAATCCCAATCTGGTTTACATATGAATTTAGACTTGCCTCCTAAGGAGCAGTCTTTCAAGCCCCTCAGTTGTTACATTATTCAACCCGTGAAGGAAGAAAACTAGTGGTCCACCGGCCTTCGACTGTGGCACCAAATCTGGACACTACAAATTTTCAGCCGAGTGTTGTGAGAAGTTGCCTCCAATCGGACAGACTGCTCCATCACAGTCCGTGGATATGATTTCTCCCCCTGGCAAGGTATACCCTCCAATGTTGAGCACTCCAAAGTCTAATTCCTCCCATCTACATAAAGTGCTATGCAGCTGGAAGGAACTGGACTATGGAGTCCAGAATATTAACCTAGACTCATCTCTGAGATGCTATTCCAGTGGGCAGCTTATTTCTCAGCTTGTTAGCTCAATTACTATAATACACGACTTACTTATCTGATGGGCATTGACATTCTGTGCTCAACAACTTGGTTTGTAATATAGAATGTCACAGCATGGAAACAAGGCCCTCGGCCCAACTTGCCCACATCAACCAACATGGCCCATCTGCACTTGTCCCACCTGCCTGCGCATGGCCCCAAACCCTCTAAACCTGTCCTATCCATGCACCTATCCAAATGTCCCTGAAATGTTACGCTAGTATTTGCCTCAATTACTTCTTCTGGCACCTTGTCTCAAATGCCCTCCACCCTTTGTATAAAAAAAGTTACCCCTCAGGTTCCGATTAAATCCTCCCCACCACACATTAAACCCATGTCCCCTGGTTCTCGATTCGACCTACTCTGGGCAAGAGACTTAGTGCTTTTACTTTATCTACTCCTCTTATGATTTTGTACATCTCTATAAAATCCCCCATCAACCTCCTGTGCTCCAAGGAATAAAGTCCTAGCCTGCTCAACCTCTCCCCGACAGCTCACACTCTCAAGTCCCAGCAAACAGACATGCAAATCTCTACAACCATTCCAGCTTGACATATAATGTACGTTAACCCTATAGGTTGGGTCCCTGTCTCTGTGCTGCGACTGGCTTTAGTGTCTTCATTTTGTGTGAAAACACATCACGGCAGTTAGATACAGCTCGTAGGGCTAACGGAATCGAGGGATATGGGGAAAAAGTAGGAAATGCATACTGATTTTGGATGATCAGCCATGATCATTTTGAATGGCGGTGCTGACTCGAAGGGCTGAATGGCCTACTCCTGCACCTATTTTCTACGGTTCTAATACATCTGCACCAGGGAGTAACATTATCTTTGCATGGAACAGAGACATAACCATAAAAAATATACTAAGTTAAAACTGGATGGGGTTTATTTCTAAATAACACTGCTATGTTCTGAGATTGCTGCAACAATCCAGGCATTTGGAGATTTTTAGGCTGTGACTCATAGGATTTTAGGATTTCTTTAAATTACCAGAACTCCATTATATGTGGTTCCCAAACTACACAATAGACAATAGACAATCGGTGCAGGAGTAGGCCATTCGACCCTTTGAGCCAGCACGGCATTCAATGTGATCATGGCTGATCATCCCCAATCAGTACCCCGTTCCTGCCTTCTCCCCATATCCCCTGACTCCGCTATTTTTAAGAGCCCTATCTAGCTCTCCCTTGAAAGCATCCAGAGAACCTGCCTCCACCGCCCTCTGAGGCAGAGAATACTACAGTAAGAATCGGTACAGCATTACCAGATATTTTTTTTATTTTGTACAAATTCTGTTGTGTTGGCCCCTCCTACTTATGGATGAACAAAAACTTGATAAACAATTCATGACTTCCAATGTGCCGATTGTATATTGGACGGCAAAATGCTGATCAGTTCAAATTAATGCACAAAAACCCACAAACCTGATAACTGGTCCATAAACAGTGTAAAATTATGCAAATATTTTCTGAACTGAAACATAATTGAGAACTAATCAAGGAACAAAAAAAAAGTAACTAGCCAGCATTTTGGGCGGCACGGGGGCGTATTGGTAGAGCTACTGCCTTACAGCACCAGAGACCCGGGTTCAATCCTGACTACGGATGCTGTCTGTACGGAGTTGGTGCCCCCGTGACCTGCATGGATTTTCTCCAAGATCTTCACTTTCCTTCCACAGGAAATGACTAGGTATAAATGTAAAATAAATTGACCCCAGCGTGTGTATAGGGTAGTGTGTTAATGTGCGGGGATCGCTGGTTGGTGCTGATTCATTGGGCCGCAGGGCCTGTTTCCGCACTGTATCTTTACGTTAAACTAAAATATAAAACTCTTCAAATCATTTTCGATTTGAGCGATTGGCAATTATTTGTGTGTAGCACAATGGCGCAGCAGGTAGAGCTGCTACCTGACAGTGCCAGAGACCCGGGTTCTATCCTGACCTCGGGTACTGTCTGTGTGGAGTTTGCACATTCTCCCAGTTACCACATGGGTATCTTCCCGGCGCTCCAGTTTCGTCCCACTTCCCAAAGACATGCAGGTTTGTACGTTAATCCACCTCTGTATATTGCGCCTGGTGTGTGGGGAGCAGATGCGAAAGTGGGATAACTCAGAACAAGTGTGAGTGGGTGATCGATGGTCAACGTGGGCCTGTTTCCATCACTAATGCACTATCGTGTTGCCATGTAATATGTCAGGTGCTGATATTTCCCCAAGCTTATTTCTAATTCTATTTAGTAATATTGGACAGATAAGGTAAGGCTGGATGAGGAGGGGTTAGTTTAGTTTTTAGTTTAGTTTAGAGATTTAGAAACACACCCTTCGGCCCATCGAGTCCCCACTGGCCAGTGGTCCCCCATTATTAACGCTACCCTACACACACTAGGGACAATTGTGCATTAACACCAAGCCAATTAAGCTTCAAAACCTGTGGGAGGAAACCTAAGCTCTTGGAGAAAACCCACGCAGGTCACGGGGAGAACGTACAAACTTCGTACAGACATGCACCCGTTGTCAGGATCGAACCCGAGTCTTTGGCGCTGCAAGGCAGGAACTCTACCGCTGCACCACCATGCCGCCATTAGTTGAAATTGGACATAATTTGGAAATAGGAAATGCTGTGATGTAAATTTTTTTATAAATCATATATGTTTAATTTTTGCTTGCAATGTACTCTGTAATCTCATTAGCTTCTGTAAATCGGTTTCTGATACAGAGGGTCAAAAATAGAGTTAACGATGTACGGAAGAAATTGGATCACATGGATTCTGGTTTTCATTGGTACAATCGTGTAAACTCTCAGGGGCCTCGCCCGCTCCAAACAAAAAAAAAAAAATCAGATTCATTAAATAAACGTCTTCATTACATTTGCAGTATCTTGTTAAATTGGCTGGGAGATAAAAGAAACCAAAATTGAGGTAGGATTACTCGGAATTTTACATTAAATAATGCATGTATTCAGTGAGGATACTGCTGCATAAAGGTCACTTAAGTATTGTTCTGTTCAGCAGGGGAGGATGTTGGAACAGTAACAGTGATTATGCACACTGTATCTGAATGTACTGTAACTCGGTAAAGGAAGAAGAACTGGGTTGTGCTATAAACCTTAAGAGGGAGCATGTCAAGCTAAATATACACAGTCAGACAGCAATATAAGAGCGTGCTTGGCATGCATATGATGCAGATTATACAAAGATTTTGACAGAACACAGAGGAGGCAGAAATTAGACTGTTCGCTCTGTCTGAACTCTGGGCCTGCTGTGCCTGCACGTTGAACTCTAGGGATTTGGCAGCAGATTGAGGTTTCACCTTGGCACTATTTCACAGCTGTGTTGTAGTTAATGGCAGAAAGGCCGTCCCGTGGAGAAACCTGTCCTTGGCTGTCATGCAGTCTGAATGAAGCCTTGTTTATTGCTGCACTTCTTCTGTGGCACTTAACAATGCCATGCCTTTCCACATACAGTAGCTTATCCCCTCTCAGCACGCAAATTGGCCAAAAGCGTGAATGCCTTTTTGTTTATTAATTTCACTTTTTCACGCAAAGGGTGGTGGGTGTATGGCACGAGCTGCTATAGAAACATAGAGTGATACAGTGTGGAAACAGGCCCTTCAGCCCAACTTGCCCATATTGACCAACATGTCCCAGCTACACTAGTCCCACCTGCCTGCGTTTGGTTCATACCCCTCCAAACCTGTCCTACCCATCTGCCTGTGTAACTGTATCTTATGTAAGTGTTGGGGTAGTCCCAGCCTCAACCTGCCAGAGGAGGTAGTTGAAGCAGGGACTATTGCAACGTTTAAGAAACAATGAGGTAGGTTCATGAACAGTGTGGGAAGGAGCTGCAGATGCTGGTTTACACCGAAGATAGACAGAAAATGCCGGAGTAACTCAGCGGGACATAAAATGCTGGAGTAACTCAGAGGGACATGGACAGGACAAGTTTGAAGGGATATGGGCCAAATGCAGGCAGATGGGACTAGTGTAGATGGAACACTTTGCTTGGCGTGGGCAAGTTGGGCCGAAGAGACTGTGTCCACACTATGACTCTGTAACTCTATAACTCTATTACACTACAGTAATGGACAGCAGAGCGATAGGGCATAATTTTTTAATCTAGTATTGTAGATTATATAGAACTCAGTGCTGAACTAATTATACTTAGACTGTAAATCAGTGTGAAACATTTCTTTATTATTATTGCTAAACCATCATAGCTATACTGTTAATTTAAAAAGAAAATGACAATATGGCTGTTATAAGATTGCGTGTTTAACTGTGTGCTAAATTTAAGGGGTCAGTCAATTGAACAAATATGTGTATAAGTTGTTGAAGTGAATTGTCTCATCAAAATGATTGACTGCTTCTAGCTGCAGCCTTTGGTTTGGGATATGTGTGGGAACAGTGATAGGATATTGTTATGGTCTAAGTAGTGAATTCACTCTAAACTCTCAGGTAGCACAGTGCTTTTAGTTTACAGATACAGCATGGAAATAGGTCCTTCGGCCCACCACGTCCACGACGACCATCTAGTTATCCCACTGCACACTACCACCAGGGCAATGCACAGAGGGCAATTAACCTGCAACCCCGCAAGTCTTTGGGATGTGGGATGAATCCGGAGCACCCGGGAGAAAACCCACGCGGTCACAGGTCACGCGTTCAAACGCCACTCGGACAACACCCAAGGTCAGGAACTAACCCAAGGTCCACGCTGTGAGGCAGCAATGTTACCGTTGCACCACTGAGCCTCCCCCTTTATCTGAAGAAGGGTCCCAAAACTAAACACCACCTGTACGCACCTTACATTGATACTGCCTGACCCCGTGAATTACTCCACCACTTTGCATTTTGATCAAGATTCCAACGTCTGCAGTTTCTTGTGTCTTTATTCTTTATCTTCTTGACCTGTGAATGAAATGCCTTATTAATTCCATCAGCATTATTATTCCAAGTAAAGCGAATAGTATCGAATTGGTAAAGATGGTGGAAAGGAAACATCAAAAACCAATGTAGCCACGACGGTGCAGGGTTAAAGTTGCTGCCACACAGCGCCAGAGACCCAGGTTCGATCATGACTAGGGCTGCTGTCTGTATGGAGTTTGTACGTTTTTCCCGTGACCTACGTGGGTTTTCTACGAGATCTTTGGTTTGCTCCCACACTCCAAAGACATACAGGTTTGTAGGTTAATTGGCTTGGTATAAAATGTAAAATTGTCCCTTGTATGTGTAGGGTAGTGTTAATGTGTGGGAATCACTGGGTGGCGCGGTATCTTATCGGTATCTCTAAACTAAACTAAACTCAGCAGGTCAGGCAGCATCTCTGGAGAACACAGATAGGTGTGTTTCGGGTCGGGACCCTTCTTCATACCTATTAGCTGTTCATGTATGTTTTCATCAATGACATCTACAAGTAATTAGTGTGGTATTTACATATTATATGACCATTTTCAGATGTACTCATCTGAACCTACAGCTACTGAAAAATAGCAAACTGCAGAGATTATCTTATCTTATCTCAACACATCCATAGTAACGGGATCTGAAGTGGACACAAGCTGGAGTCTTTGATACAATAAATGGCTTTGAAAGCAGATTCAACTTTGACTTACAAAGTGGGAAAATAAGTTCAAAAGCAACTGAGGCAAGATAGTGTGACCTTATATTATCAACCTATCTTGATATTGGTACTTTTTGCAGAGATTCAATGTTTGACTTGTTTAAAATAAAATTGAAGCTTTGTTTTATGGAAACAAATAATGATTTAATGAATTAACAAGGAGATTAAATTAAATTGATTTAATTTAGGTCTTGATTCAAATCGGTGTGGCAGAGCTCTCGTTCTGATGTGTGTGCGTGCAGCTACAAACATGTTTCAGGCTGTTTTTAGGAACTGCTGCATTTTTTTCCCACTTAGTGCTTCGAAATTTTCAAATCCTGGCAGTATGGTTTTAATTGAACACGCCATTTGTTTGAATTGCTCATACAAATGGAGTCCTCTTTTCTCAAGGGATGGACATTTCCAGTATTGGCAGGCTAGTCAACGAGGTCAAGATCGATGGGATTAGCGGCACAGTGATACAGCTAAGAGCGGTACAGTGGTGCAGCTAAGGCAGAACAGTGGCGGAGCAGTAGAGTTGCTGCCTTACAGTGCCAGAAACCAGGGGTTCGATCCTGGTTTGGTGCGATTATGGAGTTTGTACGTTCTCCCTGTGACCCTGTGAGTTTTGTCTGGGTGCCTCGGTTTCCTCCCACACCCCAAAGACATATAGGCTTGTACGTTAATTAATTGGCTTTGGTAAAACTGCAAATTGGCCCTAGTGTGTAGGATGGTGCTAGTATACAGTGTGATCGCTGGTCGGCAAAGACTCGGTGGGCCGAAGGGCCTGTTTCTGCACTGTATCCATAAAGTCTAACCCTAAGGCAGTACAGTGGTGCAACTAAAAGCTTTACACTGTACCTCGGTACAGATGACAATGATAAACTTAAACCCAAGCCTATCAAAGAAGCAAATTCACCTGGATCCATTAACCAAAGTGATGATCTTGGTATGTTTTGCACTTTTTTTTAACATGTCATATCTCATTTATCTCTGAAGAAGGGTCTCGACTCGAAATGTCACCCATTCCTACTCTCCAGAAATGCTGTCCCTCCAGAGATGCTGAATTACTCCAGCATTTTTTGTCTATCTTCGGTTTAAACCAGCATCTGCAGTTCCCTTCATACATGTATCTCATCTATTGTTACTTTCTGTAAGTTCACATCTCATTTTACCCGTGGATTCTGCTTTCTCTACCACTTCCATTGATCTTTGTTGAACTGTTGAAAGTTTTTTTTTACAAATTGGTGACAACATTGCTCGACTCCACAGGTAAATATGTTCTTGTTTATTTCTGCATCAGCTCAGTGACACACAACTTGTCAAAATAAAATATAGAAAATTGCTGAAGGATCCAGAATTGAATTCAAAAGGTTCGAAACAAATGTTTTCTGATTCTGGGGTGGTCACATCTCAAAATATAGAGAAAAATAGTTTTTGCTCAGAATGGTGTCTTTTTTTTATATAAAGTCAATTTGCCGAGCATCATTACACTTCTCAAGTGCAGTGGTCTTTGAAACATTATTAAAATGATTTGTGTCAATAGTACATTTGTTTTGCTTGTAAGCATGTGAGATTGCGTCTGACTCTTTCCTGAAGGATGCAGTCGCATGTAAAATAAAGCATAACTCTGGAAAATGGTAAGGCAATGAGACACGATGAGCCATCACTCCATTAGGAGTTGTTTTGTTCTTATTATTACAGGACTGACAAATATTTCTGGAGAACCAGCACTATGGATCTGTCTGTCCTTGACAGTTTCCCCACACTTTCAATCACGGCTTTTGCAACAGATAAATATTTTCATTGCATTTTCTTGACTTGCCCCTTCCTCTTGTCCATTCCCCTCCCCTCCTCCATTGTATTCATGTGTTGTTTAGTTTAATTTAGTTTAGTGTAGAGATACAGCACGGAAACAGGCCCTTCAGCCCACCGAGTCCACGCCGACCAGCGATCCCCGCTCATTAACACTGTCTTACACACACGCACAGGGGGAAATTTACACTTACACCAAGCCCATTAACCTACACATCTGTACGCCTTTGGAGTGTGGAAGGAAACAGAAGATCTCGGGGGAAACCCACGGAGGTCACGGGGAGAACGTACAAATTCCGTACAGACAAGCACCCGTAATCGCGATCGAAACCGGGTCTCCGGTGCTGCTAACACTGTAAAGGGCCTGTCCCACTTACGTGTCCTTGGCATGCAAATTATCCGACCTCGTGGTCGCGTTGAGCCGCGACAGTCCCGCGAAGGTCGCGCACGACTTCATTTGACCGCACAGCTGTCTGGAGCGCGTGACGTAATTTGAAGATGGATGCAAAATGCCGGAGTAACTCAGCGGGACTGGCAGCATCTCTGGAGAGAAGAAATGGGTGATGTTTCAGGTCGAGACCCTTCTTCAGTCTGAAATACAGGGGCGGATCCGGACCACAACGGCCGTGAGCCCCAGGCCGAGCTCGGCGATCGTTTGCCTGCTTCAGCTGCTGTTGGAAGTGAGACGTTGCTTCACGCCAGGGTCTTGGACCTGTCCCACTTTGGCCGTCAGTTCTGCGACAGGCCGGTGGCGGGCGAAGATTTAGTTCGCTACAAAAATTTCAGAGCCCCGCGCAATGTCGCGCAGAACTATATATCCCTCCGCGTTTCTCAGTGGGACCGGCCCCGTACAGCCATACGATGCCCGTGTGCCTTAACACGACCACGAGGTTGCGTAATTTGCGTGCCAAGGACCCGTAAGTGGGACAGGCCCTTAAGGCAGCAACTCTCCTGCTGCGCCACCGACCACACTGTCTTTCTGCTGACTGGATAGCACGCAACAAAAGCTTGTCACTGTACTTCTGTACACGTGACAATAAACTAAACTGAAACGGAAACTGAACTGAACCTACAGGGGATGTTCTCTCCCTCCATGGGGCATGTCGGTCGGGCTAGTTGGCATGGGCTCGTCGGGCCGAAGGGCCTGTTTCCACGCTGTATGACTTTATGACCCCTCTCCCTGGCTCAGTCTCTGCAGTGTGCTCATTGGCTTCAGATAATACAGTGGCAGCTTCCATGTAGACATGAATTACCACTTCATAATTTTCCTTGCTGCAGTGAGGACCACTGTATTGTCAGACCATCTGACGAGAAACTAGTTGAGGGTAATTCAGAACGGTTAACTGGTCACTGCTTTAACTTTAAATGATACAGCATGGAAACAGGCCCATCGGCCCACCGAGTCCACGTCGACCAGCGATCATCCCGTGTGCACTAGCACTATCCTACACACGAGGGACAATTTTACCAAAGCCAATTAACCTACAAACCTGCACCTCTTGGGAATGTGGGAGGAAACCGGAGCGCCCGGAGAAAACCCACGTGGTCACAAGGAGAATGTGCGAACTCCGTAAAGACAGCACTCGTAGTCAGGATTGAACCCGGATCTCTGGTGCAGTAAGGCAGCAGCTCTACCACTGTGCCACAGTGCCGCACTGTGCTAAGTTGAATAGTTAGTCATTCAATCCACGCGTCCACCAGAGGCTTTCTCCATGACAAAGACGGGACCCAAGTAATTGCTCCCAAAGCTATTCAAATGATTTTTACTTTGCAGGATATTTTGTGATTAGTCATTTTAATGTCGGTGAGCAGTAGCCAGAAATATCATTGCAAATTTCCACTAAACTGTAACTTATGTTAAAATTAAATTATCTGTGTCTTATACTTCGGTCTTACCTGCCCATCTATCCACTAATCTCACCCAAAATCTTTACGGCCACACCTATCTCAAAATTTTGATTCCAAGATCCTTTTGGTTGGCACAGTTGGTAGAGTGATACAGTGTGGAAGCAGGCCCTTCGGCCCAACTTGCCGACGTCGACCAACATGCCCCCGTCTACCCTTGTCCCACCTGCCCGCGCTTGGTCCATAATCCCCCAGTGTAGATGAGGCCTGTTGGACACGTTGGGCCAAAGGGCCCGTGGGCTACATGGACATTCTGAACAACTTTGTTATAGAAAGATACATAGGCTTCTCTCAACCACTGTGGGTCTACGCCTTGGATTTGGAGGAAGTGCGAGGAGGAGTTGTTATATAAAGTAAAGCGGCAGAGAATGTGGACAAGTGCCAGTTGCAACTCACAGATTTGTTCCGAAGTGTAAGAATCAACGGTTATAGAAATACTGTTCTGTGGGAGTTTACCACTGCAATAATTTTTAAAATTCATGTGAAAAAAATCACTCATTCTCAGAACTTGTAGTAACACATCTCCTGTGTGGAAGGGGCGGATATCCCAAATTTTCAAATTGAGCCCACTAAATGTGGAGGCAGTAGTCTCTAAATGCTATTAATAAACCAGCTAATGATGCCGTGTCTATTAAAGATCAATATCTCATTATTTAGTTTAGGTTAGAGAGATAGCATGGAAACAGGCCCTTCGTCCATGCTGACCATAGTACCCCTCTCCCCCACACTAACAATATTCTACACACACTAGGGACAATTTACAATTATACCAAGCCAATTAACCAACAAACCTGCACGTCTTTGGAGGGTGGGTGGAAACCCGAGCGCCCGGGGAAAACCCACGCAGGTCACAGGGAGAACGTACAAACTCTGTATAGGCCAGCACCCGTAGTCGGGATCGAATCTGGGTCTCTGGCGCTGTAAAGCAGCAACTCTACCGCTGTGCCACCCAGTTTAATAGAATCCACTCACAAATTGACATGAAATTATGAGGATTTTAGTTATAATATGATTGATCACAGCTTTTAAATCTGATGTAGTAGACTTTGGCAAAATGGAACAAAACAGCAGATTTTCAGAAATCTGCCACCACTGATGTCCTGCCTGACAGCAATGCATTTTTGGGAAATCAAAAGCACATTGGCTTAATATTTCTTTTCAAGGGATGAAAGTTTGTGGTGAGTTGAATTTTGTTACATACTGCGACACAGCTGGTGGAGCTGCTGCCTCACAGCGTTAGAGACCCGGTTTTGATCCACATCTGAGGTGCTGTCTGCGTGGAGCTTGCACGTTCTCCCTGTGGCCGTGTGCTCCGGTTTCCCCCCCACATCCCAGAGACTTGCGGCTTTGTATATCAATTGGCCTCCGTAGCCTTGTAAATTCTGTTTATTAAAAAAATCGTAACCCCAACAGTACAGTTTAATTCCAAGACGTAGTATCACGAGAGACACAAAGTGCTGGAGTAACTCAGCGGGGTCAGGCAGCATCTCTGGAGAAAAGGGATGGGTGACTTTCCCGACCTGAAACATCACCCAGTTATGGAGCCCAAGTCAATTGATATTTTTTAGGCAGAGATTAATAAATGCGTGATTAGTACAGGTGTCAGGCGTTATGGGGAGAAGGCAGAAGAATGGGGTTGAGAGAGAGAGAGATAGATCAGATGTGTAGGAAGGAACTGAGACACTGCTTTAAACCAAAGATACACGCAAAATGCTGGAGTAACTTAGTGGGACAGGCAGCATAGAAACATAGAAAATAGGTGCAGGAGGAGGCCATTCAGCCCTTCGAGCAGCACCGCCATTCATTGTGATCATGGCTGATCGTCCCCTATCAATAACCCGTGCCTGCCTTCTCCCCATATCCCTTGACTCCACTAGCCCCTAGAGCACTATCGAACTCTCTCTTAAATCCATCCAGTGACCTGGCCTCCATGCCCTCTGTGGCAGGGAATTCCATAAATTCACAACTCTCTGAGTGAAAACGTTTTTTCTCACCTCTGACTTAAATGACCTCCCCTTTATTCTAAGACTGTGGCCCTTGGTTCTGGACTCGCCCCACATTGGGAACATTTTTCCTGAATCTAGCTTGTCCAGTTCTTTTATAATTTTATATGTAACTCTTTCGCATCTCTTTCATCTCTGGAGGGAAGGAATGGGTGACGTTCCGACCCAAAACATTACCCATTCCTTCATCTCCAGAGATGCTGCCTGTCCTGCTGAGTTACTCCAGCATTCTGTGTCTCTCTGAGAGATAGATCAGCCATGATTGGAAGACATAGTAGGCTTGATGGGCCGAATGGCCCAATTCTGATTCTACAACTTATGAACATGAGATGCCGCCTGACCCGCTGAATTACTCCAGCACTTTGCGTCTCTCTTTGATAAACCAACATCTGCAGTTAGACACAGAATGCTGGAGTAACTCAGCGGGATGGGCAGCATCTCTGCAGAGAAGAAATGGGTGACTCTTCAGGTCAAGACCCTTCTTCCTCTCTCCGACAAGAGTTCAGCATCTACAGTTCTTTGTTTCTATGTTTAATTCCAAGTTAGTCCACTAACTTACTAAGCAAGCCTTAGTATTTTGATTGAGTAAATGAACTTGTGGTACCTGCACACTACATAACCTTGCTTATAACGAAGCTGGGAGATCTACATTGGTGGACATAGAGGTTGAGAGGGCATTTCTCTTTCTGTTTATTTATCTCAATGTGAAACATCAATTGGCTAATCCAGCCTGTGCCCAAGGCCTTATAACATTAATAGTGCATTGGAAGAGCAATTTCTAAAGGGAAAGCATGGCTTTAAAATTTGAGTTGACTTCCAAACGGCAGTAAAGCACTGATAGAACTTTTAAAACTAAATTGCAAATTCTGAAGTAGAATATGGAGAACTTAATGAAAACAGCTGTGCCCAATAATGGCACCCCGCATAGCATCCAAATACAGTAGCCCAAGGACACATTAAAGATAAACCAGAGTTGAATTTCACACAGAAGGATTAAATTGAGAATAGATCAGAGGAGTCTCCTGTACCGCGTAAATATTGGATGGACTGGTTGGGCTGAAAGGATTTGTTCGTTAGACTCAGATACTAGAATCTTGAGTAAAAAACTTGGAGGAACTCAGTGGGTCAAGCAGCATCACACAGAGAGTGGTGAGTGTGGAATTCTCTGTCTCAGAGGGCGATGGAGGCCGGTTCTCTGGATACTTTCAAGGGAGAGTTAGATAGGGCTCTAAAAGATAGCGGAGTCAGGAGATATGGGGAGAAGGCAGGAACGGGGTACTGATTGGGGATGATCACATTGAATGGCGGTGCTGGCTCGAAGGGCTGAATGGCCTACTCCTGCACCTATTGTCTTTTGTCTATTGTCTATCTCTTGAGATTGTGGATAAGCAAAGCTTCAGGATGAATCTCTTCCTCAGATTGGGTGGAGGTGGGGGGGGGGTTGTTGGAGGGGGGGGGGTGCAGCGAGGGGGGGGGGTGTGGGGAGGGGAAACTGGAAGGGAGGTGGAAGCCGGGCAACTGTTTAGTTTTACTGTTCGTACGCCCTTGTTATCATCTCTCCCACAGTCAACAACAGACCATTGTGGGCTCCACCTTTCCGTGATCATCCTTGATTTGTTCTTTTCATATCTTTAATTATTTTGTTCTTTGTACCCCCCTCATACAGCCGATTTCCCTCTCCCCTGACTCTCAGAGGAAGGGTCTCGACCCGACAAGTCACATTCCTTTTCTCCAAAGATGCTGCCTGACCCGCTGATCTACTCCAGCGTTTTGTGTCTATGAGAGGTGAATACTGGTTGATGGACAGATGGATGGACAAAGGCCAGAGATAGAAAGTGAACAAATGTCTTTGAAATCTGCAGAGAAGAGGTGTGAAATGTGAGGCCGGAGGAAAGGAGTGGGTGGGGAAAGGGGGAAAGATGTCGGGATAGAATGAGAAATGGTTGCGCATCGAGGTGAAGCAATGCGGGACGAAAAAGAGGGGCGTAATAATGGCAAATGTTCTACTTTTCCAGTGTCCTCTTTTCCTGTTGCCATTAATACATGGGTAGAGTAGGGGTGATCTTCCGCAGACCCAATAGAACAGACCTCCCAGTGGTTATTACCAGTTTGGTTGGTTGTTTATTGCAGTAGTTGTACAAACAAAGAGATGAACATACCAGGTTTTCCTAATTCTGCATGCAAGTTGTAGCTGGTTGCTCTGTCCATGGTCTGGTGAGAACTGTAGGCGCTCCTTCCCTGTGCCTGCCCCTCCCTGTCCCCTATGCCCTTACATATACACCACCCTGTGCATCTAATGACCGCCCCAAAGTGCACAAAATAATACTGCAAGATATATCTTAGCAAAATAATATGATCTGCCAAGAATAAACATAAATGGATCCTACAAGGGGGGAAGGGGAGTAGTTATCTAAAGTTGGAGAATTTGGTGTTAATACTGTTGGCTTGTAAGCTACCCAAGCAGAAACTAAGGTGCTGTTCCTCCAGTTAGTGTATGGCCTCCCTCTGGCAATGAAAGAGGCCCATTACAGAAATCTCTGTGTGGGAATGTGGGGAAGGGGAGTTAAAATGGTTGATAATTGGGAGATCCAGCAGGCCTTGATGGGCCGTGCCACGTGAAACAGTCCTCTAGTCAAGCTATGCTTGGTCTTGCTGATGTACAGGAAGCAACATTGGGAACTGCAGATGGAGTAGATGAGGTTAGAGGAGGTGTATGTGAACCTCTGTATAAATTTGAATGGCTGCTAGGGTCTTTGCTGGGATCTGTTTGTTGTTGTTTAACCCATATAAATGCATTTTTATATATTTTACTAATCTGTTCAGCAATTTGTTCGTGGTATTGGTGATGCAGTCCATTCAGATAGTCATAGAGTGATACAGTGTGGAAGCAGGCCCTTCGGCCCAACTTGCCCACACCAGCCAACATGTCCAGCTACACTAGTCCTACCTGCCTACGCTTGGTCTGAATCCCTCCAAACCTGTCCTATCCATTTCCCTGTCTAACTACTTAAATGTTGTGAGTCCCAGCCTCAACTACCTCCTCTGGCAGCTCGTTCCATACATCCACCACCCTTTGTGTGAAAAAGTTACCCCTCAGATTCCTATTAAATCTTTTTCCTTCACCTTAAACCTATCGGGACAAGCAACCAGACTCATAACCAGCAACTTAATTATTGTTTTCAAAGGTTTTATATGCATAATCTGTCGTATATTTAAAATTAGTCTGAGTGGCTTTAAAGTCGGGATTACTTAAATGGCAAAGGCGATCACATATACTAGTGGGAGGAATGTTAACTCCTTTATTCTCATGATGTAATTATATTTTAAATAGAATAGTGTGAAATGGGTGTAGAGACTGTGAAATTTTACAAGGACATTCACAGATGTGTGAGCCTATGCAAGTAATGAAAAGATGAACAGAATTGGCCGAGCCCTGGGAGAAGAGGAGGTTGAGGGGTGACCTCGAAGAGATCTCTATAATTCTGAGAGTTTTGATAGAGTGGATGGGGAGAAGGTTTCCTCTTGTGGTACAGAACGTAACCAGAGGCCATCAATATAAGAAAGTCATCAACATAGAATTCTGAAGGTATGTCTTTATCTGAAAAATGGTGAGAATGTGGAATTCGCTCTCATTAACAATGGTTGAGTCAACTTTTATAGATGCTACTGAGGAGAGGTGGGAAAGACAATAGGTGGCAGAGCAGTGCAGCTGGAAGAGCTGCTGCCTCACAGTGTCAGAGATATGTGTTCAATCCTAACCTTGGGTGCTGTCTCTGTGGAACTTGCACATTCTGCCTGTCACCATCTGCGTTTCCTTTGGGTCTCCGGTTTCCTCCACATCACTAAAGACGTACGTGCTGGTTTGTAGGTTAATTGGCCCTCTGTAAACTGCCCCCGGTGTGCAGGGAGTGGATGAGAAAGTGGGATAATGTAGAAACTGTGTAAACGGGTGATCGGTGGTCTGTGTGGACTCAGTGGGTTGAAGGACCCATGTTTCCATGCTTTCTCTCCAAACTAAAAAACTAAAATGAGGGAGAAGGGAACAGGGTTCCACTGAAAGATTTAGATAAGAAAAAAATGTAAGGAATTCCTTGAAGTCCTTGTGTAGAAAGGAACTGCAGATGCTGGTTTAAACTGAAGATAGAAGCAAAATGCTGGAGTAACTCAGCAAGACAGGCAGCATCTCTGGATAGAAGGAATGGGTGACGTTTCAGGTCGAGACACTTCTTCATCACTTTTAGAGTTTTGAAATCGGCCCACCGAGTCCGCGCTGACCTGTGATTAACACTATCGTACACACACTAGGGACAGTTTACAATTTTGCCAAACCCAAAACCATGAACTTTCTAAATTGACCTTGAAGATGAGCTATAGAAACTGGCTGAAATCTATAGTGCTGGTATGCCGAAAAGAAAATTGATGAATGTTTATGGTTAGGATTTATGGATCAGCTTGTATCTAACATGCTCCTGAGATAAGCAGTTCTTTCATTCCTTTAGGGTCCAGTAACACTAGGTAAATTCAGCAACAAAACACCTTAGCATGAACAATAGCTCACTCTTGATCAAATATTTGCTTTTAACATTAGTTGATTAACCTAATTGTGATACGCATGTAGAGGAAATAATAATATGCCTTCTGGGCAAATAATATCAGAATCAACTTTTAGTTTAGTTTAGAGATGCAGAATGGAAACAGGGCCTTCAGCCCAACGGGTCCACGCTGGCCATCGATCGTCTGTTCACACAAATTACGTTATCCCACTCACTCATCCACTCCCTGCACATTAGGCGCAACCTACAGAAACCAATTAACCTACAAGCCCGCACGTCTTCGGAATGTAGGAGCAAACCAGAGGAAATCCGCGCGGTTACAGGGAGAACGTGCAATCACCACACAGCCAGCACATGAGGTCAGGATCGAAGACGGGTGCCTGGCGCTGTGAGGCAGCAGCTTTACCAGCTAAGCCACTGTACCATATGTCCTATTAGCGCTGGCCAATGTTAATAATGTGGTTTTTGTAGAGATACAGCATGGAACAGGCCCATTGGTCTACTATGTCCGCACCAACCAGAGCCCCCCCACCCCCCCCCCCCCCCCCCCCCCACATATTAACACCACCCTACACATACTGGGGGCAAATTTACATTTATACCTAGCCAATTAACTAGCGATGTTACAAAACTTACCTTCAGCGGCGCTGCAGTTCAGCCACTGGCCGTGTGCGCGTCTTTGTCGCCTTTGAGGGGGCGGGGGAAGTGGGATTAAAATCCAGTTTTCTACTGCCTGTCGGAGGCGGATTTCCTCGGGCTGCAAGCTGCTGGAGAAAAATCGATCAGACTTCCGTTCCCATTTTTTTTTTAAATCGCGAGACAATTTAATAATTAGATTAAAATAAAAAGCGATTTCTAACGCCCTCAACGCCTACAACGTGACGGATCGCAAGAACGGGACAAAACAAAGGGTAAGTCACTTATTATACATATAGTCTTGCTTCTTGGGGTGGCTTGAATCTAATTTTACGTTACGAAAATGTGATTTGGGCCCCATACGAACCAGCAGTGTTTTTCCTGCCGATATGGAGTTCAAATTCACCGCAAATGCAACGTTCCAATCGATCCCGTTCCAGAAGATGATTTAAATGCACATTTGTTTTGGACAATCATGTCATAAGAGCATCTAAATCATCTATATTTTGTGTTATTGCCTACCCATAGTCAATATTTTTATACTAAATATCAGTTTTAGTCCCATGTATTGTGCAAAAAAAAGCTTTTGATTATATTGACTGGATGTTTCTAGATTAATTTATGGGAATTAAACATTAAATTCCTTCCATTTGGCATATGAATTCATGACAGCGAGATTTAAAAATCATGTTATATTGTGAAATCTTGTGAATATGATTAGTTTGTTATTTGGATACTTAGGCTATTTTAAAAAAACTATCCTTTTCTAAAGAAATGGAATCTACAGGACATTATTAATGGGAAAGTAGTGGGGAGAAGGGCATGTCATGCGTGGTTTGAAGAGCAACAACTTGTAGTTTACAATGCCAACATTGAAAAGTAGAGAAAAAACAAGGTGTACAGAGTTGCTTATTGGTTACAATCTGAAGAGTATGATGATGCTACTGATTATGATATGCCCATGTACCAGCTAGCAACTGATCTTCTCCATAAAGACTTGGTCTATTGCTAGAAATTGTAATTTATTTACTTAACTGTTATAGACCTACAACATATAATACAATAATATTAAAGGTCTGATCTTGAGAATATCACATTTTTGAATTTTCAAGGCAGTCTGGGTGTTTATTACCATTTCCGTCACAACGGTCAATTTTGTAATTAACTACAATTAGGTAATTAACTAATTATATGCTTTAATTTCAGGTCATCCAAGTAAGATGTTTTATATTTGTTTCAGAATGCTTCAATCTATAATAACTGAAAATGTCATTCAGTTCTCTTAATTTTTAAGAAAGTTATGGGATTTTGACTGTCCTCGATCACAGCTTTTGTGTTAAGTCAATGGAAAAGCAATGGGGAACAAGATGCTGATTTCCGAGTATGAAAATGGCCATAACATTTTTAATGCTGATGATTTGAAAGTGAATTAGGTGTCAAAATAAACTTTTCTTTATGTTTTAACTGATGGGATATATTGCAGACTTGATTTTTAAAATCTCAACATTTTGTAACGTTGTTAATTTAACGTACTAACCAGCACGTCTTTGGAGTGTGGGAGGAAACCGAAGATTTCGGAGAAAACCCACGCAGGCCACGGGGAGAACGTACAGACTCCGTACGGACAGCACTCGTAGTCAGGGTCGATCCCGGGTCTCTGGCACCTGTAAGGCAGTAACTCTACCGTTGCGCCACCGTGCTAATGTATCAAAATGACAATGTGGTATCCTCCGGAAATCGTTTTTCAACACCAATCGCTGGGAGTCGCATACAATGTAAACCAGATACACGGGCATAACCCTGAAAGGTACTAGGTTACATCAAGACTCCTGTGAACATGATGAATGTTTCTCCACATTGGCAATTTTGTTGGTGTCGTGCTGATTGGAAGCTGTTGAAATAATGATAAATTGCAGTTGGTCATTTGAGGAAGCGAGACAGCAAGTTCACGGGAAGGATCAGCAAAACAGCATTCTCGAAAATACCATCACGGCAAAGATCAGGAGGTGAACCTGTGGAGGAGATATCCACTGTAATCAAAAAGCGAAAAGCTGGCAGGTGCTGGAAATTCAATAAAGCCACACAAAAATGCTGGAAATACACAACGGGTCAAGCAACATCTGTGGAGAATTTTAACTCTGTTTCTATATCCAGAAGTTGCCTGACTCATTGAATATTTCCAGTATTTGCTTTTTTTATTTGCGTAGATACATAGTATAAAGGTAGATAAATAGTATTAGTAGAGTATAAAGGCTCCCTGTGGAGCGCAAATGAACAATGTTTGAAGATTTTGTCAGGATTTGAGTGCCTAATCTTTATGGAAATATTGGATAGGCTCAGACTTTATTCCTTTGAACACAGCAGGCAGAGGGGCGGTCTTATAGATATGTAGAAAATCATGAGTGGATCTTCTTCTTCTTGCGAATGAAACATAAACCAAAGGAATAGTTAGATCTCAAGCCAGGTGTTGAGCAGCCAGGTTGTTGTCTCTGTTGGCGTCAATGTCTGCCAGGCCCTGAGCTCCATTTGGTGGGTGGTAGAGAGGGCACCCAGAGATGACATGGTTGGCTGTCTGTTGTTCTGCTCCGCATTCACAGGCTGGGCTCTGGCAGAGTCCCCATCTCCACACGCTGACATTGAAAAGCCCAACTCCAGTACAAAGTCTGTTGAGCTTCACCCGTGCTCCTCTGGGGAGGTCAGACCCTGGACAGCTTTTATCTGAGATGTAGATTTAAGAGATGTAGCTGTGTAGGTGAAGGGATGAAGGGGCGACGCAGTGGTAGAGTTGCTGCCTTTAAGTTGCTTGCAGCGCCAGAGACCCGGGTTCGATCCCGACTGCAGGTGCTCTCTGTACGGAGTTTGTAACTTCTCCTCATGACCTGCGTGGGTTTTCTCTGAGATCTTCGGTTTCCTCCCACACTCCAAATATGTAAGGGTATATAGGTTAATTGGCAAATGTAAAAATTGCCCCTAGTGTGTGTGGGATAGAGTTAATTTGCGGGAATCGTTGGGACCCGGTGGGCCGAAGGGCCTGTCTCCATGCTGCATCTCTAAACTAAACTAAACTCAATAGATAGGGTGAGTGTATAGAGTTTTACCTAGGGGAATGCAATGTAAAAATTAAAAAAACAAAGGACAGAGAGTCATAGAGTGGAACAGTATGGAAACAGGCCCTTCGGCCCAACTTGCCCACACTGACCATCATGTCCCATCTACACTAGTCCCACTTGCCTGTGTTTGGCCGATATACCTCTAATCCTGACTTATCCATGCACCTGTCTAATTGCTTCTTGAACGTTGCAATAGTCCCTGCCTCAACTTCCTCCTCTGGCAGCTCGATCCATACACCCGCCACCCTTGGTGTGAAAAGGTTACCCCCCAGAATCCTATAAAATCTTTCCCCCTTCGTCTCCAAAACTATGCCCTTTGGTTCTCGAGTCTCCACTCTGAGACTCTGCGCGTTTAAGATGCGAGGTGCAAAATTTAATAGGAACCTGATGGACAACCTTTTCACTCAGAGGGTGAAGGGAATACGATCTAGCTGCCAGAAGTGGTAGTTGAGGCAGGTCAAAGAGTGATACAGGGTGGAAACAGACCCTTCGGCCCTAGTCCCATTTGCCTGCGCTTGGTCGATAACCCTCCAAACCTGTCCTATCCATGTACCTGTCCAACTGGGATAGCCCCAGCCTCAACTACCTCCACTGGCAGCTTGTTCAATACACCCACCACCCTCTGTGTGAAAAAGTTTCCCCTTGAATTCCTATTAAAGGGCCTGTCCCACTTTCTCGACCTAATTCACAACCTTTTTCACTCGTGGACATTTTTCATCAGGCTAGAAAAAACGCCCCGACCTACTTGATGCCACGAGTACCTATGGCTAGCATCACGACCTACCTACGACTTACCTAGGACCTCCTACGACCTCTTGACACCCATGCTGCGAGTATGAGTCAAGGGCAAACTTGGCAGAGGTCGTGAAAGTGGGACAGGCCCTTAAATCCTTTCCTCTTCACCTTGAACCTATGTCCTCTGGTCCTCAATTCCCCTACTCTGGGTAAAAGACTGTGCATCTACCCGATCTATTCCTCACATTATTTTTTATACCTCTATAAGATCTCCCCTTATCCTCCTGCGCTCCATGGAATCGAGACCCAGCCTACACAACCTCTCCCTATAATAACAGTTAAAATACACCTGGACAGGTACATGGGTTGGAAAGGTTTAGACTAGAGGAATATGGGTCAACTGCAGGCAATTGGGACTCGCTTAAATGGAGCATCCTGGTCAGCATGCACAAGTCATGTCGAAGAGCCTGTTTCTGTGCTGTGTAATTCAATGACTCTAACCAGGGAATGCAGTGGCCAGTTTCATTTGAGTTTGTGGATAATATCAAAGGAATATGCATACAAATGAGAGTAACTAAATGAATTTCATGATACAGTATCATGAAGATGTTAACAAGAGAAGTGAGCTGATATTTAGCAGATTAGAGAACATAGATCAGTACAGTACAGAAACAAGCCCTTCCTCAGATTTTTAGTTTCGTCAAACATAATTTCCCTTTCATTATACCAGTCTGATTCAACCTAATGATGAACATTTTTGTGTGCTCTTAGTTTGTTTTAGTTGAGAGATACAGCCCTTTGGCTCACCGCCTAGCGATCCTGACACAATAACACTATCCTACACACACCAGGGACAATTTACCATTTTTACCAAAGCCAATTAACCTACAAACCTCTACGTCTTTGGAGTGTGGGAGGAAACCGGCGTATCCGGGAAAATCCATGCAGGTCACGGGGAGGAGGCACAGACAGCACCTGAGGTCAGGATCGAACCCGGGTCTCTGGCGCTGTAAGGCAACAACTCTGCTGCGCATTCATGCCGCCCTACACTGTACTCTGTTACCAGCTCCTTAATAAATGATACCTGCAGCTTCCTTAGGCCTCATATCAAGTTAGGTGGTCTACAACTAGCTATTTTCTCTCTGCCTATTTTCTTTCAGCTGTGTTACATTTGTTACCATCCAGTCTGTTGGGAGGGTTCTAAAACTGAAAAGATGTTGGCATAAAAGGTAGAACTGTCTGATCGGGTGTGATGGAGTCCCAGAGAAACCAGGAGAATGGAATCGAGTTTAGTTTAGTTTAGTTTAGTTTAGAGATACAGCGTTCAAACAGGCCCTTCGGCCAACCTATCCCCACACACTAACACTATCCTACACACACTAGGGCCAATTTACAATTATACCAAGCCAATTAACCTACAAACCTGTACGTCTTTGGAGTGTGGGAGGAAACCGAAGATCTCGGAGAAAACCCATACAGGCCACGAGGAGAACGTACAAACTCCGTACAGACAGCACCGGTAGTCTGGATCGCACCCGGGTCTCTGGAGCTGTAAGGTAGCAACTTTACCCGATGCACCACCGTGTCAAGTTGTTACAGGACGCAGGATGGGAGATAATATCATCAAGGTGACATTGGGAATATTGGAGCATGGACTAAGTCCAAAAATGAGGATCGAAGAATCAAAGATGGCTCATGTGAAGATGGAGGGATGTTATGCTGTTACAAAGGAGAATTTCCTTGTTCCATTATCAGTACATAGGATATTTAAACACAGGGTGGAAACTGGAGTTTAGAAGAATGAGGGGGGACCTCTTCGAAACATACCGAACAGTTAAAGGCCTGGATGAAGTTGGATGTGGAGAGGATGTTTCCAATAATAAAAGGACATACCTTTAGAAAAGAGATGAGGAGGAATTAATTTTGTCAGAGGGTAGTGAATCTGTGGAATGCATTGCCACAGAAGGCAGTGGGGACCAAGTCGATGGATATTTTCAATGTGGAGAATTGATAGAATATTGATTCGTACGGGTGTCAGGGGTTATGGGGAGACGGCAAGAGAATGGGGTTGAGAGGGAGAGATAGATCAGCCATGATTGAAAGGTGGAGTAGACTTGATGGGCTGAATGGCCTAATTGCACTCCTATAACCTACGAACATAAATTGGATGCAAGGCTGATGTAATTTGAGTTTTCACTGGCATTTGCGTTGCATTTAGTCATAGATGAAGTGAAACGATTAGGGAGTGGATCTGAACAGAATTGGAACAAGGAGCATTGACACATCTCCCACTACACGCTAAGCATAGTTAGGCCCATGTGGGTTTCCATAGCAACTCATTTCACTTGGGGGAAATGAGAGGAGTCAATAGAGAATTGTTCAATGTGAGAACAAGCGCAGCCTGTCGGAGGAGGTGGTTCATGGGAACAGGATGGGCTGCTGTTCTTGTGCTTGGCTGAGGGTGTGAATTTACACAGGAATCGTTCATCCTCTGCATAAACAGTTCGGTTTCAGCTTAGTTTATTGTCACGTGCAGCGAGGTACAGTGAAAATCTTTTGTTACGTGCCATTCAGTCAGCAGAAAGACAATACACGATTACAGTCGAGCCAATATAGTGCAGAGATACATGATAATGGAATAACGTTTAGTGCAAGGTTAATAAGCCAGCAAAGTCCGATCAAGGATAGTCCGAGGGTCACCTATGAGGTAGAAAGTAGCTCGGCACTGCTCTCTGGTTAGGATGATTCAGTTGTCTGATAACAGCTGGGAAGAAACTGTCCCTGAATCTGGAGATGTGCGTTTTCACACTTCACTACTTTTTGTCTGATGGGAGAGGGGAGAAGAGGGAGTGGCCAAGGTGCATCTAGGCCTGAAAATTAATGTGCAGAGATCAGTGGAAGGGTGACTCTAGTTAGATACAGATAGGGAGTGTAAGGAGGGAAGGCAGATGTTGGTTTACACCAAAGATAGACTCAAAATGCTGGTGTCACCTGGAGAAAAGGAATAGGTGACATTTTGGGTCGAGACCTTTCATCAGACTCATCTGTCTCAGACAGTCTCATGAAGGGTCTTGACCCGAAACGTCACTTATTCCTTTTCTCCAGAGATGCTGCCTGTCCCGCTGAGGGACGCCAGCATTTTGTGTCTATCTTAGAGATAGACAAGGGAACTTCATATGATAGGCAATTAAGATAAATTATTTCTGCAGCGCTAAAGTAGGTTGTAATGGTGGGCCTAGCAGATCTTCATCTGCAACTTGCAGATCTTGGGGAAGAAGCATCCCTGTACTGTTATAGATTGCCAAAGCATTGACACACTCTGAAAGATTTTAGTTTAGTTCAGAGATACAGCGTGGAAACTGGCCCTATGGCCCACCGAGCCCGTGCCAACCTGCGATCAACCAGACACTAGTTCTATCCTACACACTAGATCTGCAGACCTGCACATCTTTGGGGTGTGGGAGGAAAGCGCTACTGTAAATTCTACATTACAAGTGCATAATAGTCTAGGTTAGTTTATGGTCACGTGTGCCAAGATACAGTGAAAAGCTTTATTGTTGCACGTGAAGCGGTCAGCAAAGTTTACAATCAAGCCGTCCACCGTGTTCAGATACAGGATAAAGGGAATCACGTTTAGTTATTTCAGGAGAAGGAGATGGACAGAACATTGTGGTAGAGACAGGAGAGTCAAGTGACCTATTAAGGGCCTATCCCACTTGGGCGTCATTTGAGCCCAAACGCAGATGGCGGCCAAAAATTTTGTACATCCCGAAATCCTGGGGCGCCGTGCGCGACCGCGCGTCACTGCCTACGTCACCACGTACCATTCGAGCATCATGACGCGTATTGCGACATTTACTGCGACTGGAAAAAAAATTATTAGTGTTCTTCTGTGAGCAATAATTGGCTGGTATTCTCTTGGTTGCTCTGCAATCAGCTGACATTTCTGGAAAAAGATAATTATTTGGAGATTGCTGGAGCAACACTTCCATCCAAAGCTATGGGTTATGCTTCAATATCAACTTCATTCTCATCCGGGAAAAAATATTCCAAATGACTAAAATAGTAATAATTTAGTGGAGAGGTTTTTTTTTAATCTACAAGAGTTAATGTACTGACAGGAAAATTGTAAGAAAGCACAGTGGTGCAGCTGGTAAAGCTGCTGCCTCACAGCGCCAGAGAGTCAGGTTCGACCTTGACATCGGGGGCTGTCTATGTGGAGTTTGCACGATCTATCTATGACCATCTGGGTTTTCTCCGGGTTCGCCGGTTTCCTCCCACATCCCAAAGACGAGCGGGTTTGGAGGTTGGTTGGCCTCTGTAAATTGCCCCAAGAGTGTAGAGAGTGGTTAAAAAAGATAAAGGATAAGATAGAACCAGTGTGAACGGGTAATCAATGGTCGGCGTGGACTCGGTGGGCGAAAGGCTTGTTTCCATGCTATATTTCTAAACTAAAAAGACACGCGTGGTCTGCCGTGTTCCATTTTGCTGCAGCGGCAGTAATGAATTTCCCACTACAATATTTCCACTGCAGAACTGGGCTGAATACTTATAAAACTTGCTTGCAATGCAGGCCATTACCTTGAAAAATAAGGAAGATAGAAATCTGTCTGGTTCTCAGCGGCTTAAAACGCTGTTATGTTCCTGAGAGTGATCTCGGTACTAAATCGGTGATCGCAAAAGTCGGAATTCTTTCATTTCAGCTGGAGCCAAAAATCACTTTCAGTGTTTTTCTCCACACAGCCTTTTTCCTGTGTTTAACAACTTGCTCACATAATTCTGCTCAATTTGCAAAGAAAATCAAAACCAACCATATTGCACGATAGATAAAATATGCAGAGCAAACTATTTTTAGAACATGGTTGAATGTTTCAAAAATGGTACCATTTAATTTGTGCCCTTAAAACTGGTCGGGAAAAAAAATCATAATATTCTCTAAATAAATCCCTTCCTATGGATTGGTTCTTCGGAACAGGTTCACTATTCCCCAAAGAACATGGTTTTCCAATTTGCATTTACTTTAAAGACCACAAAATGACTTAAGCATTCCAATTCATGTTATAAGGTCATAAGGAATAGAAGTAGAACTAGGCCATTCGGCCCATCAAGTCTACTCCGCCATTTAATCATGGTTAATCTCTCTCCCTCCTAACCCCATTCTCCTTCCTTCTCCCTCCTTCTCCCCATAACCTCTGACACGTGTACTAATCAAGAATCTATCTTTCTCTGCCTTAAAATGTGTTTATATGTGTTAATATTTTAATATACAGGGCAATCTGCCCAGCAAGTTTTAATGCTGCAAATCAGGAGCTACCGAAAATAATTTTGCTTCCCATCCTTGCAATAATTATAGGAATGTTTTTAACAGTGAAGTCTCGTTAATCCCTGAGGCACTTATTGATACCTGTCTTCCCAAGTTAGCTTAGTTGTTGGCTTCTGCACAGCAGCACTTGCGTAACTGATGTGACAGCTTTGTGCTTTTTCTTTCAATAAGCTGCAAGTGTCGATGGAAAACAGAGGAGCCAGGGGACGTTTGTTGCTTTAGCCCCTAGGTTTAGTTTTGTTCCAATGCTGTAAAGGCAAACGAAATAATCTGTTGAACAAAATGATTCAGTTTAGTTTATTGTCACGTGTACCGAGGTACAGTGAAAAGCTTTTGTTGCGCGCTGACTAGTCAGCAGAAAGAAAGTATTACAATCAAGTCATTTACAGTGTATAGATAGATACATGATAAGGGGAGAACGTTTAATGCAAGGTAAAGCCAGCAACGTTCGATCAAGATAGACACAAAAACCTGGAGTAACTCAGTGGGACCGGCAGCATCTCTGGAGAGAAGGAATTGGTGATGTTTCGAATCGAGACTCTTCTTCAGACGTCCAATCAAGGATAGTTCAAGGATCATCAATGAGGTAGATAGTAGTTCAGGACTGCTCTCTAGTTGTGGTAGGATGATTCAATTGCTTGATAACAGCTGGGAAGAAACGGTCCCTGAATCTGGAGGTGTGCGTTTTCACACTTTTATACCTTTTGCCTGATGGTAGAGGGGAGAAGAGGGAGTGGCCGGGGTGTGACTCATCGTTGATTATGTTGCTGGCCTTGTCGAGACAGCGTGAGGTATAAATGGAATCAATAGAAGGGAGGTTGGTTTGTGTGATGGTCTGGGCTGCGTCCCAGAATATGCCCGCCATTAGAACATATTTTACAGTCCTTTCAGTGCCTAATTCGGAGTTTATGGGCTAAACTATAACAAATCAACAGCACTGATTGCAAGAGAGAAATTTACACAGTGTGATTGCTGGTACATAAACTAATTAGTTATAGGAGCAGAATTAGGCCATTCGGCCCATCAAGTCTACTCCACCATTCATGCCGTGGGCTGATAACAGCTGGGAAGAAACTGTCCCTGAATCTGGAGATTCTATCTTTCCCTCTGAACACCATTCTCCTGCCCTCTCCCCATAACCCCTGACATGTGTACTAATCAAGAAGCTATCTCTCTCTGCTTTAAAAATATCCATTGCCTTGGCCTCTGAGTTGCAAGGAGTGCAGCTTGCAGAGACATGCTGAGACACTGACAGCAACTTCAAGATTGTCATATCAGTATTAATGGTGAACACAGATTGTTTCCTTGTCACAGTGGAAAATTCCAGGCCACTGGATCCAAACGTAATGTGAAGGGTGGGTGAACGTAACAACCAGGTTTGCAGATAATCATAAATAGTGCTAATATTTAAAAGTTAACACTTTCTTTAAAATAAGCAAGGGGTAATTTAAAACATGTGAGTGAGATTGGTGTGGTGGGCTTTTAATGTGAATAAATGATTGAATGGACAATCACGGACTTAGAGATACAGCATGGAAACAGGCCCTTCGGCCCACTGAGTCTGCGCCGACTAGCAATCACCCCGTACACTTGTTCTATCCCACACACAAGGGACAATTTATAATTCAACCGAAGCCAATTAACCTACAAACCTGTACGTCTTTGGAGTGTGGGAGGAAACCGGAGCACCCGGAGAAAACCCACAAGGTCACAGGGGGAATGTACAAACTCCGTATGGACAGCACCCGTAATCAGAATCGAACCCGGGTCTCTGGCGCTGTCAGGCAGTAACTCTACCGCTGCACCACTGTGCCGCCCTGGGTGTACCTATAGACAGAGAAAGGTTCATATTCACGCAAAGGGTGGTGGGTGTATGGAACAAGCTGCCAAAGGAGGTAGTTGAGGACTATCCCAAAGGTTAAGAAACAGTTAGACAGGTACATGGATGGGACAAGTTTGGAGGGATATGGACCAAGAGCAGGTAGGTGGGACTAATGTAGCTGGGACGTTGGCCACTGTGGGCAAGTTGGGCCGAAGGGCCTGTTTCCACACTATCACTCTATGACTGGACTGTTTGTTTGCCCCAAAGAACATTCAGAGCATTTGCCACAGTAATTATATTTACAACCTTTGCTCGTGTCCTTTCTCTGCGCATATAATTTTTTCTCTGAATTTTAAAATATCTTTGGAGTAGAATTCTTCCATTGGGAACAATAGAAACAGGTTCCATTTATGTATCACGTTTACTGTAGCAAATGTCTAACTAAATTTCACATTAGTGCTGAGAAGCAAAAGACTCTCTGGAACGCTGTTTTAAGAAGTGCCTTAAAGGAAGACAGTGAGGTCATAAGATCATAAGTGATAGGTGCAGAATTAGGCCATTCGGTCCATCAGGTGTACTCGCCATTCAATCATGGCTGATCTACCTCTCCCTCCAAACTTAACCTTTTGATCTATCTCTTCTCCCCATAACCTCTGCCACCCATACTAATCAAGAGAGTATCTATCTTTGCCTTAAAAGTAGTCACTGACTTAGCTTCCCCAGCCTTCTGTGGCAAAGAATTCCACACCATTGTAATTGGGGACAGTCAGACTGGTTACTAAAATAACTCCTTGACTGGCTTGGACAATAAACATAGTATCAGCTGCTTAATCCATTGAAATTCTCCAATTCTACTAATTCATTAAAATCAGTATTCATCAGTTCCAATAGACACACAAAATTGTATTATCTATACATACGCATCAGTTATTTAATGCAATGGCTTTATGCCCAAATTATTTGTTTTAAATGGCACCAGGAACAGTCTGTACCCCTGGTTGAAATAATGAATGAATTATAACATAACTGCAACATAGTCCTGTCTGGAGAGGGGCTGAGTTAACGCCATCCAACAAACAAGCAAAATGCTAAAATACAGTCAAGAGTGCATTCTACTTCCCGCAAATTAATTCCTTAAATAAAGCTGCACGAAACGCATGAAATGCCATTGAGATTAGACCTCATTTTTTATCAAAATTAATTGAATAAAAAGGGACTCGAAATTGCGAAATGCCCTGAGGAGCAAGTAGCCATAGGAATCGTGGCACATTCCCTCTGAATTTATTAAATAAATGGCCTTGGCAATGTAACGTGCTGTTGGGAGAGTCAAAGTTAATGACATAAAAATCAGCTCAAAGTAAAAATGCTGTTGGGGTGGCGTCTGCTCCTTCTGCACGTTGAATAATTCATTAAAACCCAGCAAAAATCTCCTCTTCACGCGCTGTGGCTCGGCAGTGGGATCGGTTTAATGTAAACGGGATTGCAGGAAAAGAACTTGGACTAATTGTTGAAATATTTGATAGACTGCATGAGAAAACCAGGAGTCATGGATAAGATAGAGCTCATTAAATGAATTACTTCAGTAGTTCTATTGTATCGTATTGTATCGTAATGACCGTTGTAATTCCTCATCTGCTCCATTCAGAAGTCTCTTTGAAACTCATTAGTTCGTTTTCGAACTAGATTTCTCACTTGCGCTCTGATGATTCCTATCTCATGCAAATGATTTTGCCGTATTTTGCTCCGAGCTAATCAATGGAAAATTAAATGTGACACTGCACGCAGTAACACAGCATCTGTGCAGAGCATTGGTGAGACCACACCTGGAATACAGTGTGTGAATGTTCGGTCTTCCTGTTTCATGAATGGCACCTCTACATAGGATGTGGCTTCACTGGTTTGATGGCCAGAGTCAGGGCTATCGAGTCACACAGCATTTTGAGAATGCCGCAGGAAAATAAAGGATAGGAGTGGAATTAGGCCATTCGGCTCATCAAGTCTACTCTGCCATTCAATCATGGCTGATCTGTCTCCCTCCTAACCCCATTCTAATGCCTTTGCCCCATAACCTCTGACACCTGCACTAATCAAGAATCTATCTATCTCTGCCTTAAACATATCCACTAACTTTCTGTCTCCACAGCTTTCTGTCGCAAAGAATTCCACAAATTCACCACCCTCTGACTAAAGATAGGCTGATAGAACATAGAACGTACAGCAAAGGAACAGGCCCTTTGGCCCACAATGTCCGTGCCGTACATGTTGCCAGGTTAAACTAATCTTCTTTGCCTGCACATGTTCTTTGATGTTCAGGGTATCGGAGGATGGTGAGGATTATGCATGAGAGTGGATCTGAGGCCCAGGTTCCAACCCGAAACGTCACCTATCGATGTCCCCCACTGATGCCGCCTGACCCTGCCTTGGGGCGGCTTGGTGGCACAGTGCTAGAGTTGCTACCTTACAGCACCAGAGGACTGGCTTCGATCTTGACTCTGGGTGCTGTCTGTACTGGGTTTGTACGTTCTCCCCGTGACAACGTGAGTTTTCCCCGGATGCTCCGGTTTCCTCCAAAGACGTACAGATTTGTAGGTTAATTGGCTTCTGTAAGTATTGTAGATTGTCCTTAGAGTGTAGAATAGTGCTAGTGTAAAGGATGATCGCTGGTCGACGCGGACCTGGTGCGTCCAACGGCCTGTTTCTGTGCTGTACTTCTAAACTAAACTAGATCCGCTGAGTTACTCCAGTACGTTGTGTTCGGCGCGAGATCCCAGTGTCTTTAGCTTTAGGTTTATTATTGTCACATGTACTGAAGTACAGTGAAAAGATTTGCTTTGTATGCCTTACATGGTACGGGGAAAATGTTTGATGCAAGGTAAAGCCAGTAAAGTCCGATCAAAGATAGTCCGAGTGTCCCTGATGAGGTAGATAGTAGTTCAGAGCTGCTCTCCGGTTGTGGTAGGATGGTTCAATTACCTGCTAACAGCTGGGGGAAAAACTGTCCCTGAATCTGGAGGTGTGCGTTTTCGTTTGCCCGATGAAATCTTCTTCTCGGCTGTTCCGTAGCGGAACAAGGGGCTGCTTCTTCCAGACACAAACCTATAAAAGAACAATTTCTAAAGCGGTAGAAGATCAAGGGATTTCTCAAGATGCAATGAATTAGGTGATGGCCTAAGTTTGAAAATGAATAAAGCCCCTGTCCCACTTTCCCGAGTTACTCACGAATTCTCCCGAGTTTGCCCCTCGATTCAAACGCGGAGAATTACGGTAATAGCCAGCCGTAGGTACTCGGGGCTATTTCTTTTACTCGTGGACATTTTTCAACACGCTGAAACAAACGTCCCGACTTACCTGATGCCCCGGGTACCTACGGCTGGCATTACGAGCCGCTACAAAATATCTACGGACTCCTACGGCCTCGCTACGGACATTCTCCGAGTTTGACTCAAGGGGAAAACTCGGGAGAATTCATGAGTAACTCGGGAAAGTGGGACAGGGGATTAACAGTCTCCACACCCTTAGATGTAGAGGGTGAATTGCTATTAGGGAACATAAAAGATCATTCTAATATCAGCTACAAAAGTTACACAGAGAATTTGTATACAGTGACTTTATATAAAGTATGCCATTTAATATTTAAAGTCTTATGGGGTCACTGGTAAGTGGTCTTGTAGCAAAGAATGTGTTTGTCTTTTTATTCAAGTTTTAGAGCCGTGACTGATGCAGTGGTTCAGTAACAAACAGAGCGACTGAGCAGGAACGTGTGGTTGGTTTTGCTGTGGGCACTGTATTGTCCTAGTAATCAGAACTCCCAGGGTGGACTTTACCTGCATTAGCATGTATGACAAATGTTGATTCATTTATGAATTTCATTCCATGGATGACGTTAGAAAAAGTACATACTTTTTCTCTGGCAAACCACAAATTCACTCTGGAATTCATGGCCACAGAAGGCAGTGGATGGCCAAGTCAATGAATATATTTTAGTAAGTGATAGGAACCGAATTAGGCCATTCGCCCCATCATGTCTACTCCGCCATTTGGTCATGACTAATCTATCTCCCCCTCCTGACCCCATTCTTCTGCCTTCGCCCCATCATGCCTGACACCCGTACTAATCAAGAATTTATCTATCTCTGCCTTAAAAATATCCATTGACTCGGCCTCTACAGCCTTCTGTGGCAAAGAATTCACCACCCTCTGACTAAAGGCAGAGATAGATAGATTATTGATTAGTACGAGTGTCAAGGGTAATGGGGAGAAGGCGGGCGAATGGGGTTGAGAGGGAAAGATAGATCAACCATGATTGAATGGTGGGGTAGACTTGATGGGCTGAATGGCCTGATTCTGCTTCTTCAATTTATGATCTCATGCATTTTCTAATCGTTTACTATGCAACCACGACAGCACAGTGGTGCAGCGGTAGAGTTGCTGCCCTACAGCGCCAGAGACCCGGGTTCGATCCTGTCTATCAAGGGTGCAGTCTGTGCGGGGTTTGTACATTCTCCCCGTGACCTGCGTGTGGTTTCTCTGATATCTTCGGTTTGCGCCCACACTCCAAAGACGTACCAATTTGTAGGTTAATTGGTTTGGTATGAATGTAAAATTGTCCCTAGTGTGTGTGGGATAGTGCAAGTGTGCGAGGATCGCTGGTCGTCGCGGACTCAGTGGGCCGAAGGGCCTGTTTCCGCGCTGTATCTTTAAGCACAACAAAACCAAACTCACCCTTTCACCTGCCAACACTGAGGTGGATATGGATGTAAATTAGCACAGAAATTACTCCCGTTTTTGGAAGTACTTTGATTTCCTTCAGTTTACCCCGACATATCCACGTTGCCAATACAGACTTCTGCTAGGAGACAGTGAACATGCAACGTTGTAAAACCATTACTTTTTAATGTTGATTGCTATGTGTTTCTTGATCTATTTAATAATAATAACTTGGTGCGATGTAATTAATAAAGACAAAATAGCTTTAATCGTAAGATCGAAGCATTTTAATCACCGTGCAATCCATCTTTAAATTACTGAAAATAATTCAAAATATCCCTTGAATCATTTCCAAACTGCATGAGTTGCAGAAATTAGTTTGTTATTATATATTAAAAATGTACCTTCATTAAGTTTAAAAGCTATCACTGCCCTTGGGCTCCGAATAACTACCCGAGTTTTGAGAACCTCCTCAAATGTCTACAATTGGAAACGATTAATTAAATTGGAGCATTAATTAAATTTGAGGATCAAATTAATACAGTTGATTAATTCAGCGGTTGTTGTGGTCATTTTGTGGGTTGAGTAGGCTATTGGTGCATTTTTTTCTCATTAGAAAGCTCAAAGGTATTCATTCAAAGGGATAGGTGCTCAAAATTTAAATCTCAGAGGCACGGTGGCGCAGCGGTAGAGTTGCTGCCTTACAACGCCAGATACCCGGGTTCGATCCTGACTACAGCTACTTGTCTGTACGGCGTTTGTACGTTCTCCCCATGACCTGCGTGGGTTTTCTCCCCGGGAGTTCCAGTTTCCTCCCACACTCCAAAGACGTACAGATCTTGCAGGTTAATTGGCTTGCTATAATTGTAAATTGTCCCTGGTGTGTGTCGAATAATGTTAATGTGCGGGTCGGCGCAGACGCGGTGGGCCGAAGGGCCTGTTTCCGCGCTGTAACTAAAATAAACTGAACTAAACTAAATAAGCAAGGGGCGACACAGTGGCACTTTGGCTCGGATTATTTAGGCAAATGAACGTCAGGATAGTGGAAGGTTTCTCTGAGTAATAACCCGAGCTGAAGGTGTACATCACTGGCAAACAGGCATTATTGAAAATTCCTAGTTCCCCCCCCCCCCCCCCGAACAGAGAAGACAGTTAAGTTGCACGTAGACCAGATCACAGGCATGTTCACTCTCAGCTCTCCAGACGAAGGTGTCGCGATCCATCACATGGATTGGACGGCATTGTCAGAGAGAGGGAAGCAGCGGAGCCCGGCCCCCGCTCGCCCCCAAACATCGTAAAGAACAAGAGGTGGAAGCAATCAGCGATGGTGGCTGATCTTGGTCAGAAGGTCAGAAGTTGATAGGAGCAGAATTAGGCCATTCGGCCCATCAAGTCTGCTCCGCCATTCAATCATGGCTGATCTATCTTCCCCGCTTAACCCCATTCTTCTGCCTACCCCCACAACCCCTGACACCCGTACTAATCAGGAATCTATTTATCTCTGCCTTAAGCATATCCATTGACGGCCTCCACAGCCTTCTGTGGCAAAGAATTCCTACAGATTCACCACTCTCTGACTAAAGACATTCCTCCTCATCTCCAACCTAAAGGAACGTCCGTGTGACCTCTGGTCCTGGACTCTCCCACTAGCGGAAACATCCTCTCCACATCCAATCTCTCCAAGCCTTTCACTATTCGGTTAAAGGGCCGGTAAGAAGAACCCTCCTTCCGCCCTGGAGCAGCAACGAGAAGAACAATGGTCCGCGGGACAGCTGGATGGAGGTGACGGCTGCAACAGCCCTCAATGGGCAGCTGCGGTTGAGTCTGTGAAATGATGCCAAAACATGGTGACTATCGTCAGCTCTCAGCCTGAATAGACAATATACAATAGGTGCAGAAGTAGGCCATTCGGCCCATCGAGCCAGCACCGCCATTCAATGTGATCATGACTGATCATCCCCAATCAGTACCCCGTTCCTGCCTTCTCCCCATATCCCCTGACTCCACTATTTTTAAGAGCCCTATCCAGCTCTCTCTTGAAAGCATTCAGTGAACCTGCCTCCACTGCCTTCTGAGGCAGAGAATTCCACAGACAAGAAGGGTCTTGATCCGAAACGTTACCTATTCCTTTTATCCAGAGATGGTGCCTGTCCCGCTGAATTACTCTAGCATTTTATGTATATTTATTGCATATAGACTAGGTGGGCTGTTTCTATGCATTATGTACTTATTGTACTAATGTCTGACAATAATCTTCTGATCTGTATGCAAAAGAAAGAATTTCACTGTACCTTGGTACATGTGATAATGAAAGAACCACTGAACCATTGTACCAAACATACTTCCTTCTTAAAAATCTGCAATCTTTTGAGTTAATCTTTTCAGTTTTGAATGAGTTGCATTGAAGGATGTGCACAATTAAATGAAAAGTGCCGGATGAAAAGTTCTTAAGACTGCTAATGTTATTTTGTACAGGGAGATACTTTGAGAAATCTTCATTGGAATACCGCAGACGTAGGCACTAAAAACAGCGTGCACTAGCATTGCCATATAATTTGGAATTATGTTTGGTGAGTGACAGTGAAAGCTTTTCAGGAATTATCCACAGCGATATTGGCGCAGCGGTAAAGTTGACACATTACAGCGCCAGAGACCAGGGTTCAATCCTGACTACAGCTGCTGTTTGTACAGTGTTTGCACATTCTCCCTGTGACCGCGTGGGTTTTCTCCAGGCGCTGTGGTTTCCTCCCACACTCCAAAGACATACAGGTTTGTAGGTTAATTAGCTTCGGTAAAATTGTAAATTGTTCCTAGTGTGTTCAGGATAGTGTTAGTGTGTGGGGATCGCTGGTCGGTGCAGACTTGATGGCCCAAAAGGCCGTGTCTCTAAAATCTAAATCTTGGGATTTTTACGACGTTTTGTATCGGATAGCTTGGATGCATTCTGAGTATATTCATGAGACATAGGGGCAGAATTAGGCCATTTGACCTAGGTGGAGCGTCTGCTCCACCATTCAATCATGGCCGATCTATCTTTCCCTCTCAACTCCGTTCTCCTGCCTTCAGGAGGTTGCAGTAACAACCAAAAATAGGATTGTGGCCACAAATGAAAGAAATTGCACATGAAAATTGATCAACACTGTTGGATAAGAAGGTTAATTGAAAAATGTCCATGTTTCCATCTAATCTATGCTTTTTTTGCAAAGCATTCCCAGATATTACACATTTTCCCTGCAACCCATTTCCCCCATATTCCCATCAGGTCTCTCCACCATCTACAAATTAAGCATCGACTAGCAATGGTCACTAAACCCATTGACCAGCAAGTCTGTGGGATGTGGGAGAAAAGTAGATTTCTGGAGGGTTGGGGGAACCTATACAGTCAAGGGGGAGGACGTGCAAACTCCACACAGTCAGCACCAGAGGCAGAGGTTGATCTTGGAACGGTGAGGCAGCAGGTCCACCAGCTGCATTACTGTGCCTCGCATAAACAAATCATCAGTCATTTGAAAAAAAAGATGATACTTGGATTGAAACATTTGCAAAATATAACTCTGACGTTGATGGATTTTTTTGAGCCCTTCTTTTAAAAAAAAGGTAATTAAATGATATACATTTGAGCATGCAGAAAATGAGTGATATCAATGATGGCCACAAAACAATAAATATTCTGTTGATCAGAAAAGCAACCTGAGTTCATGTTCATAAATTATAGCAGCAGAATTAAGCCATTCGGCCCTTCAACTCTACTCTGCCATTCAATCATGGCTGGATCTATCTTTCCCTCTCAACCCCATTCTCCTGCCTCCTTGCCATAACCCCTGACGCCCGTACTAATCAAGAAGCTATTACTCCACCTTAAAATATCCATTGACTTGGCCTCTACAGCCCTCTGTGGTAATAAATTCCACAGATTCACCACCCTCTGACTAAAGAAATTTCTCCTCATCTCCTTTCAAAATGTCCTTTGATTTTGTGGCTATGCCCTCTGATCCTAAACTCTTCTACTAGTGTGGTTTATTCCAGCTTGCCTTTTAACACAGTTTTGTTTGCAAGTTAAGATAGTTCAGATACACGCTTTCGTTATTCGACGATAAGAATATTAAACATAATTAACATTACAAATGATCTATATTCTTACTATTTAAACTCTTTGGTCCATTGATCAGACCTGGCATGATATTATGGCTCAGATGTTGTCAGTGATGTAGTTCTAGTTATAGTAACTAGTCTGAAGAAGGGTCTCGACCCGAAACGTCGCCTATCTCCTTCGCTCCTTAGATGCTGCTGCACCCGCTGAGTTTCTCCAGCTTTTTGTGCAACCCTCTAGTTATAGTAATATAGTTATGGTGTTTGATACTGACCTCTAAGTACATGTCCAGACAGATGTGTCAGTGTTTTCAGTGTAGCTTTTCCCAGTCTCAGTATTACTTCCATTGTGCTAACAACCAAACATGATCTCTGGTGATATCACCAATGGAATGAAGAGGCTAGTCACATTGAAGACAGCAAAGAAGGAAGTAAAATATTTTAATTTTCAACAAACATTTAATATATTTGATCAAGAGCCAAATACAATTTGGGACATTCATATGGGATTAAGACAGTTTAAAGTATTGGAATTTTTTTGTTAAGGTATGCTAAATTATGGCATTTATTTCCAAGCATATTAGCTTCCGCACATAAAATTAATGTGAATCTGAAAGCTATTAAAACCTAACGCAAATTGGAGGAACAGCACCTCATATTTCACTTGGGCAGCTTACAACCCAGCGGTATGAATATTGAAGGTAGACACAAAATGCTGGAGTAACTCAGCGGGACAGGCAGCATCTCTGGATAAAAGGGATGGGTGAAGTTTCGGGTCGAGAGCCTTCTTTATGTATATTGATTTCTCTAACTTCAAGTAATCCGTGCATCCCCTCTCTCTCCATTCTTCCCCCACCCTAGTCATCGTACTAGTTTCACTGTTGTCCTTCTGAGTTTCACTGTTTGGATCACTCATTATCACCTTCCCCATGACCATCAATAGACCATGGTGGGCTCCACCTTCCCTTGATCATCATTGCTTTTTGCATATCTTTCATTAATTTGTTCTATGTACCATCTATATCTCTCGTTTCCCTCTCCCCGTCTCTCAGTCAAAAGTGGGGTCCCGACCCGTAACGTTACCTATTAAACGCTACCTATCTCTTAAAAATAGCAGAGTCAGGGGATATGGGGAGAAGGCAGGAACGGGATACTGATTGTGGATGATCAGCCATGATCACAGTGAATGACCTACTCCTGCACCTATTGTCTATTGTCTATTCCTTTTAGTTCAGTTTAGTTGAGAGATGCAGCGTGGAAACAGGCCATTTGCCCACCGAGTCAGCACCGACCAGTGATCGCTGCACACTAACTCTATCCTAAACACACAAGGAACAATTTCCAATTTTACCGAACCCAATTGACCTACCTACCTGTACGTCTTTGGAGTGTGGGAGGAAACCAGAGCACCCGGAGAAAACCCACGTGGGACATGAGGAGAATGCACAAAACCGTAGAGACTGCGCCCGTGGTCAGGATCGAACCCGGGTCACTGGTGCTGTAAAGGGCCTGTTCCACTTGCATGTGATTGCATGCGTTTGGCATGACCAAACGGAAGCGGAGTTCGGGCGTGACGTAATACGCGTCATACTCACCAATCAGCTGGGCAGGAGGCGGGCCGACTGAATTTGGACGTTGCACGGCGTCGGGTGGTGACGTCATCGCGCAATGCTACACGCTAGGCGTACATCGCAAGACGCTGCGTACGACGTCAAAACTCTGCGTACGTCCTCAAAGCGCCTGCGGGCCGACAGGCCATTGGCGCGTGGAGTTTTCGGACAGTGCGGGATTTTCAGAGCTCCCTTGCGATGTCGGGACCAGCCCCGCACAACTCCAAACGCCTCCGCGCTTCGAAGTGGGACCGACCCCACATGGCCCGTACGCCTCAAGTGACCATGTTTGGTCGTGCCAGACGCATGTAATCGCATGCAAGTGGGACAGGCCCTTAAGGCAGCAACGCTACCGCTGTGCCACTGTGCTTCCCATTTTTCTCCAGAGATGCTGCCTGACCTGCTGAGTTACTCTAACATTTTATGTATATCTTAACCTTTGTATATCTTGTGTATATCTTATCTAATGTTACATTTCATATAATATGGTTTAATTTTATGAAGGGTTTTGTGGTGATATTTGTGACCAAAGGTTTGAAGATTTTATTGTCTCAATGATTTAAAAATAAAAAAAGATTTTCATCCATAGTGGAAGGAGTAGTTACTGCTTAATTGTTTGTGCAGATCCTGGAGTTTTCTGCCAGTTTCATAGCATTATGACAGCAAATACTGACAGCTTCAACATAGCTGGTGAAACTGGGTCATTGAGTCTTACGGGAGTGGTCACCAAGGATCCGACTCCTTTCATTACTCGCTTCTCTAAAACTGAGAGACAAATAATCTAAAAGAAGACTTTCGTTTTGGGGACATCTCGAGTGACGCCAGGAACATCTGCTGAGAATTAGGGAGTTAAAATTAAGAAGGGAAGTTAGGGTTAATATTTTCACCGCAAGGTTACGAGGAGTTATGAATGCGTCGCCAATTACAGCTGTTAAAAAACGAATGCGTACAGAGAGGGGAGGATGAGAAGAGATTAGAAGGGGCAAGAGTTAGAATTCGATGAAAAGAGGCAAATATATTAGGCAATAAAGGGGTAATAAAAAGGTAAATAATTTGCCAGAACGATGCATGGATTAGAGGGTGCAAACTACTTGGAGAGGTTGGAATGACTTGGATTGTTTTCTCTGGAACGCTGGAGGATGAAGGGTGAGATCATGTAATTAAGTTGTAGGAGCAGAATTAGGCCATTCGGCCCATCATCTACCCTGCCATTCAATCATGGCGGATCTATCTTTCTCTCTCGACCCCATTCTCCAGCTTTCTCCCCATAACCCTGAACACCTGTACTAATCAAGAATCTATCAATCTCCACCTTAAAAATAACCATTGTCTTTGCCTCCACAGCAATTAATTCCACAGATTCACCACCCCCTGACGAAAGAAATTCCTCCTCATCTCCTTTCTAAAGAATAGTATTTTTATTATGAGGTTGTGGCCTCTGGTCCTAGACTCTTCCACCAGTGGAAATATCCTCTCCACGTCCACTCTAACTAGGCCTTTCACTATGCGGCAAGTTTCAATGAGGTCCCCCCTCATTCTTCTAAACTCCAGCGACTGCAGAGCCAGTGCCTGCAAACGCTCATCGTATGTTAACCCAACCATCCCTGGGATCATTCCCGTAAACCTCAACAGGATATCTCCAACACCAGCATATATCCCTCCTCAGAGGTTATGAGGGGCATGGGGAGAGTAGACAGTCAGAGCATTTTTCTCGGAGTGGAAATATCAGAGATTAGTGGGCGTAGCTTAATGGCATTTAAGAGACATTTGGATAGGTACATGGATATGCAGGAAACATGTTCCCGATGTTGGGGGAGTCCAGAACCAGGGCCACAGTTTAAGAATAAGGAGTAAGCCATTTAGATTGGAGACGAGGATACACTTTTTCTCACAGCGAGCTGTGAGTCTGTGGAATTCTCTGCCTCAGAGGGCAGTGGAGGCCGGTTCTCTGGATACTTTCAAGAGAGAGCTGGGTAGGGCTCTTAAAAATAGCGGAGTCAGGGGATATGGGGAGAAGGCAGGAACGGGATACTGATTGGGGATGATCAGCCATGATCACATTAAATGGCGGTGCTGGCTCGAAGCTACTCCTGCACCTATTGTCCATTGTCTATTGTCTATTGAAATTAATTATGGATATGGATTATGGATATGGATTATGTGTAGAGTTGGTCTTGGCATCACGTTCGGCACAGACATTGTGGGCCAAAGGGCCAGTTTCTGTGCTCTACTGTTCTACAGTGCCCTCCATAATGTTTGGGACAATGACCCATCATTTATTTATTTACCTCTGTACTCCACAATTTGAGATTTGTAATAGAAAAAAATCACATGTGGTTAACGTGCACATTGTTAGATTTTATTAAAGAGTATTTTTATACATTTTCGTTTCAGCATGTAGAAATTACAGCTGTGTTTATACATAGTCCCCCCATCTCAGGGCACCATTATGTTTGGGACACATGGCTTCACAGGCATTTGTAATTGCTCAGGCTTGTTCAATTGCCTCCTTAATGCAGGTATAAGAGAGCTCTCGGCACCTAGTCTTTCCTCCAGTCTTTCCATCACCTTTGGAAACTTTTATTGCTGTTTATCAACATGAGGACCAAAGTTGTGCCAATGAGAGTCAAATAAGTTATTATGAGACTGAGAAACAAGAATAAAAATGTTAGAGACATCAGCCTAACCTTGGGCTTACCAAAATCAACTGTTTGGAACATCATTAAGAAGAAAGAGAGCACTGTTGAGCTTACTGATTACAAAGGGACTGGCAGGCCAAGGAAGACCTCCACAGCTGATAACAGAATTCTCTCTATAATAAAGAAAAAAAACCAAACACCTGTCCGACAGATATGAAACACTGTTCAGGAGTCGGGTATGGATTTGTGAATGACCGCTGTCCACAGATGACTTCATGAACAAAAATACAGAGGCTACACTGCAAGATGAAAACCACTGGTTAGCCGCAAAAATAGGATAGCTGGGTTACAGTTTGCCAAGAAGTACTTAAATGAGCAACCACAGTTCTGGAACAAGGTCTTGTGGACAGATGAGATGAAGATTAACTTGTATCAGAGTGATGGCAAGAGCATAGCATGGAGGAGAGAAGGAACTGCCCAAGATCCAAAGCATACCACCTCATCTGTGAAACACGGTAGTGGGGATGTTATGGCCTGGGCAAGTATGGCTGCTGAAGGTACTGGCTCACTTATCTTCATTGATGATGCAACTGTTGATGGTAGTAGCATAATGAATTCTGAAGTGTATAGACACATCCTATCTGCTCAAGTTCAAACAAATGTCTCAAAACCCATTGGCCGGCGGTTCATTCAACAACAAGACAATGATCCCAAAGTGATAAAGCAACAAAGGAGCTTTTCAAAGCTAAAAAATGGTAAATTCTTCAGTGGCCAAGTCAATCAATCGATCTGAACCCAATTATATGCTGAAGAGAAAACTGAAGGGGATTAGCCCCCAAAACAAGCATAAGATAAAGGTGGCTGCAATACAGGCCTGGCAGAGCATCACCAGAGAAGACACCCAGCAACTGGTGATGTCCATGAATCACAGTCGTCAAGCAGTCATTGCATACAAAGGATATGCAGCAAAATACTAAACATGACTACTTTCATTTACACTACATTGCTGTGTCCCAAACATTAGGGTGCCCTGAAATGGGGGGATTATGTATAAGCACTTTTTGTAATTTCTACATGGTGAAACCAAAATGTATAATAATGGCCTTTATTAAAATCTGACAATGTGCTCTTAAACCACATGTGATTTTTTTTCGATTACAAATCTCAAATTGTGGAGTACTGAGGCAAATAAATAAATGATGGGCCTTTGTCCCAAACATTATAGAGGGCACTGTATGTCCTATTATTGTGCAAGGACCAACAAATGAGAACGTTTTGATATTGTCAGACAGGCAATTTGATACCAAAGCTCAGAAACTGGCATCAGTTCGATAAAGACTTGACTTCCTTGTGTCTGACATTTCCCCATCTGTCGAAGATGTGACAAAGGACAGAATAATAAATGAAACTAATATGCATAACTAGTCGAAAATTCATGTGTTGTTTTGGATAACATTTTCTGTGTGTTTTTCTTTTGCCTTCCAGTGCATGAGACCCGGGTTCGATCCTGACCACGGGTGCTGTTTGTGCGCAGTTTGTACACTGGTTCGCAAACTTAATCAGTTTGTTTACTCTGTTTTTCTCCCAATAGAGGCAAAAGAAATTGTTTTAAAGGCTCAAATCCTGGCCGGTGGCAGAGGAAAGGGCAGCTTCACCAGTGGACTGAAGGGAGGAGTTCATTTAACAAAAAAGTACGTTTCAGATTTTATTTAATGGACTATTTTGCCATTTCCTGAATGGTTAAAGTTGCAGGTAAAGGATGTGACTAAGGAACTGAAGAAGAATATCAGAAATTACATTTGGTTCGAGTCACACTTGGAAGTGGTCAAGGCAGTTGCAGCTGAGACATAAAAAGACAATTGGAAAACGATTAACACTGGGAAAACAAAAACTGGTGTGTACAGTTAATGAACGGTGCTGAAATCGCAAGAATGGAGCTTGGCAAGCTTAAAGTAGACACAAAATGCTGGAGTCACTCAGCGGGACAGGCAGCATCTCTGGAGAGGAGGAATGGGTGACATTTCGGGTCGAGACCCTTCTTCAGACAAGCTTAAAGTAGATTGGCAATTAACAAATCCAGTTTGACGAAGAAGCATATAACTATAACAGAAGATTATGTCAGAGGTGTTGTTCATATTTATTTGTGTTCATTTAGGGCGCCACGCTGGTGGAGTTGCTACCTTGCAGCGCCAGGGACCCGGGTTCGATCCTGACTACGAGTACGCAGTTTGTACGTTCTTCCAAAGATGTGCCAGTTTGCAGGTTAATTGGCTTTCATAAAATTGTAAATTGTCCCTAGTGTGCTAGTGTACGGGTTGATCGCTGGTCGGCGTGGACCGAAAGGCCTGTTTCCGCGCTGTTTCTCGAACGTCTGATATATTAACATCAGCAAGACAGAATGCCTAACAGAACAGGCCAGGGAAGTCGTGTTTAGTAAAATTAGCAGATGTTTTTGTTGTTATAATGTGTGGAGTTGGCACGTTCTCCCTGTGACCTTGTGGGTTTCCTCCGATGCTCCAGTTTCCTCTCACATCCCAAAGATATGGGGGTTTGTAGGTAAATTGGCCCTCTGTAAATTGAGGTAGTGGGTGGATGTGAAAGTGAGATAACATAGAACTAGTGTGAACGGATAACCAATAGTCATCACGTCAGAAGGGATAGGAGTAGAGGCAGGCCTTTTGGCCCATCGAGTCTACTCTGCCATTCAACCCCTGACACCCTTACTAATCAAAAATGTATCTATCTCCGCCTTAACAATATCCACCGACTTGGCCTCCACAGCCTCCTGTGACAAAGAATTTACACAGATTCACCAGCCGCACGCTTCTTTTCTCCATCTCAGAGCCTAGTGCAACCATCTGTCCAACAACCCCCCCCCCCCCAAAACCTGTATCCACCTATCACTTCCCCGAATTCCACAGATTCACCACCCTCTGACAAAATTAATTATTCCTCATCTCCTTCTTAAAAGAACGTCCTTTAATTCTGAGGCTATGACCTCTCGTCCTCGATTCTCCCATTGGTGGAAACATCCTCTCCGCATCCACATGGTCGGAGCGAACTCGATGGGCTGAAGGGCCTGTTTCCATGCTGTATCTCAAATTAAACTAAAACTCCGCACTGCAAGAAGATTGAAGAGGAGTTGAGTGCAGCCTTCTGGGAACTGAGCCGATGAGCGGATTAGTTGTTGCAATGTCAAAATGTTGCCTATAGAGTGGGCTCTCTCTCTCGAGCATGGCTCACTTGTGACTTCTAGTGGCAGGAACATGTATGGCAGCAATAACAGCCGTGCATCTTGCCAGGAATTCAACATTTAGACAGTGTTAAGAGACAGGCTAAGATGGACAATGATTTTAGGGATAGTTTAGATTGTTTGAAGTTATTGGTTACTTTAGTTTAGAGATACAGTACGGGAACAGGCCGTTTGGCCCAAGCGACCAGCGATCACCCCGTACACAAACACTATCCTATACACACCAGGGACAATTTACAATTTAGCCAAAGCCCATTAACCTACAAACCTACAAATCTAGACTACACTTCTTTCCACCCTGCTCCCTGTAAAGACTCTATCCCCGACTCCAAATTCCTCCGTCTACGCCGCGTCTGGTCCCAGGATGAGGTGGTCCATAACAGGGCATTGGAGATGTCCTCATTCTTTAGGGAACGGGGGTTCCCCTCTTCGACTATAGATGAGGCTCTCACTAAGGTCTCGTTGCTATCCCGCAGCTCTGCTCTTTCTCCCCCTCCCCCCATTCGTAACGAAGACAGAGTCCCCCTCGTCCTCACCTTCCACCCCATCAGCCGTCGCATACAACATATAATCCTCCAACGATTCCAACGGGATCCCACTACTGGCCACATCTTCCCATCTCCTCCGCTTTCCGCAGAAACCGTTCCCTCCGCAACTCCCTGGTCAACTCGTCCCTTCCTACCCAAACCACCCCCACCCCAGGTACTTTCCCCTGCAACCACAGGAGATCCAACACCTGTCCCTATACTTCCCCCCTCGACTCCGTCCAAGGGCCCGGACAGTCTTTTCAGGTGAGGCAGAGGTTCACCTGCTTCTCCTCCAACCTCATCTACTGTATCCGCTGTTCCAGGTGTCAACTCCTGTACATCGGTGAGACCAAACGCAGGCTCGACGATCGTTTCGCTGAACACCTCCGCTCTGTCCACCTAAACCTACCTGATCTCACGATTGCTCAACACTTTAACTCCCCCTCCCATTCGCAATCTGACCTTTCTGTCCTGGGCCTCCTCCATTGTCAGAGTGAGGCCCAGCACAAATTGGAGGAACAGCATCCCATATTTAGCTTGGGTAGATTACACCCCAGCGGTAAGAACATTGACTTCTCTAACTTTAAATAGCTCTTGCTTTCCCCCTTTCTCCATTCCCTCCCCTTCCCAGTTCTTCCACCCAGCCTTACTGTTTCCAACTACATTTTATCTCTGCACCGCCCACTCCCCTGACATCAGCTTGAAGAAGGATCTCGACCCGAAACATCACCCGTCCCTCCTCTCCAGAGATGCTGCCCGTCCCGCTGAGTTACTCCAGCATTTTGTGTCAGCCTACAAACCTGTATGCCTTTGGACTGTGGGAGGAAACCGGAGCACCCAGAAAAACCCTCGTGGTGATGGGGAGAATGTACAAACTCCATGCGGACACCACCCGTAGTCAGGATCGAACCCGGGTCCCTGGCGCTGTGCGGCAGCAACTCTATCGCTGCGCCATTGTACGGCCCATTGTACAGCGAAAGATTTGTTTTGAACGCTATCTAATCAGATAATACCATATATGTTACAATCAAGACAAACTCACCTGCAATAGGTAGAGCGAAGGGGAAGATACAGAGTGCAGAATATATTTCTTGTGTAATATTGGGCTTGAGGTCCAGCAGTTTAAATGCAACCAAATGTAATTGGTAGGGAAAGAGTTCACAGAGTGTGGCACGGTGGTGCAGCGGTAGAGTTGCTGTCTTACAGTACTTATAGCGGCAGAGCCAGGTTTGATTCCGACTACGGATGCTGTCTATACGGTGTTCGTATGTTCTCCCCATGACCGCGTGGGTTTTTTTTCCCGAGTTAACCATATAACCATATAACAATTACAGCACGGAAACAGGCCTTCTCGGCCCTTCCAGTCCGTGCTGACCATTTATTTTCCCCTAGTCCCATCTACCTGCACTCAGACCATACCCCTCCATTCCCTTCCCGTCCATATACCTATCCACTTTACTTTTAAATGTTAAAATCGATCCTGCCTCAAACCACTTCTGCTGGAAGATCATTCCACACAGCCACCACTCTCTGAGTAAAGAAGTTCCCCCTCATGTTACCCCTAAACTTCTGTCCTCATGTCATGCCCTCTTGTTTGAATCTTCCCTACCCTCAATGGGAAAAGCTTATCCAGTTCTTCAGTTTCTTCCCACACACCAAACAGGTACAGATTTGCAAATTAATTGGCTTGGTATAAATGTAAGGTGTCTTTGTATAGATTAGATTAGATTAGATTTTATTATTTGTCATTCGAAACGAAACTACAGCCATACAAACAAAACAATTCCCACAAAACATACAAACAATTCAATTTACACAAACATCCATCACAGTGAATCCCCTCCTCACTGTGATGGAAGGCAAAGTCTTCTCTCTCTCCCCTGCACCATTTATCTCCCGATGTCCAAGCCCCAGGCGGGCGCTGGAATGTCTCGCGGTCATTGAAGCCGCGCCGGGCGATGTACGGCTGGGCTCCGGGTCGATCCATCCCCGCGACACGAGCGGTAGATGTTGCGTTGCGGGAGCTCCGTAAAGCGGTCTCCCACCCGGACCCGCGAGCTCCCGATATCCCGACAGTCCATCGGCAGTAATCTGCAGCTGGAGCCAGAGCTGGAGCTCCGGAGTCAGGCCACAGCAGCGAGCCACCACCGCTTCCCACGCTCCGAGGCCGGCCAGCCCCACGACGGTGAGTCCGCAGCTCCGCGGGCTCCGTGACTGGAGCCCCCAGGTCGTCCCGGTCGGAGGCCACTCCATGGTGTTAGGCCCCAACGACAACGGAGACCCGACAGGGAAAAGGTCGGGTCTTCCGTGCAGGAACAAAAAACAGTACAAAAAAAAAACACGACCAACTACATTTAACTAAAAATTAAAAAAAAGACTGCAGGGGTCGCTACAACGTGCGTCGCGCCGCCACCAATTTTCGCGGCGTGTAGGATAGTGTTAATGTGGGGGGTACCCTTGTTGGCGGGCCGAAGGGCCTGTTTCCGCGCTGTATCTCTAAATGATAATTTTTAAAAATCTTCACAGCCCTGAGGATGTTGGCCAACTGGCTGAACAAATGCTTGGGTATCACCTCATCACCAAGCAAACCACCAAGGAAGGGGTCAAAGTTAGAAAGGTAAGAACATGGACAATGAAAATATCAAATAACACAAGGTTAATTCCCGGGATGGCAGGACTGTCATCTGCTGAGAGAATGGAGCGTCTGGGCTTGTACACTCTGGAGTCTAGAAGGATTAGAGGGGATCTTATTGAAACATATAAGATTATTAAGGATTTGGACCAGCTAGAGGCAGGAAACATGTTCCCGATGTTGGGGGGAGTCCAGAACCAAGGGCCACAGTTTAAGAATAAGGAGTAAGCCATTTAGAAACATAGAAACATAGAAAATAGGTGCAGGTGGAGGCCATTCGGTCCTTCGAGCCTGCACCGCCATTCAATATGATCATGGCTGATCATCCAACTCAGTATCCTGTACCTGCCTTCTCTCCATACCTCCTGATCCCTTTAGCCACAAGGGCCACATCTAACTCCATCTTAAATATAGCCAATGAACTGGCCTCAACTACCTTCTGTGGCAGAGAATTCCACAGAATTCCACATTTAGAACGGAGATGAGGAAACACTTTTGTGAGGGAAACACAAGTGAGTCTGTGGAATTCTTTGCCACAGAGGGTGGTGGAGGCCGGTTCTCTGGATACTTTCAAGAGAGAGGTAGATAGGGCTCTTGAAGATAGCGGAGTCAGGGGATATGGGGAGAAGGCAGGAATGGGGTACTGATTGGGGATGATCAGCCACGATCACATTGAATGGCGGTGCTGGCTCGAAGCTACTCCTGCACCTATTGTCCATTGTCTTGAAGGGCCGAATGTCCTACCCCTGCACCTATTGCCTATTGTCAACTAATTTCATGTTATGATAGCTGTATTTATGAACCCCAAGTTAAATATTTATTAATATATTTGATAGGAACAAAGAACTGCAGACGCTGGTTAGTACACAAAAGGACATAAAATGCTGGAGTATCTCCAGGTAGCATTTGTGGCGAACATGGATAGGTGGCTTTTTCATGTCAAGACCCTTTTCATGAAGAAGACCCCCGACCTGAAATGTCACCTATCCATTTTCTTCAGATATGCTGCCTGACCTGCCGAGTTACTCCGGCATTTTGCGTCTAATTTGGCATCATGTCCTGCACAGTCATTGTGGGCCGAAGGGCCTGTTCCTGTGCTGGACTATCTATGTTCTAAAAGGATCTTCTATGATAATGTGTAAGAAGGAACTGCAGATGCTGGTTTACACCAAAGATTTACACAATATGCTGAAGTAACAGCTGGTCAGGCAGCATCTCTGGAGCAAAGCAATAGGTGATGTTTCGAGTCGAGATCGTTTCCTACCTTCCCCAGAAGGGTCTCGAACCAAAAGGTCACCTAATCCTTTCTCTCCAGAGATGCTGCCTAAGAAATTACTCCGGCCATTTTGTGTGTTTCTTCAGTGTAAACCAGCATCTGCAGTTCCTTCTTACACTACTACCCATATTAAATAAGGGAAGCCCACAATGACAAGATGGCTTCTCTCTTTTAGTGGTGTTGATCGAAGGATAAACCTTCTTTAGGCCATCTTTCAGGTAGTTTCATGAGGATTTTACATGCACTTGAGTTGTTGAGGAGTAAAGTGCTGGAGTAAGTCAGGCAGCATCACTAGAGTTAGTCTACTAAAAAATGCTCAATTGCAATGCTGTTGTAGTAACTGGTCTCAAATTCTGCATGTGAATTGAAGGTTATGGTGGCAGAAGCCTTGGACATTGCCAGAGAGACATATTTGGCCATACTGATGGACAGAGCCTACAATGGACCCATCATGGTTGGAAGCCCCCAGGGAGGAATGGACATTGAAGAAGTAGCAGCTACCAAACCGGAGTTGATATTTAAGGTATGCTATTAAGCTAAAGTGATTGTAGATGCTATTTTAAATGTGTAGGAAGGAACTGCAGATGCTGGTTTAAACAGAAGATAGACACTAAAAGCTGGAGTAACTCAGTGTGTCAGACAGCATCTCTGGAGAAAAGGAATAGGTGACGTTTCATGTCAAGACCCTTCTTCAGTCCAAGAGCCGGGGAGAGGGAAATATCACCTATTCCTTTTCTCCAGAGATGCTGTCTGACCCACTGAGTTACTCCAGCTGTTTGTGTCTATCTATGTTATGTTTCTCGTGCTGAAAACCAATTTGAACTGTGGTCAGTCATTATTGATTATTTTTCCTCTCAAGAATTTTCAATCTTTTAACAATATTTATTCGTGCAATCGTCATAGTAATTAAACCAGAAAACTCAGGACATATTATCTTCCCGACTTGACATCCCGAGGGCAGATTTATTACTTTAAAATATTTGCATGCTTCGGATTGCTATCTTTTTTTAAATTGGCAAGCATTTTATTTACATCCAAGTCCACCAGCGGTTTACAAACCTTAACCGCTTGATGTCTGAAGTAGATGCAAGGAACTGCAGATGTCTGTTTCCAACAGAAAAAGAGGCAAAGTGCGTCTGGCAACGGTGGGTCTGGCAACATTAAAAAACATTTTTTTTGAGAGATAGCATGGAAACAGGCCCTTTGGCCCACCGAGTCCACACCGACCAGCAATCCCCGCACATTAACATTAGGGACAATTTACACATACACCAAGCCATTTAACATACAAACTTGTACGTCTTTGGAGTGTGGGAGGAAACCGAAGATCTCAGAGAAAACCCACGCGGTCATGGGGAGGACGTACAAGCTCCGTACAGACAGCAGGCCTAGTCGGGATTGAACCTGGGTCTCCGGCACTGCAAGCGCTGTAAGGCAGCAACTCTACCCCTGCGCCACCATGGCCACCCATCTCTGGAGAACATGGATATGTGACATTTCGGGACGGGACCCTTTTTCAGACTGATTGTAGGATAGGGGGAATGAAAGCTGGGGGAGAGGAGAGCAGAGGCAGGACAAAGCACGGCAGGTGAAAGGTAGATACCTCTAGTAGATACCTGTGTCTACCTACCACCAGCCACGCATTGTCCCAGCTTTCCCTCTTCTGAAGAAGGGTCCCGACTGGAAACGTCACCTATCCATGTTCTCCCGAGATGCTGTCTGACCTGCTGAGTTATTCCTGACCTCTGTGTCTTTTTTGTTTTGTGTATGAAGTATATGTTTTTGGTTCTTCTTATTCAGGGTTCTGAAATATTCATCAACTTTATTTTTGTGGATTTGCTTTCCAGGAGCCCATTGATATCTTTGAAGGGATTAGACAAGATCAAGCATTCCGAATGGCTGCCAATATAGGATTCAAAGGACCACAGCAGCAAAAGGTAAAGTTGAAGACAATGGTTTTCAAACGTGGCTTTTCAAATGTGTGGAAAGTGATTTATTATTATTGCTGAATGCGCTTCTCCTCAGATTAGAAATCAATTTATCTTATGAGGAGAGAGGGGATGGAAGTCATTCTTGGCGCAAAATTCACTGAACTAGTGCCAAATAAATCGGTGGCTGAATCTTTGCCAAAAAAAAATGTGGCCTCAAGCATCCCTCATAAGTAGCAGACTATTATTTTTAAAGCACTGCAGATTTTCAGTGGCACAGTGGCGCAGCAGTAGAGTTGCTGCCTTACAGAACCAGAGACCCTGGTTCGATCCTGACTACGGGTGATGTCTGTGTGGAGTTTGTACATTCTCCCTGTGATCGTGTGGGTGCTCTGGTGTCCTCCCACACTCCAAAGATTAACAGAGATGCTGCCTGACCCGCTGTTAATTTGCTGCATTAAAATTGCAAAAGTGTATAAGATAGTGCTGGTGAACGGGGTGAATGCTGGTCGGTGGCCCAAAGAGCTTGTTTCTGCTCAGGATCTCTAAAGTCTAAAGTCTAAAGAATAGTGTATAATCTTCTTCATATTTTGTGCCTTTGTGCCTTTTATTTTGTAAACCAGCATCTGCAGTTAGAAACATAGAAACATAGAAAAATAGGTGCAGGAGTAGGCCATTCGGCCCTTCGAGCCTGCACCGCCATTCAATGTGATCATGGCTGATCATCCAACTCAGTATCCCGTACCTGCCTTCTCTCCATACCCCCTGATCCCTTTAGCCACAAGTGCCACATCTAACGCCCTCTTAAATATAGCCAATGAACTGGCCTCAACTACCTTCTGTGGCAGAGAATTCCAGAGACTCACCAATCTCTGTGTAAAGAATGTTTTCCTCATTTCGGTCCTAAAGAAATTCCCCCTTATCCTTAGACTGTGACCCCTTGTTCTGGACTCCCCCAACATCGGGAACAATCTTCCAGCATCTAGCTTGTCCAACCCCTTAAGAATTTTGTAAGTTTCTATAAGATCCCCCCTCAATCTTCTAAATTCCAGCTAGTACAAGCCGAGACTATCCAATCTTTCCTCATATGAAAGTCCTGACATCCCAGGAATCAGTCTGGTGAATCTTCTCTGTACCCCCTCTATGGCAAGGATGTCTTTCCTCAGATTTGGAGACCAAAACTGTACGCAATACTCCAGGTGTGGCCTAACCAAAACCCTGTACAACTGCAGTAGAACCTCCCTGCTCCTATACTCAAATCCTTTCGCTATGAATGCTAACATACCATTTGCTTTCTTCACTGCCTGTTGCACCTGCAAGTTCCTTGTGTTAAAGAAGGAACTGCAGATGCTGGAGAATCGAGGGTTACACAAAAAGCTGGAGAAACTCAGCGGGTGCAGCAGCATCTAAGGAGCGAAGGAGATAGGCGACATTTCGGGTCGAGACCCTTCCCCAGACGGGTCAGGGATCAGGGAAACGAGAGATATAGACGGTGATGTGGAGAGATAAAGAACAATGAATGAAAGATATGCAAAAAAGTATCGATGATAAAGGAAACAGGCCATTGTAAGCTGTTTGAAGTGTGAAAATGAGAAGCTAGTGCGACTTGGGTGGGGGAGAAATAGAGAGAGAAGGAATGCCAGGACCCGAGGGCTGAGGGGGAGGTGGGAAAGGGAGGAGGCAGCCTGGGTTAACAGAATTGAGAAAATTCAATGTTTAAGCCCAGAGGATAACAGAATTGAGAAAATTCAATGTTTAAGCTAGAGCAGTTCCTTGTTTCTACATTCTAAAAAAAATATATATATTTTTGTCTTTGGGAATGGTAACTATGGACAATTTTATTACTACCCTTAAAAATAGGTCACTCAGCAAACCGGATTATGTTTGTCTCAATATTTTTGTCCTTCTCTGACAGCAAGTGATCTGATTTAAAAATCACTGAATTAAATGGCTGGAATGTGACACTGAACTAGTTAGTAGTTTTAGTTCTAGTTTTAGAGATACAGCGCGGATACAGGGCCTTCAGCTCACCGAGTCCGCACCGACCATCGATCCCCGCACATTAATACTATGCTACACACACTAGGGACAATTTACATTTACCAAGCCTGTACGTCTTTGGAGTGTGGGAGGAAACCGGAGATCTCAGGGGAAAACCTACGCGGTTACGGGGAGAACGTGCAAACTCCGTAAAGACAGCGCCCGTAGTTGGGATCGAACCCGGGTCTCCGGCGCCGCAAGCGCTGGAAGGCGGTAACTCTACCGCTGCCCCACGTGCCGCGTTTAATTGGCATGTGCTGAAGAATTGAGGGGAAAAAAATGGAAAGAGAGGGGGAGGGGGTTGGCAGGACAAAGCCTGGCAAGTGACAGGCACGAAGTGCTGGAGTAACTCAGTAGGTCAGGCAGCATCTCTGGAGAAAAAGAATGGGTGACGTTTCGGGTCGAGACCCTTCCTCAGTGATAGATGGCTGAGTGCTCCATCATAAAAGCCTTCAGGAAAAGATTTTTTTAATTCTCCGAGTTTAAAATCTATTACAATTCCTTAATGCACAATTAACATTTAAACAAATAAAAATAAATGCAATGATTAAAATAATATTATTAAACCAAATGAAAAAAATATATATATTTATATTTTCCTATCTACTGTAGAGGGCAATGGGGGCTCATTGATGTGGATGAGTCTTTATTGCTCGCCAGGTCTCAGATGTAAAATGGAAGGGACTGGTTGCTCGGTGTGATTCTCAGACTCCCAGCATGAGTGGGCTCTCTTGTTGAACCCCACATGGAGTCCGGTGACGGAGATGGTGAAACAGATGTTCCAGCATCTGTTGTTCAGCACGCCCTGGGACTGACAACTTACCTCCACGTTGGCACGCTCAAATGGCTACAGTTTCCTTTGAAAATCACAGCCCCAGATCGCCGAGTTAGATCGATTTAAAATGTAGCGCTGTTTTGCGCTGCTTTGGGCAATTGCGCTGTAGTCTTTGTAGAAAACCGACAGAATCTTTGCCTGCCATCTCTAAGGTCGATCTCGACGTTTTAATTTCACGCAGTAACTTCTGGGAACGTGATTCAGGCAACATTATTTGAAGTAACCAAGAATATTTGACACAAGGAACTGCAGATGATGGTTTTCTAAATAAGGATGCAAAGTGCTGGAGCAATTCAGCGGCTCAGGCAGCATCGCGGGGGAATTTCTGGAGAATCGACCTGTCCATGTTCTCCAGAGATGCTGCCTGGCCCGCTGAGTAACCATCACTTTGTGTCCCTCTCTGGAGATTGTGGATAGAGGACGATTTGAGTCGGGACAATTCTGAATAAGGGTTCTCCAGAGATGCTGCCTGACTCGCTGAATTACTCCAGCACTTTGTGTCATTCCCTGGAGAACATGGATATGCAATGTTTTAGGCTTGGACTATTCTGAAAATGTATACTCCAGAGATGCCGCCTGACCCAGTATTAAACAAGTGGCATACTGATCCTTAGGAAAGTAAAAGCTGACAACAAGAAGCAATGTTTATAGATATAAAGAGCGTGGAACTACAAGATTATAGAAACATTGAAATTAGGTGGAGGAGTAGGCTATTCGGCCCTCCGAGCCAGCACCGCCACACAATATGATCATGGCTGATCATCCAAAATCAGTACCCCGTTCCTGCTTTGTTCCTATATCCCTTGATTCCGTTAGCCCTAAGAGGTAAATCTTTCTCTTGAAAACATCCAGTGAATTGGCCTCCACTGCCTTCTATGGCAGACAATTTGTATTTTGTTCAAAATATGGATCAGAAGATTATACACTATTCTCTAGACTTTAGACTTTAGAGATCCTGAGCAGAAACAAGCTCTTTGGGCCACCGAGTTCACACCGACTAGCATTCACCCCGTTCACCAGCACTATTTTATACACTTTTGCAATTTTAATGCAGCAAATTAACCACGGGTCAGGCAGCATCTCTGGAGAACACAGACAGGTGAAGTTTCGGGTCGGGGACCTTCCTCATAAGGTCATGTCATAGGAGCAGAATTCGGCCCATCGGCCCATCATTCGATTATGGCTGATCTATCTCGCCTAACCTCATTCATAGAATCATAGAAAATATGTGCAGGAGTAGGCCATTCGGCCCTTCGAGCCTGCATCACCATTCAATATGATCGTGGCTGATCATCCAAATCAGTATCCTGTATCTGCCTTCTCTCCATACCCTCTGATCCCTTTAGCCACATCTAACTCCCTCTTAAATATAGCTAATGAACTGGCCTCAACTACCTTCTGTGGCAGAGAATTCCACAGACTCACCACTCTCTGTGTGAAAAATGATCTTTTCATCTCGGTCCTAAAAGACTTCCCCCTTATCCTTGAACTGTGACCCCTTGTTCTGGAGTTCCCCAACATCGGGAACAATCTTCCTGCATCTAGCCTGTCCAACCCCTTAAGAATTTTGTAAGTCCCTGGATGTTCAGCTCCCAGCCTTGGTCACCCTGGAGCCATGTCTCCTTGATCCCAACTATATCATATTCATGAATAACTATCTGCACATTCAACTCATCCACCTTATTACGAATGCTCCTTGCATTGAGACATAAAGCCTTCAGGCTTGTTTTTACAACACTCTTACCCCTTATACAATTATGTTGTAAAGTGGCCCTTTTTGATTTTTGCCCTGGATTTTTCTGCCTGCCACTTTTACTTTTCACCTTGGTACCTATTGCTTCTATCCTCATTTTACATCCCTCGGTCTCTCTGCTCATGCTCCCATCCTCCTGCCACATTAGTTTAAATCCTCCCTGACAGCACTAGCAAACACTCCCCCAAGGACAATGGTTCCCTTCAAGCCCAGGTGCAGACCGTCCTGTTTGTACTGGTCCCACCTCCCCCGGAACTGGTTCCAATGCCCGAGAAATTTGAATCCCTCCCCCTTGCACCATTTTTCAAGCCACATATTCATCTGCAATATCCTCCTATTTCTACTCTGACTAGCACAAGCACTGGTAGTAGTCCAGAGATTATTACCTTTGAGGTCCTACTTTTAAGTTTATCTCCTAGCTCCCTAAATTCGCCTTGTAGGACCTTATTCCATTTTGTACCTATATCGTTGGTGCCAATATGCACCACGACAGCTGGCTGTTCACCCTCCCCCTCCAGAATGTTCTGCAGTCGTTCAGTGACATCCCTGACCCTTGCACCAGGGAGGCAACATGCCATCCTGGAGTCTCGTTTGCGGCCGCAGAAATTCTCCTGCCTTCTCCCCATAACCCCTGACACCCATACTAATCAAGAATCTATCTATCTCTGGCTTAAAAGTATCCGTTGACTTGACCTCCACAGCCTCCTGTGGCAAAGAATTCCACAGATTCACCAGCCTCTGACTAAAGAAGTTTCTCCTCATCTCCTTCCTAAAGGAACGTCCTTTAATTCTGAAGCTATGACCTCTAGTCCGAGCCTCTCCCACGAGTGGAAACATACTCTACACATCCAGTCTTATCCAAGCCTTTCACAATTCTTTAGACCTGAAGGTCCTGACCCAAAACGTCACCACATGCTGCCTGACCCGCTGAGTTACTCCAGCACTTTGTGTCCTTTAGTGACATTGTAACATGCTGCTTCTAGTAGGTCCATACTGAAGGACCTATTAGAAGGCAATGAAGTTCAAGTGAACACATTATAAGAGGAGCATTAATAGGGGTTAATGGGCACTGGTGGTGGCTGAAGAGTGAAGTGATTATATGAGCCAGGGGTTGGGTCTTAACATTGTCCAGCAAGCTTTTGTTTATTGAGATATGAGGAACTGCAGACGCTGGTTTACAAAAAAGACACAAAGTGCTGGAGTAACTCAGTAGGTCAGGCAGCATCTGTGGGGAACATGAAGAGGTGACGTTTCGGGTTGGGACCCTTCCTCAGGAAAATATTTTAAGTAAATTGAAGAACGAAACATTTTACCCCTATTAATTTTCTCCAGTTTAGATTTCCAATTATACAAATAAATTGTAGCAGAAACACGATCTGTGACATAATCAGCATAATTTCAAACCCTTGTGAATGCTTCCCTGTTGTGCTTGAAGTTGTATGTTTAAATATTTTGATTGAGATTATCAATAGGCATTTGCTCATTTGTACTGTGGTGATATTGGAACCTGTTCTTTATGTTATGAAGCTAATGTTCACTTTTGCACTGGTGACAATCCTATTTGCTACCTTCCTGATAAATGAAGCAGTGACAATGCTGGCGTAATTTTTCCTCTCATTCTCCTGTACAATATCTGGGAGGGGGCACAGGTTTGTAGGTTAATTGGCTTTGTAAATTGTAAATTATCCCTAGTGCTTAGGGTAGAGTACGGGCATCGTTGGTCGGCGCGGGATTGGTGGGCTGAGGGCTGGTTACCACACTGTATCTTTAAAGTCTAAATTAAAGTGAAAATCTAATACATTCTCCACTTTCTAAGTGAATTATTTTTCTTTAAACAGGCTGCAGAACAGATTCAGAAACTATACTCCCTGTTTTTGAAAGTTGACGCCACACAGCTGGAAGTGAATCCTTTTGGCGAAACCCCAGATGGCCAAGGTAAAGTTAGAAAGTGATAGATGCATGCTTCTTGCCTTTGTTTATGTGTTATAAGAAACAATCGATGCAGAAAGCACACTGTGCAAACAAGGTTCATTTGTGCTCAAAACGTAATTTCAGCATTAAATAATGAATAGGAAGAAACTGCAGATGCTGGTTTGAACCGAAGATGGACAAAAAAATGCCGGAGTAACTCAGCGGGACAGGCAGCATCTCTGGGGGGGAGGAATGAGTGACGTTTCGGGTGGAGACCTTCATCAGACTTGTTAGGGAAAAAGGGAAACGAGAGATATAGACGATGATGTAGACAGATAAAGAACTATGAATTAGATGAGTGATAGGCAAAAAGTTATCGATGATAAAGGAAACAGGCCATTGGTAGCTGTTTCTTATGGCAAAACGAGAGCTGGGATGAATCCTCTATTGACTGAGCGAATTTGCTGAGCGGCTAAATCTGTGTACTTCCTCCGCACTGACTTTGTAATTGTGAGATAAGAACACACGACCTACAGACAAGGATACTCAGTTCTTTAATACTCACAGTGGAGTAAATCGGATTTATCAGCCTTGTTCTGATAAAGAAATAAACCACACGTTATCACTGGGCTTGCTATTCTGTGCATGCTGCTGAAAGGGGAAATAACTGCTGGGAACTGTATAATTGCTTCTGATACAGCTGTTCTCTGCATAAGTCATGCGAAGGCTATGGATTTCAAAATGCTTTTCCAATACTATTTTGCTCCCCAGATGATCATCCATGATGGCGCTGGCTCGAAGGGCCAAATGGCCTCCTCCTGCACCTATTTTCTATGTTTCTAAAACATAAATCACCTATACTGTACTGTGTAGGAAGGAATTGCAGATGCTGATTTAAACCGAATGCTGGAGTAACTCAGTGGGACAGGCAGCATCTCTGGAACAAAGGGAAAGGGTGATGTTTCAGGCCGGGTCTGAAGAAGGGTCCCTTCTCTCCAGAGATGCTGCCTGTCCCGCTGAGTTACTCCAGCATTTTGTATCTATTTTGAACCAGCATCTGCAGTTTCTTCCTACACATGCGATACTAATGGTCTGTCAATGAACCTGGTGCTTTTCAGACAAACCTTTTGAGCTTTTTATCCCTCCTCAGATGTTTTCTATGAATATCCGCATGTTGGCCATGGGTGTTGTATAAAGCATTGCCGGGTGGGTGGGAGGTGTGCAGTGTTTTGTAACAGAGGCCATATGTGAATCATGGCCATAAACACATTTACTCGGGTCGGGCAAGGAGGTGGTGACCCTTCTTCTGACCGCCCTCCCCGTTCAATCAACATTTATTGGATATAGACCAAAAATTTGATTGGTACGGGAGTCAGGGATTATAGGAAGGCAGGAGAATGGGGTTGTGAAGGAATGATACATCAGCCATGATTGAATGGCGGAGTAGACTTGATGGCCTTAAGGACTGCTTCTGCTCCTGTAACTTATGTACAAAACGCTGGAGTAACTCAGCGTGTCAGGCAGCATCTCTGGAGAAAAGGAATAGGTGACATTTTGGGTCGGAACCTTTCTTCTGACCAGTCCTACCTGAAACGTTGCCTATTCCTTTTTTTCCAGAGATGCTGCTTGACCCACTGAGTTAGTCCAGTATTTTATGTCCATCTTCAGTATAAACCTGCATCTGAAGTTCCTTCCTAAACATTTATTCAATCTCTCTCACTTATTTGTACTCATCACCCCCCTCTCTCGCCTCATTCCTTCATTCTTACTATCTCCTTCCCTCTGCTCTCACTTTGGCTGTTTCCTCCTCCATCTCCCTTTCTGACTTTCTCCTTCACACTTGCAGGTGCCCCCTCTAGATCTTCTTCTTCTTCTTCTTAAGCCCTTTGCTCCTCTAGGGAGCATAGGCCATTGACAAATGTCATCCACCTCACTCAGTTGTTGCCAATTCTTTTGAGATCTAGATAGACAATATGTGAAGGAGTCAGTCATTCGGCCCTTCGTGCCAGCACCGCCACTCACTGTGAGCATGGCTGATCATCCACAATCAGTAGCTGCCTCTCCCCATATCCCTTTCTTTAAGAGCTCTATCTAACTCTCTGTTGAAAGCATCCAGAGAATTGGTCCCCACCATCTTCTGAGGCAGAGAGTTCCACACACTCTCAACTCTCAGGGTGAACAAGTGTTTCCTCGTCTCCGTTCTAAATTGCCTACCCCTTATTCTTAAACTGTGGCCCCTGGTTCTGGATTCCCCCAACATCGGGAACTTGCTTCCTGCCTCTAGCGTGTCCAATCCCTTAATAATGTTATACGTTTCAATAAGATCCCCTCTCGTCCTTCTAAATTCCAGTGCATACAAGCCCAGTCACTCCATTCTATCTGCATATGACAGGCCTGCCATCCTGGGAATTAACCTCGTAACCCTCCGCTGCACTCCCTCAATGGCAAGAATAGATTGTCAACAGATCCGCCATTTCCCCTCAACTCCTTTTCTTGCCCTTTCTCTCCTCCTTTCCCATTCACCCATTCCTCTCCATCTCTCTCCCCGTCCTCTACACCATCCCTCTCTGACACCCTGCCACTCTCCCTCCTGCACTCTGCCCCCGAGTAGACATTTTTGACAGTAAACAATAGACAATAGGTGCATGAGTAGGCCATTCGGCCCTTCGAGCCCACACTGCCATTCAATGTGATCATGGCTGATCATCCCACAAACAAATCTTTAACATTTACAATTCAAAATAAAATAATTCCCAAATGGTTATTGTGAACTGTTGGAGGAAATTAGTGCAATCAGGAATCTTATCTCTAAAAGCTATAAGTTTGAGTTACATTTTTTTTTGCTTTTACAATATTTGACCAAATGCTGAATTCTTAAACAGTTTATGTATTTTTAAATGAAAACTTAACTTACATTGTGAGCAAATATATGAAAAGAACAATTTGCTAGATGTGCGGCACTCTGGCGAAATGGGAGAGTTGCTGCCTCACAGCGCCAGAGACCCGGGTTCGATCCTGACTACGGGTGCTGTCTGTACGCAGTTTGTGCGTTCTCCCCGTGACCCTATGGATGCCAGTGCTCTGGTTTCCTCCCACATTCCAAAGAACTGCAGCTTCGTAGGTTGATTGACTTTTGTAAATTGTCCCAAGTGCGTGGGAAAGAACTAGTGTATCAATGGTCAGCACAGACACAGTGGGCTGAAGGGCCTGTTTCCACGCTATATCTCCAAACTAAGCTATACCAACTTAACAGTCATCCGTTGAACAGATTCACGATCACCACCCTGTTGCTAGGTGGCACAACATTGAGAAGATTGTTTTTATCTGTATCTTCCATGTGTTTCCCATGCTGTGATAATGAGTGAATTAGCCGATGACTTGCTATTTGGTGGATTTTATAATAATTAACTGTGCATCATTCAAACTGGAAATTGAGCAAATGGAGGAGACATTAAGCAATTAGAAAGCATTTTAAACCCTTAAAAGATAAGAAATATTTATTCCCCTGGTTTTATGAGACTTAGCAATTGTCCAAAGTAAAACAGATAAGCCTATGCTGGAGAATGCGAGTCCCAGTGGTGGCAGTTTTTGCAGAACCAGGGAGAAATGATGGCAGCTCTCCTTTTGGCTTGTAGGAGATGCTTACGCAAAATATCCCCAGTGTTGAAAAGGCAATGGTTTGTTAAAGTACAAGACCACTACTGCCTTTCCGGCACCTTTCTTCACCCCTTATTTTCCTTGGAATTCTTTGCCACAGAAGGATGTGGAGGCCAAGTCAGTGGATATTTTTAAGGCAGAGACAGATAGATTCTTGATTGGTACGGGTGTCAGAGGTTATGTGGAGAAGGCAGGAGGGGTTAGCAGGGAGAGATGGATCAGCCTTGATTGGATGGTGGAGTAGACTTGATGGGCCAAATGGTCTAATTCTACTCCTATCACTTATGAGCTTTGGTTCCAGTCTTGTCGGACTATCTGTTTTGCCAGACCAACAGAGGTCACGGCAAGGTTGATACAGCATGGAAACAAGCCCTTTGGTCCAACTTGCCCTTGCTGACCAAGATGCCCCATCCGCACAAGTCATGATTTTGTACACCTCTATAAGATCACTCCTTATCCTCCTGCGCGCCAAGGAATGAAGTCCATGCCTGCCCAACCTCCAGCTAGAGTTCAGGCCCTCCAGTTGTGGGAACATCCTCTTAAATCTTCTCTGCACTCCTTCCAGCTAAACAGCATCCTTCCAACAGTGGGGGCCACCATAGCTGAACACAATAATCCAACTGCAGCCTCACCAATGCCTTGTGCAACTCTAACATAACATCCCAATTTCCATAAGCTAACTTCCTTCCCAGTTGCAAATCGTGTTTAAAAATTGCAATGATATCCAAATGGGGCCGACTTTTGAAGAAAGATTATTATATACAAAATTGGCCAGAATATTGGAAAGGGGTAAGTCCAAAGGTACCCGGACAGGATGCCGAATGCACTTTTGCCAAAGAACGAGATACTGAAGCCAAGATGCCGAAAGGACATGACGATGAAAGGACATGACGTCGAACGGACATGAAGTCAAATATTTATGATGTAAAGTGGACATGAAGCCACAATGATAAAATATATATGAAACACTCTATATATTGACTTTTTGACGTCATGTCCATTGGCTTCATGGTTTTGACGTTTCGTCCTTCGGAAATAGTGCATTCGGCGTCCTGTCCACACACGATTTCCAAAGCTCTCCGTTGTTTATCAATAGAAATCCATGCTGCGTTATTATCTTGTATAGTTGACGTACACTACCAGGTTTGGCAGCGTGTGCTTTGAAAATGCTGCAGGTTGCTGGTTGAGTTGCTGTTCAGCATCACCAGTTTTGCCCTTTTAATAATATTTCTACCCAACAGGGCCAGAGAGCCTCTCGTGCATGTGCCTGCTTTCCCAAATGAAGTTAAATTTAACGCCTTGTACATGATTTGTTTTTAACAAAAACAAATCACATCTACGCACCTGCGATTGACATGAATAACAATTGAACACTTTTGGCCTGGAAAAGAAATGCAATATCAAAAGTCATGTTCCAAATAAATCAGATTATTTTGTATCAGGTTGAGAATATTCATCGCAACACAGAGAAAAAGGAAATCTGTTCATGAAAAAGAAAAATGAATCATTCTAAAGTATCACAGGTCAAGGTGATAGTTTTCCTGTGTGTTATTAATGCATTAAAGATCATATAGGAGTTCCATCATCAGCAGAAGTATTCGTTGTCTAGGTACAGGGCAGTACAGTGGCACAGCGTTAGAGCTGCTGCCCCACAGTGCCAGAGACTCGGGTTCGATCCTGGTTACGGGTGCTGTCTGTGCGGAGTTTGCATGTTCTCCCTGTGACCGTGTGGGTTTTCTCAGGATGCTCTGGCCTCCTGCGGGTTTATAGGTTAATTGTCCTCTGTAAATTGTCCCTAGCATGTAGGATGATAAAGGGGGATAATATAGAAATAGTTAATCGGTGATCAATTGTCGGCATGGACTCGATGGGCGCAAGGGCCTGTTTCTACACTGTATCTCTAAAAACTGAAACTGGTACAAATGCATTTTATTTTGGAACTGATTCACCTTCTGTGGTTCCTGATTTTACTCTTCACATCCTTGCTCTAGTCTTAATATAGTCTGAAGAAGGGTCTCGACACGAAGCGTCACCCATTCCTTCTCTCCAGAGATGCTGCCTGTCCCACTGAGTTACTCCAGTATTTTGTGTCTACCTTAAAAATATACACATTTGTTCTGGGTTTCCCTGTTGAGTTCCTTACTTTGCTGAGTAAATACTCCTCAAACATTTAAAATTACAAGCCACGGGTTTGTAACTTGCCATCTTTATTAATCCTTTAAGACCTGATATTGTGGTAAACCTGTTCGAAGCCAAGTCCAATAAAAGGCTATTAAAGTGGAGACAATAAAATAAAAAAAGACATTCACAAAAGTTGTAAAAGCAGAAAATACAGGAAAAGCTTCTGAGGTCAGGCATCACCCATGGAGAAAGAACAAAAGTTAACACAGTAAGGGGGTCAAAGGTAATGGGGAGAAGTCAGGGAAAGAGGATTGTGAGGGAAAATAGGCCAGCCATGGTTGAATGGCAGAGCAAATGGCCTAATACTAATCCTAAGTCTTCTGCCCCATTATATATATATATATATATATATATATATATATATATATATATATATATATATATATATATATATATATATATGGAAACAATTTCTGAATCTAGATAGTATTGGAAAAATTGCACCTCGTTCACTCTTTTTTTTTGTTATTACCTGGAATGGAAAACCATTTATTTTGCTTTATCAACTTTTTTTTTTCCTCCAAGATCTTTCTTTTTAGTTATTAACATGATACAAGTTGCTCTTTAAATAAGTTTTTTTCCATTTCTTTGTAATCCAATTACGGGTCTGCCTTCAATTGGCCCAGATTCCTGTTAACTGTGTGGGAAGAAACTGCAGATGCTGGTTTGACACCGAAGATAGACACAAAATGCTGGAGTAACCAAGCGGACCAGGCAGCATCTTTGGAGAGAAGGAATGGGTGCCATTTTGGATCGAGACTTCTTCAGATTGAGAGTCAGGTCCTATTAACTGTCCCCTTCCTCAAAACACAAAGTGCTGGAAGAATGCTGCCAGTCAAACAGCATCTATGGAGGGAAGTGATTGGGAATGTTTCAGTCAGGACACTTTCCTGTCTATTCCATCCACAGGTGCTGCCTGATCTGCTGAGTTATAAGATCATAAGGTGATAGGAGCAGAATTAGGCCATTCGACCCATCAAGTCTACTCCGCCATTCAATCATGGCTGATCTATCTATCTCTCCCTCTTAACCCCATTCTCCAGCCTTCTCCCCATAACCCTTGACAGCTGTACTAAATAAGAATAGTAAGATTAAACGAGAACTTACCAGTTTGAAGTTTGATCTTGATTTTATGAGGAGTTACATTGGTGATTACGTGAAGAACCCCGTCTAGGCCGCATGCGCGTCAATCTTCAAAGCAGCGGTATGAAATCACAAATAACAATCACCGAAGTGACATAGTAAGATGCATGAATCGAGAACTACCAGATGATCTTTATGAGAGAGGGGATCTTTATGAGAGTGGGCATGTAATCACCAACGTAACTCCTCATAAAATCAAGATCAAACTTCAAACTGGTAAGTTCTCGTTTAATCTTACTATTTTACTTCGGAGTCACGTGAGTGATTCCGTGAAGACTTCAAAGCTTTGTGATTTCATGCTGCAGATCGAAATCTCGGCGTCTCACTGTACGATTGACTCAAGATGAGTGAATAATCAAAATGCATTAGCATGATATTGATTCACATGTATTAATGGTTTACGTTAATAAAGAAATCAATAGCAACCCCCGTAACTCAGGGGAGGCTAAAGTGGACGCAAACAGAATGGGCAAAACCCCGAGTCAGTAACCGGCCTATGGAAACATTTTTTAAAACAATTTAGTTGACCATCCTGCGGTCGCGAGGATATGGTCGCTGGGCATGTCCATTGCCCTAGCCACTGACGTTGATGCTGACCTGGTGGAATGAGATATATGATCGTCAGTGTTAATACCTGCATAACCCAGAACCTGCTGCAGCCACCTTGAAATAGTCTGAACCGACCTTCCTTTGTGTAGTTGTTTGTTGATTAATAAAAAATGCTGATTCCACACTTCGTAGGATTCTGGTGGCCGTGATAACATAGACGTGAGACCGTGGGGTATCCGAGAAATGATCTTAAATCCTGGTCTGCTCTGCTTGTGTGGATCAGAATGTAAAATGTAATGGCACCTGCAGCCAATTCCATCCTATCTAGCCACAGCGTTTGCAATGGTTGCCGTCGTTGTGCTGATATTAGTGTCATAACTAAGGATGTAGCTGGAACCCCTTGGTGAAGTAATGTTTCTCACATTTTCAATAACCAACTGCATAATCTTGTAGTGGGAGAACCTGTGTCAAGATCGCTTTAACAACTCGATAGAACCCGACAAAGTAGTTCCTGTTTGTTGCAGCTGTAGTGTCTCTATAACTGAATAATTGTCAAATACCATTTAAAATCAACTGGAAAATGTCAGTAATCTGTACTGTATTAAATGTAACATTAACATTTAAACAAAATTATTTCTGATCCCCTCAATAGGAATGTACTGCTTTTTTGGTGATAGCCCTGCACTCTGTAGTGAACACATTCATGGCTTGATGTGACAACCTGAGGCATGTCAATCCATTCAAAATGTGTAAGTTAATAATTGTTTTATTGTGCAAAGGCCAGTCTCCTGAACCACAGTTTGAACCAGCAAGTTTTTGTTTTTTGGAATAACCGTATACCGTTGTGACATTATGCCTGATGAAGCAGGCAACATGGCCACTTAGCCAGTCCGACAGTACGAACACAAGCGAGGTCTTGCTGACTGTTTTAAGACCCGGCTAATGAGGCAAAAAATGGAGGAAGACATAAAAGAACATTCCTCCTTTTGTAGCAAGAATATATTTCTCCACACTGTTGTGCCACATATTTTTGCAATCAGTGAATAAACATGCACCAACATGTCGATATTCGATGTAGTATTGAACCATACTTTCATAATACTTTGAGATCCAACACCTATTCTGTGTTGTCATCGATCTGAACTGGATGATAAACCAGTGGCAAAGGAGATTAGGTCATTATTACAGGATACTTATTGTTCATATGCCCGACACTCTCCATCCTTCATAATAACATGCCACTCCTGCCTTATTCCATGGGTGGTTTGCATGAGAACTTTTGCCCAATTTCTGAACCTTAACTTAAAAAATAACCCTGACTTGCTTGAAATGCTACGACTGTGCCTCAACCAGATGTTTTTATCCTTTCTGTGTTGTACAAAACAAATGTAAATATTACAACTTGTGAACGGTGCACTACCAATATTTTGGAAGTGCTAGACCCATTTTGTTGAGTATGGTTGGTAAGGTGCATGGAATTTCTGAGCTATCATGCTGCCCCCAGCTCCAGTGAACTGCTTACTGTCGATGAACGCCTGGGGTACGTTCTGAAATTACTACACTTGCCCGCCTTGGCCTAATTGATTCGTCTGCCTGGTTTTCTTCCACTGTTGAATAGGCCTACCTGAATAACAGATTCGGCGGCTGGCTCTCACATCCCCCTGTTGGCGCTGTTCACTGCCGGCACATATGTGCTTTAGTATGTTCTATTGACTTCTTTAGAGCCTGGAGTCAGTTATATCTTGACCTTTTGATCTTCCCTCCTCAGAGAGGGCGATTCATAGGCAGCCCTAAACAGGCGCTGCCGCAGGCCGCAGGATACCTATACTGATACACCCATTGGACCTATACCCAAATAGAATATTCTGCTGTCTTTGTTGTCAGCAAAAAGATACCTCTGACACGTGCCCTTCATCCCTTGGGGATGCTGACCCGTCTTGGTCTCTGCCTCCAAGAGGGAGACCTGTAGCTGCTCTGTAACTGGAGCTGCTTGGTGCGGCCTGCGGAGGTGGAACTTCTGTCTCACCCTACCATCAGAGTTGGTGTCTGAACTAATCCTCATCTATGAAGGTACTATCAAACAGTTCTCTACTAGATACTGCTGGCACCTTTTTTGTTCAGGATGGCGCTGACATTCCTCCTGGTGGCGTGTGCCTTGCTGTAGCACTGTATGCAAAAGTTGCTGTATTTGGAATAGTCGTTTCAAACGCACTATCCAGCCCCGGTGAAGAATCATCCCCCGAATCCATGGGCCTTGCTATCCAGCCCCGGTGGAGAATCATCTCCCGACTCCGTGGGCGTAGCAGATTTATGTGTGAACTTGAGCCATCCGGTCCCAGGCATTGCTGGCGCTGCCTTTTGTAAAGGCCGGCGCATTTTGACATGAACATGTATCAGGCCTTGCTAGCATGGCTCTCTCATCGGCCGGTAATGTCACAAATAAAACAGCCCTGTATCAGGCGCTGCTGGCACGGCTCTGCCGTAGGCTGGCACTTTCATACATGAAGCGGCGCTGCTGGCGCGGCCTGTCCCATAGGCCTGCACTATTACACATGAAGCAGCCCTATCCCAGGCACTGCTGGCGTGGCCTGTCCCATAGGCCCGCGCTATTACAGTGTAAGCTCACTAAATCAACATTTTTAGTGTACAGCTTTACCTGTGAAGGGTTAAAACAATTCACAGCAACTTGTGCCAAACAACAAGGATTACATTGCCAGAGACATAAACAAGAACTTTTTATGACTTTAACTTTGCCTTTAGCTTTTAACTTTCAGAAAAACACAATAACATACATAAATTTTATTATTAAGAGAATTCCTTTGTAGCCCAACTCACCTGAATCCAAATAGGACTGAATGAGTCCAATTTTATTCTTTGCCTGGGGACAAACGTCTGTGAGCCACTGACCGCACTGTCAGTGACTCTGGCGTTATTTCCTTGCCGTTCCACGGCATCCGTGCAGGCTGGGAGCCACTGACTGCAATGTCAGCAACTCTGGCTTGAATTTCTTGCCGTTCCACGGCATCCCCGCAGGCTGGGAGCCGCTGACTGCCTTGTTCGGAACCCGATCTTTTTGCCGGTTATCCGCTTCCGCGGTCGGACTGGGTTTCACCTCAGTCCATAACCAGTACACTCGTCGGGCTGCAAAACTGGCAGGAAAACCTCTGTGAAGAGAGGCTCCTGCCTGAAAAAACCTGGTAAGTAAAAACAAACTTACCTCTAGGTCTAACTTACCGCTGGCAGGAGCTCTGTCCTGCTAGCCTGGTGCTTGCGCCAGTGCAGCTGACGTACTGACGCACATGCGGCCTAGACGGGGTTCTTCACGGAATCATTCACGTGACTCTGAAGTAAAATCTACCTATCTCTGCCTTAATAATATCCATTGACTTGGCCCCCACAGTCATTTGTGGCAACGAATTCCACAGTTTCACCACCCTCTGACTAAAGAAATTCTTCTTTATCTCCTTCCTAAGAGAACATACTTTGATTCTGAGGCTATGACATTTAGCCTTGGACTCTCCCACTGGTGGAAACATCCTCTCTACATCCACTCCATCCAAGCCTTTCACTTATTCTCAGAGCTTTCCCCACACTTTGTGTTTTGATCATGCTAGCATTTGCAGCTCCTTGTGTCTACCAAACTCTTCCTCTCAGTCATCATCAGCCTGCTGCAGACTTCTGCTGCCTCAAACACAAGAAGAAGATGTTGAATCCATGTGTTCTATCTTATTCTTCCTCTTCTCTTCCTTAGTGCTTTGTATTGCAGTTGAATTTCCCTGTCTACCTACAGCCATGTAGGTTTTAGTTGTGTGTAGGAAGGAACTGCGGATGCTGCTTTCAACCGCAGATAGACACAAAATGCTGGAGTAACTCAACGGGTCAGGCAGCATCTCTGGAGAGACGGAATGGGTGACGTTTGGGGTCGAGACCCTTCTTTCGACTAGCTTTTTTTTCTAATTTTGTTTTGATGCAGTCTCTTGCCTCATTTATTTTGGTTGTTTAAGGGCACGTATGAATTGTAAGATGCGTGGACTTACACTCTTTTAGTTGCAAGTGGTATTTTGGAATAAGATATCTAAATTACATTGGGTTCATATTATTTTCACATTTTCTTGCAGCCCGGAGACGAGCTGAAGTATAAAATGTTGTTTTTCTCGTGTTTAGAGAAGCAGTGATCTTTTAAAAATTTCCAACAGCCAGAATTATATTTTCCAGGAAATTATTGTTAGAAGTATGAAGATTAATCTACATGTTACATCACAGTGACATTGACCACTTGTGTAGCAAATCAATTTTGAAATTTAAAATTGAATCTGGTATTTAATTTAATGGTGACCTCTCGTCTGCCCTGCCGTTTTTGTTAGTTAGAGGAAATGCACACAATTCTTCACACATTATATAGTTTTGATTGGAAAGGAAAAAAAAAGGCTTACTAATTTTATGGGTGTTCATTTTCTGTCAATTAAATGAAAGGAACTCATTGGCCTTAATCTGTCAATCGTTAATTCTGTATGATTTTTAGTTTTGACGGAATTGAAATCCTTATCACCTTATTTCTGCTTTTGCCGTTAAGGAGTTCTTATAATTCATTAAATGTATTGATTGTATTAGTGAACCTCTTAGACAGACCTTCACATGTCCAATCCAGTTTGAAATTAGGTTCTTCACGCTGGTAGTCATATTAGAAATGCGATTGGATTATTATTGTCAGGTATCCCAAGTTGCAACCTTGTACAGCAGGATGTTGGGAGTTGCTGTGTTGAATTTAAGATGTCCCTGTATTTCTGGTATTAAATATAAAATAAATGCAAATAGATCCAGGGTGGAGGTTCATGAATTAAGCCCCTGTCCCACTTAGGCAATTCTTTGAGCAACTACAGATGCCTGGGCTGTTTTCACAAGGTCACGGGGTGACGCCTGTATGGTCGTGAGTAGCCTCCTCAAGTCGCCTAAAGAGTCGTAACATTTTTCTGGTCACCGCTGGATTTTGAAATGTCCAAAACGTTTTGGCGACTGTGGGCTTGACGTAGCTTGTCTTCTCATATAACCACATAACCATCTAACAATTACAGCACGGAAACAGGCCATCTCGGCCCTTCAAGTCCATGCCGAACAACTTTTTTCCCTTAGTCCCACCTGCCTGCACTCATACCATAACCCTCCATACCCTTCTCATCCACATGCCTATCCAATTTATTTTTAAATGATACCAACGAACCTGCCGCCACCACTTCCACTAGAAGCTCATTCCACACCGCTACCACTCTCTGAGTAAAGAAGTTCCCCCTCATGTTACCCCTAAACTTCTAAAGTCATGTCCTCTTGTTTGAATCTTCCCTATTCTCAAAGGGAAAAGCTTGTCCGCACCAACTCTGTCTATCCCTCTCATCATTTTAAAGACCTCTATCAAGTCCCCCCTTAAACTTCTGCGCACCAGAGAATAAAGACCTAACTTATTCAACCTATCTCTGTAACTTAGCTGTTGAAACCCAGGCAACATTCTAGTAAATCTCCTCTGTACCCTCTCTATTTTGTTGACTCCTGTCGTAGGTGCTGTCGTAGGTTGTCACCAGGATGAGGCAGGTTGTCACCAGGTGTCGTTGGTTGTCGCCGGGTGCAGACTTTGGTGAATTCACTTGGAGACTACCTACGTCAACTTACGTCAACCGGCGACAGGTACCAGCGACTGAATTGTCTTCAGTTGTCGCTGACAGGGTCGTTGCTTGTCATAACTTGTCGCGGGTGGACATAGGTGGAAGTTGGTTGTCACCTGTGTGGCCGTAGGGGTGTGGTGGTAGATGGACGTCCTAATGGGTCGCCGGTTGTCGATAGCTTGAGGTCAACTAGGTGGTAGGTTGTCGTACTTGCCGTAAACATCATCGTGGGGGGGAGGGTCCAGTCGCCGCTTTTTTGGCGACCTGCCACGACTGACAATTGCCGAATAAATCGCCTAAGTGGGACAGGCCCTTTATAGGAGCAGAATTAGGCCATTCAGCCCATCAAGTCTACTCCGCCATTAATTCGTGGCTGATCTGTCCTTGGGGCATTTTCAACATCAGCTGCTTTCTTCCAATTTAAGGTCAAATCTGGGGGTGGAACTATGATGAGATGGTGAGCACACAGTTTTCAATTCTATCCATACGTTTCCAGAAAATGCAATGATCCATTGCTGACAGAGAGTGGGTCCTGGCCTACATCCAGACACAGGCTTATGAGCTGAAATTGTAAGATTAAATGAGAACTTACCAGTTTGAAGTTTGATCTTGATTTTATGAGGAGTTACGTTGGTGATTACATGAAGAACCCCGTCTAGGCCACATGCACGTCAATCTTCAAAGCAGCCATGTGAAATCGCAAATAACAATCACCGGACTGACATAGTAAGATGCGTGACTTGAGAACTACCAGATGATCTTTATGAGAGAGGGTTGGGCATGGCGGGCACGTAATCACCAATGTAACTCCTCATAAAATCAAGATCAAACTTCAAACTGGTAAGTTCTCGTTTCATCTTACTATTTTACTTCGGAGTCACGTGAGTGATTCCGTGAAAACTTCAAAGCTTTGTGATTTCATGCTGCAGATCGAAATCTCGGCGCCTCACTGCATCGATAGACTTAGGATGAGTGAATAATCAAAATGCATTAGCATGATATTGATTCACATGTATTAATGGTTTACGTTAATAAAGAAATCAATAGCAACCCCTGTAACTCAGGGGAGGCTAAAGTGGACGCAAACAGAATGGGCAAAACCCCGGGTCAGTAACCAGCCTATGGAAACATTTTTTAAAACAATTTAGTTGACCATCCTGCGGTTGCGAGGATATGGTCGCTGGGCATGTCCATTGCCTTGGCCACTGACGTTGATGCTGACCTGGTGGAATGAGATATATAATCATCAGTGTTAATACCTGCATAACCCAGAACCTGCTACAGCCACCTTGAAATAGTCTGAACCAACCTTCCTTTGTGTAGTTGTTTGTTGATAAATAAACAGCGCTGATTACACACTTGTTAGGATCCTGGTGGCCTTGATAACATAGACGTGAGACCGTGGGGTATCCGAAAATGATCTTAAATCATGCCACCCCTGGTCTGCTCTGCTTGTGTAGACCAGAATGTAAAATGTAATGGCACCTGCAGCCAATTCCATCCTATCTAGCCACAGCGTTTGCAATGTTTGCCGTCGTTGTGCTGATATTAGTGTCATAACTAAGGATGTAGCTGGAACCCCTTGGTGAAGTAATGTTCACACATTTTCAATAACCAACTGCATAATCTTGTAGTGGGAGAACTTGAGTCAAGATCTTTTTAACAACTCGATATCCGGGTTGAGCCCAACAGAGTAGTTCCCTTTTGTTGCAGCTGTAGTGTCTCTATAACTGAATTATTGTCAAATACCATTTAAGAATGAACTGGAAAATGGCAGTAATCTGTACCGTATTAGAAGTAACATTAACATTTAAACAAAATCACTTCTGATCCTCCTCAATAGGAATGTACTGCTTTTTTGGGTGCTATTCCTACACTCTGCAGTGAGCACATTCATGGCTTGATGTGACAACCTGCGGCATAAGTCAATCCATTCAAATGTGTAAGTCAATAATTGTTTTATTGTGCAAAGGCCGGTCTCCTGAACTACAGTTTGAACCAGCAAGTTTTTGTATTTTTGGAATAACCGTATACCGTTGTGCCATTATGCCTGATGAAGCAGAGAGTGGGTCCTGGCCTACATCCAGACACAGGCTTATGAGCTGAAATTACCCATTTAAAGATGGAGAAAAAAATTTTGGGGGGGGGGGGGGTCACAGTGGCGCAGCAGTAGAGTTGAGTCCCGGGTTCGATCCTGACCATGGGTCATGGCTGTGTGGAGTTTCTACGTTCTCCCTCTGATCGCATGGGTTTTCCACGGGTGCTCAGGTTTCCCCCCAACACTCCAAAGACGCACAGGTTTGTAGATTAATTGGCTTCAGTAAATTGTCCCTAGTGTGAAGGATAGAACAAATGTAAGTGTGATCGTTGGTCTGCGTGATCTCGGTGAGCCGAAGGGCCAGTTTCCACGCTGTATCAGTGAACTTATGAAGGATATTAATAAGAAGGGTCCCGACGTGAAAGATACAGCATGGAAACAGGCCCTTGGACGCATCGAGTCTGCTCTGACCAGAGATCACCCCGTACGCTAACACTATCCTACACACTCGGAACTATCTACAATTTACAAAACCCAATTAACCTACAAACCTGTACGTCTTTGGGTTGTGGGGAGGAAACTGGAAACTGGAGCACTATGCCACCCCTGACCTCAGGTGCTGTCCGTGTGGAGTTTGCACATTCTCACTGTGACCGGATGGGTTTACTCTGGGTGCTCCAGTTTCTTCCCACATCCAAAAGACATGCGTGTTTGTAGGTTAATAGGCTTCTGCAAATTGCCCCAACTGTGTAGGGGGTGGATGAGAAAGTGGGATCATATAAAGCAAGCGTGATGGTCGGGGTGGACTTGGTGGCCCAAAGGGTTCCTTCTGCTGCTATGCTGGACATTAATATGCTTCGAACTAATGGATTCAAGACTCCCAATGTCATCTTGGATGCTGCTTTTTCCATTGAGATCCAGCTTTAAGAACATGCTCAAATTGTAACGTAATTGCATTTCTGTTCTACGTCAAAGAAAAAGTTTGCAATTTATGCAAACACACTTATTTGGATTTGACAATTTATTCATGAGCAATTTGAAGCATATATATGATAGATATTATAAGGCTTTCTAACTATGTTCAGATGTGATGTTTTCAAATAGAATAGTAAAACAAAACTAATTTTGGGGGTTTCTGAACACGGAACAAATTTCATCTGTAAAATTGTTCTGTCATTTGAACGTCTCTGCCCACTGGCTCTTAATTCTGTAACGTTTCTTCTCATTTGAAAGGTTCAACAACTAACCCTAATAAACTTGGAAATAACATCAGGGGAAAGCAAAAATGTAGATAATTTAAAATCCATTGACGTAATTCTGGAATCGAATATCTTGCAGCAATAGATGTTCAGTCTGAAGGGTCCAAAAATGTCACCTATCAATGTTCTCCAGAGATTCTATCCGACCCTCTGCGTTACTCCAGCACTTTGTGTCCTTTCATGTTTTGGCCTTGTTCACTTTCACCTTTGAATCACCTCCGCTAATAGTTAACAGGACGTCACGCAAGCACTCCTGAATGTTTGTTGCCTTTGTGTCGGTCACATTCAGATGGAGTTTTCATTGGAACTGGCTTATTAATTTTAGTTAAGGTGTATACATCACGAGGGAAATAGATTGGATGAATGCACAGAGAAGATTTACGAGGATGTGAGCTCTAGGCAGAGGTGGAGTAGGCTGCGTCTCTATTCCTTGGAGCGCAGGAGGATGAGGGGTAATCTTATATAGATGTACAAAATCATAAGAGGAATAGCTTGGGTAGATGCACAGAGTCTTTTGCCCAGAGCCGGGGAAATCAAGAACCAGAGGACATAGGTTTAAGGTGAAAGGGTAAATCAGAATGCCTTTTATTGTCACTAGACACATGTACAGTGAGATTAAAAACTGCTCCTACTCAGTGCAAAAACAAGACAAAAAGGGGGGGAGGGGGGGATAAGGTGCACAGTTTCTGCAGCGCTATATACATATCTATAAAAAGACAATGGATAAATAGAATGGATAATAGGATTCCTATATCCAGTATGGGTTACAGTACAAATTACAGTAGGTGGATAGATTTAATAGGAACCTGAGGGGCAACTTTTTTGACATATATGGAATAAGCTGCCTGGGGAGGTAGTTGAGGCTGGTACAATAACATCATTTAAAAGACATTTGGACAGGTACATGGATAGGAAAGGTTTAGAGGGATAGGGCCAAATGTAGGCAGTTGGGATTAGCGCAGAAGGGGGCATCTTGGTCGACAAGTTGGGACAAAGAGGTGCATGCATGACTATATGACTAAATCTAGCTAGTTGAATATTTCAATTTAATTGTGATCAGTCCAATGATATTGCACCTACTTATAAAATAATCATATTAATTTTAGAATATTTTGATTGAATGTGTCATAAATTTGCATTGACATGCGGAGAAGTTAACAGTGTTTTTGCAGAATGCCCTTGCGTTTATCATTCCCTTTAATAGTTCAGTTCAAAATTATAGTGTCTTTGGGTAATAATTTGAAAGTCAATGCATTCATCTAGACCGTTCTAATGTATTAAATCTCCATCAATATTATCGACATCCATTATAGATCATTTAGGATCTATCATTGTCCAAACGTATCTTTCCACCGTTTTCACTTAATAATGAGCATGTAGGCAGAAACTATAAACTAACTTTGCAACTGAACGCTAACTTATTTCTCCTGCAGGCAATTAAAGGGAGTTTAATAATGTTACAACCACGAGACAAATACTCTAACCATTTTTATTGCAAGTAGTCGCAAAAAAGCTGGAGTAACTCAGCGGGTCAGACAGCATCTCTGGAGAAAAGGAATAGGTGATGTTTTGGGTCGAGACCCTTCTTCAGACTGAGAGTCGGGAAAGGGAAACGAGAGACATAGACGGCAATGTGGAGAGATATAGAACAAATTAATTAAAGATATGCAAAAAAGTAACACAAAAGGAAACAGGCCATTGTTGTTGTTGGCTGTTTGCTAGGTGAGAACACCAGAGATCCGGGTTCGAACCCGACTACGGGTGCTGTCAGTACAGAGTTTGCATGTTCTCCCCGTGACCTGCGTGGGCTTTCCCCGGGAGCTCCGGTTTCTTCTTCCATTCCAAAGAAGTGCCAAGTTGTAGGTTAATTTGCTTCTGTAAATTGCTCCTCGTGTGCAGGTCAGAACTAGTGCAGGGGTAATCGTAGGTCGGCACGGACTTGGTGGGCCGAAGGGTCTGTTTCCATGCCAGCTGTATCTCTAAAACTAATGTCCATGCCAAACCACGCACAGACTTACCGCTGACTGGTTAGCGCGCAACAAAATATTTTCACTGCATGCGACAATCAACTGAAGTCAAGCAAGCCCACTTGCCCAAACTAACACTGAGGTGCCTAGACATCATCCATAGCCTTCCATCCCCTGAATACCCATGTGCCTATCTAAAAATCACCTAATGGCCACTATCTTTCCCGCTTCCAGGCACCCACCACCCTTTGAGTTACACAAAATATGTGCCTGGCACAGCTCCTTCAAGCACAAAATGCTGGAGTAACTCAGCGGGACAGGCAGCATCTCTGGAAAGAAGGAATGGGTGACGTTTTGGGTCGAGACCCTTCTTCAGACTGAAACCCGACCCGAAACGTCACCCATTCCTTCTCTCCAGAGATGCTGCCTGTCTCGCTGAGTTACTCCAGCATTTTGTGTCTATCTTTGCTTTAAACCAGTATCCGCAGTTCCTCCTGACACATCTTCTTTAATGTTTGCTCCTCCAAACCTTATAACTTCAGTATAGGAGTAAAGAGGTTCATCTGCAGTTGTATAGGACTCTAGTGAGACCACATCTGGAGTATTGTGAAATGTTTTGGTCTCCTAATTTGAGGAAGGACATCCTTGTGATTGAGGCAGTGCAGCGTAGGTTCACGAGATTGATCCCTGGGATGGCGGGACTGTCAAATGAGGAAAGATTGAAAAGACTAGGCTTGTATTCACTGGAGTTTGGAAGGATGAGGGGAAATCTTATAGAAACATATAAAATTATAAAAGGATTGGACAAGCTAGATGTAGGAAAAATGTTCCCAATGTACGGCGAGTCCAAAACCAGGGGCCACAGTCTTAGAATAAAGGGGAGTACATTTAAGACTGAGGTGAGAAAAAACTTTTTCACCCAGAGAGTTGTGAATTTATGGAATTCCCTGCCACAGAGGGCAGTGGTGGCCAAGTCAGTGGATGGATTTAAGAGAGAGTTAGATAGAGCTCTAGGGGCTGGTGGAATCAAGGGATAAGGGGAGAAGGCAGGCACGGGTTATTGATAGGGGACGATCAGCCATGATCACAATGAATGGTGGTGCTGGCTCGAAGGGCCGAATGGCCTCCTCCTGCACCTATTTTCTATGTTCCTATGATACTGAGAGGGTTTGCTGTTGGGGAACGGAAGGAAGCTTGTTTGGCACCATTGGGTCATAAATTTGGCACTTAAAGACCAGCATGGAGTAGATAAGACAAATGGCTTGTTTTAATTCTCTGTGATTATCATCATCGCGACAGGCGCTTCCAATCAGTGATAAACTTACAAATTAGTGCTCCAAAACTTACAATTACTGGAAACTGACCACCTGGAAACATTTGAAACAAGGGATTAAGATGCTGGTAAATACACAAATGTGCACAAAGTGCTGGAGTAACTCAGCAGGTCAGGCAGCATCGCCAGAGAACATGGAAAGGTGACGTTTTGGGTTGGCCCTCCACCACCGGGTCATTTGTTCTGGGAGCAGAATTAGGCCATTCGGCCCATCAAGTCTACTCCACCATTCAATCATGGCTGATCTATCTCTACCTCTCAACCCCATTCTCCAGCCTTCTGCTCATAACCGCTGACACCCATAAAAATATCCATTGGCCAGGCCTCCACAGCCTTCTGTGGCAATTAATTCCACAGATTCACCACCCTCTGACTAAAGAAATTCTTCCTCATCTCCTTTCTAAAGGTAAGTTATTTTATTCTGAGGCTATGGCCTCTGGTCGTAGACTCTCGCACTAATGGAAACATCCTCTCCCCATTCACTCTATCCAGGTCTTTCACCATTCAGTCCATTTCAATGTGGTTCCCCCTCAACCTAAATCTTGCCCTGACCTGAAACATCGCCTATCCATGTTCTCCAGTGATGCTGCCTGACCGGCTGGGTTACTCCAGCACTGTGTCCTTTTGCACATAAAATATGGATGTATTAAGCTCATCAGAGAACATAACAATATGTAGAAGAAAATATTCCCTGCAAAAAATCTTTTTGAAATTTGTTTGCAGCAGTCTGATTGCAAAATCACAACAATTGGGGAGTAATTTGCCAAGTTGGTTCAAGTTATTTGGTGTGAGGTATTTGGTGTGGACAGAGAACGTTTCATTGCATTCACAAAATACAAGATCCTTCTTTATATTCTGCAACTCCCCTTCCTATTCCCACACTTACCTTTCTGTCCTGGGCCTCTTCCATTGACAGAGTGAGGCCACATGTAGGAACAGCTCCTTATATTTGCTTTGGTAGCTTACAACCCCATGGTTTGAACAATTAATTCTCTAATTTTAAGTCAATTCATCTTACATTCTCCTCCCTTCCTGCCCCCCCTCCCTTCCTGCCCCCTCCTTCCCTCCATCCTTCCTCCCTCCCTCCTTGCCCCCTTCTTCCATCCTCACTGTACCAGTTTTACTGTTCTCCATGGTGTTTCTCTTCAGATCACATCACCCAGAGCCAACAATGAACCTACCAGGCACTGCCCTGCCTGAGGTCATTTGCAACTGGCCTTAATTGATCCTGGTCTTTTCTTCACCTCACCCGTCCCCTCAACGCTTACTTTCAGTCTGAAGAAGGATCCCGACCCAAAACGTCACCCATCTTTTTCCTCCAGAGACGCTGCCTGACCCGCTGAGTTTTACTCCAGCATTTTGTGTCTATCCTTCTTTTAGTGTTCACCCTGGAAGCGAACAATGATAATATTTTTAACATGCGTGGAAAAATTGTCCGGGAAGGTAAATTGTGTTTCCTTCTGTACTGTAATGTCCTTCCACGAAAGCTCGGTGGCGCAGCGGTAGAGTTGTTGCCTCACAGCGCCAGAGACCTGGGTTCGATCCCGACAACGGGTGCGGAATTTGTACGTTCTCCCCGTGCCCCTGCGTGGGTTTTCTCGGGGATCTCCGCTTTCCTCCCACACTCCAAAGACATACAAGTTTGTAGGTTAATCATAGAATCATAGAAAATAGGTGCAGGAGTAGGCCATTCAGCCCTTCCAGCCTGCACCACCATTCAATATGATCATGGCTGATCATCCAACTCAGTATCCTGTACCAGCCTTCTTTCCATACCCCCTGATCCCTTTAGCCACAAGGGCCACACCTAACTCCCTCTTAAATATAGCCAATGAACTGGCCTCAACTACCTTCTGTGGCAGAGAATTCCACAGACTCAATACTTCTTGTGTGAAAAAAGATCTTCTCATCTCGGTCCTAAAAGACTTCCCCCTTATCCTTAAACTGTGACCCCTTGTTCTGGATTTCCCCAACATTGGGAACAATCTTCCTGCATCTAGCCTGTCCAACCCCTTAAGAATTTTGTAAGCCTCGATAAGAACCCCCCTGAATCTCCTAAATTCCAGCGAGTACAAGCCGAGTCTATCCAGTCTTTCTACATATGGAAGTCCTGCCATCAAAGGAATCAGTCTGGTGAACCTTCTCTGTACTCCCTCTATGGCAAGAATGTCTTTCCTCAGATTTGAATAAACTGTAAAATTGTCCCTAGTGTGTGTAGGAGAGTGTTAGTGTGGGGGGGGGGATCGCTGGTCGGTGTGGACTCGGTGGGCCGAAGGGCCTGCTTCTGCACTGTATCCCTAAAGTAAACTAAACTAAACTTCTAGCCAGTCCTCCTGGAGACAATGATTAAACAACAGAATGCTGGAAACATTCAGCGGGTCAGGCACCATCTGCTGAGTAGGAAACTGAGTTAATGTTTCATGTTGATGGTCTTTCTTCTGAACTAATAAAAAAAAAGGAGATGTCTCCAGAAAGCAAAATAAAAATGGTGACCGTGACACGTAATTAATCCGTGCCGTCTGGTTGAATTGTAGGAACCAAGCCAGCCTTGCATTGCTGAGTTAATGGACTGAGTACTGCAAGGAGTCAGATGAACAATGTTGTTCAGTGACAGCGTGAATTACCATGGGGATCCTTAAGTGTAACTTAAAGTTATTCTGGAATGCAGGCTTCCAGGGAAGGGTCATTGTGACTGGAGTGTATGTGGGCATCTGTCCAGAAGATTCAATAACACCTTATTGTCACAGGCACCTTGGTACAGTGAACTTCTTTGTTTCTGTACATGTAATCTGGTAAAATCATACCGCCTACCACAGGCGGCCACTGTGGCGCAGCGGAGGAGTTGCTGCCTTACAGCGCTTGCAGCGCCAGAGACCCGGGTTCGATCCTGACTACGGGTGCATGTCTGTACGGAGCTTGTACGTTCTCCCCTGTGACCACGTGGGCTTTTACGAAATCTTCAGTTTCCTCCCACACTCCGACGACGTACAGGTTTGCAGGTTAATTGGCTTGGTGTATGTGTAAATTGTCCCTAGTGGGTGTAGGATAGTGTTAATGTGCGGGGATCGCTGGTCGGTGCAGACTCGGTGGGCCGAAGGGCCCGTTTCCGCGCTATATTTCTAAACTAAACTAAAAAAGTAGACCAAACCTGGACGGTGCACAAAGAGTCTCCATGTTTCTGGCACCAACAATTTTATGAAAGTTCATCGAACAGTGCCCCGTCCTTCTCGGCGCCCCCCTTCCGCTGGGTCAAGTCAAGTCAAAGTCAAAAGAGTTTATTGTCATGTGCAGGGTCTCCTGACAGGACAATGAAATTCTTTCTTTGCATAGCACAACAGAACATAGTAGGCATTGACTACAATTATATATGTAAATACACACATGAATGAATAAATTAATAAAGTGCAAATAACAGATGGAGGGATATTCAGAGTTTTGTCCAAGCCAAGTTTAATAGCCTGATGGCTGTGGGGAAGTAGCTATTCCTGAACCGGGTCGTTGCAGTCCTCAGGCTCCTGTACCTTCTACCCGAAGGTAGCAGGGAGATGAGTGTGTGGCCAGGGTGGTGTGGGTCCTTGATGATGCTGCCAGCCTTTTTGAGGCAGCCACTGTGGTAGATCCCCTCGATGGAAGGAAGGTCAGAGCCGATGATGGACTGGGCGGTGTTTACTACTTTTTATAGTCTTTTCCTCTCCAGGGCACTCAAGTTGCCGAACTAAGCCATGATGCAACCGGTCAGCATGCTCTCTACTGTGCACCTGTAGAAGTTAGAGAGAGTCCTCCTTGACAGACCGATTCTCCGTAATCTTCTCAGGAAGTAGAGGCGCTGATGTGCTTTCTTTATAATTGCATCTGTGTTCTCGGACCAGGAAAGATCTTCACAGATGTGCACGCCCAGGAATTTGAAGCTCTTGACCCTTTCAACCATCGACCCGTTGATATAAACAGGACTGTGGGTCCCCAACCTACTCCTTCCAAAGTCCACAATCAGTTCCTTGGTTTTGCTGGTGTTGATGGCCAGGTTGTTGTGCTGGCACCATATGGACAGTTGCTCGATCTCTCTTCTATACTCTAGCTCATCCCCATCAGTGATACGTCCCACAACAGTGGTGTCATCAGCGAACTTGATGATGGAGTTCGCACTATGACCGGCTACGCAGTCATGAGTATAGAGTGAGTACAGCAGGGGGCTGAGCACGCAGCCTCTTCATTCTCAGTGGACCGTCCCCCCCCCCCCCCCCACCGCAAGGTGCCCCAACGTTCTCGGCATCCTTCCTATACTGAATAAGGACTGACAGCATGGCAGACAGCATGCTCCTGAAGGTCTCAGGTGTTGCACTGAAAGCAGAAGGTAGAATAGTCCAGTCCAGGAGCAGGCCCTTCGGCCCACAATGCCAGTGCCGAACATGAAGCCAAGACCATCACTTGTCTACCTGCATGTAACTCATATCACCCCCTTTCCTTGCATTTCCAGATGATAAGTTTAAGTTTATTGACCAAGTATTCACATACAAGGCATTTCCAAATGGTGCGCCGCCCGCAAGTGACAACATGACATACATTCTTAACATGCAGTTAAGAATGATACATGAAACATCAAACATTAATAATAAAACATTATTGATTAAACATGTGAATTAAATAAAATACCAGAGCAAAACCAGATGCCTGGCCAACAGTCTTTCAAATGCCAGCTACGTATCTGCCTCAGCCACCACCCCAGCAATGCGTTCCAGGCACCCACTGCTCTCTGTGTAAAACATGAAAGCTTGTAACCGTTGCCCTCTTCACCTGAAAGCTCTGCCCTCTTGTATTTGATTTTTGCATCCTGGGGAAATGGAAAAGGGCAAAATTGTGCATCCATGTCTGGCACCAACGTATTAGTGCAGAAATGCTTGATATTCGGACAAACTCCATTAGCATTTGTTGCACCATTCCCCACAGAACCTCTGCCACTTGAAGTGGTTGCAGAAACCACCAAATACTTGTGGAAGTGCACCAACAGTCAGAAGCAATCAAGCTCCAACTAGCACTCCAGCAGTTCATGAACCTTGCAGATGTGACTCCTGGGGTTCCTTCCTGGTGCTTCATGCATGTTCACCCATGTGAGGTTACAAAAGAGCATTGCCTGGGAGTGCTTAAGTCTCAGCAGGCAGTGTTGCAGGATAGCCACAGCAGATCTTCAGTGATAGACACAAAAAGCTGGAGTAACTCAGCGGGACAGGCTGCATCTCTGGAGAGAAGGAATGGGTGAAGTTTCAGGTCGAGGTGCCTCTTCAGAAAGCCTGAAGACCTGAATCATCACCAATTCCTTCTCGCCAAAAATGCTGCCTGTCCCGCTGAGTTACTTCAGCTTTTTGTGTCTATCTGCGATTTAAACCAGCATCTGCAGTTCTTTCCTATGCAGATCTTCACCGCACACGCTAACCTTCCCCAATGGGTTGTACCCGCCCTGATTAACAGCAGAAATGCATAAATTCCATCGGCAAATCTATAAATCAGGGCAGCACGGTGGCGCAATGGTAGAGTTGCTGCCTTACAGCGCCAGAGACCCGGGTCCCATCCCAAGTACTGGGTTTGTCTCCAAGATCTTCATTTTACCTCCCACACTCCAAAGGCATATTATAGGTTTGTAGGTTAATTGGCGTAGTGTAACTGTAAATTGTTCCCTAGTGTGTGTAGGGTAGTGTTAATGTGCGGGGATCGCTGGTCGGTGCGGACTCGGTGGGCTAAAGGGCCTGTTTCCGCGCTGTGTCTCTAAACTAAACTATTGTCACAAGAGAGGACACCTAGATTGCTGACTCTCTCCCACAGCAATGCCTCGGAGGCAGATTGAACTGTGGGCACCAGGCCAGCCTTGGGTTCTCCCTGTGACCGTCTGGATTTTCTCCGCTTTCCTCCCACACTTCAAAGATGTAAAAGTTTGCGGGTTAAATTATTAAAAGGACTGGACAAGCTAGATGCAGGAAAAATGTTCCCAATGTTGGGCGAGTCCAGAACCAGGGGCCACTGTCTTAGAATAAAGGGGAGGCCATTTAAGACTGAGGTGAGAAAAAACTTTTTCACCCAGAGAGTTGTGAATTTGCGGAATTCTCTGCCACAGAGGGCAATGGAGGCCAAGTTACTGGATGGATTTAAGAGAGAGTTAGATAGAGCTCTAGGGGCTAGTGGAGTCAAGGGATATGGGGAGAAGGCAGGCACGGGTTATTGATTGGGGACGGTCAGCCATGATCACAATAAATGGCGGTGCCGTCTCAAAGGGCCGAATGGCCTCTTCCTGCACCTATTTTCTATGTTTCTAATTGGCCTTTGTATGTTGTTTCTCGTGTGTAGGATGCAACACTGGGATAGCATAGTATGTGTGGGAAGGAACTGCAGATGCTGGTTTACACTGAAGATGGACACAAAATGCTGGAGTAACGCAGCAGGGCAGGCAGCATCTCTGGAGAGAAGAGATGGGTGATGTTTCGGGATGAGACCCCGACCAGAAAACGTCACCCATTCCTTCTTTCCGGAGATGCCGCCTGTCCCTCTGAGTTACACCAGCATTTTGTCCCAATCGACATGAGTATGGGTGATATATGGCCGGAGTGGACTCGGTGGGCTGAAGGGCCTGTTTCCACGCTGTATCTCTAAAACCAAATCTAAACAATCTCTAAAGTTAAAGAACAAAAAAGACTGAGTAATATGTGACTGTAATATGTTCCCAAATTTGTTGAACTTCATTGGAACTTGATAAACCTTCAGAAATTCTTTTTAAAGGCAGCATTCAGTTTTGGGCGATTGGGTTCATTTTTGGACACCATGTTACAGGAAAGATGTTGTCAAACTGGAAAGGGCGTAGAGAAGATTTACGAGGATGTTGCCAAGACTTGAGGTCCTGAGCAAAAGGGAGTGGTTGAGCAGGCTAAGACGCTATTCCTTGGGACGCAGGAAGGGTGAGGGGTGATCTCATAGAAGTGTACAAAATTGTGAGAGGAATAGATCGAATAAACGTGCACAGTCTCTAGCCTAGAGTAGGGGAATCGAGACCATTAAGAGGGCGTTAGATGTGGCACTTGTGGCTAAAGGGATCAGGGGGTATGCAGGTACGGGATACTGAGTTGGATGATCAGCCATGATCACATTGAATGGCGGTGCAGGCTCGAAGGGCCGAATGGCCTACTCCTGCACCTATTTTCTATGTTTCTATGTTTCTATGAGAACCAGAGGACATAGGGTTAAGGTGAAGGGGGGAAATTTAATAGGAAGCTGAGGGGTAACTTTTTCACACAAAGGGTGGTGGGTGAATGGAACGAACTGCCGGAGGAGGTAGTTTAGGCAGGTACTATCGCAACGTTTAAGAAGCATTTAGACAGGTGCATGGATAGGATAGGTTTAGAGGGTTATGGGCCAAAGGCAAGCAGGTGGGATCAGTGTAGATAGGACATGTTGGTCGGTGTGGGCAAGTTGATCCGATGGGCCTGTTTCCACGTTTTATGACTATAACTCTGACTTTGTAACCTGTATCAAAACTGCTTCTGTGCTCCAAATAGATCTCTATTTGCCGAGAGGTGTGTGACATTGTTACTCTGTGTGACTCTCTATGACTCAGGGACATGGCTTTGTCTCTCCTTGGATAACCTGGAGTGGGCTGAGGGTTGTGGTCAGGTCGAGGGGAGTTCCCCCCCCCCACCACGGGTACCATGTAATCCCTGTGCTACCTGCTCCATGGTTGGATAGTCGGTGACTAAACCGTCTCCCCCACCTGGTTTGCCAGGTGAGGAGGGGGCTGTGGACCCCCAGCAGGACCAAAAACAAGACCCGTCAAAGGGCCGATGAGCTTCCAGCCAGCCAACGCCCACCCACACTTCAGTAGAAGTTACGATCACTGTCCCACACAGCATTGTAAGGCACTATGCTCGTTGATGTTTTCAACGATAATGGTGATGATGATGATGATGTGGGCATGAATGCCTTCATAATTATTTGGGAATTCCTTTTTCCAGAACTGCACTGTCATTTTTGAATCCTGATAAATCCATTCTAATCATGACCTGCCAAATAATTTTCCGATGTCATCGAGTGATACAGGGTGGAAACAGGCCCATCGACCCAACTTGCCCACACTGGCCACTCCCAGCTACACTGGTCCCACCTGCCTGCGTTTGGTTCATATCCCTCCAAACCTGTCGTTATTTTAATTGCTTTTCCATCTTGGCCTTTCAGTTGTGTGCTTCGATGCCAAGATCAACTTCGATGACAACGCAGAATTCAGACAAAAAGAAATATTTTCTCAGGATGATGTGTCTGAAACTGATCCTTTAGAGAATGAAGCAGCAAAGTATGACCTCAAGTATATTGGCATGGATGGAAATATTGCATGCTTTGGTAAGTAAACTGATTCTTTTCATTAAAAAGTACTTAAAAGATATTTAATTCTGCAGAAGCCAACACTTTTGTTTTCTGTATTAAACAAAGAGACCTATTGATATGCCCAGAAATTTTGTTTGAAAGGAATACTTTTAAGGAAGATAGACACAAAATGCTGGAATAACTCAACGGGACAGGCAGCATCTCAGGAGAGAAGGAATGGGCGATGTTTCAGATCGAGACCCTTCTTTATTTTAACATTTTAACATTTAAAAGTAACGTGGATAGGTATATGGACGGGAAGGGAATGGAGGGGTATGGTCTGAGTGCAGGTAGATGGGACTAGGGGAAAATAAATGGTCGGCATGGACTGGAAGGGCCGAGAGGGCCTGTTTCCGTGCTGTAATTGTTATATGTTGTATGGTTTAGACCTTTTAACTTCATCAGACTTTGAAGGAACCTTCCTCATTTATCTTTAGTCTTGTCAGTCGAATTAGCTTTTTCGATAAAAGTTGAACTTTTTAAATAGAGTCACAAGGAAGTGCAGATGCTGGAATCCTGTGTCACATACAAAGTGCTGGAGTAACTCAGCGGTTCATGCAGCATCTCTGGAGGACATGGATAGGACAGTTTCCCGGGACACAATCAGAGATGGACGTCAAGTGCTGCTGGAAGGTCATCAGCTCGGTGAAAGGCGCTCTTTGGTCTGCCCAGAAACTTGTTAACCTCCCGGCTGAGCGAGATGTCCGTCGGGGAATGTTGCCGACTGGCCTGCTGCAGACTGCAGGGGCACGTGCTGAGATACGCACTAAAGCTTGGTGCAGCCAACACCAAGCCTCTGTGGGGAGGACCACAGTCTAGGGCCCTTCCACTGCTTGACATTGAGGGGCAGGCTTTGGTGGCGACGTCCCTCAAACAAGGAAAGGAATATCACCTCAGGGAGGCCACATGAGTAGCAGGAATACGTGGTATAATAGTAAGATTAAACGAGAACTTACCAGTTTGAAGTTTGATCTTTATTTTATGAGGTGTTACGATGAGGGATTACGTGAAGACCCCGCCAGCACGCATGCGCGACATTCTTCAAAGCAGTGGTGTGAAATCACAGAACAAACAGTCACAATGACTGACATAGTAAGAGAAAAAAGAGAACTTTCATACCAGGTGATCTTTATAATAGAGGGTCGGGAGCGGAGGGCACGTAATCCCTCATCGTAACACCTCATAAAATAAAGATCAAACTTCAAACTGGTAAGTTCTCGTTTAATCTTACTATTTTACTTCGGAGTCACGTGAGTGACTACGTGAAGATTTCAAAGGTCTGTGATTTCATGCCCTGGAAGCTCCATGCTCACACACCGCTAAAGCTGGGATAAGAGGATGGACGTGATTCAGACAAGACACTGGCTGAAAAACAAAACAGGTATTTATTCATACCAAACACAATATTGTGTCCCATAAGGGTTATTTATCTGGCAGCACTTAAAATCCTCCCTGCATAATTGTCAGGGGAGGTCACGGGTTTGTTGTAAAAGCGGTGGAAGGTTTTCTCATTGTTCCAACCCGCTGTGGCCAGGATGTGATCCAGTGGTACCTCTATCCTTCTAGCCGCCGAGGTGGATGCTGCCCTGGTGGAGTGAGATTTATACACATTAGTATCCACCCCCGCCGCATCCAGTACCACCCTTAACCATCTGGAAATGGTTTGCACCGTGACCCTGTGATGAGGCTTCTTGTGACTGACAAGCAAAGCTGTTTCCGTGCCCCTTAGATCTTTAGTGACTGAAATGTATCGCAGAATCAATGTAACGATACAAAGACGGGTGTCCGCTGGGTAAGCCAGGAACTCCAAAGTATGTCCAGACACTCCGGGTCGATCTTGCTTCAATAGTCCCTGCACCTGGAATGTGATTTTCCCACTGGTAATTGCCATGGCATCCAGACTGAGTTTGTGCAGGGACTGGACCCGTTGCGCCGTGATCAGTGCCATTATCATGACCATTTTGTAGGTTAATTTGGCCAAAGGGAGTCCCGTGTTCGGTGTCCATCCTCTCAGCATCGTCAATACCGTGCTGATGTCCCAGATATGGCTATATCTGGGCCTGGGGGGATTGGAATTAAATATTCCCCTCATAAATTTGGATACTAGGGGATGTGACCCAATTCCCAATTGGTCACTCCCCTTGCCCAAGTAAGACGATAGGGCACTCCTGGCACAGTTAATGGCGCTGTAGCTTAGACCCTCATCGTAATGAAGGGTAGCCAGAAACTCCAGCACTTCCGTGATGGTGGCGGTTTCGTATGTTGTTTTGGTAGTCACGCAGAATCCTTCCCATTTCCTGATGTAGGTCAGGTACTGCTTCCTTGTGGACTCTCTGCAGGCTGCCGTGATGGTATCAATGGTCCTGTTGGAGAGTCCGAATCCATGAAGTGGCCGTTTTAAAATCTGCAAATTAACAAATCCATGCGGTCATGACATGGATGACATTCTCCTGTAACAGGATGAACAAGCAGGCTAGGTCTTTTATTCACCCTGATACAGGGTTCTGTGGCCATCTTCTGTACCAGAGGGAACCATGGTCGAGTAGGCCAGTCGGGCACTACCAAGATACCCGATGCGGAGTCTTGCTTGATTTTTTGCAAGACCGGACTGATGAGGCAGAAAGGGGGGAAAGCAAAATAAATCCCCCCAGTGTAGCGAGAAAGCATCCATCGCTACTGCCCCCGGGTCTGGCTCCCAAGCAACATACGTTGGTAGTTGGTGATTTAGCCTGGACGCGAAAAGGTCGATATCTGGTGTCCCATAACGTTCTACAATATCTGCGAACACATTCCGATCCAACATCCATTCTATGTTGTCGTTGAATTTCCGTGACCTGGTGTCTGCCACTGTGTTTAGTTTACCTGGAAGGTAAGTTGCGGAGATCCAAATTTCTCTTTGCAGACACCAGTGCCAGATATTGTTGGCCAATTCATCACACGATATCGACTTTACACCGCCCATGTGGTTAATATAGGCTACCACCGTGGTGTTGTCAATCTGTATTCTAACATGAACTTTGTGCATGTTAGTGCAGTATGCCTTAAGGCCGTGAAATGCTGCCAGCATTTCTGAATAGTTAATCCCTAAGTTTTTAAATAGGGTTAACTCTGGTGCACTCCATCTACCTCCACAGCTAGAGGTAGTGTTAGTAGCTCCCCACCCTTTGGCACTGGCATCCGTTTGTAAGGTGATCGAGGGATTGGTGATAGTAATGGGTTTGGAACAATTTTGGGCATTACCCATCCACCAATATAATTCGGCTTTTGCCTTTTCTGGAATTTTCATGGGCCTATCAAAATGGCCAGCATGATTTTTGAGCGCTGTAATTTTGGCTCTTTGTAAGTTTTGGTAATGTAAGGGCCCATATTGTGCTGCAGGAAATGCAGCTACTATCTTCCCAATCACCCTGGCCACCTGCCGAATGGATGGGACCTTAATGCCAATGAGGCTCCTGCAAGCCTCTATCAGGTCTTCCACCTTGCTTGGTGGTAACGTGACAGACATTTGCACTGAGTCAATAATGAACCCCAAATATTTCATGGTGGTAGAGGGTTCCAATATTGATTTATCTGGATGTATCGTAAACCCCAGTTTCTGAAAAAGATGTTTCGTGGCTGTGACTGCCAAGGTAGCCATTTCCAAATTCTCCCCCACTATGAGGATGTCATCAAGATAGGCCATAACAGTATGATTCTGTTTCCTTAAATAGGCCAAAGCTGGTTTCAATATCTTGGTAAACAATCTGGGTGCTGACGATAACCCATTAGGCAAAGCTTTATATTGCCATAATTGTCCCATCCAGATAAATTTTAAGTATTTCCTATGATCCTTGTGTATGGGTACTGAATAGTATGCATCTTTGAGGTCAACGCATGCCATGTAGTACCCATTGGCTATAAGCTGTATAGCAGTGTCGAAGGTGTCCATTTTAAAATGAATATACTGGACAGAAGTATTCAGGTCGGTCAAATCTATGATGATGCGGCAACCGCCATCTTTTTTGTTTTTAGTGAATATATTAGACACGAACTCCTGAGGTTCTTTAATGGCCTTCTCAATTACCCCTTTTTCTATCAACCTCTGTAGTTCAGCATGCCCTGCTGCCTTATCTCTATGAGAAAGGACGAATTTCCGACTAGGTGCATGCTGTACCGGGGTAGGGAGTTCGTGAATAAATTCAATTTTGTAGCCCTGAATACTCCTGAGTATATAAGGATCAGAGGTAAAAGTGAGCCAATTCTCGAGGAACATGTGCAACCTGCCCCCTATGCAAAGTGAATTTGGGCCAGTAGTGTTCCTGGGGATCCCAGACCCACCTACCTCCATGGTTACTGCCGGTGTGGTGGTTTCTGGCCTTGCTTCCTCGGCTGGTTGTAGGTGTTCTGGGAGTGGCGCATCTTCCAAGAAGGACGGCCTGGGCCTTGGCCTAAAAAAGACCGCTGAGCAGGTATGCCGGCCTTCGAGCTTTCACCACCGGCAGACCTGTTAGGGTAACTCTGCCCGGTGGGTGCGTAGGGGTGCGTTCTGTGTGGGTGATGAGGCTTAGTGTACCCAGGTACTTTAATAAGGCCCAAAGCCTTAGCCTCCTCGTCAAGATCTTTAACCTGTTTGGGGAGATCTTCCCCGAATAGCAGGCTTGGAGGCTGCGTCTTCCCAGGCTTACACAACCCCGCGAACTTGGGGTTAAGCGCCGGCTTTATAATGCTTTTCCTGAAATTATTTATTTCATACTGTGTGTTGCACAGTAAGGCCAAAGCATCTTGTAGTTCTTCCGGCATATCCACTCCCACTGCTGTTCTGGCTACTGCAGTAATCCCTGCGGTTAGGAGCTTCAGGATCTTCTGAAGTTTCATCTCCTGCCCTCTACTCGAGGGGCTCATGTTTCCCCATATCGGGTTGTTCACCGCAGGTACATTTAATGACTTGCAGTTTTCTGGCGCCATATATTTGTCTGCTGTGGCATTGATGGCCTGTTCCTGAAGTTGGTTAGTGGCCATATAATCAATGCTGGCAGCCAGCTTGGGGTGGATGGGTAGGCCCTTCTGGTTGGGCATGGCATGTTTGCTCACCACATCCATATAATCTTCACACACCCCTGACGCTGCAGGCGCTTCAGCCAACTCCCCTTCTTCTGGGTCAGCCCAGTTCTGACCCTCAATGCTCCCCTGTATAGAAGGGGATACATTAGGCAGTCCTCTAAGGGAACTTGCCGTGGGCCTACTAGGGGTCCCACTGTGATCCTGCCCCTGCTTTAGCAGGTCACGTTGGAGCAGCTGCTCCATCATCCGCTCAATGCGGTCAAGGCGACCTCCGTCGCTGCCAGCGAGCGGGGTGCCCTCGGGACCGGACTCCGCTGAGTCGGCCCCGGCCGACTTCCGAGTAGTTTTCCCCGACCGTGGCGTACCAACGGTCTCAAAGTCCGAAAAGTCGGGAGCTGCAGGTAGAACCTGTAGCTCTGGAGAGGCGGTTCTCCGTTGGCTGCTGTCCTTAGCCGCTGATTTGGCCGCCGCTCTCTTAGATTTTCTCCCTTCCATAATGGTCGACTCACTCCTTCGGTGAGACTTACCTGGCGTGAGCTTTTTAAACTCACGCTGGAGGAGCCCCGCTCCTCCCGACCGTCGCTTCCGCATGCGTACGACGATATGTCGCGCATGCGTGCTGGCGGGGTCTTCACGTAGTCACTCACGTGACTCCGAAGTAAAATTATAGTTTTTGTGAACACTACTAAATTCAATACCAATGAATGAATGTATAGCTGCTGAGTTATGTGCTGCTAACTCCTATGTGTTACGAGCAGAATTAGGCCTTTCAGCCCATCAAGTCTACTCCATCAATCAATCATGGCTGATCTAGCTCTCCCTCTCAATCCCATTTTCCCGCCTTCACCCTAGAATCCCTGACACCCATACTATCCAGTTTTTATCCACGAGTAGTTGCTCTACTCAACAGCCAAAAATCTGTAGACTCCCTTTGATCTGGTATTTTGTTGGTTCACATGCTTGATCAATGGTGTTTTATCATTAATGTTTATTATTATTAATGTTTTGTGTTTTCCGAGTCATTCGTAACTGTCACTGTATGTGACAGGGTTACACAAAAAGCTGGAGAAACTCAGTGGGTGCAGCAGCAACTAAGGAGCGAAGGAGATAGGCGACGTTTCGGGTCGAGACCCTTCTTCAGACTTTGACCAGTCTGAAGAAGGGTCTCGACCCGAAACGTCGCCTATCTCCTTCGCTCCTTAGATGCTGCTGCACCCGCTGAGTTTCTCCAGCTTTTTGTGTACCCTCGATTCTCCAGCATCTGCAGTTCCTTCTTTAACACTGTATGTGACATGTTGTTACTTGTGGGCGGAGCACCAAGGCAAATTCCTTGTATGTGAATACTTGGCCAATAAACTTACTTACTTACTTACTTACTTACCCAAGAATATGTCAATCAGTTCTTGTTTTGTGTATTTTTTATTCTGAATAAAGTTTATTTTTGGAAATGTAATCAAATATTAAGGGTTCTGCTTGGGAAAAGTGTATATGCACAATTCACCAAAGGAGATGTCCACACAAACAGAATGAGTATGTATTGACCAAGTACTTCCTTCTTCCTGTTTGGCAAGCTAACAAAGCTGGCAAATGTATCACACGTGATTAAGTTTCTCAGCCATGATAGAAATGCTTTCAGTACGCAAACATTCACTTACAGTATACTTATTTACATCAATTTATCTTGCTGTATTGATGATTTTTATGTGAAATAAGCATGAATCAGAGGACAATCATTGCTGTTAGATTTACATTTTGATTAAACAAGTTCCGCCAATTTGTTAACTGGTATTTATTCGTAGTAACAGCATGAAGCTCAATAAGTCTTGATGCTCCATCTTTCATGTAAAGGGCCCCTGCCATGGTCACAGCTGCTAAACCTAAAGGTTTGTGCATGGAACTGGTCATAGTAATGCTAGCCTTTTACATCATTTTGACATTCTTTTCACTGGTGAACGTTATAAATTTGATGATTTGTCAAATTGTAAAAGATGACGCCTTTCTAATCACCAGTTAATGGAGCCGGTCTTGCCATGGCCACGTGTGATATAATCGATCTTCACGGAGGGAAACCAGCAAACTTCCTTGACCTTGGCGGTGGTGTACAAGAGGACCAAGTGTACCAGGCGTTTAAGCTGCTCACTGCAGATCCAAAGGTAAGATGTGTTTCCAAACAGAGCACCTTGTAGCAAACTGTGAAATTATAGAGTCATACAGCACAGAAGCTTGCCCTTCCACTCAGCTCGTCCATGCCAACCAAGATGCCCCATCTCATCTAGTCCCATTTGCTCATGTTTGGTCGACATCTCTCTAAACCTTTCCTATCCGCGTGTGTGTGTGTGTGTGTGTGTGTGTGTGTGTGTGTGTGTGTGTGTGTGTGTGTGTGTGTGTGTGTGTGTGTGTGTGTGTGTGTGTGTGTGTGTGTGTGTGTGTGTGTGTGTGTGTGTGTGTGTGTGTGTGTGTGTGTGTGTGTGTGTGTGTATCAAAAGTTTTTATAAAAGTGTATATATATATATATATACACACACACATATATATACTAGACCAAGTGCAGACCCGTTGGTCACGTGGTCTGCTCCCCAACGCAAGATTCCACCACTCACCAAAAGCATATATATATATATATGCTTTTGACAAGGTCCCACACAAGAGATTAGTGTGCAGCATTAGAGCACATGGTATTGGGGATAGGGTATTGACATGGATAGAGAACTGGATGGCAGACAGGAAGCAAACTGGTTGGCAGACAGGAATTAACGGGCCCTTTACAGAATGGCATGCAATGACTAGTGAGATACCGCAAGGCTCAGTGCTGGGACACCAGTAATTTACATATTAACGATTAAGATGAAGGAATTCAATGTGACACCTCCAAGTCTGCGGACGACACAAAGATGTGTGGCAGTGCGAGCTGCAAGGAGGATGCCATGACACTGCCGGGTGATTTGGATAGGTTGGGTGAGTGGGCAGATGCATGGCAGATGCAGTATAATGTGGATAAAAGTGAGGTGCAAAAAGGCATATTATTATCTGAATGGTGTCAGATTAGGAAAAGGTGAGGTGCAACGAGACATGGGTGTTCTTGGACATCAGTCACTGAAAGTAAGCATGCAGGTCCAGCAGGCAGTGAAGAAAGCAAATGGCATGTCGGCCTTCATAGCATGAGGATTTGAGTGTAGGAGCAAGGAGGTCCTACTGCAGTTGTACATGGCCCTGGTGAGATCACACCTGGAGTATTGTGTGCAATTTCGGTCTCCTAATTTGAGTAAGAACATTATTGCTATTGAGGGAGCGCAGCGTAGGTTCACCAGGGAAATTCTTGGGATGGCGGAACTCACATATGACGAAAGAATGGATCAACTGGGCTTGTATTAACTGGAATTTAGGAGGATGAGAGGGGATCTTATAGAAACATGATCATATTGAATGGTGATGCTGGCTTGAAGGGCCGATTACCCTACTCCTGCACCTATTTTCTATGTTTCTAATAAGCGCCATTGTCCTAATTTTCAAGAGAAAATCACTGTTTCCAGGCTTGGATCATTGCTTTTGTGGTCTATATTGTTTTTATAACATTGAACTCCAAAGCCTTCCAACCAGTGTATTAAATATCTATTTGTCTTTCAAATTTATCCTCAGGTATTGAATTCCATATGTTTTGTTTAATGACAATCACAACATTAAAAAAATGTTTGGACAGGTACATGGAAAGGATAGGTTTAGAGGGATGTGAATCAAACGCAGGCAGGTGGGACTAATGTAGCTGGGACATGTTGGTCGGTGTGGGCCTGTTTGCATGCTGACTTTGTTTCCTCTGTAACAACTGCTTCTCTGCTCCAATTAGATCTCCATTTGCCAAGAAGTATGTGACATTGTAACTCTGCTTACCCACACGTTATCTGAATTGATTTCCTAATTGTACCTTCATTCTGCAAACTTATTAATATTGTGGTTTGCTGTATCCCTTGCTGTAGTATAATAATACGATGTCGTCTGCAAAATTTAAATTCAACCTTCATTATGAACCCAAATCGATAATGTAAATAATGGCCTACAATTTGAAGGTAGCATTTTCCTTCAGTTGACAATATCCCACTCTCATTCATAAGGTCATAAGGGATAGGAGTGTAATTAGGCCATTCGGCCCATCATGTCTACCTCCCCATTCAATCGTGGCTGATCTATCTCTCCCTCCTAACCCCATTCTCCTGCCTTCTCGCCATAACCTCTGACAGCTGTACTAATCAAGAATCTATCTATCTCTGCCTTAAAAATATCCGCTGACTTGGCCTCCACTGCCTTCTGTGGCAAAGATTTCCACAGATTCACCACCCTCTCACTAAAGACATTTCTCCTCATTTCCTTCCTAAAAGAACGTCCTTTAATTCTGAGCCTATGATCTCTAGTCCTAGACTCTCCCACTAGTGAAAGCATCTTTTTCACATCCACTCTATCCAAGCCTTTCACTATTCAATGTGGTCCCCCCTCATTCTTCTAAACTCCAGTAAGTACAGGTCCAGGGCCGACAAACGCTCATCATAGGTTAAGCTACTCATTTCTGGGATCATTCTTGCAAACCTCCTGTGGACCCTCTCCAGACCTAGCACATCCTTCCTCAGATATGGTGTCCAAAATTGCTCACAATGTTCCAAATGTGGCCTGACCAGGGCCCTATAGAGCCTCAACATTACATCCCTGTTTTTGTATACAAGCCCTCTTGAAATAAATGCTAGCATTGAGTTTGCTTTTTTACTACCGATTCGACTTGCAGATTAACTTTTTGGGAGTCTGCATCAGCACTCCCAAGTCCCCTTGCACCTCTGATTTCTGGATTATCATCCCATTTAGAAAATACTCTACACCTTTATTCTTATTAGCAAAATGCATGGCTCCACACTTTGCTACACTATATTCTATCTGCCACTTCTCTGCCCACTCTCCAAAGCTGTCCACGTCATTTCAATTCAACCAATTTTAATATTTTACCTTGTATGTATCGTTAGCTTTTATGGTTTGAATTGTGCACTGACTGGTTGACATTTTTTAAATTTTGTTGTACATGGTTCATGTTACAATGACAATAAAGAAACTATCTATCTATCTAAGTCCTTCTGCAGAGTCGCTGCTTTCTCTACACTACCTGCCCCTCCACTTATTTTCGTACAATTCGCAAACTTTGCCACAAAGCTTTCAGTCCCCTCATCCAAATCATTAATATACAACGTGAGGAGTAGCGGCCTCAGCACCGACCCTTGCAGAACTCCACTAGTCACTGGCAGCCAACCCGAACAAGCCCCCGTTATTGCCACTCTTTGCCTTCTGCCACCCAGCCAACCTGCGATCCATGCTAGTATCTGCCCTTTCATAACGTGGGCTCTCATCTTCTTTAGCACCTAACGTGTATCACCTTATCAAAGGCTTTCTGAAAATCTAAGTATACAATATCTACTGACTCTCTTTTGTCTGTCCAGCCATTTACTTCTTCAAAGGATTGCAGCACATTTGTGAAGCAAGACCTCCCCTTTATAAAGCTATGCTGACTTTGGCCTATTTTATTGTGACCGGCTTATTTTATTGTTTAACAGCATTGCAGCTGTTTGATCTTATTTGCACCTTGCCTTGTTCCCGTCCTTGTCCATGACGCCAAATGTTTAAATCTGGACATGAATCTGTGGCGTGGTACCTTATTGAAGCTCCTTCGATAATCAGAATATATTGTAACTGCTGCGTGTCTTTTGTCTTCGGTTTTTGTTATTTCTTTGTGGGATTTACATGGTCAGTCGACTCTTTTGTTGTAGACTTTAGAATTTAAAGTGCCCGCGTGGGTTTTCTCCGGGTGCTCCGGTTTCCTCCCACACTCCAAAGAAGTGCAGGTTTCTAGGTTAATTGGCTTCTGGCAATTGTCCCTATTGTGTAGGTTAGAGCTTGTGTACAGGGTGATCACTGGCCGGCGTGGACTTGGTGAACGGAAGAGCCTGTTCCCACACTGTATCGCTAAACTAAAGGAAGCTCTTGTGCAGATTGTAAAAATCATCATCTTTTTTTATGGCAGTATTATAATAAAACATTAGAATAAGAATATTTCACAATTGTCATCCAAATTATGCTTGTGCAATAAGTTATGTTTTTTGGGGGTTTGGCAAGTTTTAAACTCACCATGACCAGGATAGAATGGATGTGGAGAGGATGTTTCCACTAGTGGGAGAGTCTAGGACCAGAGGACATAGCCTCAGAATGAAAAGGATGCATCTTTCGAAAGGAGATGAGAATGAATTTATTTTAATTTCTTTAGCCGAGGGTCATGAGTCTGTTGACTTCATTGCCACAGACGGCTGTGGTGGCTAAGTTGGAGGGTATTTTTAAGGTGGAGATTAACTGATTCTTCATTAGTACGGGTGTCAAGCGTTACGGGGAGAAGGCAGGAGAATGGGGTCTTCTTCTTTCGTGTGGCGTGCACAGCCTAAAGTTGTTGGACATCTTGTTCTATTTGATCTTCCGTTTGTGCACGTCGAGTTGATTGCATTAGTCGAAACAGGGCGGACCACGTGAAGGTTGCAATCTTCCACCCCAGGGGAATGGGGCTGAGAGGGAAAGATAGACCAGCCAAGATTGAATGACGGGATGGACTCGATGGGCCGAATGGCCCACATCTGCACCAATGACTTATGAACATGAAGACAAAGGAATCAATGACAATAGAATGCAAGTATTAACTTTAGAGTAATTTTTGAATAGATAATATTCAATAAGGGGGTTAAATAAGGAAACTGTTGTCACCTTTGTCTTTCATGCCATTCATTTTTCTGTACTCATTACTCAGAACCATTGTCCCATTTCAAGCATCCAGCACCTCTTACATAGTCCATTACCTCTCTCCTATGTATGTAGCACAGGAAGGCTTTTTCATGCTTTCCACAATCTCTCTGGAGATACCGATTTAAGGATGAATCCACACTCCTTGAAGGGCTTCTGCCTGTCTCGGTTCAATTGCGACCTGCAGATGGATTTTTATTAACATTGAATATATTCTGTAAGTTGTTGGTTGGTGTTAAAAAAAAATTGCATGAAATTTATTCTGTCACTCTTTTGGACGATTAAACCTCTTATTTGAAATGAGGCAAGGCACTTTAATAATCTTGCCTTGTGAAAATTCTCTTCCATCTGAATTAATTGTATTCCTTTATAGGATTTTAGTCCAAATGTTATTGCGTGGGTCTTCCAGCTTGCCCACGAGAATAGACGTCACTTTTCTTTAGTCTGAAAGTTTTCTACAGTGCATTCGGAAGCTTAGGAAAATAAGTGGACAAATTTAACTTGCCTGTCGCCCATTAATAATTTACTAGACTGTTGAATTCCCACTCGAATATTTTTAACATTAGAGTCAACATTGCCCATCTTTCTGTTTTTCTGGAGTCTGCAATGCTCTAAGAAATTGCGTCTTTTATCTTACAATGTTATGGGTGCCTATGGGAACTAACCCGACATTCTAAAACAATCGCGACAGACTTTAAGATCAGAATCTGACATTTGTGTTCTATTCATTTAAAAATCTTCTTTCTGCAGGAGTACACAATGTAAAGGGTAATTCTAAGTTAATGCGTAAAAATACAACAAAATGAAATCAACGTGGAGCCATATATCAATTTCTGTTCGAAAAGCGAGTTCTGCGAATTCTGCCCCAATCTTATTACACTTTCTATATCTTACTGGTCATTGCAGTGGCTTCCTCGTTTTGCAAGACATCTTTCATTTCTGGTTTCAGTGGGAATGCGGTGGCTCTGTGGTCAAATTAGTTTTCACAAGCCTGGGCTGGTGATTTAACGACCTAAGTTTGAAACCCATCTGGGGAAGTTAAAGTAAGTAAATGAACATGGAATTAAACATCCGGTGTCTTTACTTTAGACTTTAGAGATACAGAGCCGAAACAGACCCTTCAGCCCACCGAGTCCATGCCGACCAGCGATCACCGCATACACTAGCACTGTCAATTTTTTTACTGAAGCCTATTAACCTACAAACCTAAGCTTAATTTAATTTTGAGACACAGCACAAATCAGACCCTCCGTGTCCGCACCGACCAGCGATCCCCGCACATTAACACTACCCTACACACACTGACGATAATTTTCCATTTACACTAAACCATTTAACCTACAAACCTGTACGTCTTGGAGTATGAGAGGAAACCGGAGCTCCCGGAGAAAACGCAGGGAGAACGTACAAACTCCGTGCAGATGGCACCTGTAGAGAGGTCTCTGCCGTTGTGTGGCGGCAGCTCTACCGCTGCACCACTGTGTTGCCCTGTGACATCAATGGTAACCCGCGGAATCACTCCAGCACGTTGTGTCCTTTAGTTTACAGATTGTGTCTTTAGCACTGGCTGTCTCTGGTAACCCACTTAATTTGTCAACCTTCACTTATCAATTATCCTAATGAATTGTGGATACATTGCATTTAACTGCTTCTGATCTTATCTACGTTTCCCTTTCCTGCAGTCTACGTTTTATCTTGCAGTTTGCAGATTAGACTTTAATGAGGTTAGCTGCATGTTTAGATCTATCAGTGGAGTCAGTGAAGATATTATCTTTCTGTTTCTAACTGGTCTATTGAGACTGCTGTGCAAGTCCTCTAAATGACTAGAAATTAAGATATTGTGGTGATACCTGGTGGTAGGCCACGGACAGAGCGAACCCTCGGCATGGGAGGCGCAGGTCACGGGGTTGACCCTTAGGGGTATTTAAGGTCGGGCAACGCCCGTGCCCATTTGAGGGGAGGGAGCTGTATCGTACAGAATAAAACACATCTCGTGAACACATCTTGTGTCCACCTAGTTTTTGGCTGGACTCCTGCGAGTCCCCGCTATAATATTATATTTAGTTTGGATAATCCCAACTTCAGAAAGTTGTGACCAATGCCCCCGTTATGCCTAGCACCATACCACCCCGTGAAGCTTTGCTGGATCTCTTGTTCTAATGAATTAACATTAAAGACATTACGCTCTTAAATTCACTCCTGCCCTTAACATGCCTTTCCTTAAATTATCTCCAGTCTTATTTATTCAGTCCTGATGGACATTTCCAACTGTTTATTTATCCACAGATAAAGGACAGTACAGAGGCGCAGTGGTAGAGTTGCTGCCTCACAGCGCCAGAGGCCCGCGTTCGATCCTGACTGATCGGGTGCTGTCTGTAGGAATGTTTGCATGTGCTCCCTATGACAGCGTGGGTTTTCCGCTGGGTGCTCCGGTTTCCTCCCGCATTCCAAAGACGCGCAGGATTGTAGGTTAATTGGCTTCTGTAAAATGGCCCGAGTGTGTAGGATAGAATTAGTGTGTGGGTGATCGTTGGTCGGCGTGGACTCGGTGGTCTGAAGGGCCTGTTTCCGCGCTGTATCTCTGAACTAAACCAAACTAAAAAGATGAGCCTAACCATCTAAGTCCTTTCAGCATTCGCCATTTAATGCCATGACCCAGGTTTAATTCTGTGTCTGCAGCCAGTCTCCTTCATCTCTGGTTCTTTATCCCGACACAATTGCACTATGCAATTGCCGGGTGTAGACATTGTGCTCATTAATCCAAAATGTTGAGGGCAGTTGAGAATACGAGATAGCTAAAATGCTTAAAGCGATGAACCAGGGGTGGGCGTATAAAATGCTGAGGGAGTTAATAAGAAGTTTTGAATTCCCATACTTGAAAACAATAAATAAGTTTAATGTTTGGAGCCTGTTATAAAAGCTACATCACAAACTATGCTTTTGAGATCGAGGGGCTAATGCTGTGGAGAAATTAGTTTGTGAATGGCGTACTGAAGTACTTTCTACCAAATGCAGCGATCTTCCTGATTAAAATGGTTTCCAAAACCAACAGCCCTGTCCTTTTGCACAGCACTGCCCTAGAGGTGGTGGAAACATTCACATAGCTAAACAGTGCTGTGGACATCACCGGAGGGACAGAGGCAGATATAAAAATTAGTATCACTAAGGCTAGGGTGGTTTTTAACATGCTCAGGAAGATCTGGAGCTCAAAACACATCGCAATCAACACCAAAATATGCAACCTTAACTCAAATGTGAAAGAGGTGAAGCTGTATGGATCAGAGACATGGAAAACAACTAATCACACTGCAAACTGGCTGCAAACATTCATTAACACCAGTCTTAGGAGAATACTTAACATCTGGTGGAAAGACAAAGTAAGCAATGTGGACCTGTGGAAAGGAACAAGCCAGGAGCCCATTGACTTACAAATTCGAAGGAGAAAATGGAGTTGGATTGGATACACCCTCAAAAACCTGCCACAAACGTCACCCGACAAGCCCTAAAATGGAACCCCAAGGAAAAAGGAAAAGAGGGTGCCCCAGGAACAGCTGGAGAAGAGGTGTCCAGACAGAAATGTCTGAGAGTGGGCTCAACTGAAGAGATCTCGAAAGAACTGCCAGCAACCGAGTGAGGTGGAGGACATTTCTCAATGGCCTATGCTCCCTAGAGGAGCAAAGGGCTTAAGAAGAAGAAGAAGGAGAACTGCGTACAGGTGAAATTAGCTCAAAATAACTTCCCCTGAGCCAAATAAACATTTGCTCTCGTTCCAAATTTATAACGTTTGCTCAGTACAAGCTCAGTTGAAGCTGCCCTAGGGGCTGTATCAGCCCGATCCTACGCAACTCATACAGCTGGATTTATCTCCTTATATCCAAGTTTAATTTGAAAATAAATGCTACCACATTAAGATCATCAAAGTGAGAAAGAACGATATGTCTTCCTACACACCAAACATTTAAGCAATCTGTCTGATATGAATTTGCTGATTTGGCAATAAATCCTGTGGAATTTTAACGCTTCTCCCACCGTGAGGATATTAAAGGGAAATGTTTCCACTTCTGAGTTACAGTATCTAAATTGTCACACACTGCTGTGACGAGGCTGCACGGCAGTGGGTGGGATGGCACTTTATCTTTTCCAGTGGTAGCTACTGTACCTTCCCTTATAAAGAAATGGGAAGGAAACCTTGAGAATGGACAACAGAGTAAGGTCAGGGCCAATTGCGAGCGGTGCGAGGGGGGAAGTGAATACGGAGGTCAAAGTGCTTTATATGAATGCGCGAAGTATAAGGAATAAAGTGGACGAGCTTGAGGCTCAGTTAGAAACTGGCAAGTATGATGTTGTGGGAATTGCTGAGACATGGCTGCAAGAGGGCCAGGGCTGGGAACTGAATATTCAAGGGTATACCTCCTATCGAATAGACAGAAAGGTTGGCAGGGGGGGTGGGGCTGCCCTGTTGGTGAGGAATGAAATTCAGTCCCTTGCAAGGGGTGACATTGAAACAGGAGATGTGGAGTCAGTATGGATAGAACTAAGGAATTGTAAGGGTTAAAAGACCCTAATGGACTAATCTACAGGCCTCCAAACAGTAGCCTGGACATAGGGCGCAAGTTGAATCAGGTGTTAAAATTGGCATGTAGCAAAAGTAATGCTGTGGTTGTTATGGGAGATTTCAACATGCAGGTAGACTGGGACAATCAGGTTGGTACTGGACCCCAAGAAAGGGACTTTGTACAGTGCCTTTGTGATGGATTCTTAGAACAGCTTGTATTGGAGCCTACCCGGGAGAAGGCAATTCTGGATTTAGTGTTATGTAATGAACCAGATTTGATAAAGGACCTCAAGGTTAATGAGCCATTAGGAGGCAGTGACCATAACATGGTCAGCTTTAATCTACAATTGGAGATGGAGAAGGGTAGATCGGAGGTGTCAGTTGAATAAAGGGGACAATGGGGCCATGAGGGAGGAGCTGGCCAAAGTTGACTGGAAAGATACACTAGCAGGGATGACAGTGGAACAAAAAAGCAGGTATTTCTTGGAATAATACAGAAGGTGCAGGATTAGTTAATTCCTAGGAGGAAGAAAGATTCCAAGGGGAGAAAGGGATGACCATGGCTGACAAGGGACGTCAGGGACAGTATAAAAATTAAAGCGAAGAAGTACAACGTAACAAAGATGAGCGGGAAGCAAGAGGATTGGGTAATGTTTAAAGAACAACAGAAGATAACCAAAAAGACAATATGGGAAGAAAAGATGAGGCACAAAGGTAAGCTAGCCAAGAATATAAAGCATGATAATAAAAGCTTCTTTAGGTATGTGAAGAGGAAAAAATTAGTTAAGGCCAAAGTTGGACCCTTGAAGACCGAAAGAGTTGAATTTATTATGGGGAACAAAAAAATGGCAGATGAGTTGAACAGGTACTTTGGATCTGTCTTCACTAAGGAGGACACAATCAATCTTCCTGATATAGTAGCGGCCAGAGGATCTGGGGTGACGGAGGAACTGAAGGAAATCCACATTAGGCACGAAATGGTGTTGGATAGACTGATGGGACTGAAGGCTGATAAATCCCCAGGGCCTGATGGTCTGCATCCCAGGGTACTTAAGGAAGTGGCTCTATAAATCGTGGATGCATTGGTGATAATTTTCCAATGTTCTAAATGGCTTACTCGTTATTCTTAGACTGTGGCCCCTGGTTCTGGACTCCCCCAACATTGGGAACATGTTTCCTGCCTTTAGCCTGTCCAAACCCTCAATAATCTTATATGTTTCAATTAGATCACCTCTCATCCTTCTAAACTCCAGAGTGTTCAAGCCCAGCTGTTCTATTCTCTCAGCATACGACAGTCATGCCATCCCGGGAATTAACCTTGTAAATCTATGCTGCACTCCCTCAATAGCAAGAATGTCCTTCCTCAAATTAGGGGACCAAAACTGGAGCAACTCAGCGGGACAGGCAGCATCTCTGGAGAGAAGGAATGGGTGACATTTCGGGTCAAGACCCTTCTTCAGACTGATGAACTTCTGTAGGTTTCCCAGATGGATCACAGTTGGAGCAATCCTATCTACTCGGAACCACAGAGCACCCATTCAAATTGAAGGAAGATATGTGGAATTTCTTTTAAGGTAGTCATGGCGTTTTTACTTTAGTTTAGAAATACTGCATGGTAGGTCATAAGTGATAGGAACAGAATTAGGCCATTCGGCCCATCAAGTCTACTCCACCATTCAATCATGGCTGATCTATCTCTCCCTCCCAACCCCATTCTCCTGCCTTCTCCCCATAACATCTGACAGCTGTACTGATCAAGAATCTATCTATCTCTCCCTTAAAAATATCCACTGACTTGGCCTCCACAGCCTTCTGTGGCAAACAATTCCACAGATTCACCACCCACTGACTAAAGAAATTTCTCCTCATTTCCTTCCTAAAGAAAATGTCCTTTAATTCTGAGGCTCCGACCTCTAGTCTGAGACTCTCCCACTAGTGGAAACAGCCTCTCCACATCCACTCTATCCAAGCCTTTCACTATTCTGTATGTTTCATTGAGGTCCTCCCTCATTCTTCAAAACTCCAGCGAGTACAGGCCCAGTGCCGACAAACGCTCATTATAGATTAACCTGCTTATTCTTGGGATCATTGTGTAAACTGGCTCTTTGGACCACCAATTCCACTCAGACCCTCGATTTCCCGTTCACACAAAGGATTATAATTTATTCTTGTAAAAATATATCAACAGCATAATTTTTGCTCTTTACATCTCTTTTGCTATTTTGCTACTTTGTAACATTTGACAAGTTAATTTCAAATTTAGATCATGATAGTAATGTATTTAGAAAAACTTTACAGTGCTCAGTACTAAATGCAGATGAGTACAGAACATGAACTCTGTAACGATTGAAGTTCATTTTTGTTTCTTTTTACTTTGGTGTGAATATTTTTTCCAAGTTAGCAGTGTGATAAATTAATTAAAAAGAAATATTGTTTTCAAGCAATTGTTGCTCTAAATGATGTGATATCAAGAGGTGACACAGCAGTAGAGTTACTGCCTTACAGCGCCAGAGACCTGAGTTCGATCCTTACTACGGGTGCTGTCTGTACGATGTTGGTATGTCCTCCCTGTGACTGTGTGGGTTTTCTCTGGGTGCTTATGGTTTTCCCCCAACACACTCCAAAGACGTATGGATTTGTAGGTTAATTGGCTTTGTTAAAAATTGTAAATTGCCCCTAGTGTGTAGGATAGTGTTAAGTGTACGGGATGATCTCGGGTTGGCATGTACACGGTGGGCCGAAGGGCCTGTTTTTGCTCTGTATCTCCAGTCTAAAGTTAGCATTGTGATAAATTATTCATCTAAAACGTTAAACGTTGTTGTTTTCAAGCAGTTCTCCTCTAAATTATGTGATATTAGGAGCAGAGAATATTCCTCTCCAGTTGAGTGCCATTATATTTGGTTCCTTAATTTATGGAACGCTATTAACATTTAAATATGAGGTGAGAAACATTTTTGAGCTGCACAGAGTAGATTTAAATCCTTTGGTTCAGTTGTGCTATGTATTTATGATGAGCATATGTATTTCATTTAACATGGATCAGTTTGATAACATTATTTGGTGGGATAATGATATATGTTGAGAATGTGAGCTATCTGTCTTGCCCTTTGAAAACGTTCAATTGACTACTTCAACCATTCAGAATTTACACTCAAGCAAAAAAAGCTGATTCTGTGGCATGTTTTTTATTTAAAATCTCTGAGCTCCAGTACAGAGCTCTCTGCCAAAGGAACGATAATAGAATACATTACATTTTAATATAAATGCAGAGAAGTTTTATCAAATTTTTTTCCTGGACATTCTCATTCACGGTTACGGATTGGCAATGTATTCTGTGGATCATGAACTTACGTTTTAATCAAAGTTATACATTTTACAAGGAAAGGAGTTTTTTTTTCAAAATATCTGATGGTTCTACAAGAACATTTATTTTAGATAGCAGACCACTTCGCCAGGAGTATTGCATGTTTAGAAAGGAACGGCACAGATGCTGGTTTACACCGCAGATGGACAAAACGTGCTGGAGTAACTCAGCGGGTCAGGCATCTCTGAGATAAGTAAGTAAGTAAGTTTATTGGCCAAGTATTCACATACAAGGAATTTGCCTTGGTGCTCCGCCCACAAGTAACAACATGACATATTGTGACAGTTATTATGATCCCCGCACATTAACACCCACAAGGGACAATTTTTACATTTACCGAGCCAATTAACCTACAAACCTGTACGTCTTTGGAGTGTGGGAGGAAACCGAAGATCTCGGAGAAAACACACGTAGGTCACGGGGAGAACGTACAAACTCCGTACAGACAGCACCCGTAGTCCAGATCGAGCCCGGGTCTCCGGTGCTGCATTCGCTGTAAGGCAGCAACTCTACCGCTGCGCCACCGAGGTCACCTCAATTGTGCCCATTGTCATCTTTTTAGAGCATAGAGCAGCACATAAGATAGACATGAAGTGCTGAGGTAACTCAGTGGGTCAGGCAGCATCTCTGGAAAAAAAGGATGGGTGACGTTTCTACTCTACCGCTGCGCCACCGTGACTGCACATCAGTTCTCCACATTTGGAGTATTGCGTGCTGTTCTGGTCACACCATTACAGGAAGAACGGGGCGTCTTTGGAACAGGTGCAGAACAGATTGATCAGAATGATGCCTGGATTAGTGGTTATGAGCTACAGGGAGAGGTTGGGCAGACCTTGAGAAGACATCAGAGGTTGTGGCGAGACATGATGGCAGTATACATAATTATGAAAGGCATGGATAGGGGAAATAGTCAGAACCTAATGCCCAGGATGGAAATGTGAAATACTGGAGATCATACCTTTAAGAAGAGAGGGAGAAAATTTAAAGATATGCAGGGCAAGTTTTTTAACACAGAAAGTGGTAAGTGCTTGGAACATGCTGTGGGGGGGGAGGTGGTGAAGGCAGATACGATAGTGGCGTTTATGAAACTATTGGATAAGCACATGAATATGCGGGGAATAGAGGGATATGGATTATGTGCAGGCAGATACAAGTTGGCCTTGGCATCATGTTCGGCACAGACATTGCGGGCCAAAGGGCCTGCTCCAGTGCTGTGCTGCTCTATGTTCTACTTCTGATGTATTGAAGGCTCTCCATATTTCATAATTGGTGGTGGCCCATGATATCAAGGCAGGCACGTGCCGTGAGTAATTACTCAGGGTAGGCACGCAGTCGGCTTAAAAAAAAAATTTAAACTGCGCATGCGCAGATTGTTCTCTCCGTAAAAATAAAAAATAATAATAAAAACAGTAACAATTCAACTTGCCCAACGCTTCCTAGTCTCTGTGCCAGGGGTAAAGTTCCGGGGAGGGCAGGAGTGTTGAGAAGGAGGGGGTCGGGGATACTGCCAGTAACTCACTCATTCACTGCTGCCGCAGCTCTCCGGATGCGAAGCCACGCACTGTAGCCGGGTATAGAAGCAGCTCGAGGAGCTGCGAGCGGCCGCCGGGACCCGACAGCAGACTGGCCGCCACTTCAGCGCCTTCTGCCGGCCCACTCGCCTCTGGCAGTGCTCTCCGTCTGAACACCTCTCACCTGCCGTTCGCCGACTACGCTCATTTCAGCAGCTTCCTGCAAATCCTTAAATTCCCACAGCTGAGTAACCTCAATCGCGCTGTCGGAATTTAAGGACATGAGAGGCAAGAGAGAGGTTTTTAGACGGAGAGCTGCCAGAGATGAGCGGGGGTCGGCAGAAGGAGCTAAGGTGGCGGCTGGTTCCGCTGTGCGGCCCGGCGGCCGCTCAGCCACCCAAGCTACTTCTCCCCCCGCCGCGCCTCAATGCGGCGGCATTGCACGCCTCTGTGCAAGGAGCATCGCAAGTGGCATTATTCCGATCCCGTCCTTCACAACATTCGTGCCCTCCCCGCAACTTTACCCCAGGCCAGACTCCCCAAACGCTTGGAAAGGAGCTCTCCCCCCCACCCCCACACCCGGGAAATACGGTATTTAAAAACATCACCAAGAAATGTACTTACCACATCATTGGTACACGGGCTACATTCGTCTCCCCCTGTTTCCTAACATACACTTAAAATATTGACATATTTGAAAACCCACCAAGGAACTCGCGCTGCGCATGCGCAGTAGACTGCTGCGCATGTGCAGTGCTGCAAAGGCAGAATTTCTGCTGCCTTCAGCCCCAATTGAAATTGACGCTTGAAGCAGCGCTGACGGCACGTGGGTTGCACAGCCCTGCCCGTGTTACAAGTGCTGCAGATGAAAGACACGGAGAATTATGCCTACCTAAGAGATCAGTGTCTTACATAGGCAGAATTCTCCCATGCCTTTACTATTTATATTTAGTAATTACTATGTTATAATTTTAGTCAGGGTAGGCAGTGCCTACCTTGCCTACCCTGATGGCACGTGCCTGTATCAAGGTGTTCCTGTGGCACAGCACTTCAACTCCCCTCCCATTCCCAATCTGACCTTTCTGTCCTGGGCCTCCTCCGTTGTCAGAGTGAGGCCCAGCGCAAATTGAAGGAACAGCACCTCATATTTTGCTTGGGTAGTTCACACCAAAGATACTAGAGCCTTCTATGATCTTTGGTTTACACCCCAGCGGTATGAACAATGACTTCTCTAACTTCAGGTAGCCCACGCTTTCTCTCCCCATCCCCTTCCCCTTCCCAGTTCTCCCGCTAGTCTTACTGTCTCTGCCTACGTTCTATCTTTGTCCCGCCCCCTCCCCTGACATCAGTCTGTAGAAGGGTCTCAGCCCAAAACGTCATCCATGCCTTCTCTCTTGAGATGTTGCCTCACCCGCTGAGTTACTCCAACATTTTGTGTCTACCTTCTATTTTAACCAGCATCTGCAGTTCTTTCTGACACCTATTTCAAGGTGCACCTTGTACAAGGGTTTTACTGATCTTGTAGAGAACGTGGTGCCTCTACATCATCCTTCATCTCCTCTAGTCTTTCAGTAGAGACATTTTTCTTCCTCATTGCTACCTCCATTCCTTTTCCATATTACTTCCTTCTGACTCTGACCTCGTCTCCTTCTTAATCATGTGTACCACACCTTGCGCATACTGAATGAATAGTCCTCAGCAAGGGGACTGATTCATTTCATTCTCATCCGCGCAGTGCTCCCTACCCCATAAATCTGACTCCCTTTCCTGTTTCCACATCTATTAATTATCTTGGATTCATCCATCATCTTGGTTTCCTGTCATTTTTTTTTCATCTGAAACTTTTGCTTACATCCTCAAAGCTTTTATTTAATCAACTTTTGGAACTTGGAGTTCTTCATGTCCGGCTATTCCAATATAGATCATTAAACTTCTGTCACTGTAATATAGGAATGTTTTTTTATTTAGTTTAGTTTAGAGATACAGCGCGGAAACAGGCCCTTCAGCCCACCGAGTCCGAACCAGAATTCAAAGTCAAAGTACCCTTTATTGTCATTCAGACCTTTGGGTCTGAACAAAATGTTGTTGCCTTGCCGTCATACATATAATAAAAAACAAAACACACAATAAACACAAATTTAACATCCACCACAGTGAGTTCACTAGGCACTTCCTCACTGTGATGGAAGGCAAAAGTCTTAAAGTCTTTGTCTCTTCCCTCCTTGTTCTCAATCTGCGCCGAGGCGATCCAGGCCTCCGATGTTGTGACCCCGCCGGGTGATGGTAAGTAAGTCAGTCTCGCGGCTGAATCCAAGCTCCGCAAACGGGCCGGTTCAAACTCCGAGGCCCGGGGCGGTCGAAGCTGCCGAAGCTGCCGCCCTCCAGTCCAGCGGGCGAAGCCGTCGTTGCGGGAGCTCCGGAAAAACAGGTCACCAACCTGTGGCCTGCGAGCTCCCGACTATGTCGTCCACTGGACCCGCGGCCGAGCCTCTGAAGTCGGGCCGCCGTCACCGGAACACCGCCCCAGCCCCGAAGCCGCACCGCCGCCGCCTCCGGAGCGGCGGAGCACCGCCAGAGTTCCGAAGTCGGGTCTGCCGCCGGAATGCCGCCACAGCTCTGAAGTCGGGTCTGTGTCCGCCATTAGGCCTCAGCGCAGACGGAGACGGAGACGGGGGACACGACAAGAAAAAGTCGCATCCCCCTGAAGGAAGAGACTAAAACCATGTTTCTCTCAAACATAAAAAAAGAAAAAACAGATGGACTGCAGGCGAGTCGCAGCTGCCAGGCAGCGCCGCCACTAACACTATCCTACACACACTGGGGACAATTTTACTTTTATGCCAATCCAAGTAAGACTACAAACCCGCACGTCTTTGGAGCATGGGAGGAAACCAAAGATCTCGGAGAAGACCCACACAGCACACGGGGCGAACGTGCAAACTCCATACAGACAGCACCCGTAGTCAGGATCAAACCCGGGTCCCTGGCGTTGTAAGGCAGTAGCTCTACCACTGCGTCACCGTGCCTTCTTTAATGATTTTCATTACCAGCAAATATCACCTGAAGGAAAAATAACCTCCAGAAATGGTTGAAAATACTTAGCAGGTCAGGCAGGCACGTAGGGAATGTTGTTCCATCAGAACTGTTAGGAAAATACCACTATGCTTCATACCGTCTCATACAAGGTGTTTTTGCACCGTAAATGTTTAATTTGTGGCTTGCAATACCAGTGTGGTACATTAGTCTCTCAGCTTTTTTCTAATCCCCAGATGTATTTGCATTATTTAGAAAATGGTGCAAACAATGAAACAATCTCTATCTCCTCTCATGGGAGTTTTCTGCTGTATCCCTTTCATTCCAAGTTGCAGACATGCCTTTCACTCGCCAAACCCACATTTTACAAGGTAATTCTTTATTAATAATGCAATATATCCCTCTTTGAAAAGTGTTCCTTATAAAACACTTCATGCTCATTGACTTTGTTCTCTTCTGTTATGAAAGCATAACATGATTAAGTAAAGTCGAGATGTATTTTTGAAACAAATTGATTTAACAATTGTATTAATTATTTGATACATGTAGCCTGCAAGGTAAATATAAAAGAACAGATGAATTTTCAAGTGGCATTTGAGGTAGCGCCATAGAAAACATTCATGCAGAAGATAGATGTTTCCACGCTCTAGTTTCCACTCCCACTCCAAAGACGTACAGGTTCGTAGGTTAATTGGCTTCGGTAAACATTGAACACTATCTGTAGACTAGTGCTAGTTTAAGAAAGAACTGCAGATGCTGGTAAAATCGAAGGTAGACACAAAATGCTGGGGAAACTCAGTGGGTGAGGCAGCGTCTATGGAAAGAAGGAATTAGCGACGCTTCGGGCCGAGACCAGACTGATGTCAGGGGAGAGGGTAGAGCAAAGAAAGAACGTAGGCGGAGACAGTGGGACTAGTGCTGATGTACGGGGTGATCGCAGGTCAATGCAGACCCGGTGGGCCGAAGGGCCTGTTTCCCCGCTGTATCTCGATATTAAACAAAACTCATTTGACATATTGCAATACTGCTACAACTGACAAATGTGATGCTAACTATTATCGTCACTGTTCGAGCGTTGGATAGCAAGGGGGAGGGCAATTCATTTCTCAGCAACTCCTCATGTTGCTAGCAACATTCTGAAGCTGAGGGCACATCAGTTACTGGTTTAAATCATCCAGCTGCACATATAACACTTATCAGACCACATTGCAATGGACATTTCCGCAGTAATTTAAATTGTGAGAGAGGAGAGGCGTTGAATAGCCTTCACAATGATGAATCATGACTGTGTTACTGGGATGGTGAGAATGCGTCTGCCTACGTACATTAACTTGACAACTGAGCTCTCGTTTACCATACTTTGTCACGTCCCAGCTTGTAAATTCAAGGCATCTTGTTTTATGCACCAACAAGTGACAATTTGAGCTGCTCTTGCAAGGCACAAATCACACTCAGAAGTTATCATATCATAGATAGAAATCAAAGATTAAAACGCATCTTTGTAAACACTTCTGACTATCACGTTGGCATTCAATTGAATAGCAGCCAAGAATTTAGTCAGGAGAGTCGAAACATTGCTTTATTGTCATATGGCCCCAAAATAGAACAAAATAACAAATAAATCTTACAGCACAACAGAATATATCAGCATAGTGCTCGGTAAAACCCATAATACTAAGCGTTATTCCCTTGCCATGTATCTATACACTGTAAATGGCTCGATTGTAACCATGTACTGTCTTCCCGCGGACTGGATAGCAAGGTTTTGACTGTACCTCAGTATAAGTGACAATAAACAAAATTCCCGGGATGGCGGGTCTGTCATATGTTGATAGAATGGAACGGCTGGGCTTGTATACTCTGGAATTTAGAAGGATGCGAGGGGATCTTACTGAAACACATAAGATTATTAAGGGATTGGACACGCTAGATGCAGGAAGCATGTTCCCAATGTTGGGGGAGTCCAGAACCAGGGGCCACAGTTTAAGAATAAGGGGTAGGCCATTTACAACTGAGATGAGGAAAAACCTTTTCACCTAGAGAAAGGTAGAAAATAGGTGCAGGAGTAGGCCATTCGGCCCTTCGAGCCTGTACTGCCATTCAATATGATCATGGCTGATCATCCAACTCAGTATCCTGTACCTACCTTCTCTCCATACCCCCGATCCCTTTAGCCACAAGGGCCACATCTAACTCCCTAGTTATGAATCTGTGGAATTCACTGCCTCAGAAGTGGAGGCCAATTCTCTGGATGCTTTCAAGAGAGAGTTAGATAGTGCTCTTAAAGATAGTGGAGTCAGGGAATATGGTGAGAAGGCAGGAAGGGGTACTGAATGTGGATTATCAGCCATGATCACAGTGAATGGTGGTGCTGGCTCGAAGGGCCAAATGGCCTACTCCTGCACCTATTGTCTATTGTAAAACTAAACTGAACTAAGCCACCAGAAAAAAGTTCAGTATAGAGCCAAGTCAAGAGTCTTATTGTCACAAAATGGTGGAGTAACTCAGCGGGACAGGCAGCATCTCTAGAGAGAAAGAATGTGTGACGTTTCAGGTTGAGACCCTTTTCCAGACTCAGGTGAGATCAGTTCTTCATGCCCGACAATTCCAATATAAATCATCAAACCTGTCACTATTATAGGAATGTTTTTTATTTAGTTTAGTTTACTTTAGAGATACAGCGTGGAAACAGGCCCTTCGGCCCACCGAGTCCGTGCCGACCTGCGATCCCCGTACACTATCACTATCCTACACTGTAGGGATAATTTAGCATTTTTTCCGGAGCCAATTAACCTCCAAACCTGAATGTGGGAAGAAACCGAAGCACCCGGTGAAAGCCCACATGGTCACTGGGAGAACGTACGAACTCCGTGCAGACAGCACCTGTAGTCAGGATTTAACCTGGGTCTCTGGCGCTGTAAGGCAGCAACTCTACAGCTGCGCCACCGTGCCACACTGAAATTCCACAAATTATTATTTTAAAATTAATCAAACAATTAACAATATGTTCAAAAATCATTCAAATTGCAAGTTGAAATAAAGGGCTTAAGGGCCTGTTCCACTTGGCGATTTTTTTTCGGCGTCATATCAGTGTCGCCAAAAGATTTGGAACATTTCAAAATCCAGCGGCAACGAAAAAAAATGTTGCTACACTTGAAAAAACACCGCGCGTCATACATCATCACGCCGGAATTTTTTGGGATTATGCCGGCAGTCGCCAAAAAAATCGCCAAGTGGGACAGGCCCTTTAGGAATATTGGAAATATTGTCAATTGACAGCATGGACTTGGAGGGCAAATGGGTCTTTTTGTTGAATTCATATGATGAGTACAAAGCTAGATAAAATGGAACATTTGAATTGTTTTGTTTTTAATTAATATGGGCTCTTTAGGCCAAATAATAATCCACAATCCTATATCTCATTCCTCCATTCCCAAAATACGTGTTGGGCTTCGGACAAAAGGACACAAAGTGCTGGAGTAACTCAGCAGGTCAGGCAGCATCTCTGGAGAATATGGATGCGATGTTTCGGGTCAGGACTCCTCTTCTGTCTGACCTGTTGAGTTACTTCATCACTTTGTAAACCAGCATCTGCAGTGTTTCTACATCACCTTTAATTCTATTTTGTTTGCAGTTTTAATTTCCTCTTCCTGTACTTTGCAAACGTGCTTTGGGCCAGCCTTGTTTTTTCCACCAAAAACTTCAAATCATTTAGCACTAACGACAAAAGCCGGAAATGAGGATGTTTTCGGGGATTTGAGGGCCTGGGCTGTAGGGTGAGGTTGGGCAGATTAGGACTTTATTCCCTGGAGCGCAGGAGGATGAGGGGTGATCTTAGAGAGGTTTATAAGATCATGAGGGGAATAGACAGCGTAGATGCACAGTATTTTAACCAGAGTAGGGGAATCAAGGACCAGACATAGGCTTAAGATGAGAGGGGAAAGGTTTAACAGGAACCTGAAGGGCAACATTTTCACACAGAGGGTGGTGGGTATGTGGAACAAGCAGTCAGAGGAGGTAGTTGAAACAGGTATTAAACAGCATTTAAATGACATCCGGACAGGAAAGGCTGATGGAGATATGGTCCAAATGCGGGCAGATGGGACTATCATAGATGGGGCATCTTGGACGGCATGGGCAAGTAGGGCCGAAGGGCCTGTTTTCATGTTGTATGACTCTATGAGTTTAATGTTTATTTTCATTGAAAGCTATTTGAATTCAAAAAAAATCTCTTTGTATATAAACATTTAAAATGCTTTGGCTTCAGATTTCTTTTTACTTTATAGCGCGTTGGTACTGTTTGATAAATGTACCCGTTGAAAATAGTGCAATGATTCTGGATCTTGACATGTTACAGAATAATTAAAATTTCTATCTAGAAATCTTTTGGATTCACTAACCTCTGAGCCGCTGTTAATATTTATGTTTTGGTCTTAAATCTGTTTGCGTATTGCCAAAGTATGATGTGAATTATAAGCTTTACACAGTTTTCGTCTTATTACTTTTTAATGGTAAATAAATCATTACCTTCCATTTCCATGAACCTTATTACACAAGGAAAAGCAACCAAAAAACTGGACTGAAAAAGTAGAAAGTCAACATCGCCTGTTACTATGAGCAGGCCATTCTGATTTAGAGTGTAATGATTACAGGATTAACATTTCAAGCAGGGAGAAATCAGAGCGGTGAGTTAAACCCCTGTCTCACGGTGCGAGTTGGCCCACGAGTGACCCCGAGTTTTCACTCGTGGTGATCATGTACAATCAACGTAGCGGGAACGTCGGAACTCGAGCGAACAACTTATCGACTCATGGCGCTAACGGCAGGTACCCGTGAAACTTGTTAACTCGTGAAAAAAAATCAAACATGTTTGATTTTTTTCCACGAGTCAAATTTACTGTTCAAGTTAAAAATGGAAACATTTAAAACTCGTTGTAATAATGTAGTGGCCCGTGCGTTTACCTTAGCGACTCCTGAGTCTACCGTGGGAACTCTTTAATCTGTTTGTTCGCTCGATGAAAGACTGAACTAAAGATAGACACAAAATGCTGGAGTAACTCAGCGGACCAGGCAGCATCTCTGGAGAGAAGGAATGGAGTCGAGACCCTTCTTCAGACTTACACGAAACGTCACCCATTCCTTCTCTCCAGAGATGCGGCCTGTCCCACCGAGTTACTTCAGCATTTTGTGTCTATCTATACTTTAGTTTCAGATATGATCAAGTGTAAGAAATGCAAACCAGACTACCTTCACATCAGAGAATCCTACTGTTCCAGGATAAAAATCCACACACCCTAGTAACATCCAATATTAAATTGCATGAATATCATGCATTAGTATGCATCTATGAGCTCAACATTTAAAGGGCTGGCCTTTAAACGAAAAGTATGCCAATCATAGAGATGGTGTTAAACTACTGTACAATATTTTAAAATATTTATAACCTGTATCTATTTGCTTGGGTGACAAAATAAACGCATCAAAACCTAAAAGCGAGAAAGAGAAAATAAATAGGTCCGATATTTGCTTAACATCATCTCCTAGATTTTAGAAATGATGCCAAAGCCCGGCTTTACCATTCAAAACCATCAGAACTGAACGAGGAGGTGGACACAAATGCAGGCTCAGACACAGGGCAGAGGAATAAAGACAACCTTAGGAGACGCTGTACCTGGCAGAAGGTCAAATCAGCGGTCGTATGGTCTGTGCGGCGGAAGAGAGGTGGCCTTGGCCTTGTTGAAAACCTCCTTTAGATAACATGAGGGAACCTTGATGAAATCTGGAAAATCCCCCTCCCTTGAACGGGGAGGCTGCCGGAGGGTGGTCCTGGAAGATCCCAGCAAACTGCTCCTTGATGGATCCTTCATAGACTCAAGAGAAGAATCATGCAGATAGATGAGTTTACAGTTATTTCCCCAATAAATTACTTCCCCAGTACCCCAGTTCATGTGAGGATTATGGTAAGACAGCCAAGGGAGCCCCAAAACCAGAGGATAAAGAGGACAGTCAAGGAGATGAAAACTGATGGTCTCAAGGTGATTACCTGCCACGATGAGTTGAACAGGTTGAGTTCGGTGAATCACCCTGTACAGTAGGCGCCCATCCAGTGCACTAGCCTCCTGAGGATCTTGAAGCTGTTCACGTTCCAGCTTCAATTCATCAGCCAAGCGAATGTCCATGAAGTTCTCATCTGCCCCAGAATCAACCAAAGCCTGCAGGGAGTGCCACTGGGAATGCACCAACAATTGTACAGTAGTGAGTTGATGAGAGGAACGGCTCATAGGAGTGGTACAGCTCACCAATGTCCTCTTTTTCATTGGTGAGCCTTGTCTCTTACTGAACACCTGTTCAACAAATGACCCAGTTCACCACAGTAAAAACACCTCCCCTCCAAGGAGACAGGTGGCGCTGTAGGCTGACTGGACCGGCCGAGAGGGACGAAGTCCCGACCGGAAGGCGCAGGGCGACGCTGCCTCCACTTTTGGGAGGAGGACCGAACTGCCGCCGATCTCCTCTCTTGCTCTCTTTCTCTGAGCCTAGCGTCAATTTGGACAGCCAGGGAAATATTAGACTCAAAGTCAGAAGGCAGGGTTAGTGGAGCCAACTGATCTTTGATAGCTTCAGACAATCCATTGCGAAAAGCATCCAACAAAGCAGCCTCATTCCATCCACTCTTAGCAGCAACAGTTCGAAATTCAATAGCAAAATCCATAACTGAGCGATTACCTTGTTTCATGGAGACCAGGTTCTATGAAGCCTCTCGGCCAGGATTGGAGTGATCAAACGTGCGGGACAGAGCTTCCATGAACAGGACCGACGTCTGGCAACCAGGAGAATTCCGAGCCCATTCCGCCGTGGCCCAAGCCTCCGCTCTACCCGACAGGTGCGTGATGATAAAGGCCACCCTTGAGCGTTCTGATGGAAAGGAAGACGCTTGAAGTTCGAAATGCAGCCCACACTGAATCAAAAAAGGTCTACACTTCTCCGATTCCCCCAAAAAGTGTTCCGATCTTGCCAAGTGAACGAATGGAGACGCTGCCGCAGCCGTGGCCATCGGAGCCCCTAGAGACACAGACAAGGAAGCAGACTTGGCAGGCACGGGAACAAAGAATTCAGCTGAGCAACCAGGTGTTCAAACCGAGAACTTAAAGTGTTCACCTGTGAACCGATGTCCGCCTGGAACCCCTGCAGATGCTCGCCGAGATCCCGGAACCCAGCGACGATCGAGGTGAGTTGACCCTTGTAATGCAAGATGCACTCCTCTTGCTTCTGGAGCGCTGCACGAAAAGGATCAGAGCCCGCTGAGTCCATTGTTGGCCAGTTCATAATATCAGAACTGAACGAGGAGGAGGACACAAATGCAGGCTCAGACACAGGGCAGATCCGTATTCGGAGTTTAATCGGTCCAAGTCGGTACACAGGTAAGCAAAAACAGAGGCAACAGTATAATCTAGGAGGAGGCAAAAACAGTGGTCGAAAAACAGGCAATGGTCGAGATCACAAGGTCACAAGATTTCTAGAGCTGGAACGAGGTGATACCAAGTAGCATACACAACGAACTGGCAATGAAAACTAAAACACAAAGGGCTTAACAGGGCTCTCGCTTAACTTTTTTTCCCTGTTGCCAGCCGGGCAATCTTGACAGCTTTTTATGTTGCAAAACGACATGCATGACGCGTGCGATAATGTGCTCAGACCACTAGTCGGAATTATGCTCAATGAAGCATTCACATATTATGTTCAAGAAGGAATTGCAGATGCTGGAAAATCAAAGGTAGACAAAAGTGCTGGAAAAACTCAGCAGAAGAAGGGTTTTGGCCCAAAACTTTGCCTATTTTCTTTGCTCCATAGATGCTACTGCATCCGCTGAATTTCTCCAGCACTTTTGTCTATATTCACATATTATTTCTGCTTCAAATAACACACAAACTAAACATATTCACCAATCAAGGCGATATATACCACAATGACATGCAGCAAAATTATAATACAATATCTCAACTCTTTTTACACATTGCAATTAATGCAATTTCTATTAGTTCTTTCCACTTCCAAACAAAAATGTGGTTGAATTATTCAGCATATGATCAATCTGTGCCAATAAATCCTGGACCATGGTAACATATATACTTAACCATACACACTACAGATTGATGCAAGCATGTTTTCTGTGAAGGACAGAAAATTACCATGACATGGCCATAGCATGGGTCGTAATTGCTATTGGCACAGAAACACTCTGGCTTCTCACATAATTTATCCATAACAAAATATACAGGTTGCAAGGAAATTTCTAAAGGCATTTTATGATAATAGTTGTTAAAGCCGACTATACCCATCTGACAGGTTAAATAGTACACTAACTGACAAGAGATGGCCAAAGGACATAACAACAGCAAATGTTCTTTTGGTAATATGTTTAAAAGTGTCAAATAATAACATTGGGAATTAAAACACATTTGATTACGTTCCGTTATCAAACATAATCAATGTTCGCTCTGAAGACCATGAATCACAATAGGGTCAGGGGGTGTGTGAATCAGTGCGGGGTGGATAGATGGCATGGGGGGGGGGGGTGAGAAGGCAATCGGTGCGGAATGGATGGATTGAGGCAGGTGAATTAGTACGTGTTGGTTCGAATATGTAAAATTGTAAGGGGAGAACACGGGGGATGTCAGTTGTGTTAAATGGGGGGATCAGTACGGGATGGATGGGGGAGGGATCAGTATAGGATGGATGGGGGTTTAGTACAGGATGAATGGTGGTAAACAAAAATGCTGGAGAAATTCGGCAGGTGAGACAGCATCGATGGAGCTAAGGAAATAGGCAACGTTTTGGGTCGAGACCCTTCTTCAGACTGTTCCCCCCATTCTTCTTGAATGGGGGGATCGGTACAGGATGGATTGGGGGGGCATCAGCACAGGATGAATTGGGGGGGGTCAGTACAGGATGAATGGGGGGGGGTCAGGACAGTGTGGATTGGAGGGTCTATGAAGGATGAATTGGGGGGATCAGTACAGGATGCATGAGGGGATCAGTACAGGGTGAATGGGGGATCAGTAAAAGATGAATGGGGAGATCACCACAGGATGGATGGGGGGATTGGTGCAGGGTAAATGGAGGGTGGGTCAGTACGGGATGAATGGGTGGATCAGTGCAGTATGAATGAGGGGAGAAGTGCCCCCTTCCGTGTTGGGAGAGAAAGGGGAGAGAGTTGTGCAAACAAACCATGGGAGACTGCATCTTTGGAGGGAAATCATAAAATGTACACGGATGATTCGGGCCGGGACCCTAAAGGTTGACTACCCGTTTCCCAGATGCTGCCTGGCCATTGGCTTCTTCCTGCAGTTTGCTTTTGTCCCAGACTCCAGCATCTGCAATCTCCTTGGCCTCCAAAGGGAAAAGTTGCTCGTGAAGCGAAGGTCGATATTGACCCATGCTTACTGCGAAATCAAAGCTGCAGTGCTTACGTATTTAGTTAAACCTGCACCTTAAACAGCTTCAAACTCTTTTTCCGTGGTTGGTGCCGACGGAATTGAAACGATTTTCCAAAGCACTCGGTTTGTGCTTCAGATTTAGTCATAACTTCCTCAATTGTATGAACAAAATGATCATAGCCCTCAACCTGCTCTTTCATCTCGACCAGTTCACTCTTCACCTCTTCACCTCTTCTGACCTCCCGCCGAGTCCAGGCCCACTCCTCTACCCCTTCCTCGCATTCCTTCTCCTCAACCGCCAACGCCGTTCCCAGCCCCCCCTTACTCCTCCCACCCATAGTCCTTGCCTTCTCCCAATTCCACCATCCCCCCTCTCCCCCCCAACCTGTCCTACTACCCTCCTCCCCATCAACCCACGCCCTCCCTTCCACCCCATTCCCTCAACTACCTCTCCTAGACCTTCCCTCATTTATTCCCCGCCCAACCTTCTTCAGTCAGTTTCCTCAGCGCTCCCCAACCCCATCACCCCCCACCCCCCACCTCAGTATATCAATCCCCTTCCCGTCTCACCTCCAAGGTCCTCTAAAACCTATTTTCTCTGTTGGAATTTAGTCAAATCGGGCGCATGCAAATATATTGCCAAACTTCCCGCGTGAACTGCTGAAGATAACCGAGTGCTTTAAATGCGAATCCCGGACTGCGGCAACAAAACATGCCCTGAGCGGGCGAGGAACTTGGTAACTCAAGAGTAAACGCAGAAATGACAAGTAAACGGCAAACTTACCATGCCCGTGGGAACTCGGTTCAAACACTTGAACATCAACTTGGAATCTCGTACACAACCACAAGTCTGTCACTGGGGGTCACTCGTAGGTCAACTCGCACCGTGAGACAGGGCCTTTAATGGTTTGGTTGCTGTGGGATATTCAACATATTGAAAGGAAAGAAAGGTTGTAAATGGACCGGGGGAAAGAAGAAAAGGGTTGGACTGAATATTTACCGATAAGGATGCAAAGGTTCAGTTTAGCGATACAGCGCATAAAACAGGTCCTTTGGCCCAAAGATCCTATAGCAAGCAAGATAGATCACTCGACGAAAAAGACGTAGTACGGTCATGGGCAGATTCATGGGTAATTTTCGGCCCCATTTCCGTAACCGGCTTCCGTGTCCGCACCAAAGATCCCATGGCGGAGCAAAGATACTAGTGCGGAGACGGAAACCGGTTACGGAATCATCCTCGTAAAAATAAAAGTTCTTTGGCAAAAATCTTCTCCTCATTTTCAGAATTATCATTTATTAACACAAACTGTTCCCCCGCAACGTTGATTACACTGCGAGTCAGGTCGGGTCGGGTTACTGAAATGGATGAAAAAAAGGCCCAAGTTCCGCTCCGTTGCGTACTACACGTCATCCCATTGCATTTAGAAGGAGTGGTCTATCTTGCTCCACTATAGGACCTTTGCTTTGGCCCACTGAGTCCGCACCGATCAGTGATACCTGCACATTAGCACTACCCTACACACGCACACACACTAGGAACAATATTTTTTTATGTTTAGACCAAACCAATTAACCTGCAACCCTGTTCCTGTACATCTTCGGAGTGTGGGAGGAAACCAAAGATCTTGGAGAAAACCCACGCAGGTCTTGAGGAAAATGTACAAACTCCGTACAGACAGCACCCCATAGTCAGGATTGAACCCGTGTCACTGGTAATATAATGCAGCAACTCGACCATTATACCACCGTATTGTCCTTACTAAGGATTAATAATTGAGTAAGAATTTCTTTAGTCAGGGGGTAGTGAAGCTGTGGAACTCATTGCCACAGATGGCCATGGAGGCCAAGTCAATGGATATTTTTAAGGCGGAGATTAATATGTTCTTGAATAGCACAGTTGTCAGGGGTTATGGGGAGAAGGCAGGAGAATGGAGTTGAGAGTGAAAGATGGATCAGTCGTGATTGAATGGTGGAGTAGACGAGATGGCACAAATGGCCTAATTCTGATCTTTTTAGTCGACAGCAGGAGACTATGCAGTCGCCACATGGTCGCCTTCATGATCACGTGGAGTTCCCGCATTCTGGGCGCTAGTCGCGGCCTCATTATGGTCGCCGTGAATTTTTCAACATGCAGGAGGTGGAGCTAAGGCAACTTCTATATTGCTCACTCCATATCTATTTTAAGAAACGGAACGTAAAATGACATAAAAGTAGATAGACGCAAACTGTTGGAGTAACTCAGTGGGTCCGGCAGCATCTGCGGAGACAGTTGTTAAGTGACGTTTAGGTTCAGGACCCTTCTTCAGACTGATTGTAATTTAGGAGGAACTGGGACCAAGCAAAGCCCAATGCAACACAGGGCCAGCTACAGATTACATCAATCAGGTGGTTCCCCGATAGGCTGATTGTTAGCCTGGGCACAGTGTGGTCCCAAAAGGGATACGTAGTTTGCAAACCCATGGATCTGGTTGTCCATGTGTTCCAGTTGCAAGCACATTAATCCCCCTACCATTCCCACGCTGACCTTTCTGTCCTGGGCCTCCTCCACTGTCAGAGTGAGGCCAAACGCAAATAGGACGAACATACACGCACATGAGCCCCAGCTATGCCTGCATCGTTGTAGGGTACGTTGAACAATCCCTGTTCCAGGTGTACACTGGCCCTATCTCCGAACTCTATCTCCATTACATCGATGACTGCATCAATGCTACCTCCTGCACCTATGCAGAACTCATGGACCTCATCAACTTCACCACCAATTTTCATCCTGCACTCAGAATTACATCTCCGACACCTCCCTCCCATTTCTTGATCTCACAGTCTCCATCACAGGAAATAGACTATTGGCTGACGTCTATTACAAACCCACTGACTCTCACAACTATCTTGACTACACTTCTTCCCACCCTGCTTCCTGCAAAGACTCTATTCCCTACTCCCAATTCCTCCGTCTATGCCCAAAATGAGGTGTTCCATACTAGAACATCTGAGGTCCTCATTCTTTAGGGAACGGGAGTTCCCCTCTCCCTCATAGGTGAGGCCCTCACTCGTGTCTCCTCGGTACCTCGCAGCTCTGCCTTTGCTCCCCCTCCCCCTAGTCGCAACAGGGACAGAGTCCCCCCTAGTCCTTACCTTCCACTCCATCAGCCGTCGCATACAACACATAATCCTCCAAAATTTCCGCCATCTCCAACGGGATCCCACCACTAGCCACATTTTCCCATCTCCACCCCTTTCCACCTTCCGCAGAGACCATTCCCTCCACAACTACCTGGTCAACTCATCCCTTCCCACCCAAACCACCCCACCCCCCAGGTACCTTCCCCTGCAACCGCAGAAGATGCAACACCTGTCGCTATACCTCCTCCCTCGGCTCTGTCCAGGGACCCCGACAGAGTCCTTTCAGGATAGGCAGAGGTTCACTTGCACCTCCTCCAACCTCATCTGTATCCGTTGTTCAAAATGTCGACTCTTGTACATCGGCGAGACCAAACGCAGACTGGGCGATCGTTTTGCGGAACACCTTCGCTCAGCCCGCCTGAACCAACCTGATCTCCCGGTTGCTGGACACTTTAATTCTCCTTCCCATTGTCTCCTCCATAGTCAGAGTGACGCTAAACGCAAATTGGTAGGAACAGCATCTCATATTTCGCTTGGGCAGCTTACAGCCCAGTGGTATGAGTATTGATTTCTCTCACTTCAGGTAGCCCCGGCATTTCCTCTCTCTCTCTCTCTCTCTATCACTCCCCCGCCCAAGTCGCACTAGCTTCTCATTTTCACCCTACAAACAGTTTCCTTTATCATCGTTACTTTTTTGCATATCTTTCATTCATTGTTCTTTATCTCTCCACATTCACCGTCTATATCTCTCGTTTGCCTTATCCCGAACCAGTATGAAGAAGGGCCTCGACCCGAAACGTCACCCACTCCTTCTCTTTAGCGATGCTGCCTGTCCCGCTGAGTTACTCCAGCATTTTGTGTCTTCCTTCTGGTTAACAGGTAGACTGTGGGCCGATCTTTCGTAGAAGATGAATGCCGGTGGCACGTGCAGGCTTGGGTTAGTCAGTTGTGGTGCAGAAATTCAATGCACCCCACGTTTGATTAATAAGAGATTCTGCAGAATGAGCAGAGACCATGAGCAGGATACAAAGGGAAAAAATAATCAAAAGAGCCAAATGATGAATAACCATGATGCAAGGGAAAGCCCACTATGTCACATACCACATTTTTAGAGCTACTACCTTGGCATTTTTCAAAGTGCATACATCAACCCCTACATAAAATTGGAAAATGTCACAAAAGAGCAGAAATGTATTAATAAACATCCCACACCTACAGAGATCGTGGTAAGCAACTTGCATGTTCTGTGGCTGCTCCGGGAAATCATGACTTCAGGTAGTTCCTTCGCATTGTTTAATCAGTTTTCTTGGAACCATGGCCATGTGAGGAAAGTACAGGTGAACCATCGAAGATGATGGAAAATGTGAAGCTATAAAACAGCAAGTATATTATATCAAACAAGTTTCGAAACCTTTCCGCATCTTAATAAAAACTCAATGATGTACTTACTTTCCACGGAAAAGAAGCAACAGGTAGAAGCAGATCCGAATGCATCTTCAGGCGATTTGCTTGAGCAAAGGATCGAGATTTTTCCTGAGTTTGAATGTTCAAATCTCTAAATTTCTCATGCTCTGGTTAATGTTATGAGTGCAAGGAACCATATCTTGGTTCAGTTTAGAGTTTAGTTTAGAGATCCAGCATGGAAATAAGCCCTTCAGCCCATCAGGTCCACGCAGACCATCAATCGCCCATTCACTCTAGTTCTATGTTATCCCACTTTCCTATCCACTCCTTATACATTCAGGGCAATTTACAGAGGGCCAATTAACCTTAAAACTTCACTCCTCTTACCGTAAAGCTATACCCTCTAGTCTTTGACATTTCCACCCTGGGAACAAGGTTTTGACTGTCTCCCCTATCTGGATGCCATTTTGTATGATTCAAGTCCAAAGTTGTTAAAAGGGTATAAAGTCTTAAAGTGGCCATAAGGGCCCGTTGTCCTGGCGACGGCACTGGTTTGGAGTTGCAGGGTCGGCCTGCCCAAGTGGCGTTGGTGGAGTCCTGCTCTGCTGCTTCTTGCCGCTGCAGGCTGCATCTGATCCATGCACTCGGCCACTTGGATCGGCGCCCGATCTAATCGAGCCCCAGGCTGCTGCAGGGCCTCCATCCGACACCTCGATCCGGATACATCAACCCACGAACCGTCTTTCGCCTCACACAGCCATTGCTCCGACTCCTGGCAACCCGTAGCCAACCTCAGAGCAACCAGAGGACCTCCCAGAACATGGGAGGTGAGCTTCCGGCCAGTTCACCAGCACCGCTGTTTTCCTGTCTCTGCTACTGCCGCCATTTTGATAATTACCCTTAGGCATTAAATAAAACATGCTGGTATTCGGGTCAGAGACTTCAGTTTAGGGTTGTCTATTTGTAAAAAGAGAATTGCGGTGGCGCAGCTGGTGGAGCTGATGCCTCGCAGCCAGAGAACTGGGTTCAATCCCGACCACAGGTGTTTGTTGTGTGGAGTTTGCAGGTTCTCCCTGTGACTGCATGGGTTTCAATAGACAATAGACAATAGGTGCAGGAGTAGGCCATTTGGCCCTTCGAGCCAGCAGCACCATTCAATGTGATCATGGCTGATCATCCCCAATCAGTACCCCGATCCTGCCTTCTCCCCACATCCCCTGACGCCGCTATTTTTAAGAGCCCTATCTAGCTCTCTCTTGAAAGCATCCAGGGAACCTGCCTCCACTGCCCTCTGAGACAGAGAATTCCACAGACTCACCACTCTCTGTGAGAAAAAGTGTTTACTCGTCTCCGTTCTAAATGGCTTACTCCTTATTCTTAAACTGTGGCCCCTGGTTCTGGACTCCCCCAACATCGGGAACATGTTTCCTGCCTCAAGCCCTTAACAATCTTATATGTTTCAATGATATTCCCTCTCATCCTTCTAAACTCCAGAGTGTACAAGCCCAGCTGCTCCATTCTCTCAGCATATGATAGTCCCGCCATCCCGGGAATTAACCTTGTAAACCTACGCTGTACTCCCTCAATTGCAAGAATGCCCTTCCTCAAATTTCCTCCGGGATCTCCTGTTTCCTCCCACATCCCAAAGACGTGCGGGTTTCTAGGTAAACTGGCTTCTGTAAATTGCCCCTTGTGTGTAGGGAGTGGATGCGAAAATGTGATAACATAGAGCTAGTGTTAACAGGTCGAGGGGCCTGATTCCACGCTGTATTCTCTAAATGCCTTAAAATTGCACCCGTTTAATCACACCTTTAGGAGAGGAAAGGTTCTGATGAATAGGGCCCATATATTGACCAAATAGAAAATAATAGGTCAGCCATGTTTGAATGGCAGAGTGGATGTGGGTGTATGGAACATGATGCTAAAGGAGGTAGTTGAGGCGGGTAGAATCACAACGTTTAAGAAACATTCAGACAGGTACATGGATAGGACTGGTTTAGAAAGGTATAGGCCAAACACAGGCAGATGGAACTGTGGGCAAGTTGTGCTGAAGGGCCTGTTTCCACACTGTATAAAGAGTAGCATGGGACCACTTGCATCCTAACACTCAAAGTGTAAGTAAGAAAGTAATTTTATTGGCCAAGTATTCACATACAAGGAATTTGCCTTGGTGCTCCTCCCACAAGTAACAACATGACATACTGTTTTAGTTACGAATGACTCAGAAAACACTAAACATTAATAATAATAAAACATTAATGATAAAAACACCATTGATCAAGCATGTGAACCAACAAAATAACAGATCAAAGGGAGGCTACAGATTTTTGGCTGTTGAGTAGAGCAACTACTTGTGGATAAAAACTGTTTTTATGTCTGGCTGTGGCAGCTTTGACAGTCCGGAGTCGCCTTCCAGAGGGAAGTGATTCAAAGAGTTTGTCGCCAGGGTGAAAGGGGACAGAGATGATCTTGCCTGCTCGCTTCCTGGCCCTTGCAGTGTACAGTTCATCAATGGAGGGAAGGTTGCAGCCAATAATCTTCTCTGCTGATCGGACGATTCGCTGCAGCCTCCAGGTGTCGTGCTTGGTGGCTGAGCCAAACCAGACCATGATGGAGAAGGTGAGAACAGACTCAACGATGGCCATGTAGAATTGGACCATCATTGCCTGTGGCAGATTGTGCTTCCTCAGCTGCCGCAGCAAGTACATCCTCTGTTGTGCCTTTTTGACTGTGGAGTCGATGGTAGCCCCCCACTTAACGTCTTTGGGGACGATGGTTCCCAGGAACTTAAAATACTCCACAGATGTGATTGTGGTGTTGTTGATGGTGAGTGGGGTGAGGGGAGGGGGAACTCTCCTAATGTCTACAATCAATTCCACTGTCTTAAGAGCGTTGAGCTCTTAATGTTAAGCTCTTAACTGTCTTAAGAGCATTGAGCTCTTAACTGTGGGAGAGGGAGGTGAGTGTAGACACATAGACTGAAGCCATGGTTCCCTCACCTTCCCAAGCAGACTTCTTTGGTGTATCATGTCCGCCACAGAGAGTGTTCTTCATTCATGATTCCTGTTGGCAAAGATGCGGTAGCCATTATCACCCATAAGCAAGAGGAGTCTGAAACCAAGCGAGGTCATTTTAATACAGCAGAGTGGAAACGATTTGTTTTTTAAAATGAATTTTCCCAATTACCACAATTTTAGCAGTAAAACGCAGCACCCATGTAGGGTGCCAGATAAGGTTGAAATCCAGGTTCCAACCTAATGATCATTCCCTTATTTATTTTTAAACACGAGTAAAAATCTGAGATCTCGCTGTCAGGAGATTTGTCTGTTTGGAACTGATTTGAGGCACGTTGGTGTCAGTTTGCCCGATTCAGCAACAAGAAGGTCTCCTGCTTCAGTAAACTGAATAATGAATCTCTCTTCATTCCTTATTTCAAACAAACTAGTGCAATGCAGGTCTTGTAGACTCCTGTTATTTGGATTTTTATTTCACTCCACTCAGCATTCAACACAATCTCCAGAGAAATAAAACTCTTTTAACATATTCCGCACACAATTTCCTTATTTTCCTTTAGTCTGTTATTTCACTCACTCTTTACAGTAAGTAAGTAAGTTTATTGGCCAACTATTCACATACAAGGAATTTGCCTTGGTGCTCCGCCCACAAGTAACAGCATGACATAGAGTGACAGTTACGAATGACTCAGAAAACACTAAGCATTAATTATAATAAAACATTAATGATAAAACACCATTGATCAAGCTTGTGAACCATCAAAATACCAGATCAAAGGGAGGCTACAAAGTTTTGGCTGTTGAGTAGAGCAACTACTTGTGGATAAAAACTGTTTTTATGTCTGGCTGTGGCAGCTTTGACAGTCCGGAGTCGCCTTCCAGAGGGAAGTGATTCAAAGAGTTTGTGGCCAGGGTGAGAGGGGTCAGAGATGATTTTGCCCGCTCGCTTCCTGGCCCTTGCATTGTACAGTTCATCAATGGAGGGAAGGTTGCAGCCAATAACCTTGATGGAGAAGGTGAGAACAGACTATACGATGGCCGTATAGAATTGGACCATCATTGCCTGTGGCAGATTGTGCTTCCTCAGCTGCCGTAGGAAGTACATCCTCTGTTGTGCCATTTTGACTGTGGAGTCGATGGTAGCCCCCCACTTAAGGTCCTTGGAGATGATAGTTCCCAGGAACTTAAATGACTCCACAGATGTGACTGTGGTGTTGTTGATGGTGAGTGGGATGAGGGGAGGGGGAGCTCTCCTAAAGTCTACAATAAATTCCACCGTCTTAAGAGCATTGAGCTCCAGGTTGTTGCGATGGCACCAGGACACCAGCTGTGACACTTCCTGTCTGTAGGCAGATTACTTCCCATCCTGGATCAGTCCAATCAGGGTTGTGTTGTCCGCAACCTTGAGAAGTTTGAGTAGCTTACAGCAATCAAATATAACATTTCATGAACTATCTCCAGTATTTTCTGTTTTTAATTTCAACCTTCTCTATAATATGTTCATTGTCCACACTGTATTTTTACTAAGTTTTTCAAGTCCCTGCTAATCTGTTTAATATTTATCCATCGAATGGAAAATGGTTAAACAAAAAACTTGTATCAGAGTGGTGTTACATTTTTAATAGTTAAGTAAACTATTAAGTAAACTAGTGTTTTCATCAATGGGAAAGTCTAGGATCAGAGATCATAGCCTCCGAATTAAAGGACATTCCTTTTGGAAGAGGAGGAATTTATTTTGTCAGAGGGTGGTGAATCTGTGGAATTAATTTCCACAAAAGGCTGTGGAGGCCAAGTCAAAGGATATTTTTGAGGCAGATATACAGTAGATAGATTCTTGATTAGTACGGGTGTCAGGGGTTATGGGGAGAAGGCAGGTGAATTGGGTTAGGAGGGAGAGTTAGATCTGCCATGATTGAATGGTGGAATAGACTTGATGGGCAGAATGGCTTAATTCTGCTCCTATCACTTATGAACTTAAGAAAAATATATACTGATCCACACTGTATGGATGTGCCCCGATTTTTTATTGTGTGTATTAACCAGAAATGGTTTAATGATTGGTTTGGCATCAATCACTATCTCTTCATTTTTTTCAAACATAAAAGTAATTATCTTATAACATCCTGATTGAAATGATTGTTAGCTCCTTTATTAATCTTAAGATAAAGTATTGTAGATGCTGGAAATGTAGAAACATTAGGGAGTTCAGCTATATGTTTTAAGTCATGGAGTCATAATGTGTATGGCACAGAAACAGGCCCTTCGGCCCACCTTGTCCCTGCTGACCAAGTTAGCATTCTGATCTTGATCCATTTGCCTGCATTTGACCCATGGCACTCTAAGCCCTTCCTATCTATATACAGATCCACCCCTGATTTTCTGGCACACCAGTTCCCATAAATCTTAGTACTGTGCTACAAAAAGAGTCCTTTTGAGAGGCACGTCTTTAGAAATAAATTAATTCACCCTCGACCTTTGATTGTCATTTCATACGAGATCTTTATTGTAAATATTCAGCTGGAATTGTGGGCGGAGGTTGTAATTATGGCAACTTGCGTTTAATAGATAGTCTTTAATAATCTTTTTATAGGCCATTGTGGAGAATAGTTTATGTGTTATGAGTTTTTATAAGCTTTTACAATGGAGAAACATACCATGCATTTTGAGGAATAATACATTCAGTACATGAATGATCAGCCCAGCTTTGTTTCAAATGAATAGAGCTCTGTGTGCCTTCAATTCAGTTCATGAATACTGTACATGATTACAATCGAGCCAGTAACAGTGTACAGATACATGACAAGGGAATAGCATTTAGTGTAAGGTAAAGCCAGCAAAGTCCAATCAAAGATAGTCCGAGGATCACCAATAAGGTAGATAGTAGTTCAGCACTGGTTGTGGTAGGATGGTTCAGTTGCCTGATAACAGCTGGGAAGAAACTGTCCCTGAATCTGGAGGTGTGCGTTTTCACACTTCTGTACCTTTTGCCTGATGGAGGAGAGGAGAAGTGGGAGTGTCCAGGGTGCGACTCGCCCTTGATTAATGGAGTGAATTGAAGGGAGGTTTGTTCGTGTGATGGTCTGGGCTGCGTCCCTAATTTGCTGCAATTTCTTGCGGCCTTAGATGGAGCTGTTTCCAAACCAAGCTGTGATGGATCCTGATAATATGCCTTCTATGGTGCATCTGTAGAAGTTGGTGAGAGTTGTTGGGCCTAAAATCTTCAGCCTCTAATTCAGATTGTTTAAAAAAAACATGTAGCTGAGTATTTCAGACTGAAAAGCTAAAAGGTATCAGGTAACATGGTTTGATTACACGATTCAAGATTCAAGAGAGTTTATTGTCATGCGTCCCTGATAGGACAATGAAATTCTTGCTTGGCTTCAGCACAACAGAACATAGTAGGCATGACTACAGAACAGATCAGTGTGTCCATATACCATTATATAAATATATACACACATGAATAAATAAACTGATAAAGTGCAAATAACAGATAACAAAGTACCGGCACCTTGTATTTTACACGAGGATTGCATTCCTGAATAACAGTGCGGAATTCAAAAACATGTAAATTAAACATGCACATTTAAACGGATGTAAATCTGACTGCGTTATTTCAAAAATACAGTGTGTAAATTCGGTTTTGGTATTAATTCAACGTTATTTCAAAATACATATATCAAACACATGTAAAACGCGATTTAAAATTTGGAAATGATAAGATTGGTTAAAATTAAGGCATTTAAGCGCTTTTTAAATTGAGTATATTAAAGATCAAAGGCCTCAGTATTACCTGTCTTGCCCTTCTGGGCTTGGTTGTAAATGACACCTAAAGAATATCTTATATTGAAGGGCCAAAGAAAAACATTTTCCAATAGCAGATATTAAAAACTATAATTAAAGTGCGCCAATTAGACAAATTCAAGGTATTCAGACAAAGATAACATGATGTCATTGAAAGAATCAATCTTTGAAACTACACTTTTCTAAATATGAAGATATTTGAAGTTCTCATTGTAAAAGGCAAGAAAGCAGATATGCAGTAAGTAATTCGGAAGGCTGGAAGTAGCTTAGATGTTCAATTGGCTAACACCTAGAATGGACACGCGATATTGCAGGTCGAGACTAAAGAGGGGTCCTGACCCAAAATATTGTCTGTTGCCTGACCTGCTGAATACCTCCATCACTTTGTGGTTTTCCACAAGATCCCAGAATCTTCCGTTTCTTGTGTCTTCTCCTTGAAAGGGTGGGTTGTCTTATGAGGCAAGATTAGATACTGGACTTGTGTCAATGCACTGTTGTCATGTTGACAAACACATGTAAATGGTGCACATTTAGGTTTAGGTTTAGAGATACAGCATGGAAACAGGTCCTTCAGCCCACCGAGTCTACACTGACCAGCGATCCCCGCACATTAACACTATCCCACACACACTAGGGACAATTCTTACATTCATACCAAACCAATTAACCAACAGACATGTACGTCTTTGGACTGTGGGAGGAGACTGAAGCACTCGGAGAAAACCCACGGGGAGAACATACAAACTCCGTGCAGACAGCACCCGTACTCAGGATCGAACCCTAGTCTGGCGTTGTAAGGCAGTAGCTCTACCGTTACGCCACCCTGACACACATAAGGATTTTAGGATTAAGCCTTTCCTTTACTGGCGGCACCTGTTATTTCCTAAATGTTGTCGTCAATGGTGTAGAGACAGAACGCAGTATTGATCTTGAAAAATAACGCTCTCAAGGATTCAACGAAGGTCTCCCCTGTCCTTAGGTCAGCTTCTGGAGACTTGCAGCAACCGGTAATAGGAGGGTGGACAGGGTCATCAGTCAATAAGATACAAGGATTACAAAAGCAGGAAGTGAAAAGCAAGGAATATAAATGACGCTAGAATTAGTGGACGGATTATGAAATATAGATCGGGGTAAACATATGGGGTTTAGGTTTAAGATATGACAAAGTTCAAAATTGATAATGAGAGTCGAAGGCTCCAGGAGGCTTGGACGGAAAAAATATTGCTCTGCTGAAGCCATGTTTCACACGAGTGACATCTAGGAGTGCTTTAGCCTGGCCATTTTCATCAAAATAAAGCCTGACACTGCTCTCCGTTTGAAACCATGACATTTAGTTTAGTTTAGTGTCACGTATACAGCAATACAATGAAAAGCTTTTTTCCTGCCTGGTATCTAGTCAGCGGAAAGACTATACATGATTATAATCAAGCCGTCCGCAGTTACAGGATATAGAGAATAACGTATAGTGCAAGATGAAGCCCATTGAAGATAGTGCAACGGTCTCCAGTTAGGTAGATAGTAGCTCAGGATCTCAAATTGGTGATCGGATGGTTCAGTTGCCTGATAACAGCTGGGAAGAAACTGTCCCTGAATCTGGTGGTGTGTATTTTCACACTTCTATACATGTTGCCTGATATGGGAGTGACCGGGGGTGAGACTCGTCCTTGATTATGCTAGTGGCCTTGCCAAGGCAGCGTGAGGTGTAGATCGAGTTGATGGAAGGGATGTTGGTTTGTATGATGGTCTGGTCAGCTTCCACAATTCCCTGCAATTTCTTGTGGCCTCGGATGGAGCTGTTCCCAAATGATGCTGCGATGCATCCTGATAACATGCTTTCTGTGGTGCATCTGAAGCAGTTGGTGAGAGTTGTGGGGGACATGCCGAACTTCCTAAGCCTTCTAAGGAAAGGGAGACGTTGGTGTGCTTTCTTGGCCATTGCTTAAATATGGCTGGACCAAGACAAGTTGCTGGGGTGATAGTTATGGGTTAAAGCCTGCACTGTGCACAAGAATCAGCTCGATCTCAGAAATATTGTATTCCCTTTTATAAGAGTCTGATTCTGGTTCAAGATGCTGAGTGGGAGATGTCTATTTGGACTCGGCAGAAGAAATCTGGGGCCTCTTTGAAATTCTCACCGCCAATCTACAAGCAATGCTTTTCAGTAATGAAATAGCCTGGGTGTCATCCAGAATTCACAAAATAAATATTTAGTGTTCGGATGTCAGTGCCTCAGTGAATAGATTCCTACTAATAGCGAGGAGTCGGTTGATGTGAATCCTGAATTGAATTCAATTACAGTGAAACCTGTATGAATGAATATTTGTACAGAGCAGGCAAACATTGGCAAATGCAAAGACAATGCAGTATAATATGAATCATCTGGACTGTGCCTCCAAATGACAACGCTCTTAGCTTGGAGTTTTCCCTCTAAACCTCAGGACCTATCTTCATCTCTTTTACTTTGCCCCTTAAAAGCTTTGATTATGTTCAAGGTTAAAATCGCCTCAGTGTACATTTTTGCTTAATAAGGCTGTGCAGGTTTGCTTTATAAATAGATCTTACAGCCTGAGAGCTTGGAAACAAGCCCTTCAGCCCATCTAGCTGAACATGTCCCATCCACACAGGTCCCACTTTGCCTGCGTTTGGCCCAGATCCCTCTAAACCTGTCCTATCCATGTGCCTGTGTACATGTTTCTTAAGCGTTGCAATAGTACCCACCTCAGCTACCTCCTTCGGCAGCTCGTTCCATTCACCCACCACTGTTGTGTGGAAAAGTAACTCCTCGAGTTCTCATTAAGTATTTATCCCTCACACCTTAAACATGTCGTCTGGTTCTCGATTCCCAGGTATATAATTTGATGGAGAAAGGGTATGGGAATGGTGCAGGGGTGAAGCAGGATTTTCTGCAAATGTAGTTTGGCATAGTTTAGAGATAAAGAAAAACAGGCTCTTCAGCCCACTGAGACCACCCGACCACTTGATCACCCCTTCACATCAGTACTCTTTTATCGCACTTTTTCGTCCACTCCCTACACATTAGGGGCAATTTGCAGAGGCCAATTAACCTACAAACCCGCAAGTCTTTGGGATGTGCACACAGACACACAGACACCACCCCGAGGTCAGGATCGAACCTGAGTCCCTGGCGCTGTGAGGCAGCGGCTCTACCAGCTGCACCACACTGCTGCCCAAAGTGAAATGGCCCTTATCACATTGCGGCACAGTGGCGCAGCAGAAGAGTTGCTGCCTCACTGCGCCAGAGACCTGGGTTTGATCCTGACTACAGGTGCTGCCTGTACAGAGTTTGTGTGTTCTCTCCGTGACCTGCGAGGATTTTCCGGTTTCCTCCCACACTCCAAAGACGTAAAGGTTTGTAGGCTAATCGGCTTGGAAAAAATTGTAAATGGTCCTAATGTGCGTAGGATAGTGTCCACTGGTCAGCATGTACTCGGCTGGCCAAAGGGCCTGTTTCCGCGCTGTATAAATGATGCTAAAAACTAATCTAAACATCGCTTTGGGTTTTAATGTTTTAAAATAAAAATTAAAATGTACCCGTGCGTGTCCTCTGTTTAATTATCTGCACTTTTTTCTTTTTTATTCATCGTGGTGTAAGTGCACGAATAGTGCTCTCATTAAGTGTGAAGTGCAAAAATTGTTACGCCTTTCTGCTTTGGCAACCTTCCTGTGCTTGGCCCAGCTAGTTCACTGAAGATAAATGTCGTAGAGGATTGCAGATCGTGAGATGAAAATTATCGAACTTTCTATCCTGCCATCCTGATTTCTCGACACCAGTCCCCGAAAGGGCAAGACTGTTTTCAGATCCTTCAAGCACATCCCTCGGTCCATCCTTCAATTCTAAAATTCATTCGTACCCTTCTCACTGGCGTTTGTTCAATCAGCCTTTCATCCACTTCACCTTCAATTTCATGGACCTTAATCTTCTCGATTAATTTGTTATGTGGGGATGCTTTATCAGAAAATAGGTCAGAAACTTTCAAAGTTGGAATTTCATCTTGATGTTGCAAAAAGTTTAGTTTAGTTTAGATATACAGTGCGGAAACAGGCCCTTCGGCCCACCGAGCTCGCGCCGACCAGCGATGCCCGTACACTTACACTATCCTACACACACACACACACACACACACACACACACACACGGGACAATTTACAATGATACCAAGCCAATTAACCGACAAACCTGTACGTCTTTGGAGTGTGGGAGGAACACGGAGATCCTGGAGAAAACCCATGCAGGCCATGGGAAGATCGCTCAGACTCCATACATACAGGAATCCGGGTCTCTGGCGCTGTAAGGCAGCAACACTACCGCTGCGTCACCGTGATTTCCAAGATTGAAGGCAAATGGAAAAGCTGCCTGAGAGGAAATAAACTTAATGATAATTTCATGATATCGGAAATGGAAAGGCAGAAGTAGGGGTTATGGGGAGAAGGCAGGAGAATGGGGTTGAGAGGGAAAGATAGATCAGCCATGATTGACTGGCGGAGTAGACTTGATGGGCCGAATGGCCTAATTCTGCTCCGACAACTTTGAACCTATGAAGAAAGCTGGCTGGCATTTTACATTGGCCACCTGGCTGTTCTTTCCAAGCTTCTGGTTATTTGATCTGCATGCATAGTTATTATCAGTGGGACTCACAGTTCCTGTTCCCTGCCTGTCGCCTGACATCGTGGTGCATTGATTCTGCAGAAAGTACTTGCAGATACTTGAGAAACAACTATTTGGGTCAATATGCTTACTTTCTCCATTGTTGACAATCGAGACGTAAATTGTGCTCAAAGCTGCACTAGTTTTAAGAACTTCCTCGACTGTCCTTTTTTTCTTAACCTCAATTGCTTTTAGTTTGGTTTAGAGATACAGCATGGAAATAGGTTTTGCTTCATAAGGCTGTGCAGCTTTGCATTGCTGATGGCACTATATAATGAGCAGATGTTGTTATATCATTTAATGGGGAAAGTGTATGTGGCAGGTGCAGGGGTGAAGTAGGGTTTTCTGCGAGTTTAGTTTAGTTTTGGGAAAAAGCATAGCAACAGACCCTTCGGCCCATCGAGTCCACGCCGACCGTTGATCACCCGTTCATACTAGTTCTATGTTAAAACACTTTCTCATCCACTCCCCGCACCCCAGGAGCAATTTACAGAAACCAATTAACTTACAAACCCGCACGTCATTGGGATGTAGGAGGGAACCAGAGAAAACCCACATGGTCACGGTGAGAACGTGCAAATTCTGCACGGAACGGCACCCGAGGCCAGGATCGAATCATTTGAAGACTTTTCATCAGCATTTTCTGTTTTAATTTCACATCTTCAGTTCGTTTTATGGGCATACCAAGTAGCTAAAAACCTCAAGTGAATGCGAACATTTCTGATAACCTCGGAAGCCGTGACACACCATTTCAATTGGGATCTTCTCATTGTTTCAAAGCTAGCAGCACTTGTGTCAACAGTGATTTTTAATACTGACAATATAGGAATTCCCTGAAGCCATTTTGTCTCAGTTCATCTTGTTGAAGAATGTGTACAATGACCTCCGTACTTGATGTTTACTTATCAACATTTCAGAGTAGCAGGGAGAGCTTCTTGTCTCCCAGCTGCTGGCTATTGAGATGGTCAAATGGATTTTAATATTTTTTACTAAAAAATGTCATGTCATAAGGAACAGAAGTAGAATTAGGCTTTTCGGCCCATCAAGTCCACTCCGCCATCCAATCATGACTGATCTATCTCTCCCTCTTAACCGCATTCTCCTGACTTTTCCCCATAACCTCTGACACCCGTACTAATCAACAACTGGATGCATAGAATCTCTTGCCCAGAGTAGTGGAATCGAGAAACAGTGGACATAGGTTCAAGGTGAAGGGGAAAAGATTTAATAGGAATCTGAGGGGGTGGTGGGCGTATGGAACAAGCTGCCAGAGGAGGTAGCTGAGGCTGGGACTATCCCGATGTTTAAGAAACAGTTAGACAGGTACATGGATAGGACAGGTTTGGAGGGATATCAGAATCAGAATCAGAATGCCTTTTATTGTCACTATAGACATGTACAATGAGATTAAAAGCTGCTCCTACTCAGTGCAAAACAAAACAAAAAAAGGGGGGGGGGGGATAAGGTGTACAGTTTCTGCAGCGATATATACATATCTATAAAAAGACAATGGATAAATAGAATGGATAATAGGATTCCTATATCCAGTATGGGTTATTGCACATATTGGAAATTACAGTTACAGTACAAATTACAGTAGGTGGATAGATGGAAGTCCGGGGGTTAGGCTGTGAAGTCAGTGCATGTGTGAGTTCAGGGAGATAATGGATTTTGGAAAGAAACTGTTCTTGAGTCTATTTGTCCTTGTGCTGATGCACCTATAGCGCCTCCCTGAGGGTGGTAGGTTGAACAGGCCAAATGCAGGATGGGAGCTGTCCTTGATAATGTTCTTCGCCCTGCTGAGGCAGAGGGAGGTGTAAATGTCCATCAGAGAGGGGGGTGGGCAGCCGATGATCTTCTGTGCTGCCCTGACTACCCTCTGGATATGGACCAAACACAGGCAGGTGGGACTAGTATAGCTCGGACATGTTGGCCGGTGTGGGCAAGTTGGGCTGATGGGCCTGTCTCCACACTGTATCACTATGACTCTATGACTAACTAATAGTTCAGTGCAATCAATGTGTAGGAAGAAACTGCAGACGCTGGTTTACACCGAAGATAGACACAATATGCTGGAGTAATTCAGTGGGACAGGCAGCATCTCTGTCTGAAGAAGGGTCTCAACCCATAAAATCACCCATTACTTCTCTCCAGAGATGCTGCCTGTCCCTCAGCATTTTGTGACTATCTTCAGTGCAATCAGTATGGGTAACGACTAAAATGTTCTTGTGTCATTCTTCGGATGAGATGTTAAATTTATACTTGCACCGACACAGAGAAAGATCATTCTTGGGACAGAATCCCACGAATTGCATTTCTTCGAGAAATAAGGAGCTGCAGATGTTGGTTTACAAAAAAAAGACACAAAAGTGCTGGAGTAACCCAGCAGGTCACGCAGCATCTTTGGAGAACATGGATAGGTGACGTTTCAGGTCTGGACCCTTCTGGACTGAATTCCATTTAATTCCTTGAGTTAGTACGAAGTTCACCGTATTTGTGTGACGGTACGATTAACTTGTGCAAGATTCTCTTGGTCTTACCACACATTTTCAAATGTTCACCTCGGTGTTCTATTGATTCCTTTTGGCATGGTAGAATGTGTGGATGGGTCAATTTTTTTTTTTTTTTTAATTGTATTTATTAGAGGTAAATACATCAATGTACACATATATACTGTTACAATCATTGTACCCCATAATTTTATGGCTTTTAAAGAAAAAGAATAGAGAGAAAGAGAGTGAAATGTGAAAAGAATTGTGGTAGTGAAAGAGCATGCCAAAGAGGAGAAGAAACCCTTGGTCAAAGAATTAGAAAAGGGGGTTAAAAGATAGACCCTGAAAAAAGAAAGGAAAAAGAAAAAAAAAAGAAAAAAAGCCAGTTATCATGTTATATATATCACGCAAAAGGAATCCACCAACTCGATTGTTTTTCATCCCTCCCTACCAAGGCCCGAGGTACTCCTGCACCCTATCTTTGTAGTAATTCTATAAATGCAGACCACATCTGATAGAAGCGTTCTGATTTTCCATCCAGGCGGAGTCTCATATCTTCCAGATGTAGTGTTTCAAACATAGTTGAAATCCACATAGTTAATGTTGGTATAGGAGCATTTTTCCAAAATTTTAAGATTAGTTTTTTTCCTATTATTAAGCCATAATCAAATAAATTCTTTTGATACACATTTAATTCCGAACTGCCTTCTGTCATTCCGAAAATAATCCATTCTGGCTTTGGTGTCATTTATATTTTAAACAGTTTTGTGAAAATGTCAATCCAAAACCTTTGAATTTTTGTACAAAAGATGAATGAGTGCGCTATAGTAGCTTCTAGTAGCTTCTTGATGGGTCAATTTTTAAGTGCAAGGATCATAAAACTGCCTTTACAATGACGTCCCATGATATCTTTCCATGCTGGCTTTCTTTTGGGTTAAATATCTTCCTGCTGCACATCATTACATGGAATCTATTGCCACAGATGGTTGTGGAGGCCAAATCATTGGATATTTTAAAGGCAGAGATTGATTGAATGAATGAATGAATGAATGGATAAGTTTATTGGCCAAGGATTCACATACAAGGAATTTGGCATGGTGCTCCGCTCGCAAGTGACAACATGACATACAGTGACAATTGAGAATGACACATAAAACATTAAACATTAATAATAAAACATTATTGATTAAACATGTGAATTAAATAAAATACTAGAGCAAAAGGAAACTACAGATTTTTGGTTATTGAGTACAGCTACTACCCGTGGAAAAAAGCTGTTTTTATGTCTGGCTGTGGCAGCTTTGACAGTCCGGAGTCGCCTTCCAGAGGGAAGTGATTCAAAGAGTTTGTGGCCAGGGTGAGAGGGGTCAGAGATGATCTTGCCCGCTCGCTTCCTGGCCCTTGCAGTGTACAGTTCATCAATGGAGGGAAGGTTGCAGCCAATAATCTTCTCTGCTGATCAGACGATTCGCTGCAGCCTCCAGGTGTCGTGCTTGGTGGCTGAGCCAAACCAGACCATGATCGAGAAGGTGAGGACAGACTCTTGGAGTTTGCGTGTGGCAGATTGCCTGTGGCAGATTGTGTATCCTCAGCTGCTGCAGGAAGTACATCCTCTATTGTTCCTTTTTAACTGTGGAGTCGATGGTGGCCTCCCATTTAAGGTCCTTGGAGATGATGGTTCCCAGGAAGTTAAAGAACTCCACAGATGTGACTGTGGTTTTGTTGATGGGGAGTGGGGTGAGGGGAGGGGGAGCTCTTGTGAAGTCCACAAGCAATTCCACTGTCTTAAGAGCATTGAGCTCCAGGTTGTTGCAAAGGCACCAGGATGCCAGCTGTGTCACTTCCTGTCTGTAGGCAGATTCCTCCCTATCCTGGATCAGTCCAATCAGGGTTGTGTCGTCCGCAAGCTTGAGAAGCTTGACAGAGGTGTCTGTGGAGGTGCAGTCGTTGATGTAGAGAGAGTAGAGGAGAGGAGAGAGTACGCAGCCTTGCGGTGCTCCTATGCTGAGGGTTTGCAGGTCCGAGATGTGCTTTCCCAGACTCACATGCTGCTTCCTGTTTGTCAGGAAGCTGGTGATCCACCGACAGAGGGGTTCAGGCACAGTCAACTTGGAGAGTTTGGACTGTAGTAGCTCTGGCACAATGGTGTTGAATGCAGAGCTAAAATCAACAAACAAAATCCTCGCATAGGTCTCCTGGCAGTCTAGGTGCTATAGGATGAAGTGGAGGCCCAGGTTGACTGCGTCATTCATGTCAAAGGTTATGGGGATGAGGCAGGAGAATGGGGTTGAGAGGGAAAGATAGATCAGCCATGGTTGAATGGCGGAGTAGGGTTGATGGGTCAAATGGCCTAATTCTGTTCGTATGAGTTATGAAGTTATGACTCTGCTCTCCATCTAAGATTTCTGTAGTGTACACGACAGTTACTCTCCATATCAGCCTCAGATTTTGTAGATAAATGCTTCCAAAGATAGATCAGCCATGACTGAAAGGCGGAGTAGACTCGCTGGGCCAAAAGGCGTAATACTGCTCCTACGACTCTTGTGAATGTAGCCACCGATGTTCCATGTTGAAAGAAGTCACACAAAAGCTGCTCCCTCCGTGAAGAGGAGTCATCCCTGACCTCAGAAAACAATTTAAATCACATTGAGGTGGACGAGGAACGGCAATGAGTTAAAGAAATGGAGACCATGAACAAACCTAATTTGAAATAGATCCTTTTATTTGGCCTGTGTTGTTTAATTTTAAAAATCGATATCATATTATGTGCATTCCAGATAACTCAAAACTATATATTAACTTTCCACCGCCCCGATGAATCTTTTTTGTAATATAAATTGACTGTAGATGGCAATAGTCTCACAAAAAAGGTTGTGTGTCAGTGAATGGTGGAACATAGTTCTGCACTTGCTTTCATTTCCAGGTTACAATAATAGTAACCCCCTGTCTCCCCAAATGTAACATGAAGCAAATAATGCAGAGAAACTATTCTATTCCCAGCAGAATTACTTCAGTTTAATTTAGTTTAGAGATACAGCGCGGAAACAGGCCTTTCGGCCCACCAAAGCCACACCGACCAGCAGTCGTTAACCTGCACATTAACACTATCCTATATTATTTTTTACATTTGTACCAAGCCAACTAACCTACTAACCTGCACGTCTTTGGAGTGTGGGGGGGAAACCAAAGATCTTGGAGAAAACCCACGCAGGTCATGGAGAGAACGTACTAACTCCGTACAGACGGCACCCGTAGTCAGAATTGAACCCGGGTCTCTGGCGCTGTAAGGCAGCAACTCTACTGCCGTGCCACCATGCCGTCCTCATTAGGAGGTAGATTATTTTAGAAATCAATCTCTGCCTTACAATTAGGAAGTTCTGCTGCTCATTTTTCCTGACATTGGTTAGAAACAGCTTTATTTCTCAATTTCTACTTTTGGAAAATTTGTGCTCCTGGCAATGCTATGTACCAGTAATTGTGGTTCTGAGGCGAGGCAGTTGGTTTAGTTAATACTTTTAAATTAAATCGTGTTGATGGCAAACAGTTTTTCATCTCTCCTCTGTGCCTTATTTTAAAGTTAAAGTAGCTGAAAATGATGGTATTAAGGCAGCATCAGATGCCCTGGTGTTCCTGATGAAAAGTTTACTTTAGTTTGGAAATAGGCCCTCCGGCCCACCGAGTCCGCACCGACCAGCGATCCTCGCACACTAACACTATACTACACACACACTGGGGACAATTTACACATACACCAAGCCACTTAACCTACAAACCTGCAAGTTTTTTTGGAGTGTGGGATGAAAGCGAAGCGCTGTCAGGCAGCAAATCTACCACTGCGCCACCGCGTCGCTGTGTACGGTTATATTAAATAGATGTGTGCATATGTTTATTTGTGTCTTTATCCCAATCTTTAGTTCTGTTTAGTGATACAGCGTGGGAACACGTGTACCAAGGTACAGTGGAAAGACAATGCATGATTACAATCGAGCCATTACAGTGTATTGATACATGATAAGGGAATAACGTTTAGTGCAAGTTAAAGCCAGCAAAGTATGATCAAAGACAGTCCGAGGATCACCAATGAGGTAGATAAGTAGCATTTAAGAGGCTTTTTGTAAGGCATATGGAAATGGAGGGATGTGTGTGTGTGTGTGTTTGTGTGTGTATAAGTGTATGTGTGTGTATGTATATATGTGAGTGTTTTGTGTGTGAGTGTGTGAACGTATATATACACATAGATATATATGTGTGTTTTACATACATATGTTTGTATATATTATAAATATGTAGATAGACGGATAAACAGACAGACAGATAGATAGATAGATAAATTAAGAGACAAAATTATATTGTACAGTTCTACCATATCACCGGTTACCAAAGCATGGCTACCTTTTTAGCAGGAGCTGTCAGGTCTCACGTTTGACCTAGTTTCTGGTTATTGGTTTTTAGTATTAGAGTTTGCATTTGTGTTTTATTTTGGTGTCTCACATCTCCTCTTGTTTCAGGTCCCATTTCCTGTCAGGTCGTTTACCCTCATGTGATTGTTGGCCCCACCCTGATGTGTTTCACCTGTGTCTCGTTATCCCCTGCTAAGTCTGTATTTAAGCCCTTTGTGTTTTAGTTCTCATTGCCAGTTCGTTGTGTATGCTACTTGGTATCACCTTGTTTCAGCTCTAGAAATATTGTGACTTTGTGAACGCGACCATTGCCTGTTTTTCGACCACTGTTTATGCCTCCTCCTAGATTATACTGTTGCTTCTGTGCTTGCTTACCTGTGTACCGACTTGGACCGATTAAACTCTGAATACGGATCTGCCCTGTGTTTGAGCCTGCATTTGTGTCCTCCTCCTCGTTCAGTTCTGACAGGAGCAACATAATTTGAGTAATAACGAATGTTTCAATTATTAAGGTAGACACAAAATGCTGGAGTAACTCAGCAGAACAGGCAGCATCTCTGGAAAGAAGGAATGGGTGGCGTTTCGGGTCGAGACCCTTCTTCAGACTCAGTTATTAACATATAACATATAACCATATAACAATTACAGCACGGAAACAGGCCATCTCGGCCCTTCAAGTCCGTGCCGAACAACTTTTTTCCCTTAGTCCCACCTGCCTGCACTCATACCATAACCCTCCATACCCTTCTCATCCATATGCCTATCCAATTTATTTTTAAATGATACCAACGAACCTGCCGCCACCACTTCCACTGGAAGCTCATTCCACACCGCTACCACTCTCTGAGTAAAGAAGTTCCCCCTCATGTTACCCCTAAACCTCTGTCCCTTAATTCTAAAGTCATGTCCTCGTGTTTGAATCTTCCCTATTCTCAAAGGGAAAAGCTTGTCCACATTAACTCTGTCTATCCCTCTCATCATTTTAAAGATCTCTATCAAGTCCCCCCTTAACCTTCTGCGCTCCAGAGAATAAAGACCTAACTTATTTAACCTATCTCTGTAACCTAGCTGTTGAAACCCAGGCAACATTCTAGTAAATCTCCTCTGTACCCTCTCTATTTTGTTGACATAAACATTTTGTTTGAACATGTTTAAATATCTTCTGAGTTCAATGTAATCCAGGCACTGATACTAGGAGTTATCATTGCTTGAAATTTGTAATGACTGGACGCTTCTTTGTCTCATTGCTGTTCAAGTACTAACACTGCACATCACCGGGATACAAAATCAGTAAGGATTTTTTTTCAGTTAGCTCGTTCTTCATAGACCCAATGTGCATTTATCACAGCTCATCAGTTCTAATTAGTTACCATTTATCAGACCGCATTTCTCAATCTATTGCGATAGTCATATTTTTCACTGGATAACGAGTTGACATGTTTCATCAGGATAGTTCCATTCTTACAGATGAACATCAGTGTTCAATAATAAATTACTGGCTATAAGCCATTAAACATAGAATACATTTTACACCTGCTTGTTATTTTGCTTAAGATAGACCTCAAAAAGCAGGAGTATCTCAATGGGCCAGACAGCATCTCTGAAGAAAAGGTATAGATGACATTTCGAATGGAGACCCTGCTTCAGTCTGAGAGTCGGGGGGGAAAGGGAAACACGAGATATAGACGGTGATATAGAGAGACGTGGAACAAATGAATGAAAAGATAAGCAAAAAAGTAACGACGATAAAAGGAACAGGCCATTGTGAGCTGCGGTCTAGGTGAAAACCAGTTACAGACAATGAGACTCAACAAGACGGCTTTGAAGCTAGTAGGGATGGAGGGAGAGGGAATGCAAGGGTTATTTTGCTCATGCCTGTGAGATGGATATCAAGCAATGTATCCAACTGACTAACAAATGGTCAGTGACTCGGTGTTCATCTTAACAACTTATCCCAGTATTCTAATACTGTTTCAGAAAGTATCCCACAGGTTGATTTCCATTTATTACCCTAAAAAGGAGAAATTTCACCAAATTAACAGTTGGTCTCCATAATATTAGAGCAATTTCCAAGAACTCTGGTGGTTAACAATTCTTGCTTTCGCATCAACAGATTGGAGTGAAAGCTTTAGACTTTAGAGATACAAGAAGAAACAGGCCCTTCAGCCCACAGAGTCCACGCCGACCAGTGATCACCCAGTGCGCTAACATACACACCAGGGAAATTCTTTACAATTTTACAAGAATCTACAAACCTATACGTCTTTGGAGTGTGGGAGGAAACGGGAAAACCTGGAGAAAGCCCACCCGGTCACGGGGATAATGCACAAACTCCGTACAGACAGTACCCGTAGTCAGGATGGAACCCAGGTCTCTGGCGCTGTAAAGCAGCAACTCTATCGCTGCGCCACCGTGCCGCCCAGTGCCGGCCAAGCCAAGACAGATATCCCAACATCATTGAAAGAAGAACTGCAGATGCTGTTTTATTTTTAAAAAAGACACAAAGTGCTGCAGTCAGCCAGCGGGCCAGGCAGAACATGGATAGGTGACATTTCAGGTCAAACCCCCACTACAGACTGAATTTGTTTAATTCTAGAGTGACGAATCTGTGGAAATCACTGTGTGACAGGCGGCGGTGGAGGCTAAGACATTGGATATTTTTAAAGTGGTAAAAATAAATAAATTCTTGATTGGGTGTCAGAGGATATGGGGAGGAGGCAAGAGAACGGGGTTGAGAGGGATAAATAGATAAATGATGGAGTAGACTCGATGGGCCCAATGGCCAAATTCTTCAACTATGTCTATGTCTTATGGTCACCTATCCACGTTCTCCAGGGATGATGCATGACCCGCTGGGTTAGTCCAGTACTTTGTGTCTTTTTTTACCCCATCATTGTTGCTTTGTAACCGACTAGATTCTCGTGTTTGCAAAATCCCATTACATACATTGGTGACTTCTATTATGTCTGACTAAAGGATCTATTATAACATGCATGGAACTGCATCTATCTTGGTCCTGATCACACTGGTTGGTTGCATGACCATTGATCTGTAATCATATGGAAGGCAAAATCGTTGTGTTTAATATGAAAAGCATTGTACTGTTATCAATCCATATTTTAACCAACTCACAAGACTATTGAAGGCAAAATAACATTCTAATTTATACAACATTTCTCATTCCTTCTGACTGCCCAAAGCATACATGCATTTTCAAGTGTAATCAGTATTGATGATTTGACCATGCTATGTAGCCTCACAAACTGCAGATTCAATAATGTGTCTTGTTGATGTTGGCTGAGGCACCAATATTACCCCAGCAATAATGTGCAGCAGTAGAGTTTTTGCCCTGCAGCACCAGTGACCGGGGTTCGATCTTGATTATGGATACTGTCTGTACGGAGTTTGTATGTCCTGCTCATATTTTCTCCGGGCGCTCTGGTTTCCTCCCACACTACAAAGACGTACAGGTTTGTAGGTTAATTGACTTAGTAAAATGATGCCAAGACCAATCTTATCTGCCTGCATATAATCCATATCCCTCCATTCCCTGCATATCCATACGCCTTTCAAAAAGCCTCTTAAATGCTACTATCGTAGTTAAAACTAAACTAAACCTCTTAAAAGGAGTATTCGGGTTAATCCTCCAGATCGTAATCATTGATGCTGTAGGTTGTAGCAATGTCAATCACAATGTCAGGGTACTTAATATGTGTGGTTTAGTTTATTTTGCAGTCATCTCTGGAGAAGCCAGTTCCTAGAAACAGAAAATAGGTGCAGGAGTAGGCCATTCGGCTCTTCGAGTTAGCACCACCATCCAATATGATTATGGCCGTTACATATAATTTTCAACCACTCTGTTATCCTATTTAGAAACACAGAAACATAGAAAAATAGGTGCAGGAGAAGACCATTCGGTCCTTCGAGCCAGCACCACCATTCAATGTGATGATGGCTGATCATCCCCAACCAGTACCCCGTTCCTGCCTTCTTCCCATATCCCCTGACTCCGCTACCTTTAAGAGCCCTATTTACCTCTCTCTTGAAAGCATCCAGAGAACCTGCCTCCACCGCCCTTGAGGCAGACAATTCCACAGACTCACAACTCTCTGTGAGAAAAAGTGTTTCCTCGTCTCCATTCTAAATGACTTATTCCTTATTCTTAAATATGGAAGGATCTGTGTTTGTGTTATACTTCACTACGATTCTGCGTGGTACTAAATGGCACTAAAATTGTAAGTATCAATGCACCTGAAGCAAACAATGATATTAAAGTTAATCGAACATCACAGATTCAGTAAAACCATTTAACTAATGCTTCATACAAATGCTTACATGGAAGCAGATAAGCTGGGTCTGTTTTCCATGCAGCATAGGAGGCTGAGGGTAGACACAAAATGCTGGAGTAACTCAGCAGGTGAGGCAGCATCTCTGGAAAGAAGGAATGTGCGACATTTCGGGTCGAGACCCTTCTTCAGCATGATCTTCAGTCTGAAGAAGGCTCTCGCCCCGAAACGTCGCCCATTCCTTCTCTCCAGAGATGCTGCCTCACCCGCAGAGTTACTCCAGCATTTTGTGTCTACCTTCGAATCAAACCAGCATCTGCAGTTCTTTCTTACACATAGGAGGCTAAGGGTTGGCCTTGCAGAGGTTTGTTCTATCGTGAGGAGCTTAGACAAGATGAATAGTCGCAGTTTATTTCTCCCTTTGGGGAGGGGAGTCTAAAACTAGAGAGCATAGGTTTAAAGTGAGAGGAGAAATATTTTAACTGGTCCTCAGAGGCGTCATTTTCACACAGAAGGTGAAGCATTGTGGAACAAGCGGCCAGAGGAAGTGGTCGAGATGGGTATAATTCCGGCATGTATAAGACACTTATGGATACATGGATGGGAGGGGTTTGGAGGGATTTGGGCCACCTGCCAGCAAGTGGCACTGGCTCAGTTAGAAACACTTGGTTGGCTCGGCCAAGTTGGGCTACATGGCTTGTTTCCATTCTGCATGGCTCTTTGACTCTGTAAAAGGCCTGTCCCACTTGGCCATCATTCGCGCGCAATTTACTCGACCCGCTAGAGTGTGGGTAGCGCGTGGGTAGAGCGGGACGGGCGCATGGAGTGGTGTGGAGGAGTGTGGACTTTGTCCTGCACTAAATCTTCCCCGAAACATCATCCATTCCTTCTCTCCAGAGATGCTACCGGTCCCGCTGAGTTACTCCTGCATTTTGTGTCTATCTTCAAATGACGTCGCACGCTCCAGACAGCTGTGCGAACGCACTATGTCAGTCGCGTAAATGACGGCCAAGTGGGACAGGCCCTTAAGTTTAATGTTTGCTGTTTCTGTCACAGTTTGGATTCATACATTTTGTTATTCTTTGTTCCATTGTGCCATAATGTTTCTGGAAAATCGCAGAATTGTTCTCAGTTGGCATGGCCCAAATGTGATTAATTGCCATTGCTATTCAAAAGGGACTGGAATAGCTGGTGCGCTGAAAGGAAGTGTCACACCTCTGACAACTGAGATCAGAACTGGGGCATTCTGCAGGAACAGAACAGCTGTACTTTTCAAAGTTTCACACAGCACTGCCTGCTCAAAATATAAATATTTCCGCACTATATCCCCAAGCTAGGGCGGCACAGTGGCGCAGCTGGTAGAGATGCCACCTCACGGCGCCAGAGACCCGGGTTCGATCCCGACCCCGACCCCGACCTCGACCTCGACTGCTAGCTGAGTGGAGTTTGCACGTACTCCCTGTGACCCCGTGGGTTTCCTCTGGGTGCTCCCTTTTCCTCCCACATTCAATGATTCAATTCTACTTTATTGTCTAGGTACTGGGATTTTTGTTTTTTTTCCATACAATCTGGTAAAATCATACAGCAGGCTTCACCGAGGCAGTATACAAAGACTAGCCACGTTTCTGGCACCGACAACGTTTCAAAAGTTCTTTGTGCAGTCTCATTCTTAGTACATCCCTACGACGTGAGGGTCGGTAGGTTAATTGGCCTCTGCAAATTCCCCCTCGTGCATAAGGGGTGATTCGAAAATTGGATAATATGGAACTGGTGTGAATGGGTGATCTGGCAGTCTGAAGAAGGGTCCCAACCCAAAACATCACCTATCAATGTTCTCCAGAGATGCTGCCTGAGTTACTCCAGCAGTTTATGTTTACATGAAAGAGTGATTGATGGACAGCATGGACTTGGTGGGCTGATGGTTCTGTTTCCATGCAGTATCTCCATTAGTTAAACATCTAGGTTGATCAAAGTCTCCCCTACCTCCTGTTCTTTAATCTTGTTCTCTATCTTTCACGCTTGCCTCTGCAAAATGATACCTGCTTGACAAAAACAGGGGTTACATGTCACATTTCCAGGCAATGAAACTGCTAAAAACATAGTTGAGAGATAGAGGGTGAAAACAGGCCCTTCGACCCACCAAGTACACACTGACCACCAATCACCCAATCACTAGTATGAATGTTATCCTACATTGCATCCGACATACTAGGAGCAATTTATAGCAGCCAATTCACCCACAAACCTGCAAGTCTTGGGATGTGGGAGGAAACCGGGGAATGTGGGAGGAAACCGGAGCACCCGGAGAAAACCCAAGCAGGTCACGGGGAGAACGTACAAACTCCCCACCCGTAGTCAGGATCGAACCGGTGTCTCTGGCGCTGTAAGGCAGCAACTCTACCGCTGCGCCACCGTGCTGCGATGATTTGCAGTGGAGCAAAGAAGGGACTTTATCTGTGATTATCACAGATTCATGAGACAACCCAGACCAGGCCTCAACAGATTAAGGTAAATGACCAAAGAAATTGTCCACTAAATCTGTTCAAAAGCTGTGGCTTATGTCAGAGTTGTGATTTTATTTTTATAATTCGCCTTTATTGTACTGTGCCAGGCACCTCCAGATAATAGACAGTCTTGCCTTGTCCCTAGGAAGGATTGGGTTCTGTAAAAAGGTGCGGTTCCAGACCGGTTACTTATTTCATTGTATTTGCAACTGGCCGTGACATATAATTTTAAACCACTCTGATATCCCATTTAGAAACATAGAAAAATAGGTGCAGGAGTAGGTCATTCGGCCCTTCGTGCCAGCACCGCCATTCAATATGATCATGGCTGATCATCTAAAATCAGTTCCTGCTTTTTCCCCATATCCCTTGATTCCTTTAGCCCTAAGAGCTAAATCTAACTCCCTCTTGAAAACAGTTATGGGTGAGGTTTTTTTTTCTCTCTTGGAGGAGAAATATCACCGCCAACCACTAATGAAAGCTAATTTTAGCCTGGTAACAGAGTGTCCCCATTGAACTCATAATAAATAGTTTAATCGAACATTACAGGACCAGAACAGGCCCTTCGGTCCACAATGTCCGTGCCAAACATAATGCCAAGACCAATCTTATCTGCCTGCACATAATCCATATCCCTCCATTCCCTGCATATCTATACGCCTTTCCAAAAGCCTCTTAAATGCTACTGTTGTAGTTAAAACTAAACTAAACCTCTTAAAAGGACTATTCGGGTTAATCCTCCAGATCGTAATCATTGATGCTGTAGGTTGCAGCAATGTCAATCACACCTCAGGGAACTTAATATGTGTGGTTAGTTTATTTTGCAGTCGTCTTTAGGGAAAACATTAGGCCATTCAATCCTTCAAGCCAGCACCGCCATCCAATATGATCATGGCTGATCATCCAAAATCAGTACCCCGTACTGCTTTCACCCCATATCCCTTGATTCCATTAGCCCTAAGAGCTATATCTAACTCTCCCTTGAAAACATCCAGTGAATTGGCCTCCACTGCCTTCTGTGGCAGAGAATTCCACAGATTCACAATTCTCTGGGTGAAAAAGTTTTTCCTCAGCTCAGTCCTAAATGGCCTACCCCTTATTCTTAAACTGTGACCCCTGGTTCTGGAACTCGTTTTCTGACTCCCACTATCCTGCAGGTTATAAAACGATCCTCAATTCCTTTCTAAACCTCCTGCCAATTTTACATCTTAAATATGCATCTCCTTCTTGGTGAACTTCACATTCAATCAAAGGCTTTCTTTCATAACTGTATATCATCTCATTGAGAATTCCATTCAGCTGCCTTTGTTGCAAAGAAAATGTCATAAGTTCATAACTTTATAAGTTGTAGCAGCAGAATTAGGCCATTCGGCCCATCAAATCTACTCCGCCAATCAGTCATGGCTGATCTAAATTTCCCTCTCAACCCAATTCTCCTGCCTTCTCCCCATAACCCCTGACATCTGTATCAAGTATCTGTCAATCTCCAACATATCCATTGACTTGCCCTCCACAGCCTTCTGTGGCAATGAATTCCACAGATTTACCACCCTCTGACCAAAGAAATTTCTCCTTGTCTCCTTTCTAAAGGTACGTCCTTTTATTCTGAGGTGATGGTCTCTGGTCCTAGGCTCTCCCACTAGGGGAAACATCCTCTCCACATCCACCAGTCCAATTGATCTCTCCTCATAGATTAAAGTTCTCCGTACTTGCAGTATCCTTGTAAAATCTTCTAAGATCCTCTCTGGTGCTGTCCTGTAATACAAAACTGGGCACAAGTACTCCAGCTGTGGCAGTACAGGCATTTTATACTGGTTCTGCATGAGTTCCCTGCTCTCATATTTAATGCCCAGGACAAAGGTTTGGTTTAGAGATACCTCATGGAAACAGGCCCTTCAGCCCAGCGAAAGAGGTGTTCAGTGTCATGTCAGGCTTGGAATTTGCGAGGATGGGATGTAGTGGGATAAAGCTGAGGTCTCAACTGAGCACTGGTCAGTCAGGATCAGGGAGGGGCAAGAAGAGACAGTGAAAGCACAACAGGCAGTGGACCTACCTGATCTTCTGGTTGCCAAACACTTTACTTCCCGTTCCCATTCCCACACTGACCTTTCTGTCCTAGGCCTCCTCCATTGTCAGAGAGAGGCCAAATGCAAATTGGAAGAAAACGTGTCATATTTCGCTTGTGCGCAAGAAGGAACTGCAGATGCTGGTTTAAACCGAAGACAGACACAAAAAGCTGGAGTAACTCAACGGGGCAGGCAGCATCTCTGGAGAGAAGGAATGCCTGAAGAAGGTTCTCGACCCAAAACGTCATCCATTCCTTTTCTCCAGAGATGCTGTCTGAGCCGCTGAGTTACTCCAGCTTTCTGTGTCTGTCTTCAGAACAGGAAGAGAGATGATGGCTCAGGGGATAAGTGAAGGTGGAGAAAGATGTCGAGCGATATTGCGATTTTATGGAGAGACAAGGAACTGCAGATGCTGGTTTACACAAAGTGCTGGAGTAACTCAGCGGGTCAGGCAGTATCTCTGGAGAACTTGGTTAGGTGACGTTTCGGGTCGGGACCCAACTTCTGACTTTGTTGTGTGTCATTCGAAAGTTAGATTTGGGAACCAAGGAGACTTTGAAACCAAAGCGAACTGATGTGTTCAAAGTCCTGGAGTAACTCAGCGGGCCATGTATCTGAAGTAGGGTGCATTCTAGAAAAGATCCCCATCCATATTCCCCAGGTGTGCTGCCTGACTCGCTGAGTTACTCCAACACTTTGTGTTTTTTTTAAGTAAATCAGCATCTGCAAGTGCTTTTTTCTACCTGTATCGCAATTGATGTTTATGCAGCTCAGATAGGGATGTGAAGTTGAGGCCATTTATGAGCCACAGTCTTATTGAACAGTCGCACAGGAGTGCAAAGCCTTCTTATTCTTTACTCCTGGTGATCTTTTTGTTATTCACCCTCAATTGTTGAACAGATTGCAAACTGCCCTGCCCTCTAGTGGCTATTGTATCAGATTATACTCTCCAGAAACCCATTGAAAATCTGTTGTGAACATTTTTATTTAACCGTACATTGATGAGAACTAGCATTCAGTAAATCATTTTCCTTCCAATCACAATCCCTTTCCAACCCAGAAGCAATAAAATCCAAATTTAAACTTGGGCCAAATTGGTTATGTATTCAAAGAAGCACATACTGGCTTCACGAAAGATGCAATATAAATTCAAGTGTTTCCACTTGCATTTATATAGCATCTTTCATGAACCCAGTATGTGTTTAAATGATTTTGATCAAAAATTATGTCCATAGTTGTGATGTAAAGATATTCATGAATATTAAAGAACAGATAGGTATAATCTATGATTTTAATTGAGTAGTTATTAGCCCTAGTTGGCTTGAAAAATCACCTCTGAATTAGCAACTAAACCGAGTTTAGGGTGGCACAGCAGTAGAGTTGCTGCCCTACAGCACCAGAGACCCAAGTTTGATCCTGACTATAGGTGTTGTCTGTACAGTTTGTACATTCCTCCCGTGACCACGTGGGTTTTCCCCGGGTGCCCTGGTTTCCTCCCACATTCCAAAGATGTACAGGTTTGTAGGTTAATTGGCTTTGGTAAAGATTGTAAATTGTCCCTAGTGTGTGTAGGATAGTGCTAGTGTACGGAGATCGCTGGTCAACACAGACTCGACCTGTTTCCGCACTGTATCTCTAAACTAAACTAAATTAAAACTAAAAAGTCATTATAATATAGTTGGTTGGATGAAATGTTTATTGAATTATTTTTAAAAATTTGTTCTAAGAAATTTCATTTTATTATTTTAATAATGTTTGTGAACAGACCAGAAGGGATTATGGTTGAGTAATGAAAGCTTTGAATATTTAAAATGTGCTACTTTCCATCTATTGCTCACTTAATTTTCTGTTTACAATGCCACCATTAATATTGGTGAATAAATGGCAATAGGTTTAAAGTTGCAATTTTACACAAAATGATCAGGCTTAGTATAAGAAAAACTGTCCCTGAAATTAATTAGTCTCAGGAAAGATGTGTAAATGTAGACTCAAAGAACTGCAAATGCTGGTTTACAATTAAAGACACAAAGTGCTGGAGTAACTCCGTTCATGCGCTGTTCACACAAAGGGTGTTGGGCGTGTGGAACCAGCTGCCAGAAGAGGTAGTTGAGGCAGGTACCATTGCAACATTTAAGAAATATTTGGACAGGTTCGTGGATAGGCCAAGTTTGGAGGGATATGGGCCAAACGCAGGCAGGTGGGACGCGTGTAGCTGGGACATGTTGGGTGGTGTGGGCAAGTTGGGCCAAAGGGCCTGTTTCCACACCGTACTGTATCATTCCATGACTATGACTCTATAACTCAGTAGGTCAGGCAGCATGTCTGGAGAACATGAGATAGGTGATGTTTTGGGACCGAATAAGGTTCCCTATCCAACGCATCGTTTATCTGTGATCTTCAGAGATGCTGCCTGACCCGCTGAGTCACTCCAGCACTTTGTGCCATTTTTTGGTGTGTAAATGAACGTGTATCTGTCAAGTTCCAATCATTATAATTTTCCAGATAATCATTTTGATATTGTGTGTTTAAAACCTGCTTCACCTTGGGTTTAGTGACATCTGGTGACCAGTCTGTTATTTGATCTCATCTGCCTGTACATAATTAAGGGCTGCACAGTGCCACAGCGGTAGAGTTGGTGACTCACTGTGCCAGAGACTCAAAATCAATCCCTACAGCGGGTGCTGTCTGTGTGGAGTTTGCACGTTCTCCCTGTGACTGCGTGGGTTTTCTTCGGGTGCTGCGGTTTCCGTGTTTCTGTGCTGTATCTCTAGACTAAAGTAAAGAACTATGCCTGGTTACCATCATGAAATAATGTACAATATTTAATTGCTTGGCTTCCAACCACAATTAAACACGTCGGTGAGAGAAAATATGTTGTTAATGATAGCGTATTTTTGCCCGTTCACCCAACTCTTAGTGGGTACATCACACAACTGTAACTAATGCATACACCTAGCCCAATATCTTGGCTGCCCCGTTTTTATAATGAGCAATATTTACTATTTCTTGGTTTAGTTATGCCTTTACGAGTTAGCTTTGCACTGCATCTGGGAAGAGGGGGTATGTTTAATGGATATGTGCAGGGCAGTTTTGTTTCATACAGAGAGGGGGCCGAGAAAGCATTGTCAGGGGTGGTGGTGGTGGAGGCAGATACCATTGCGGCGTTTTAAGAGGTTTTTAGATAGGCGCGAGAAAGTGCAGGGAATAGAGGGATATAGATTTTAATTTTATTACTTTTCGAGATACAGCACAGAAACAGGCCCTTCAGCCCACCAAGTCCGCGCTGCCACATTGATCACCCACCCGCGCACTAGTCGCATGTTATGCCAATATTTTGCATTCTGCACACCAGGGGCAATTTTACAGACGCCAATTAACCTACAAACCTGCACATCTTCGGAACGTGGGAGCACCCGAAGAAAATCCACGCAGGTCACAGGGAGAACGTGCAGACTCCATACAGGCAACACCCGTGGACAGGATTGAACCGGGGTCTCTGGCGCTGTAAGGCAACAGACACTGTCATCCTGCATTGCTACTAATATATTCTAGTTTTGTCTTCTGTTGCCTAGTGTGGATTAGATTCCGTGACTAGAATCTTGTTTTTTGAGAGTACCTGCAGTAATTGTTTAGAATGGATTTATTTGGCTGCGCTGATATTTGTATGCAATCAGTTTCTATCATTCTACTTAGTTTCCTGTGTTTTTCTCAAATTATATTTTCTCCCAATTGCCTTACAGCTTTAAGCACCAAAGGACATAAAACCTTGAATCACCATTAATATTTAACTAGATTTTTAGATGACTGTTGGTGAATGCTAAAAACTGGCCTTCACAGTTTTAAAACAGCTGAAACCGATGGAATGAAAGTTCCATTTTTTTTGCTAGCTGTAAGGGTTTTATGTAAAATGAATTTGTGCGGACTCAACCAATATGGGCTTGCTGCACCAAACCGCTGCTAACTTTTCAAACTAATTTAACCTTACTGCCAGCAGCCTTTGTAATAATTTACCACTTGAGACTTCATAAGTGATAGGAGTAAAATTAGGCCATTCGGCCCATCGAGTCTACTCCGCCATTCAATCGTGGCTGATCTATCTTTCCCTCTCAACCCCATTCTCCTGCCTTCTGCCCATAACCCCTGACACCCGTACTAATCAATAATCTATCCATCTCTGCCTTAAAAATATCATTGACTTTGGAGATGCAGTGTGGAAACAGGCCCTTCGCCCCACCGAGTCCGTGCCGACCAGCGATCACCCCGTACACTAACACTATCTATGAGCTGGGGACAACTTACAATTTTACCGAACCCAATTAGCCTGTACATCTTTAGAGTATTCTATTCATTCCATGGTGTGAACTCCTGAGATTTTTGTGATTTTCACAATGGCAATCTGATGACCCAGGGCAACATAGTGGTGCAGTGGTAGAGTTACTGCTTTACAGCGCTAGAGACCCGGGTTCGATCCTGACATGGGGTGCTGTTTATTCGGCGTTTGTACGATCTTCCCTGTGACCTCGTGGGTTTTTCCGGGTGCTCCGGTTTACTCCCACGTACCAAAGAAATGTGAGTATGTTGGTTAATTGGTTTTGGTCAAAATTATAAAATTGTCCCAAGTGTGTCGGAGAGTGAGTACTAGTGTACAGGGTAATCGCTGGTCGGTGCGGACTCGATGGGCCGAAGGGCCTGTTTCCACGCTGTATCTCTAAAACTAAAAACTAAACTAAACTAAAACCAGTGGGTTAGATCCTGACTACGAGAACTGTCTGTACGGAGTTTGTACGTTCTTACTGTGACCGACCACATGGGATTCTCTGGGTGCTCTAGTTTCCTCCCACATTGTTTGTAGGTTAATTGGCCTCTGTACATTGCCACGTGCGTAGGATAGAACTAGACTATGGGTGGTATCTTTAAAATGGCCCACTGCTGATTTGCTGCGGTCCCCGACTGCAATGGTTTTTCTCATCATTCACTGGGCGCTTTAGAAGATTGTGGGGGTATCTTATAGAAACGTACAAAATTCTTAAGGGGTTGGACAGGCTAGATGCAGAAAGATTGTTCCCGATGTTGGGGAAGTCCAGGACAAGGGGTCACAGTTTAAGGATAAGGGGGAAATATTTTAGGACCGAGATGAGGAAAGCATTGTTCACACAGAGAGTGGTGAATCTCTGGAATTCTCTGCCACAGACGGTAGTTTGAGGCCAGTTCATTGGCTATATTTAAGAGGGAGTTAGATGTGGCCCTTGTGGCTAAAGGGATCAGGGGGTATGGAGAGAAGGCAGGTACGGGATACTGAGTTGGATGATCAGCCATGATCATATTGAATGTCGGTGCAGGCTCGAAGGGCCGAATGGCCTACTCCTGCACCTATTTTCTATGTTTCTATGTTTCTACAGCAACCGAAACCTCAGGCACTTATGCCGAATTATGTATTGAATAGTTTATAGAAACATATTTCAATAAATAAAAATAGAATGTCATGAAAATACAATATTGTAAAATCTGATAATATCAGAAGTAGTTATTTAAATAGAGGGAATGCCTGCTGAAGAAGATCTTTTTTTAAACAATCTTGAAACTAAGGATTATCTTAAACTCTGCACGACTGTTTTAAGACAGAACTTTGAACGGATTAAATATACAAATATAATATAAAATAACAGGCTGGATGCAAGAGTGAGCAAGCGGCGTGCCACTATTTAAATTTATGACAGATAACTCACATGTTACTCTCTCCCCATTACAATCTGAAGGAGGGTCTCGACCCAAAACGTCACCAATCCATGTTCTCCCGAGATGCTGCCTGACCCGCTGAGTTACCTCCAATGGCAGCATGTTCCATATACCCACCACCCTTAGTGTAAAAAAAGTTCCTGTTAAATCTTCCCCCTCTCCCCCCTCACCTTTACCTATGTCCTCTGGTTCACAATTCCCCAACTGTGGGCAAAAGACTGTCAATTTACCCGGTCTATTCCTCTCATAATTTTGTACATCCTTTTAAGGTATGTCTTCCCATTTATATTAATTAACATTGAGCCTTTCTGTGGAACATCTTCTCATTTACTGGTGGAGCACAAAAGAGTTAATGGCTTATGAAGCCAGTTTAAAATGTTTTTTAAAATTAATACAAGAAATATTAGCACATATCCGTAACAGCGGCACAGCTGGTAGAGCTGCTGCCTCACAGCGCCAGAGACCCGGATTTGATCATGACTTTATGCTCTTTGCATGTTCTCCCTGTGACTGCTTAGGTTTCTTCCAGGTGCTCTGGTTTCCTCTCATAGACGTGCGGGTTTGCAGGTTAATTGGCCTCTGTAAATTGCCTCTAGTGCATAGGGAGTGGATGTAAAGGCAGGATAACATAGAACTGGTGTGAACAGGACGGAATGGAATTTGTGGGCTGAAGGGCCTGTTTCAGTGCTGTATCTCTAAACTAAACTAAAGCTAAAAGAGGGCAGAAAGGAACTGCAGATCCTGGTATATATCGAAGATAGACACAAAGTGCTGGAGTAACTCAGTGGGTCATGCAGCATCTCTGGAGAAAAAGGATGGATGACGTTTCGGGTCAGGACCCTTCTTCAGATCGCCTTTGTCTTAAATCCAGTTCTCTTCCCTCTACTCTCAGTCTAAAGAAGGGTCTCGACCCGAAACATTCCTTTTTCTCCAGTGATGCTGCCCGACCCGCTAAGTTACTCCAACACTTTGTGTCTATAAATCTGAAAGGGACCAGACACCACATGAAGGATTGTAAACTGCAGGCAGACGGAAATGCCGGAAGGTCAATTGTTTTGCATTGACCATCAACAAAGGCTGATTTGTAAGCTATAACTCATCATTCAGGAACTATTGCCCATTTTAGAAGTAGACGAAGATCTATCTACGCCAGTTTTTGAAGGAAAGATTTTTATTAACACAGACAACAGCAGTCTGCTCTGACTATGTTTCCATGTACACAGGCCCTACGTGAGTGAGTTAATTGCTGCTTAGAGCTATATATTTTTCTCCATCACTATCGCTTCCCATTTTTTTCACTATAATAAACAATGTTGGCGATATGCAAGTTGGCGATATGCAGAGTACTGCCCTGCCGACTACAAAAACAGAAGATTCAGAAGATGTTAGTTTAGTTTAGTTTAAAGATGCAGTGCGGAAACAGGCACTTCAGCCCACCGGGTCCACACAGACCAGCGATCCCCACACACCAACACTATCCCACACACACTAGGGATAATTTCCATTTATGCTGAGCCAATTAGCCGACAAAACCTATACGTCTTGGGAGTGCGGGAGGAAACCGAAGATCTCGGAGAAAACTCACGCAAGTCACGGGGAGAACGTACAAACTCCGTATAGACAGCACCTGTAGTCAGGCTGGAACCCGGGTCCCTGGCGCTGTAAGACAGCAAGTCTACCGCTGTGCCACCGTGCCACCCTATGAATAAAAAACATTTTATTATTACTCTGTTCCCTAACTTTGGCCCAATAGAGGCAAAATGGGTATGTTATTTATATTTTAAATCGCATTTTTTTTTTCCTCTTATCATTTCTTTGTTCTTTCCTTAGGTTGAAGTAATCCTTGTCAACATCTTTGGGGGAATAGTTAACTGTGCAATCATAGCAAATGGCATAACAAAGGCCAGTCGGGAACTTAAACTGGAAATGCCACTTGTTGTTCGACTTGAGGGTAAGTAATGGACCTTACTCTAATTGCAGTTTAGTTTAGAGAATCAGCGCAGAAACAGGCCCTTTGGCCCACCGAGTCCGCACCGACCCGCGATCCCCCCACACTAACACTATGCTACATACACAAAGGCCAATTTAACATTTTATACCAAACCAATTAACCTATAAACCTGTACGTCTTTAGAGTGTGGGAGAAAACCGAAGATCACAGAGAAAATCCATGCAGGTCACGGGGAGAACGTACAAACTCCATAGAGACAAGCACCCGTAGCCAGGATCGAACCCGGGTCTCTGGTGCTGCAAGGCAGCAACTCTACTGCCGTGCCACCATGCCGGCCTCATTAGGAGGTAGATTATTTTAGATAGCAATGTCTGCCTTACAATTAGAAAGCGCCTCCCTTGTCATAAGAAAATAAAACAGTAAGTGCTGATGCCAGGACTCGAGGGCCTGAAATATAGGGAGACGTTGAGTAGGCTGGGACTTTATTCCTTGGAGCCCAGGAGGATGAGGGGTGATCAGGTGTACAAAATCATGAGAGAGAATAGATTGGGTAGGCACACAGAGTCTCTCGCCAAGAGAAAGGGAATCGAGAACCAGATTAGGTGAGGAGGGAAAGATTTAATAGGAACCTCAGGGGTAACTTTATCACACAGTAGGTGATGGGTGTATGGAACAAATTGCCAGAGGAGGTAGTTGAGGCAGGTACTATCCAAACCTTTGAGAAACATTTAGACAGGTACATGGATGGGACAGGTTAGAGGGATCTGGGCCAAAATGGGACTAGTGTAGATGGGACATTTCGGCTGATGTGTGCAATTTGTGCCGAAAGGCCTGTTTCCACACTGCACAACTCCATGACTCTCATGCAGGAGAATGCTGTACCGTTCCTACTGGGTGGCACGGTGGCACAGCTAGTATAGGTGCTACCTCTCAACGCCAGAGACCTGGGTTCGATCCTGACCTTGAGCGCTGGAGTTTGAACATTCCACTTGTGACTGCATGGATTTCCTCCGGGTGCTCCAATGTCCTACACCCTAAAGGAGCGGGGGTTTATAGGTAGACACAAAATGCTGGAGTAACTCAGCGGGACAGGCAGCATCTCTGGAGAGAAGGAATGGGTGACGTTTCGGGTCGAGACCTTTGATCAGACTGATTTAAATACTTTGTAAATTACCCCTGACGTGTCGGATGTGGATGTAAATGTGGGATAATATAAAACTATTGTGATAGTCAGCGTAGTCTCAGTGGGCAAAAGGACCTGTTTCCATGATGTATCTTTCATTTAGCTTAGAGATACAGTGCAGAAACAGACCCTTCAGCCCACCAACCATCGATCCCCGTACACTGGCACTATCCCACACACACGGGCAATGTACATTTTTTTGCCGAAGCCAATTAACCTACAAACTTGTACGTCTTTGGAATGCGGGAGGAAACTGGAACACCCGGAGAAAACCCATGCGGTCACGGGGAGAACGTACAAACTCCGTACAGACAGCACGCGCAGTCAGGATCGAACCCGCGTCTCTGACGCTGTAAGACAGCAACTCTACCGCTTAGCCAACGTGCCGCCCTTGCTGTCTCTAATCTACAATGCTGCATCATGGACACAGAGGAGATGAGATGAGATGGTGGCCCTCAGGTTTGAGTTGGACCCTGTTAGATGTGTAGGACATCACAAATAGGTCAGAATGCAAGTGAGATGGGAATTGCAATGGCAGGCAACCAGAAGCTTTGGGTCGTTCCTATGCATTGAGCAGATGCACTCCAAAAATGATCTCCCAACCTACTTGTGTTTTCTCCATTGTAGAGGAGGGCAATATTATTATCAATGATTCAATGGTACTTAATTGGTCGTATGTCCCGAGGTACAGCCAAATTCATTTTTGTATACAGTATTACTAACCATAAACAGTTAGATACATCTTAAATAAGCATAGAAACTTAAAACAAAATAAAAATAATTAAAAAACGTATATATAAAATTAAAACATTAAAAACATTTAAAAAAAAATAATATTGATAAAAATGAAAAATACATATAAACTATTCTAGTAATAAGATGAAACTATTCTTCAACCTGGTGATTAGGGTTTTCAGACACGTACATCTAGTACATGACTACATGCAAGGTTATGATGAATTGATTTTTGGACGCTCAGGCGAATCAGGAAACATATAAAATTATGAAAGGACTGGACAAGCTAGATGCAGGAAAAATGTTCCCAAGGTTGGGGAGGTTGAGGGGCCACAGTTTGAGAATAAAGGGGAGGCCATTTAAAACTGAGATGGGAAAAAACGTTTTCACCCTGAGAGTTGCGAATTTGTGGAATTCTCTGCCACAGAAGGCAGTAGAGGCCAATTCACTGGGTTAATTTGAAAGAGAGTTAAGGGGCTGTCCCGCTGTATGAGCTAATTCAAGAGTTCTCCCGAGTTTAAAAAAAAAATCTAACTCGTGGAAGCACGTAGAATATATCTTGCGGGCACATCGGAGCTCGGGGATGTCTCTTAGCGCCTCGTAACGCTAACGGCAGGTACTCGGGAAATGCGGTGAGCTCGGGAAGACTCGTGAAGACTTTTCAACATGTTGAAAAATGTCCACGAGAGCCTCGAGTACCTACGAGTGGCTATTACCGTAATTCTCCGATCTCGAATCAGGGGAAACTCGGGAGAGCTCTTGAATTAGCTCATACAGTGGGACAGCCCCATTAGATAGAGCTCGAGGGGCTAGCGGAATCAAGGGATATGTGGAGAAGGCAGGCACGGGTTACTGATTGTGGATGATCAGCCATGATCGCAATGAATGGCGGTGCTGGCTCGAAGGGCCAAATGGCCTGCTCCTGCACCTATTTTCTATATTTCTATGTTAATCTGGTGGGGCAGGAAAGTGCATTTGGCAAAGTGAATCGGCCGTGATCATTCTGAATGGTGGATCAGGCTACACCTGTTTCACGTTTCCATGAGCCAGAATAAGCAGAGTGAAGATGCATCTTCCTCAGCCTGCAGAAGGGTCTCGACCCGAAACGTCACCTATTCCTTTTCTCCAGAGATGCTGCCTGACCCGCTGAGTTACTCCAGCTTTTTGTGCTTATCTTTGGTTTAAACTAGCATCTGCTGTTCCTTCCGACACAGAACCAGTGCACCTTGTTAATGTGGCCTCTCACGCCACCTAGTGTGCGAGTTTGTGAGGCTGCTTGCTAGTTTGAACAGTGCTGGTAAAAGCCTGGAAACAAGCCATCAGAGAACGATAGTTAGTTGTGCTGGGATAAAGACTGGCGAATGTGAAGCCATTCTCGGCACCTTAACATTTTTAACTGGAATTGGAAAACTCCATATTTTTAAGTAAAAGCGCTCCAAATTGTAATTGTTGTCATTATTGCAACTGCTTTTAATAATGTGAAAATTCAGATCATTCTATGGTAGCCAAGATAAACATAACTTTCGACTTTAGACTTTAGAGATATAATGAGAAAACAAGCTCTTCAACCCACTGAGTCCATGCCAACCTGCGGTTACCCCGTACACTAAGTGTTAAAGAAGGAACTGCAGATGCTGGAGAATCGGTGTGTAACCCTGTATACTAACCTTAGCCTATACTCTATGGACAACTTACAATTTTACAGTAGCCAATTAACCTGCAACCTGTACATCTTTGGAGTGTGGAAATGCCCACGCAGTCAGAATCTTAGAGTGATACAGTGTGGAAACTGGCCCAACTTGCCCGCACTGGCCAACATGTCCCAGCTACACTAGCCCCACCTGCCTGCGTTTGGTCCAGATCCCTCCAAACCTGTCCTATCCATGTGCCTGTTTCTAGCTGTTTGTTAACCTTGGGATAGTCCGTGCCTCAACTACCTCCTCTGGCAGCTCGTTCCATACACCCACCGCCCCCAATAGGGAGAATGTACAAATTCCGTACAAACGCCCTTAGTTAGGATCGAACCCGGGTCTCTGGTGGTCTCAGGCAGAAACTACCCCTCGGCAGCCCTGGGACTTTATTTCTCCCTCATCTGAACCGCTCCCTCACCCACACCACCCTCCACCGACCTGCTCAGTGAATTATAATAGCAATGAGACTGCATTTTCCCTACTCAATTCCAGAAAAGAAGTCGCACTAAATGCAATTTGTTGACTTACAAGAGGCTGATAATGCTATGCCAATATTTCCTTAACAATTCTTGCCTTTACTGGATCTGCAAAAGTAATGGCGTAAACTGCAAATCCAAGCTTTGGAATAATGCTGGAGCTCTCTATCACACTTGAACACTGAGCTAGGAACACAGTTCACAGTTCTTTGCCGCCATCAAGTGCTGGGAGGTTATTAGGAAACTCTTAACAGTGGTTCTTATTCCATTATCAACCTGACTTCAAGATCAGTGAATCTGGTGGCTTTTATTTAAAAACGCCTGATTATTTTTTCCCCCCACCGTTTGAAGAAAATGTGATTGAATTTTTAAAAAAACATCTCGATTGTGAATACAAAAGGCAGGGTAGAGCGGTGGTAGAATTGCTGCCTTACAGCGCCACAGACCCAGTTAGATTCTTTCTACGGGTGCTGTCTGTATGGAGTCTGTACGTTCTCCCCTTGACTCCCGCAGGTTTTCTCCGGGTGCCCACATTCCAGAGGCGTACAGGTTTGTAGGCTAATTGGCTTGGTGTAATTGTAAATTGTCCCTCGTGTGTGTAGGGTAGTGTTAGACAATAGACAATAAGAGCAGGAGACGGCCGTTCGGCCCTTCAAGCCAGCACCGCCATTCACTGTGATCATGGCTGATTATCCACACTCAGTACCCTGTTCCTTTCTTCTCCCCATATCCCCTGACTTCGTTATCTTTAAGAGCTCTATCCAACCCTCTTGAAAGCATACAGAGAATTGGTCTCCACTGCCATCTGAGGCAGAGAGTTCCACTGATTCACTACCCTCTGTGTGAAAAGACTTTCCTTATCTCTGTTCTAAATGGCCTAACCCTTATTCTTAAACTGTGGCCCCTGGTTCTGGACTCCCCCAACATCGGGAACATGTTTCCTGCATCTAGCGTGTCCATACCCTTAATTATCCTATATGTTTCAATAAGATAACCTCTCATCCTTCTAAATTCCAGAGTATACCAGCCCAGCCGCTCCATTCTATCAACATATGACAGTCGCACCATCCCTGGAATTATCCCGTGTGCGGGGGTCGCTGGTCGGCCAACGGGCCAGTTTCCACGCTGTATTTCGAAACTAAAAACAAAATTATTAAATAAACATAGTGCACCTTGCAAGATTTATTTACTTAGCATCTCTATGACACATTATTCTATAGGGATATATCCCTAGATTAAAAGTGTAGGAAGGAACTGCAGATGCTGGTTTTCATCGAAGATTGACACAAAATGCTGGAGGAACTCAGCGGAACAGGCAGCATCTCTGGAGAGAAGGAATGGTTGACCCGAAACGTCTATCCAGAGAAGCTGCCTGTCCCGCTGAGTTACTCCAGCATTTTGTATCCATCCCTGGATTAAATACTGATTTTGTAAAATGCTTGTGATATTGGTGATGTGTGTCATTTATTTGGGGTATGACATGTTGCAGAACTATAATCTGAAGCGAAACTTCATGAAAAATGACAGCGTTTGCTATTTTGATTAATGTGGATTCAAGAAACCTAATGCAGGTCCATCAATACACCTTATGCGTTCATTTATTGCGCGCATTTCATTCAGGCATGGACATGTGCCTAAGGTTGCAGCAAATTAATGTAGCCTTTCATACTCCACTAAATAACTTGGTGATGTAGAGTCAACAGAATTCTGTCAACAGAATTAATATTCATAGGCACCCAGCTCTGCCTCAGATAATCAAGAGATAAGATGTTGCGGCAATACTCTGGTGCTTTCTAACATGCCTCCTGTGTTCTTCAAATGCCTTGACACTGTTTCACTTCTTGTTTGCCCCGCAGTTGCTCTAAACTATTCTTATTAACAGCGCTTGTGTTTTCCTTTTGTCAAACAAATGTAACGCTTTAATGACAGACAAATGCAAACAGAAAACGTCGGAAAGCACTAAGCAGGCCCGGCAACCCCAGTGATAAGAAGATGGACACAAAATGCTGGAGTAACTCAACGGGGCAGGCAGCATCTCTGGAGAGAAAGAATGGGTGACAATTCGGGTCGAGACTCTTCTTCTGACTCAGGGGAGAGGGGAACGCGATACGGAAGGGTACGAAGAACATGTAAGGTGTGAAAAGGACAGAAAAAAGCAGAAGATGAACAAGGAAATGTAGAATGGTTCATTGATAGCTGAGGGGAAGGTGACAATGAGGCGTGCAAACAGTAAAATTAATCAGGACAGTGAAACTAGAAGGAAAACTAATGTGGGCGAGGGACAGAGAGAGAGAGGGAAAGCAAGGGTTACGAAGTTGAAATCAATACTCATACCTCTGGGTTGTAAGCTGCCCAAGCGAAATATGAGGTGCTGTTCCTCCAATTTGTGTATGGCCTCACTGACAGTGGAGGAGGCCCAGGACAGAGAGGTCAGTATGGGAATGAGATGGGAGATCGTGTAAGTCCATAGTACTTTCCCCTGAGCCTGGTTTAGACTTTAGAGAGACAGCGTGGAAACAGGCCCTTCGGCCCACTGAGCCAGTGATCACCCCGTACACTAGCACTATCCTACACGTGAGGGACAATTTACATTTTTTTACCGAGGCCAATGAACTAACAAACCTGTACATCTTTGGAGTTTGGGTGGAAACCGTAGCACCCAAGGAAGACATGCAGTCACAGGGAGAGCATACAAACTCCGTACAGACAGCACCCGTATTCAGGATTTCACTACCGCCGCGCCACTGTGCCACCCAACTTTCTTCAGATGTGATTTTATTTTAATGCATGGGATTCTTATCAGAAATTGTGCTTGAAGGGATGTCTGATGGATAGTGAGGCAGGGTCCTGATCCAAAATGGCGCCTGACCATTCCGTCCAAAGATGCTGCCTGACCCGCTGAGTTCCTCCAGGACTTTGTGTTTTGCTGGACAAACAAACAATGTACCTACTCTCTAAATACATTCACTTTTGAAACTTGCAAGTAAACAGTAAGCATGTGGCCATATTTACTTTCCAAACATGTTTATGGCTTGGGAAAAAACATAAAACAGAACAGAGCAGCACCAGACCAGGCTGTTCGGCCCACAATGTCTGTGTCGAACATGAAGCCAAGACCATCTCTTATCTACCTGCACTTAATCCACATCCCTCTATTCTCTGCAAATCCTTATGCCTATCCAAAGGTCTTTTAAACGCCACTATCGTCTCTGCCTCAACCACCACCCCTGGCAGCGGGTTCCAGGCCCCCAACACCCTCTGTGGAAACAAAATGGCTCCGCACATACCCTTTAAACCTTGACCCCCTCAGCTCACCCTAAAGCTACGCCCTTTAGTATTAGATTTTTCCTTCCAGGGAAAACGTTTCCAACTGTCTACCCTAAAGCCCCCGTCCCACGATGCAAGTTTACCCAAGAGCTCTCCTGAGATTAAAAAAATCAAACTCGTGGTATTCTATGAACTCTACGACCTTCCACGAGAACGTTCACAAGCTCCTACGAGTAAAAAGTAACCATTTTTTTCATCATGAGTGTTTTTTTACTCGTGGACATCTTTCAACATGAAACAACTTCACGAGTAAAAAACTACTCGTGATGAAAAAAATGGTTACTTTTTACTCGTAGGAGCTCGTGAACATACTCGTGGAAGGTCGTAGGAGTTCGTAGAATACCACGAGTTTGATTTTTTTTTAAACTCGGGAAAGCTCGTGGATAAACTCACATTGTGGGACAGGGGCTTAACGGCTTCTCAGAAGAAAATGGAACGGTAGAAAAAAGGAGGAGAATAATTAATTAAGCCTGATTATTGCGAAATCTTAAGAAATTTTTTCAATTATAATAAGCTCTTAAAATCTGTTTCAACCTTTCTATTATTGTCATCTTTCATATAATCATCTCATTTCTAAATTAATCAAAATATACCAAGATTGTCAGTGGTTGACTGTTTTAATAATCTTTGTACTGCATATCCTACAGGTTAACTAGAGATATGTATTCTCCAGAGATATGCATATATATATATATATATTTATATATATTTACAAGTTAACATTTCGCCAATAGATTGTTGTTGAGGAATTTCACAGTCTAAAAATATTTTAGCAATCTGTGGGGGAAAAGGAACAAATTTCAAGAGAATGTTATTGTCAATTGTCCCAGATAGAACAATGAAATTCTTAAGGGCCTGTCCTACCAGAATCCGACTCCATGCGATGAGCGCGATCAAACTAGAAGCAGGGGCCGCGCGGAGGTCGGGCGATCGCTGTACAGGGCCGTTCCCACCAGCATGCGCCTGCATGCGGCAAGCGCGACCAAACCGGCAGCGAGGGCCGCGCAGAGGTCGGGTGAGTGGCGCAACACGGCGCAAACTGAGGCGAACTTGGAGCGAAGTCTTAAAGGTAAGTTCGCCAGCACAGAGAGAGGCACAGAGGCACACACACAGAGGGCCACGGAGCCACACACATAGAGGGTCACGGAGGCACCTACAGAGAGGGTTACGGAGGCACGACGTCGAGACGTTGAGGCGACTGCGAGCCGACAAGCCGTTGCCGCGCGGAATTTTTGAACATGGTCAGTTTTTCGGAGCCCCACGCGATGTCGGGACGAACTCCGCACAATTCCGCACGGCTCCGGCGATCGAAGTGGGACCGGCCCCGCGACGCCAGACGGCTCAATCGACCACGTTAGTTCGCGCTCATCGCATGGAGTTGCATGCTGATGGGACAGGCCCTTTACTTACTTGATTCTTACTTACTAAAAATGGATAGGACAAGTTTGGAGGGGTGGGAGTACATGGGTAAGACAGGTTTGGAGGGATATAGGCCAAATGCAGGCAGGTGGGACTAGTGTAGCTGGGACATGTTGGTTGTGTGGGCAAGTTGGGCTGAAGGGCCTGCGGCATTATTTCAAGTATGAATGCGGAATCTGGGCAAAGGAAAAATTTCACTGTACCTTGATTCATGTGATAATGAGAGAACCATTATTTCTGTATGAAAACTGCAATCTACAGTACCTAATTTACACTGTGATTAGCTGTGAATCGCTGTTAAGCTGTGCATTGAAATATTAAGTGTGCTATTTTTGCCCCGTGAAAGCTAATGCAGTAATGCTAAAAATCTGCTTGTTCATACTGGAGTCAAAATGTTGTGGCAGGATCCGAGCGTGTAATCTGGCTTTACGTATGTGCAATATAGAGGAAGTTTTGCTATTTTAGAATTGCTGTTTAGTTTAGAGATACAGTGCGGAAACCGGCCCTTTGGTCCACCGAGTCGGCGCCGAACAGCGATCCCCGCACATTAACACTCTCCTGCACACACTAGGGACAATTTACAATTACACCAAGCCAATGAACCTACAAAACTGTACGTCTTTGGAGTGCGGGATGAAACCGGAGATCCCGGAGAAAAGCCACGCAGGTCACGGGGAGAACGTGCAAACTCCATACAAACAGCACGCGTAGCCAGGATCGAACCCGGGTCTCTGGCACTGTAAGGCAGCAACTCTGCCACCCTCTTCATAAACCATAATCAAATTATTTTCAGATGCATGTATGTGATCCCTTAACCCCGTATAAAGAACAGGTATGTTCGCCAGGTATTGATCCCATCAGTGGTACGATTAAAGTAAAGTGGTTTTATTTTCATATGTTATTCATAAACAAGGCAGAGCCTAAGCAGAGCACAACGTGCTGGAGTAACTCAGCGGATCAGGCAGAATCTGGGAGGGGAATGGACAGGAGATATTTCAAGTCGAAGATACACACAAAAAGCCGGAGTACCTCAGCGGGACAGGCAGCATCCCTGGAGAAAAGGAATAGGTGATGTTTCAGATCGAGACCCTTCTTCAGACTGGGCAGACTAAACAGAGCAGCCAAAAGGGTGTTGACCCAAAACGTCACCCATTCCTTATCTCCAGAGATACTCCAGCACTTTGTGTCTATCCATGTTCTCCAGAGATGCTGCCTGACATGCTAAGTTACTCCAGCACTCCAGTGTCGATCTTTTATATGATATGATCACTGAATCAAGCTTTCTTCTGCTTTATAGATTGTGTTTTACCTATCGGACTAAATCCAGCCTATGACCAAAGTCATGTTCTTGATTAGTACGGGTGTCAAGGGTTATGGGAAGAAGGCAGGATAATAGGTTTAGGAGGGAGAGATAGATCAGACGTGACTGAATGGCGGAGTAGACTTGATGGGCCAAATGGCTTAATTCTGCTCCTATCACTTATGACCTTATATGACCCTGTAGCGAAGGAAATCTTTACAATATTTGTCCTATTGCCACATATGAAATTGGATATTTAAGAACCAAATATGTCTTTGCATTGAAATTTGGATCAAATTCCACATTGTTCCACTGGGGATTGTAACGGATTGTTAAAAGTGAAGGATATTATTCATTTCACTTTGACATTAATCTTCCCTTCTCCTCCAATTTTCCTCAGCCGTAATCTTTCCTTAGCTGCTAATTTCTTCGTGGCTCCAGTAGCCTGCATGAATGGAGCTTTGAAGCCTTCAAGGCCTGTCCCACTTGGCGATTTTTTCGGCGACTGCCGGCGTCATTGACTGACGTATCAGGGGCGGCGAAAGATTTTGAACATCTCAAAATCCAACAACAACAAAAAAAATGTTGCGACACTTGAGGAAGTACCACGCGCCAACACGTCATCATCGCCGCAACTTTTTCGGTGAGATGATACGTCGGTCAATGATGCCGCCAGTCGCCAAAAAAATCGGCAAGTGGGACAGGCCCTTTAAAATCCTGCCTTTGTTATGTCTTCCACTTTCAAACAATTAATCTGAAGTTATAAAAAACTGCACATAATTAGGCCGGCTCAGGTGCCAGATAAAATACTGTAACGTGTTTCAATAAACCTTATCCATTATCCAAAGAATCCCAGACTGACAGCTGAAATTAACCGTTCATTAATCACACCTTATCCCAGTGCATTTTTGTCTTTCGTGAACCAGTTGGGACTTTGGGAGCTGTGAAATTCTTTATTTTACAGATGTTTTTCATGGCTTACAGACTTAACTTCTGGAGGAAGGAACTGCAGATGCTGGTTGAAACCAAAGGTTGACACAAATAGCTGGAGTAACTCAGCAGGACAGGCAGCACCTCGGGAGAGATGGAATGGGTGACATTTCGGGTCGAGACCCTTCTTCCTGCTCAGTTACTCCAGCATTTTGTGTCTATCTCACGTTTGTAGGTTAATTGGCTTGGTGTAAATGTAAAATTGTCCCTGGTGTGTGTAGTGTAGTGTTAATGTGCTGTGTAGTGTGTAGTGTAGTGTTAATGATCGCTTGTCGGCGCAGACTCGGTGGGCCGAAGGGCCTGTTTCCGCGTTGCATCTCTAAAACTAAAAAATAAAAAATTGAACTAAGCTGCAGAAATCTGTTTGACTTTTACGTCAATATCAAATCCAGGGTCATTCCTACCCAAATTCAAATCCCCAGACGCACAGATGGAACTTGAATGTGCGTCTCTGGATCATTGGTTCAATAACATGACTGCAATGCTGCTGTGCAAGTAATTTCCTCTGTTAAATATGGGAACACTGTAACATTTGTGCCTGTGGTTTCAAGAGGTTGAATGATTCCAAATGATGAAATACTGGTTATATTAATAAGCAGGACCAATAATAATTTGCGTAGGGTGACAGCACAGAGCACCACAGGAGATCCTTTCTCCCTGTGGCTATCAAACTGTACAACTCTTCCCTCTTCTATCATGGGGTAGACTGACATCCCTTCCCCATTCTACCCCCCCCCCCCCTATCTTTGCACATCCCCAATCCTGGACTTTCCACTCGTCACTTTAATTTCATGTTTCATGTATCTTGTAGCGTTTTATGATTGTTAGCTGACCAATTTCCCTCCTGGGGTAAATAAAGTGCTATCGTATCGTTTTGTAGATGTAGAAACATTTAGAAATAAAATGACTTTGGTGTAAAAAAAATTGTGCAAAATATAGCAGGGATGAAAATGAAGATATGCATGTCATAAATTAATTGCAATAAATTTTTTTCAGGTATTCAACTGAAATGCAGTTAAATTAAAATCCTTATTATAATTATACTAGCCGGAAATATTTTTTTAATCGGACAAAGCATTATAGAGCCAATAAACTGTTTATTTGCACTTTATCAGTTTACTTATTCATGTGTGTATACATATATGCAATGGTATATGGACACACTGATCTGTTCAGTATTCGTGCCGACTATGTTCTGGTGTGCTAAAGCAAAGCAAGAATTTCATTGTCCTAACAGGGACACATGACAATAAAACTCTCTTGAACTCTCTTAATAAAAATGTTTACCTCCAAGAAATGATGCAGCAACGATTTTGCATGGTATTACCTGGAACATAGGACAACACAGCACAGGAACAGGCCCCTCAGCTCGCAATGTCCATGTCGTTCACGATACCAAGTTAGTCTATTCTCTGCCTGCACCTCGTCTGTGTCCCTCCATTTCCCGCATATCCATGTGCTTGTCTGAAATGGTCTTAAAACGCCACTGTCGAATCGGTCTCCACCACCACCACCCCTGGCATTGCGTTCAAGGCACTCACCAATCTCCAAAAAAAAAACTTGCCCTGATCATCTACTTTACAATAGACAATAGACAATAGCTGCAGGAGTAGGCCATTTGGCCTTTCGAGCCAGCACCGCCATTCAATGTGATCATGGCTGATCATCCCCAATCAGTACCCCGTTCCTGCCTTCTCCCCTGACTCTGCTATCTTTAAGATCCCTATCTAGCTCTCCCTTGAAAGTATCTAGAAAACTCACAACTCAAAAAGAGAAAAAAAGGTTTAAACTCTGTGAACCTATCCCTCGAGTCTTTGACATTTCCACCCTGGGAAGAATGGTTCTGACTGTTTACCCTTCGCCACTGTATTCCAGAACATTCTGGAAAGTAACCGCAGGGCACAGGAAAATAACTTCTTCCGATTTATCCTTGCATATTCTTAGCAATTCAAGGTGACATTGAATCATGAGCTCATCTCATTTTGTGAAGAAAAAATCAAGGAAAACAAAAAATATCTCAGCATTTTCCTTTAATGATGCAAGAAATTAGTAAAAATCAATATACTTTGTAGAGCTGAAATCGCAGTTCGGATCAGGATGCTACTTGAGCGAGCAGATAGCTTTTGTTACAAAGCTGTGCCGTGTTTGTCGCTGTGATTTTAATCTGCCATCAATCTACCACCCTTCACTGTCTGTGTCTCTTCTGTGTGCAGGAACCAATGTTAATGAAGCCAAGCGTATCCTGAGGGAGAGTGGGCTGCCAATTGCCTCTGCCAGCGACCTCGAAGACGCTGCTAGGATAGCCGTCGCCAGTGTGCCTGCAAAATAGATAAATCAAGGAAGTTTTCAAGCAATATATATATATATATATTTTTCCCTTTCATCGTACTACTCAATTCTGGATTACCACTAATGATGGGACAATAGTTTTCCATGATTATATTTCACTCGGTGACGTGTGAAATGGGAAGAAACATCAATACATTTAGACAACGTGCCTTGCGTTTACAGAAAACAAATTGTGCAGTTGTAATTGTACATTTTTTTACAAATTTATTTAATTATGTGCTGACTAAACAGTTCCTGCATATCAATGATTGTTATAACATTTTTCTATTTCTGTGAATTCTGAATAATCTAATGTTTTGACATATTTCCTGAACATCTTTGTGATCTTGCAATAAGACCTCCGCTTTAGCCTTAGTCGTAAAATTGATTTAAAGCGGCCATAGTGATTTTACCTCTGTAAACCTGGTGCTGTTTTGTGAAGCCTTAACCTTCCTTTAGTGCCAATAATGCAAAGCGATTCTCTGCTGAAATGCACACAGCAGGGAGGCACGGTGGCGCAACGGTAGAGCTGCTGCCTCACAGCGGCAGAGACCCGAGTTCAATCCTGACTACGGGTGCTGTCTGTGCAGAGTTTGCACGTTCTCCCTGTGACCGTGTGGGTTTTCTCCAGGTTCTCTGGTTTCCTCCCACATTCCAAAGACGTGCTGGTTTGTAGGTAAATTGGCTTCTGCAAATTATCCCTTGTGTGACTGATGGTCGATGTGGACTCGATGGGCCGAAGGGCCTGTTTCCACTCTGTATCTCTAAACTAACCTAAACTAATCTTGGCACAATTAAGTCGGGTTTAGTTTAGTTTTAGTTTTAGAGATACAGCGCAGAACAGGCCCTTCGGCCCAACGAGTCCACATCGACCAGCGATCCCCTCACATTAACATTATCCCACACACACTAGGGACAATTTACACATGTACCAAGCCAGTTAACCGACACGTCTTTGGACTGTGGGACGAAACCGAAGATCTCGGAAAAAAACCCACGCGGTCACGAGGAGAATGTACAAACTCCGTACAGACAGCACCCGTAGTCGGGATCGAAACCGGGTCTCCGGCGCTGGAAGTGCTGTAAGGCAACAACTCTACTTCTGTTCCACCTAATGTACTAATGCCAATGCCCGTGGGCAAATAATCTTGCTAAAAAATGTTCTCTTGTCATTGTCTATTTCCTTTGTGTGAAACTTAATTTTACTGTACTAGAAATTTACTGCCTGAGCAATATTATGATTTCAAACTTTTGTGACTTTTTGAAAGTTCACAGTACTTGAAACAACCATGAAAGCAAAAGCAAGCAAATACTAATTATCTTCTCAGACCATATCTTGCAGCAGAAAATGTCTTTCAAACAATGAATAAAATGCTTTCAATTATATAGATGCATTTTAAAAATGTCATAGCTATGTTTATTGATTCTGTTCCCAAGATGAAGTCACGGTCCTTATTTGCAACTCTTCTGGGCTAATTTAAACAACAATGCTTCACAATTTACTCACATAATGCTGGTTGGGACAGAGTGCCAGGTTTTCAGCCGCAGATGATATATGAACAAAGATTTACTTTACTTTTATGTGACTTTAGAGATACAGCGTGGAAACAGCCCCCTCGTCCCACCGAGTCCGCGCCAACAGTGATCACCCCGTACACTTGCACTATCTTACACACTAGGGACAATTTACAGAAGCCAAGAAACCTACAAACCTGCACGTCTTTAGAATGTGGGAGGAAGCCAGAGCTCCCCGGGAAAGGATATGAATAGATATCTCCATACAGGCAGCACCCATAGTCTGGATCGAACCCGCTGCAAAGCTGCAACTCTATCTGTGCCACTGGGCCGCCCCGAAATTTAATTCTAAGAAAAGAGAATCGTGTTTCGGATAACTTGAATGTGATCTGCTTGCATGTGCTTGCTGCCTTGGTCAATCTATATCAGGGGTTCCCAACCTTTTTCGTCCCATTTACCCCTGGCAACTTTAATAGCACATAACAATGTTATTTCACTTATTTATGAACAACTAATGATGAGCAGATACCGGTGTATACCAGAACCAAACACAGTCGATCAATGAGAAAAAATATGTACAAATCCCGAATCAACAAATTTACCCCCTGGGGGGTACACTTACCCCAGGTTGGGAACCCTTGATATAGGGAGATAATATTCACGGCTGTGGGAAGTGATGGCACATTGCATTGTGTACCTAAACCCTGCGCCTACACGCACTCTCATCTCCTCCTTTGGAAGCAGCTCATCCTAGTCCAGAATGATTAGCCTCCAATGCATTTGGTAGGTCTGAAGATGCTGAAGTGGGGCTGTGTCTTGGGTTGGGCAGGTGGATGGGCAGATTGCACATACCTTGCACTAAACATTCTTCCCTTTGTCCTGTCTACAAAGTGCCGGAGGAACTCAGCGAGTCCTCAGCATCTGCAAGGGGAATGGACAGTACTGCGTCTGTAAAAGTAATGGACATTTTGGGCCCGGACCTTCTTACAGGCTGAAACACTGTGTTCTGCTCAAAACATATTTCATTCCTGGATCGGGCTATCTCTAATCGGACTTCACTGGTACAGGTGTCAGAGGTTATGGGGAGAAGGCAGGAGAATGGAGATGGGAGGGAGAGATGGATCAGCCATGATTGAATGGCGGAGTGGACTTGATGGGCCGAATGGCCTAATTCTGCTCCTATTCCTTATGACCGTTACTGGACTTTATCTGGTACTAAACATTATTCCCATCACTCTGTATCTGAACACTATGGACGGCTTGATTGTCATCATGTATAGTCTTTTCGCTGACCTGATAGCAGAGCAATAACAAAAGCTTTTTGCTGTACCTCGGTACAGGTAACAATATTAAACTTAAGTAAACTAAACTAACCCTTGGAGATTGAGATGCTGTCCACCTCCCTGTGGTCCGATCATTGAGATTTAAACAGCTCAGTGATTTAGGTGATCACTCTTCACTTTGATCGGAAGCAAGCCTGGAATTCCCATGTGCTTGCAGACCTCCTTGAAAAGTCTTTGTCTTCGTCTTGGTGGAAATGTCTTGCTGCGATGGAGCTGGAAGCAGAGAATTTATTTCAGGAGGCTGGTGTCAGCCCAGGAGTCGGACAGATGGCAACCACAGTGCAGTAAACCCTCATTGTTAAAACGGACCGCAGGGGCGGGGAGATGGTGAGCGTTGTCACCGTTTGTCCGCTATAACAGAGTGCAAACGTCTCACTTGGACACCCAACACTGACGTTTAGGCTGAGCAAGAACTTCACTGACAAGGTGTCTTTTTTTCAGCTGAAACATAAACATTATACCAAAGTCTTGCCAGCCTTAAGGTAGGTACAAAGCTTCAAGATCTCAATACAGAGATCCAGGCTGTGGCAGCAGCAGCAACGTGCACAATAGTAAGCGACAAGGAGATGGGTCCGTCCACTAGAATCAATATCCGTTATAAGGAGATCTGTAAATATGAGAGTCTACTGTACCCTGGCACTGAAGACAATGAGTGCTTAAAGTGGGGAATGTCGGAGCCGGCTACGTTGCCCAGGATTGTTTTCAGCAACTGGATATGGTTTTCTTAAACATCAAGGAGACCATGAGGTTCCAGGGTTCCACCACCAGGGGGAGCATAGTGGCGCAGCTGGTAGAGTCGCTGCCTCACTGCGCCAGAGACCTGGGTTCGATCCCGACCTCGGGTGTTGTTGGTTTGGAGTTTGCGTGGGTTTCTTCTGGGTGCGATGGTTTCCTCCACCACCCCGACCTAGAAACAAGGAAGTGCAGATTGTGGTTTACAAACGAAAAATACACAAAGTGTTGGAGTAACTCAGCAGTTGGGATGGCATCCCTAGAGTACATGGATGGGAGACATTTCGTGTTGGGACCCTTCTTCAGACTTCCCAAAGATCGTCAGATCATGTGATATTGTAGAATTAGGCAATTCGGTCCATCAAGTCTACTCCACCATTCAATCGTGGCTGATCTATCTCTCCCTCCTAACCCCATTCTCCCCATAACCTGTGACACCCGATAAATATATCCACTGACTTGGCCTCCACAGCCTTCTGTGGCAAAGAATTCCACAGATTCACCACCCTCTGACTGAAGAAATTCATTCTCGTCTCCTTCCTAGAAGAATGTCCTATAATACTGAGGCTGTGCCCTCTAGTCCTAGACTCTCCCACTACTGGAAACATCCTCTCCACATCCACTCTACCCAAGCCTTTCACTATTCTGTACGTTTCCTTGAGGCCCCCCCTCATTGATGCCAATCAAGTCAAACTCAAGTACATTAGGTGGAAAAGTGATAAAGTTACACGGCACAAGATATAGTTCTCAATATTGTAGCGCATCAGTTCCATCGACATCGCATCAGTTCCATCGACAAAGTCCAATGTCCGCAACGGGGTAGTGGTATAGAAGATAGTACTGTAGCTTACAGGAGTACTGTTCGGAAACTTAATAAAAGGGGAAGAAGCTGTTCCTGAGTTTGGTTTTCAAGATCTTCTGATCTTGCTGAGGCGTATAAGATCATGAGGGGAATAGACAGGGTAAATGCACAAGAGTCTTTTACCCAGAATAGGGGAATCAAGAACCATTGGTTTAAGGTGAGAGGGGTAGATTCAATAGGAACCTGAGGGGCAACTATTTCACACAGAGGATGGTGGGTGGATGGAACGAGCTCCCAGAGGAGGTAGTCGAGGCAGGTACCATAACACCATTTAAAAGGTATTTGGACAGGTATATGGATAAGAAAGGTTTAGAGGGATGTGGGCCAAACGCGAGCGAATGAATGAATGAATGAATACTTTATTGTCACATGTGACAAGTCACAGTGAAATTCTTTGCTTCCGAACGTACCCAAGGTATGCAAATAGACGCTACATAAAGGGCACTTTCAAAGTTACAAAGTATCCGTGCCAGGTCCCCCTTTTTTCTCCCCTCCCTCACGGCGATCCCCCCATGCCGGGTCCGCCATTGTTCTTGGGACTAGTCTGGATGTGGCATCTTGGTCGGCATGGGCAAGTTGGGCCGAATGGTCTGTTTCCACGCCGTATGACTCTGACTCTACTGCATAGTTACGTTAACCTCCTGATGTTTGTCCCGTGCGACTTTGAGCCTTGTAGCTCCCGTCCATTTTGTGGCGATTAGTAAACGCAAGTAAAACTGGCAAGGCTTTTACAATCCTTTTCCACGTAATAAACACAAATGAGTTATAGTGGCTTTCCAAGTGAGATGTGAGTGCACATGTTCTTCCAGTATTAAACTGTCTAGCAAACGTTTGGGGATGACTTTACATGTCATTATTATTATTGTACACAGGGAGTGTTTAAATGGTCCCATTACAAGTTGAAAAACCTGACAAAATTTGTGGTACTATTTTCACACCGTCAGAATTAGGTCCTGTTATGAGGTATAATGAAAAGCTTTGTTTTGCGTACTATCCAATCAAATCAGATAATATTATGCATAAATACAATCAAGTCAAACTCTCAAAAGAATATAATTTTCTGGAAATCCCAAAGAGCTATGGTGGCACCTTGGTGCAGCGGTAGAGTTACTGTCTTACAGCGCCAGGGACCCGGGTTTGATTCTTACCACGGGTGCTGTCTGTATGGAGCTTGTCCGTTCTCCCCGTGACCTGCGTGGGTTTTTTCCCACACTCCAAAGACATACAGGTTTGTAGGATAATTGGCTTGGTGTAAATGTAAAACTGTCCACAGTTTTTATAGGGTGGTGTTAATGTGCAGGGATCGCTGGTTGGTGCGGATTCGGTGGACCGAAGGGCCTGTTTCCGTGCTGTGTGTCGAAACTGAACTAAAGCTAGATGCTATGTAAGGTTTCTCTCCGGTTATGCCAGAGAAAGTGCATTGAGATCCAATGTGAATAGCCAAACGTATATTCACTGCATATTCAGGGAGGCCAAACTGAGATGAGGTTAGTTTCTAACAGCTGTTAATATTTACAAGACACAAAGTGCTGGAGTAACTTGGCAGGTCAGGCAGCCACTCTGGAGAACATGGATAGATGACGTCTCGGTTCGGGACCCTTCTTCAGTCGTAAGAAGGATCCCAGGCCGCAACGTTGCCTAACCATGTTCTCCAGAGATGCTGCCTGACCTGCCGAGTTACTCCAGCACTTTGTGTCTTTTTTTGTAAACCGGCACCTGCATTTCCCCACGTCCCTTTAGCTGTTAATACTGTTCTGGCCTTAGGTTCCCATTTGGAGTGGAAAGAATTGTTTAACATCCAAGCAAAGATGGTTCTTCTGCTGTTCCAAAGGGGAAACCCAACTTATCAGAGACTCTAGCTCGTTGTCCAAATCCCCAATTATCTTTTATTTTCTTCATGCTTTTATTTAAAATACCGCAATTAAATCTGTACACGTTACACGTTCAAACCGTGTATTCCAAATCCAAGCCACTTGCTCCATTAAAATGAGCATCAAAGTGAAATCAAGCCACGGGGAGCAGTTTCTCCAGGTGCCCAGTTTAAACCATTAATTAATTTAAACAGAAGATAGACATGCAAAACGCAGGAGTAACTCAGCGGGTCAGGCAGCATCTCTGGAGAAAAGGAATAGGTGACGTTTCAGGTCGAGACCTTCGGACTGAGCGTCAGGGGAGAGGGAAATTAGAGATATGTAAAGGTACCAGAACAAAGCAGAGGTGGCTCTGATGTACCTTTTCATTAGAAAATGTGCCTTTTCTTACCTCTCGTTTCCCTCTCCCCTGACTCGCAGTCTGAAGAAGGGTCACCTATTCCTTTTCTCCAGATATACTGCCTGACCCATTAGTTGCTCCAGCATTTTGTGTCTATCTTTGGTATAAACCAGCATTAGCAGTTCCTTCCTACATAATTAATATAAATATCTCTTCTAAATCTCCTCAGTTTTGAATCCTCTAAGAAGAACTCCTGGCTTCTGATATCACACGAGGATAGACACTAAAGCTGGAGTAACTCAGTGTGACAGGCAGCATCTCTGGAGAGAAGGTATGGGTGACATTTCGGGACGATACCCTGCTTTACACCCTCTCCAACCACCTTCCTCAAATTGCAAACTTTGTGCATGAGATTTTTATTCGTATTCAAAACAGCCTTGTTACAATTTCTTGTGTATGAATCTGGCTGCACTGACCAGCTTAATGGGTAGCAAAGCCCCTGTCCCACTTATGTGTCCTTGGCACGCTAATTACGCGACCTCGTGGTCGCGTTGAGGCGCGATGGTCCTGCGAAGGTTGCGTGCGACTTCATGCGCCCGCACAGCCGTCTGGAACGCGTGACGTCACTTGAAGATGGACACAAAATGCTAGAGTAACTCAGCGGGACTGGCAGCCTCTCTGGAGAGAAGCAATGGGTGATCTTTCGAGTCGAGACTCTTCTTCAGTCTGAAAGAAGGGTGTTGACCCGAAATGTCATCCTGCATTTTGTGTCTATCGACAATTTTCTTGGCCCCGCTCTGGGAGTAGGAGTGGGGGCGGATCTGGACCGCAACGGCCGTGAGCCCCAGGCCGAGCTCGGCGATCGTTTGCCTGCTTCTGCTGCTGTTGGAGGGGAGACGTTGCTTTGCGCCAGGGTCTTGGGCCTGTCCACTTTGGCCGTCAGTTACCCGACAGGCCGCTGGTGCGTGAAGCTTTAGTTCGCTACAAAATTTCGGAGCGCCGCGCGATACCGCGCACAACTATTTACCCCTCCACGCTTCTCAGTAACCGGCCCCGCGCGGCCACACGATGCCCGTGCGCCTCAACGCGATGACGAGGTCGCGTAATCTGCGTGTCAAGGACACGTAAGTGGGACAGGGCCTTTAGGTAATGTTGGAGTAACTCTGCAGAATAGGCAGCATCTCTGGATAGAAGGAATGGGTGATGTTGCGGGTCTCGACCCGAAGGTCTGAAGAAGGGTCTCGACCTGAAACCTCCGCCATTCCTTCTATGCAGAGATGCTGCCTGTCCCGCTGAGTTACTCCAGCATTTTGTGTCTATCTTCAGCTTTATTATTACCCAGGAGGCTAGAGTTACAGTTTATTATACAGACTGTTAACACGAAGCCAAATTAAAAATCTAATTGCAGAAGGTACTTGGCAACATTAGATTAATATTCATTAACGTCAGTTGACAGCCTTAATAACTTGACAACGTTAATACACAGATTTAAAAATAAAAGTATTAAAGCTGCCCTTTTCAGTATTTTGCCTATTAATAAACCAATGTCAAAGTGTATTTAATTAAAATAGCCAACAATAAGAATAATTGGCTTTAATATACTGAGTTGGATGATCAGCCATGATCACATTGAATGGCAGTGCAGGCTCGAAGGGCCGAATGGCCTACTCCTGCACCTATTTTTCTATGTTTCTATGTTTTTCTAATAGAATTCTTACATATGAGATCTTTGCTAATGATAATTTTAGTTTAGTTTAGTTTTAGAGATACAGTGCAGAAACAGGCCCTTCGGCCCATCCAGTCAGCACCGACCAGCGATCCCCGCACGCTAATACTATCCTACACTCTATGGACAATTTATATTTATACCAAGCCAATTAACCTACAAACCTGCACGTCTTTGGAGTGTGGAAGGAAACTGAAGATCTCGGAGAAAACTCACGGGGTCACGGGGAGAACGTACAAACTCCGTGCAGATGGTACACGTAGCCGGGATCAAACCCGGGTCTCTGGCGCTGTAAGTGCGGCAAGGCAGAAACTCTACCGCTGTGCCACCGTGCCCCCCTTATTGTTCTTAGAGGGTAGATGCTAGAGAAAAATGAAGAGCAAGGCAGTGGTGCAGCAGTATTGTTGCTGCCTTACAGCGAATGCAGCACTGAAGACCCGGGTTCGATCCTGACTACGGGTGCTGTCTGTACGGAGTTTGTACGTTCTCCCCGTGATCTGCGTGGGTTTTCGCTGAGATCTTCGGTTTCCTCCCAAACTCCAAAGACGTATAGGTTTTTAGGTTAATTGGCTTGGTAAATGTAAAAATTGTCCCTAGTGGGTGTAGGATAGTGTTAATGTGTGGGGATCGCTGGTCGGCGCGGACCCGTGTGGGCCGAAGGGCCTGTTTCTACGCACTGTATCTATAAACTAAACTAAACTAAGTCAAATATAACTTGCAATAACTAGTCTAAATATATTTAAACAGTTGCTGCTAAAGACAGTCGAATGACTGTGACCATTTAATGATAACTCTTAAAATTAAGGCGTCTAAATGATCTATCCCATCCGTGGGTTTTGGTAATTTTAAGTTAATTAAGCACTTGAAGTTTAAAGTGGGGGCAGGAAATCAAGAAGGCAGATATGTAGCGGGGTCACGGTAAGACTGAGAGAATTGTTAATTAGAAAATTTACAGGATTGTGCAGTTGATGAACTCAGCATTGCGATCTGCTATAAATAACCAAAACGACTTTCTGAGCTGCAATATTCAGAAATAGAATGTCGACAGATTAATGACAGCTTGAAAGATGATGAGTAACTTTAGCTTTGGAGACCAGCACCACCCTAGGATCAAGTAGCAGAGGTCTGTAAATCGCAAAGGAATACCGGGATGAAACGTGGGTTAATTTGATCTTCCTTCAGGGAATATTTAATCCCGGACTTCATTGTTGGAATCTGAACTTTAGTTTTACAAATGCATGAAAGTATTCACACTGTGTTATAAATGTTAATGTTTTCAGTAGGTTTTCTCTTGTTTAATCTTAGAAACCCACGGAAACCCTGTGGAGGGCGAGTGGATATTTTTGGCGGAAATTGATAGATTTTTTATTTGTGCAGGTGTTAGGGTTTGTGGGAAGAAGGCAGGAGAATGGGGTTGAGAGGGAAAGATAGATCAGCCAGCATTGAATGGCGGAGTAGACTTGATGGGCTGAATGGACTCATTCTGCTCCTATAACTTATGAACTAATTAGCAATGTTACCAAATTTTGAGATTTAAAAAATCAAGTCTGCAATTTATCCCATCAGATAAAGCATAAAAAGAAGTTTAATTTGACACCTAATTTACTTTCATATCTTCAGTATTAAGAAAGTTATGGCCATTTTCATACTCGGAAATTAGCATCTTGCTCCCCATTGCCTTTCAATTGACTTAACTCAAAAGCTGTGATCTGGAAAAGTTAAAAGCCCATAACTTCCTTAAAAATTAAGAGAACTCAATGAAATTTTCAGTTATTATAGATTGAAGCATTCTGAAACAAATATTAAACAATCTTAGGGTTACACAAAAAGCTGGAGAAACTCAGCGGGTGCAGCAGCATCTAAGGAGCAAAGGAGATAGGCGACGTTTCGGGTCGAGACCCTTCTTCCTTCGCTCCTTAGATGCTGCTGCACCCGCTGAGTTTCTCCAGCTTTTTGTGTAACCCTCGATTCTCCAGCATCTGCAGTTCCTTCTTTAACATTAAACAATCTTACTTGGATTACCTGAAATTAAAGCATATAATTAGTTAGTTATCTAATTGTAGCTAATTACAAAATTCAATGAGTAGATCTAAACATCTATCCATTTCTTAAGAAAAGATAAACTTTTTTAAAATTGCCTAAGTGTCCAAATAACATTCACACAATAATCCACAATAAAACATAATTTTTAAATCTCATTTTCATGAATTTCTGGGCCAAATAGAAGGAATTTAGTGTTTGATTCCTGTAAATTAATGGCCATTTAAATCAACTAGCGAGTGGGTTTTAGTGGAATGCGGTGGATTAGAATGTTGCGGTTAGCGGTGAAGTCGGGGGGGAAAAATACTGTTTGTTCATACATTTTTTGGGACCCCATTTCGCAACATAAAAATATTATTAAAGCCTCCCGAAAAACCAACTTTTAATATAAAAATAAACTATTTACCTTTTTTTCTCCCCTATGCAAAATCCTTCCGGTTGTCTGTTCTCACGGCTTTTGAAGGTGATTTTTAAATTATTCTAGTTAATAAATAATCTAGAGTAATTTAAAAATACCTTCATTGATGAAATGTTGGAGCGATTTTTCTTCCGCAACGAAATCGCCCGACATTCATCGATTATCCCAGTCTGAAGAAAAACGGCACTTTAAGCCCGTCCCCCTCTGAAAGGCGCCAAAGTCGCGCACACGGGGAGCGGCAGAACTGTAGCGCCGCTAAAGGTAAGTTTTGCAACATACTTAAACTAATGAAAAACGTACTGCAATATGATTCCGTTTTAGTTTTAGAGATACAACGTGGAAATAAGCCCTTCAGCCTACCGGGTCCGCGCCGACCAAATCACCCATACACTAGTTTTGGCCTGCACACTAGGGACAATTTACAGAAGCCGATTAATCTACAAACCTGCACGTCTTTGGAATGTGGGAGGAAACCGAAGAACTGGGAGAAAACCCATGCAGGGAGAAGGTGCAAACTCCACACAGACAGCACCTTTAATCAGGATCGAACCCGGGTCTCCGGCGCTGTGAGGCAGCAACTCTACCTAATGCAAATCAGACATCTGTAATCTCTAGTAGAATCAGAAGTGCTATAATAATTAGCCAAATAAGAATCTAAGTGGGATTGACAAGTTAAATACTTAGGGGGGATTTCCTTCATTTGAAGGATCTCCAAGCAGAGGGAAAAAAGCCAGATATTTAGGACAGAAATGGGGAGAAATCGCTTCCTGCGAGGGCCATCGGTTCCCAGAATCCTCCCCTCAAAGGCACATAAAAATAATTTAAGACTGAGGGTGACATATTTATGTTGTAAAAGCATCAAAGGATAGCAGGGATCAAATGACAAAGTGAATGATACACGGCATCAGCGATGATTTTATTCAATGGTGACGCAGGCTTCATGGTCCGAAAACATACCCTCACCTTTCATATACATCCTTATGCATAGGTTATGCCCATGCAAAATATATATTTTTGTGGTAATACCTCTGAGCTCTAAAGATATAGATATGTAAGTCAAAAACTCAAATGTGCTGATTATACATTTGTGTAGGAAAGAACTGGTTTAAATCGAAGGTAAGCACAAAATGCTGGAGTAATTCAGCAGGACAGGCAGCGTCTCAGTCTGATGAAGGGTCTCGACCCGAAACGTCACCCATTCCTTCTCTCCCGAGATGCTGCCTGTCCCGCTGAGTTACTCCAGCGTTTTGTGTTTACCTTTGATTTACGCATTTGCTTACACAAGGGCAGATGTTATCAATTGGGTAAAAATAAGAAAGAACGATGATCATTTATTTTACACTTTGCGTCAAGGAAAGAATGCTCACGTCGCAGCTCTGTTTCCACCAATCTTTTCACCACCACCCACAAGAAGCACATGAAAGGCACCATTGTATGCTTTGGCTGAACAATCTTGTGTGTGGACTCGATAAGAAAACTTTACACTTTAGAGATGCAGCAAAGAAATCGACCCTTCGGCCCACCGAGTCCATGCTGACCAGCGACCAGGGACCAGCGACCACACTGGCACTATCCTGCACAATAGGGACAAACTAAAAAAAAAGGAAACATAACTAAACCTAAAAACGCGTATGACTTTGGAATGTGGGAAGAAATCGGAGCACGCCATCACAGGGAGAACGTGCAAACTCCACAAAGACAGCACAAAAGGTCAGGATCATATCCGGGTCTCTGACACTGTGAGGCAGCATCTCTACCAGTTGCCCCACCAGGCCACCCAAGAGAAAAAGGAGCTAAACTCCAAATTACTTTATACTTCAACATGAGCAGTAACGTACTGAAGGATAATACTTTCCACAGTCCCGTGTTTAAAACACATTCCCAACCACTCCACCTCACTATGGAGTGTATTTTCTGCAACAAATATGGAATGTCAGAGGCTTCTTTATTGTTTTATGTACCAGGTACAGTGAAATATATATTTTTGCAGACAACTCAGTGAAACTATCACCATACACCACCAGCACAATTGTTCTGATCAGTACAATATGCACCAAGCAGCCCACTGAAGCCACTATGTTGTAGGAAGAAACTGCAGATGCTGGTTTAACTCGGCGGTACAGACAGCATCTCTGGATTGAGTCTGAGGATGGGTCTCGACTCGAAACGTCTCCCATTCTTTCCATCCAGAGATGCTGCCTGTCCCGCTGAGTTACTCCAGCATTTTGTGTCTATCCACTGAGTCAATATACAAGATGTATCGTTTGGGCGCCATTTTACAGTCCCAGCTGCAGCCGGCCATGATGCAGACGTCGCCTCCATTTTGGTTGCCCCACGAACCAATGTCCCTCTCCAGGCCCGGCCCCTTCAGCCCTTGTCTTGCAATGAACTGTCACAATGACACTGTAGGAGCCATTAAACTTAAGTCAGTATTATTATCATGTCTGATATTTTTCATTTTAGTTTTTACCTGCCTGTACTTTCGTAGGTGGGATTTGATACGTAGTAGGGGTGTGATTTTTTGTTAGAGGAGTCTGGCGCAGATTCTCAGATGAGAAGTTTCAGTTTGGTGTCGGAGAATGAGGGGAAACAGTTTTCTACCATGATCACGACACACACACGTTACGAGACGACATCCCTCTACAAGAAGAAGCTTTTATGTGATGTATACAACGTGAATGGAACAGCGATTAAGAACGGAAAGTTATGAGTTATTTCTTTGTTTTATATTACTTCAATAAAAAAGCAATTAATCAAGAAACGATGTCTGGAAGATTCATCTTTGTGTGCCGTGAGTGCGTTAGGCTATACCTCCAAATCATCTCCGATAATTAATGTCTGTCGAAGTTGGACTTTGAGAACGTTGTAAAAACTGCCATTATATACACCATGGCATGAACATGAATAGAAGCCATAACAAATTCAAGAAGCTCAATACTTCAACAAATATAATTTTATAACGAGTATTTGTTCTGTTCTAATAGGCGCCAGTAAATTTCTCCTTGATGTAAACTATTCTCTGTTAGTTCGGGGGAAAAGAAATCATTTTCAGGTGATCAATAGCTTGCTTCAATAGTGACTCCAAGCAATGTTCTATCACGTAGCTGCTAATAGCACTTGTGTTTGCCTGTAGATCATCTGGGAAGTTTCCAATAAAGAGACTAGTTGGTGCTTCGCAACATTGGGAGCTTTTTGTAAAATTCAATTACACTTGGTTTCCTTCATTCTTTGTTTTTATATCTGCCCGTGGTAAATCACAGATTAATTTCCAGTTTAATTGAACTTCGTCCAAAGGCTGAGGCCAGACTAATATTGCTTCAGTGGGACTAAAGAATTGTCTTTAAATTAAAACATTATCGGCTGTATTTTTACAGCACCAGGGGAAATGTGTTCATTGCCAAATATGTTAACACTAGAATCGAATCCTATTCATGACTCAAACCCCACAACATGTTAACGATAGAATTCATCGTAATTATTATTAATTAAAGAAGCATTAAAGTGTATTGGAGGTAGATAAAAAAAAGCTGGAGAAACTCAGCAGGTGAGGCAGCATCTATGGAGCAAAGGAATAAGTGGCGTTTCAGGTTGAGACCCTTTTTCTGAAGAAATGTCACCTATTCCTTCGCTCCACAGATGCTGCCTCACCCGCTAAGTTTCTCCAGCTTTTTTTTAATCTACCTTCAATTTTTCCAGCATCTGCAGTTCCTTCTTAAACAAAGTGTATTGGAGTCTCACTTATTAGGGATTACTGTATGTGCATGGTTAGATGTAAAAGAAGCACGTGGATTCAGTATTTTTTTAAGTTACATTTATTTGTTTCGCTTAGTTTAGTTTAGAGTAACTGTGTGGAAATAGGCCCTTCGGCCCACCGAGTCCACGCCGACCGTCAATCACCCAAATGTCATCCCAGTTTCGCATCCGACACACTTGGGGCAATTTTCAGAAGCCAATTCTGACCACGAGTGCTGTCGGTACGGAGTTTGTACGTTCTCCCTGTGACCGCATGGGTTTTCTCCAGGTGCTCCCGTTTCCTCCCCTATTCCAAAGACGTACAGGTTTGCAGCTTAAATGGCTTTGGTAAACAAATCGTAAAGTGACCCGAGTGTGTAGGATAGTGCTAGTGTGCGGGGTGATCGCTGGTCAGCGCGGACTCGGTGGGCAGACGGGCCTGTTTCCACGTTGTATCTCTGGTCTAAAGTCTAAACTCCAAGTGGACTACAGAGAAGTGAGGGGGTAGAAATCTTATGTTTCCTTCTTTGCTGTTATTAAACTGCTCGCCCTTACTCGTTGTTTCCCTGGCCTGAAATCTTGCACCTTAAAAGGCAAAGTTGCCTTGAAGACTGTAATTGATTACTGTATAATTGGTTGATTAGATTTCACCAGAATGAGTGTCCAAATGATACGACACCTTGATCTGACTCTTCAGTCAGTTTGCTTCACATGCCATTGATACATAATAGAATATTAATCTTCAGTTGGTCTTAAGTCGCTGTGCATTAGTGTTTCCCACTGTTAGACTACCTTGGCCAAACTTAACAATGAGAAATGAAGTGATTTGCACAAATGCGTGGTGTTTTACAATATTGTGGCCTACTAACTGGGATGAAAAGCATATCGTTAGATTAGCTGCATCCCTTGGGGTGGAAGATTGCAACCTTCACGTGGTCCGCCCTGTTTCGACGAATGCAATCAACCCGGCGTGCACAATCAAATAAGATCAAATAGAACAAGTTGTCCTACAACTTTAGGCTGTGCACGCCACACGCAAGAAGAAGAAGAACTGCATCCCTTGAACTTTGATGTAGTTCAATTGCAAGAAAAATGTAACGCATTCATTCAATATAAGAACTGATTATATTTAGAATTATGAGGGCAATCTTTTGTTTGTAATTATACCATGTACATAAACTGATTCATCTCATTTGCACTCTCTTCACTAAATTTACTGTTAATTCTTTCTCTTACCAAACATGATGATTTTTTCAGGCTGCAACACAGAACAAATGATTCTACGTGATAGGAAAAATACATCTTTGACGTTAATATGAGGCATCAGCACAGCAATAAATACTGTTCTGCTGTCATGCCAATTAAGTCATTCAATTCACTTACAACAATGATTACTATTGTTGAATTTTCAGTCTCAAACAAATGTAGCTGCAATCACACACAAAGAACGATGATTCGCTGCTTATGGTGGAAGTAAAGCAAAATTAATTTTATGTATTTTTATAGACAATAGACAATGGGGTGCAGGAGTAGGCCATTCAGCCCTTCGAGCCAGCACCGCCATTCAATGCGATCATAGCTAATCATCCCCAATCAGTACCCCTTTCCTCCCTTCTCCCCATATCCCCTGACTCCGCTATCTTTAAGAGCCCTATCTAGCACTCCATTCAATGCATCCAGAGAACCGGCCTCCACCGCCCTCTGAGGCAGAAAATTCCATAGACTCACAACTTTCTGTGTGAAAAAGTGTTTCCTCGTCTCTGTTCTAAAAGGCTTACCCCTTATTCTTAAACTGTGGCCCCTGGTTCTAGATTCCCCCAACATCGGGAACATGTTTCCTGCCTCTAGCGTGTCCAAACCCTTAATAATCTTATATGTTTCAATAAGATCCCCTCTTCTTTTTCTTGGGAATGAAACATAAACCAAAGGAATAGTTAGATCTCAAGTCGGGCGTTGAGCAGCCAGGTTGTTGTCTCTGTTGGCGTCAATGTCTGCCAGGCCCTGACAGAGCTCCATTTGGTGAGTGGTAGAACGGACACCCAGAGATGACATGGTTGCCCGCCAGTCTGTTGTTCGCCTCCACATTCACCAGCTGAGCTCTGACGGTGCCCCCATCTCCACATGCTGGCATTGAAAGGCCCAACTCCAGTACCAAGTCTGTTGAGCTTCACCCACGCTCCTCTGGGGAGGTCAGAACCTGGACAGCTTTTATCTGGTGAAGAGATGTAGCTGTGTAATGGAGATGAGGTTGCCTTCCACTCCTGCGACCACTTGGTGGCTATCCAGTGTGCTTTTGTCTCAGTTGGTTGGATGGATGCCCTCTCATCCTAAACTCCAGACTAGACAAGCCCAGCCACTCCATTCTCTCAGCATATAACCTTGTAAACCTACGCTACACTCCCTCAGTAGCAATGATGTCCTTCCTCAAATCAGGGGACCAAAACTGCACACAATACTCCAGATGTGGTCTCACTAAAGCCCTATACAACTGCAGAAAGACCTCTTTGCTCCTATACTCAACTCCTCGTGTTATGAAGGCCAACATGCCATTCGCTTTCTTCACTGCCTGCTGTACCTGCATGTTTACTTTCATTGACTGATGAACAAGAACCCCCCCAGATCCCTTTGTACTTCCCCTTTTCCCAACTTCACACCATTTAGATAATAATCTGCCTTCCTGTTTTTGCTAACAAAGGAGATAACCTCACATGTATCCACATTAAACTGCACCTGCCCACTCATCCAACCTGTCCAATTCATCCTGCATTCTCATAGCATCCTCCTCACAGTTTGCACTGTCACCCAGCTTTGTGTCATCTGCAAATTTGAATCCCTTCATCTAAATCATTGATGTATATTGTTAATAGCTGCGGTCCCAACATTGAGCCTTGCAGTACCCCACTAGTCACTGCCTGCCACTCTGAAAGGGACCTGTTAATCCCTAGTCTTTGTATCCTGTCTGCCAACCAATTTTCTATCCATGTCAGCACTCTACCCCCAATAACATGTGCCCTCATTTTGCCCACTAATCTCCTATGTGGGACCTTATCTGGACCTTTCAGAAATGCTTTCTGAAACTCCAGGGACACTACATCCACTCACTCTCCCTTGTCCATTTTCCTAGTTACATCCTCAAAAAATTCCAGAAGATTAATCAAGCATGATTTCCCATTCGTAAATCCATGCTGACTCAGACCGATCCTGTTACCGCTATCCAAATGTGCAGATATTTCATCTGTTTTATTTCCATCTGTTCTTAATTTTCACTAATCCTGGGAAATACGGGCAGCACGGTGGCGCAGGGGGTAGGGCCAGAGACCCGGTTTGATCCTGACCTCAGTTGCTGTCTGTATGGAGTTTGCACGCTCTCCCTGTGACTGCCGGGTGCTCTGGTATCCTCCCACATCCCATAGACGTATGGGTTTTAGGTTAAGTTGCCTCGGTAAAATTGCTCCTTGTGTGTAGGGAGTGGATGAGAAAGTAAGATAACATAGAACTGGTGTCAACAGGTGATCGATGGTTGGCATGGACTGGGGGGCGGGGGAGGGGGATGGATGAAAGGCCGGTTTCCATGCTGTATCTCTAAAACTAAAGTATTTGACAGATCTCGTTAAAAGATTATGGAAATCACTTCTCTGTTTCCCCTTTGTTTAATTCACAAAACCATATCTTCTCAAGTAAAACACTTTGAGGAAAGAGGAACTCTTTCTTGAGGAACTAGTGCTTGAGGAACTCAATGGATCAGGCAGCATCTGTGGAAGGAATGGATCAGCGATGTTTCAGGTCGGAATGTCTGAAGAAGGGCCCCGATCTGAAATATCGTTGATATATTCCTTCCACAGATGCTGCCTGACTTGCTGAGTTACTCCAGCGTTTTGTGTCATACTCAAGATTCTAGCATCTGCAGTTCCTTGTGCCTACATCTTCTCAAGTACTAAATTCTAACCAGATTACAAGGTTTGAGCGTCTTTATAATAGTGTGCAAATTAATTTTTTTAGATAAATTGTGATATTGTAATACTGGAAATACTAATATTGATTGACTTGTGACATGAATAGGTTGATTACTGGTTCGAAGGGACCTTTTTATCTTTTCCAATCCATGATTTAGACTTGTAGACTTTAGAGATAGTATAGAAACAGGCCCTTTGACCCATTGAGTTCACGCCCACCAGCCATCTACCCTCACACTAGCACTATCCTACACCACTAAGGACAATTTATAATTTTACCGGAACCAATTAACTAACAAACCTGTACGTCTTTGGAGTGTGGGAGGAAACAGGAGCACCCGGAGAAAACCCACGAGGTCACAGGGAGAACGTACAAAGTCCGTACAGACTGCACCCGCAGTTAGGATCAAACCTGGGGTCTCTGGCGCTGTAAGATAGCAACTCCACCGCTGTGCCACCGTGCCACCCCCAAAAATATGAACCTCACTTTGGTGAGATATGCATTCCCATACTTGTCTGCTTTTTCTTTCCACCTTGCTTCAGTTTCTTGTTTCAGTTGCCTGGCCAAGAAAAGTTGGAAGGAGTGTGTGAATTATGTTTCAGGCTTTAATATGGATTTCTGAAAAGGTAAGCTGATTTATTTTAGATTTAACAAAGAAGTGCCATTATATAATATTGATTTGAAGTCATTCCCTGTGTGTGTGTGTGTGCGCAATTACTTTGTAAGTATGAGGGAATAATATATCAATCAGATGAAGCATTTGACAAAATCCAATGTAATATTGAAGGTAATCTAATTGCCAGCAAGCTTTGCATTCTATCGCTTTAGGAACAATAATGCAACGATTATGTTTTGAATAAAATCACAAATGAGAATAATTAACTTAATCATTGTGTTATTTGCCACCAAATGTGTGTAAAAATAATTAGTACTCAACGGAAACAAATATAAAGAACCAAAGGAATGAGCTAATTCTCCAAACCGGCATTTGGGCCCATATACTGTGGTTCTTGCAGCATTCAGATGAAACTGAAGACGACTTCTTCTCAATGTTCGATAGTTATTTATTGACACATATGCAGTGCCCAGTGAGATTCTTGAACCTGTCGCCATATTTTAGCACCATTTACAAAAGAAAAAGAAAACGTCCAAAGTCCATTAGTCAGGTCCACATGGTGGATGTAGTGGAGCCCCCTCAATCCAGGTAGGCCCAGCGAAGCCCCAGGCTGCTGCAGGGCCTCCTCTGTTGCCCTCGACCGGCTTAGCCTGGAACCGACGTCCCTCTCCTCGCCCGACCGCCTCTGTCCCGGGAGTCCCTCGTCCCGACCTTGCAGGCGCTGGAGGTAACAACCCAGTCCTGACCCAAAGCATCACATAGAAACACAGAAAATAGGTGCAGGAGTAGGCCAATCGGCCCTTCGAGCCTGCTCCGCCATTCAATGTGATCATGGCTGATCATCCAACTCAGTATCCCGTACCTGCCTTCTCTCCATATCCCTTTAGCCGCAAGGGCCATATCTAACTCCATCTTAAATGTAGCCAATGAACTGGCCTCAACTACCTTCTGTGGCAGAGTACTCCAGAGACTCACCACTCTCTGTGTGAAAAATGTTTTTCTCATCTCAGTCCTAAAAGGTTTCCCCCTTATCCTTAAACTGTGACCCCTTGTACTGGAATTCCCCAACATCGGGAACAATCTTCCTGCATCTAACCTGTCCAACCCCTTAAGAATGTTGTAAGTTTCTATAAGATCCCCCCTCAATCTTCTAAATTCTAGCGAGTACAATCCGAGTCTATCCAGTCTTTCTTCATATGACAGTCCTGACATCCCAGGAATCAGTCTGGTGAACCTTCTCTGTACTCCCTCTATGGCAAGAATGTCTTACCTCAGATTTGGAGACCAAAACTGTACGCAATACTCCAGGTGTGGTCTCTCCAAGACCCTGTACAACTGCACCAGCATCACCTATCCATGTTCTCCAGAGATCTTGCCTGACCCGCTGAGTCTTTTTTGGTAAACCAACACCTGCAAGTTTAGTTTAGTTTAGTTTAATTTAGAGATACAGTGCAGAAACAGGCCCTTTGGCCCACTGAGTCCGTGACGACTAGCAATCCCCGCACACTGACACTATCCTACACACACTAGGGACAATTTTACACATACACCAAGCCAATGAACCTACTAACCTGTACGTCCTTATGGGCCTGTCCCACTTTCACGAGTTATTCACGAATTCTCCTGAGTTTTCCCCTTGATTCAAACTCACAGCATGTTGGTAACGGGTCTGTAGGAGGCCGTAGGAGTCCGTGGATATATCGTAGCGGCTCATTATGTCAGCCGCAGGTACTCGTGGCATCAGGTAAGTTGGGACGTTTTTTCCAGCCCGATAAAAAATGTCCACGAGTAAAAAAAATGGTCGGGATGAAAGAAATTATAACTTTTTACTTGTAAGGACGGCATCGAAATAGTCGTGGGAATTCGTAGACATACTCGTATGAGTTTGTAGGAGTTTGTGACCATAGTCGTGGAAGGTCGTAGGAGTTCGTAGACTACCATGATCTTGATTTTATTTTAGGTCCTTTAAACTCGGCAGAGGTTTTGAATTAAGTCGTGAAAGTGGGACAGGCCCTTGAGATTGTGGGAGGACACCGAAGATCTCGGAGAAAACTCACACAGGTCATGGAGAAGATGTACAAACTCTGTCCAGACAGCACCCGTAGTCAGGATGGAACCCGGGTCTCCGGCGCTGCAAGCCTTGTAGGGTAGCGACTCTACCGCTGCGCCACCGTGTGTTCTTTGTGTCTAGCGTTATGTTTGTACCAAAAGGCCTCAAAGTGCTGGAGTGACTCAGCGGGTTAGGCAGCATCTCTGGAGAACATGGATAGGCGACGTTTCGGGTCGAGACCCTTCTTCCAAGTACAGTTGATGCCGTTTCGTGACAGTAGCGAACTAACTTTGGTCGCACCTCGGTGCATAGAAACCTGCTTCATTTTTATTAGCAGTTGTCAGAATCACAACTGAGGTAACATATTCTTATTTACTCTTTTGTTTTCACGGTGTATGCTCCGAGCTCCACGAACAGTATGCTTAATTAGGGAATCAGAAATAGCTTGACATCTCTTCAAAAATTATAATTTCATATGAACGGATCAAGTGTTCATAATTTAATATTTGCGAAAACTAATTCTTGGGACAAAATATGTCATGAATCAATCTGCTGTAGGGAAATAAATTATGCCAGAACCCAGCATTTGGGATCTTAGAAGCTGGAGTTATTAATTACAAAGAGGCATCCACCGAGAGACGCAATATCAATAAAATGGAAACCCTGCTTTTCCTTGAGATTTGACGCTAATTAAAATCGCTTTTACATAACTGTTTTTGTTTTAACTGATTGAAAGAAAACATAAAAAGATTGGTTTATAATTAGTTGAGCGTTGTAGAAAATATAATCTAGGCAGACAGCATGTTCGAATTCATGAAGGATACGGGAAATAAACAGAGCACCAAACTCAGAGGAATATTTATGCATCTGGATCATCAAGGGAAGAAAATTTGCATCACTGAAGCGACTGTTTGGCCCACGGATGAAAATGAAAGTAATTTCTGATTTTAAAAAAACATTATATTTTTCTTTCCACGGTATTTAAACATCCCAGACTGTTTTCAGTAGAACTTGTTCTTGATTGGTACGGGCGTCAGAGATTATGGGACGAAGGCACGAGAAGGGGGTTGGGAGGGTAAGATATTGTAGATCAGCCATGATTGAATGGCGGAGTAGACGATGGGCCGAATGGCCTAATTCTGCACCTATAACTTATGAATTTATGACCATTCCAAATTTACCACTAAAAACGACTGTCTTGTAGGAAATGGAATAAACAGTGAACGTGAAATAAGCAACAAAAATTAATGGGCGTATAATTTATTCTGTTATCGTTGGTTGAATGCACAAAAAACTGGTTGAGATAACATGAAAATCCTTGTATTTCCATGGAATTGTTTATGCCTCTCAGGAAAATTTGACAGATTTATTCATCGCATCTCAAAGATTGTTCTGGGCTCGCTCAGAACCGGACAGATCAGATTTACGGCAACTGGCAGGAAGAAGGAGAACAGAGGATCTTCGTGGAAACAGGCCCGAGTTTTATGTTATCCCACTCTCTCACCCGCTCAGGGCAATTTACAGAGGGCCAATTAACCTAAAAACTGGCATGTCTTTGGAATGTGGGAGGAAACTGGAGCACCCGGAGGAAACCTACATGGTCACAGGGAGAAGGTACAAACTCCACACAGGCAGATCCCAGATTAGGATTGAACCCTGGTCTCTGGCGCTGTGTGGGAGTAGCTTTATTGCTATGCCATTGTGCCGCCGAGCAGTATGCCCAGTTCATGTGCTCAGTGTAACATAGGCACCATATATAAAACACTGCTGGGAAAAATCACTGTTTTAAGCTTGTCCAATTTAGGCATGTTATCATGCGATACCTGCTCATGCTGACTCGCTGAAGAAGAATGAAGAATGGTCTATCACCTATTCCTTTCCTCCAGAGATGCTGCATGTCCTGCTGAGTTACTCCAGCATTCTGTGTCTATCTTCGATGTAAACCAGCATCTACAGTTCCTACCTACTACCATCTACCTCATTGGATGCCCTCGGGCCATCTTTAATCCAACTCTCCCTCACTTTATCTTGCGCTGAATGTTATTCCCTTTACCCTGTATCTGTACGCTGTGAGAGTCTACATTGCAATCATGTGTAGTCTTTCCACTGACTGGATAGCACACGACAAAAAAACAGTTTTCACTGTAGCTTGTATAGGCCGGCACGGTGTCGCAGCGGTAGAGCTGCTGCCATGCAGAGATAGAGACCCGGGTTCGATCCTGACCAAGGGTGCTTGTCTGTGCAGACTTTGTACGTTCTCCCCGTGACCTGCGTGGGTTTTCTCCGAGATCTTCGGTTTCCTCCCACACTCCAAAGACGTACAGGTTTGTAGGTTAATTGGCTTGGCATGAATGGAAATTGTCCCTAGCGTGTGTAGGGCAGTGTTAATGTGCGGGGATCGCTGGTCGGTGCGTACTCGGTGGGCCGAAGGGCCTGTTTCCGCGCTGTACATCTAAACCTAAAAAACTAAAAAAACTAAAACATGACGATGAACTAAACTGTATTCTCCGTATTACCATTCATCATGTTATGCAACAGTGCTTTAACATTAGCAAAATAAGCCTTTGCTGGCTGCTCACCATACCTTCTTTTCATTATTCCCCTTGCTTCATCAGATGGAAAAATCAGCGGTGACAGCCCACTTTCTTGGGTGAAAGGCTTGAAACACATAAAGTAGCTTAAGGCCCAGTGAAAGGTATTTGATGCGGATAGCATTTGACACATGCAGGTTTGATATGTTCACTTCCTCTAAGTGATGCCTAAAGAATACATCTTGTGAGAATAATGTAGAGTACAGAGGACAAGGATCTAAATGAGTTCAGATAATTGGTGTTAGCCATACAAGGTCACCTTCAGTCCCACACAAGAAGTCATTTTCTCTTCGTACTAACTCCACGGATTGTAGATCTGTGGATGGGCAGACAACACTGTGGAGTACGATTTGCATCATTCCCCTACGGATTTCCCTGGAAACGTTCTTCCGGCCCATTGTGTCCTCTCTAACCTGTTCCTAACCAAACACTCCTTCACCCAAAAGGGACACAAAGCCCTGGAGTAACTCAGCGGGCCAGGCATCATCTCTGGAGAACATGGACGGGTGACGCTTCAGGCCGGGGTACTTCTTCTGAAGGATGGTCAGGATTCGAAACATCTCTGTGAGCTCCGGAGATACTGCCTGACCCGCTGAGTTCAGGAATGATTCTGTTAACATATGATTAGTGCTTGCAGGCACTGGGCCTGTACTCGCTGGAGTTTAGATGGATGAGGTGGGGGGGGGGGGGGGGAACTAATTAAAACTTACCGATTAATGAAAGGCTAGAATAGAGTGGATGCGGAGAGGATCGGAGAGGATGCTTCCATTAGTGGGAGAATCTAGGACTAGAGGCCATAACCTCAGAATAAAAGGCCGTAACCTAGTAAAGGTGATGGGGAGGAATTTCTTTAGTCAGATGGTGGAATTTTTTGCCAAGGAAGGAGGCCAGGTCAATTAATATTTTTAAGGCAGAAATTGACAGATTCTTGATTAGTACGGGTGTCGGGGGTTATGGGGTGAAGGCAGAAAAAAGGGGGCAAGAAGGAAGTTTGATAGGCCATGAAAGAGTGGGCCGAATGGCCTAATTCTGATCCTAGAACCTATGAAATTATAAATAACAACATTCCTTTGCATAAATTGCACATTCTTGTGTAAATTCACGCACACTTACTAAGTTACTCATCATGCTTTTGAAAAAAAAAATAGAATTGGTAGAACTGGCTGACAGCATTAAGTGGTGTTAAGCTGCTGCACTGATGTAATTGTGGTCGCACACAACTTATTTTTGCCTCAAGAGCTAGTCCTGGATTTCTGCCAATTATTGAACTCAATATTCCTCAGCCCAAGGATACTCCTCAGGAAACTTGCAACGCTGCAGCTGGAATGATCCCAGGAATGAGTAGGTTAACCTACGATGAGCGCTTGTTGGCACTGGGACTGTACTCGCTGGAGTTTCGAAGAATGAGGGGGGACCTCATTGTAACATACAGAATTGTGAAAGGCTTGGATCGAGTGGATGTGGAGAGGATGTTTCCACTGGTGGGAGAGTCTAGGACTAGACCTCACAGCCTCAGAATTAAAGGACGTTCTTTTAGATAGGAGACGATGAGAAATGTCTTGAGTCAGAGGGTGGTGAATCTGTGGAATTCTTTGCCACAAAAGGCTGTAGAGGTTGTCAGTGGATATTTTTATGTCAGAGATAGATAGATTCGTGATTAGTCCGGGTGTCAGAGGTTAGGGGGAGAAGGCAGGAGAATGGGGTTAGGATGGAGAGATATTGTAGAGCAGCCATGAGTGGTGGTGTAGTTAATAAGCCAAATGGCCTAATTCTATTCCTATCCCTTGTGACCTTATGACCTAGTTCGAGAAATGTGGCATAAATGGAGCAGAAAATGAAGATAGTTCGACTGAACTGAACAAGATTATAAGGTCCTCTCTTCAGGAGTGAAAAATTAATAACTTTTAGTTTAGTTTAATTAACAGAAGGTTAAGGGGGGACTTGATTGAGGTCTTTAAAATGATGAAAGGGATAGACAGAGTTGACGTGGATAAGCTTTTCCCATTGAGGGTAGGGAAGATTCAAACAAGAGGGCATGACATGAGAATTAAGGGACAGAAGTTTAGGGGTAACATGAGGGGGAACTTCTTTACTCAGAGAGTGGTGGCTGTGTGGAATGATCTTCCAGCAGAAGTGGTGGAGGCAGGATCGATTTTAACATTTAAAAGTAAAGTGGATAGGTATATGGATGGGAAGGGAATGGAGGGGTATGGTCTGAGTGCAGGTAGATGGGACTAGGGGAAAATAAATGGTCGGCACGGACTGGAAGGGCCGAGAAGGCCTGTTTCCGTGCTGTAATTGTTATATGGTTATATGGTTAATTTAGTTTAGAGATTCTGTGTGGAAACAGGCCCTTCGGCCCACCGAGTCCGTGCGGACTGGCGATCCCCGCACATTAACACTATCCCACACACACTAGGGAGAATTTACTATGATAAGAAGCCAATTAACCTCCAAGCCTATACGTCTTTGGAGTGTGGGAGGAAACCGGAGATCCCGGTGAAAACCCACGCAGGTCACGGGGCAAACAGGTTAGAGGGAAGGGATGAGCAAACCAGAACAATAAAAATTCCCAATTAATAAATATTTCCTTCATGATCTTTAGCAATCTTGATAAATAGCATAAATGGAATTGGGTTTACAGTATCATTTTTTTCGCCAACAGAGCACATATATTCCAGTAAGATCTTATGTGTAGAAAGTAATTGCAGAAGCTGATGACTATCTTTGAATGCACTGAGGACTGTTTTTTTTGTACGAGTAAACAGCTGTCCTGAACTGCTGCATGTGTATGGTAGGGAGCATAATGACTGGTTGTATCACGGCCTGGTTTGGCATCACAAATTCCCAGGAATGATGGAGATTCCAAAAAGTGGTTTCCGGTCCATCACGGGTACAGACCTCTCCACCGTCGAAGGCATTTACAGAAGGGACTGCCTCATAAAATACAGCCAGCATCCTCAAAGACCCACACAACCTGGTCACACTCTCATCTCACTCCCACCCTCAGGAAGAAGGTGCAGCAATCTGGAAACCATGAATTGTCAGTTCAAGAAGAGCTTCTTTCCATCAACTGTGAGGCACTTGAACACGTCACAACACCAACTAAACTATGAACTGCGACTCTCTTAGGTTGCAATAAGGACTTCAGGCGTTTTGCACTAGTATTGAGATTATTAGTTTAGTTTGGAGATACAACGTGGAAACAGGCCCTTTGGCCCACCCTGTACACTAACACTAGTCGTGGCAATTTACAACCAAAGGCAATTAGCCTGCAAACCTGGACATCGTTGGAGTTAGGGCGGGCGCCTACGGATGTTGAACCGGATGGCATCACCCTGCTGCGGGCTTCTGCTGACTCAAACGCAAGAACAAGATGGGGAAAACGTACAAACTCCATACATAAAAGCACCCGTAGTCAGGATCAAACCTGGGTCTCTGGCGCAGTGAGGCAGCAACTCTACCGCTGCGCCACCGTGCCGCTCTTAAATTGCGGTTATAGTTAATTGGATTTTTTGTTTATTACGTGTTATCTATGAGTATACATCTGTTATACTGAAGCAACAAACAATCTCATTGCTTTGTGGTGGTTACAAATGACAATGAAATACCCTTGACTATTGAAGTTATCGGAGTGCAGGAGGCTGCACAAGTGAGCAATGAACAGCAGTGGATGGCAAGACTCCAGGAAGCTGATATCACCAGGGATTGCTGTGCAACAGAAGCTGATACTTGTAACATGAACAAGATTTATCCTCATCCCAGCCTCAGGGGAATTCCATTGGAACCAATTATGTTGACGTTCAGCTTGCAGTGAATGCTAGCCACTTTTCATAAGCAGCCAATTAACAGAAGCAAACTGAAGATAGACACAAAATGCTGGAGTAACTCAGCGGGAGAGGCAGCATCTCTGGAGACGGAGAGTCAGTGGAGAGGGGAGACACCGAGGTTTGGAAGGGTAAGGAGAGTGATGAAAGGGGACGAAGTTCAAGGAAAATGCAGAATAGATCATTGTTAGCTCGGAGAAGGTGACACCTAGGCATGCAAAGTAAAATTTAATCAGGAGGACAGTCAAACTAGTCGGACAACTAGGATGGAGGAGGGATGGAGAGAGAGGGCAAGCAAGAGTTACTTGAAGTTAGAGAAGTGACCACTGGGTTGTAAGTTGCCCAAGCTGTTCCTCCAATTTGCATTGGGCCTCATTCTGACAGTTGAGGAGGCCCAGGACAGAAGGGACGGCGTGGGAATGGGAGGTGACTTAAAGTGTCATGTAGGTCTGGGCAGACTACGCTGAGATGTTCAGCCACAGAAGAAAACCTGCAGTCATTAAAGGACACCGGCCAAGAACGGAAATCCCGTGGGGACGGGGGGGACGGGGGGACGCACCCCTCCATTTTTTGAGAGATGGGGGATAATAACCCCCATGTTTTGTAATCCAGATTTTGAAATTCGGTGAAAAAAAATCTATTAAAATCTCCGCTTTCCGCGAGACAGTGGGGGTGTCACTGTTAATCGCTTGTTAACATTAACAAGTTCTCCATTACTTGTCTCCATTAACATCGTATTAACACGATGTGTCACCAATCGTGTTTTGACCTTCAAGTATTACTGAAGGTATTCACAGAGAATTTCTTAAAGCTGTCTGATGCGGGTACAATTACTGTTAGACCTAATTGGATGTATTGGTTGATGGGAAAGATTTAAACGAGTATCGGATCTAAACGGGTCAGGTCATTAGGCTCCGGCCGACCGGGTTTCCTGGCTGGCTTGCAGGTAAGTCCCTCATTCAGGTCACTCACGTTATTTAGTATGTTTTTACCATCTCTCTCTCTCCCACCCCCCCCCCCCCTCCCCTCCAAGGTTGGTTCTTCTGTTTGCCTTTATTTGCTTCAGTTTTATTTGTTTAAGTGTTATTTATCACATTGCACGTAGCTGCTGTTGCTGGACTTCGGAGTCAGTCACCAACCAGGTCAGCTCCCAAAGGTAGACAAAAATGCTGGAGAAACTCAGCGGGTGAGGCAGCATCTATGGAGCGAAGGAATAGGTGACGTTTCGGGTCTGAGGAAGGGTCCACCAAGGAGTTGTGTCCCCCTCCCCCCCATGTTTTGATTACGATTTCTGCCCCTGCTACATATTCTTTTTCACTTTCAGTGATAGTGAAACGGACTTGGATGTCTGGAGTGCAAAATTATCTTTGGGCTTCCTCCAAATGTGTGATTTTGATTAAGGTTTATTTAAATAGGGACAGATACAAAAACATAGATACACTTGAAACAGTCATCTGATGTATTCATCATAGTGTTTTTGGCCAAAACTAATTCGCAACACTTGTCCCATTTTCTGCTTGAAGAGACAATTGTCTTCATTCCTCTTACATCCAGCAACTCGACAATGGAGACTCAGATTTTAACCTCTGAGAAGTTTTATCCTTGAAGGCTGCTCGGCACAAAAACAACCATGAGCAACTGTTGTGAACGGGGAGTTGTACTACTTCACAGAGATCACACAAACATCATGCCTGAGTGAAAACCAAATCCAAGTGAAAGTAAGCTGTTGGCACCAAACTGCAAAGAAAATCTGTTACAAAGTGAGGAAGAATTCCTAATGTGTGTGGACTCAAGGAACTGCAGATGGCTGGCTTACATAAGAAAAGACACAAAGATTTGGTGTAACTCATAAATTCAAAAGTTCTAGGAGCCACTCAGCCCATCAAGTCTACTCCACCATATTTTGGGGAAGGTATGACCTGTACAAGAAGGACGGGTTGCACTTGAACCCGAGGGGAACCAATATCCTGGCGGGGAGATTTGCAAAGGCTACCGGGGAGACTTTAAACTAGATCGGTTGGGGGGAGAGACTCAGATAGAGAAAACAAGTAGACCGTAGGTGAGGCAGGAGGCAGAGAAGGGAAGCAGTCAGACGCAACAAGTAGAGGGGAAAGAAGAAAAAAATAATAAACAGAGAATAAGAGGTGGTGGGTTTCTTAAATGTGTGAGCAGAGAGACAGATGGGTGTAAAATGAGGGTTGGAGCAATAGGTAGCAAGGTGAAAAGTGACAGGCAGACAAATTTAGGGCAAAAATCAAAAAGAGCCACCTTTCATCATAATTGTATAAACGTAAGAGCGTTGTAAAAACAAGTCTGAAGGCTTTGTGTCTCAATGCGAGGAGCATTCGTAATAAGGTGAATGAGTTGAAGGTGCAGATAGCTATTAATAATTATGATATAGTTGAGACATGGCTCCAGGGTGACCAAGGCTGGGAGCTGAACATCCAGGGATATTCAATATTCAGGAGGGATAGACAGAAAGGAAAAGGAGGTGGGGTAGCGTTGCTGGTTAGAGAGGAGATTAACGCAATAGAAAGGAAGGACATTAGCTTGGAGGATGTGGAATCGATATGGGAGAGCTGCGAAATACTAAAGGGCAGAAAACGCTAGTGGGTGTTGTGTACAGGCCACCCAACAGTAATAGAGGAGTTGGGGATGGCATCAAACAGGAAATTAGAAATGCGTGCAACAAAGGTAAAACCATTATAATGGGTGACTTCAATCTACATATAGATTGGGTGAATCAAATTGGCAGGGGTGCTGAGGAAGAGGATTTCTTGGATTGTATGTGGGATAGTTTTCTAAACCAACATGTAGAGGAACCAACGAGAGAGCAGGCTATTCTAGACTGGGTATTGAGTAATGAGGAAGGGTTAGTTAGCAGCCTTGTTGTGCGTGGCCCCTTGGGCAAGTGACCATAATATGGTTGAGTTCTTCATTAGGATGGAGAGTGACATTGTTAATTCAGAAACATGGGTCCTGAACTTAAAGAAAGGTAACTTTGAGGGTATGAGAAGCGTATTAGCCAAGCTAGACTGGCAATTGATTCTTGAAGGGTTGACGGTGGATATGCAATGGAAGGCATTTAAAGGCTGCATGGATGTACTACAACAATTGTTCATCCCAGCATGGCAAAATAATAAATCAGGGAAGGTAGTGCATCCATGGATAACAAGGGAAATCAGGGATAGTGTTAAAGCAAAAAATGAAGCGTACAAATTAGCCACAGAAAGCAGCCAACCAGAGGACTGGGAGAAATTCAGAGTTCAACAGAGGAGGACAAAGGGCTTAATTAGGAGAGGGAAAATTGATTATGAAAGAAAACTGGCAGGGAACATAAAAACTGACTGCAAAAGTTTTTATTGATATGTGAAGAGAAAAAGATTAGTTAAAACAAAAGTAGGTCCCTTGCAGTCAGAAACAGGTGAATTGATCATGGGGAACAAGGACATAGCAGACCAATTGCACAACTACTTTGGTTCTGTCTTCACTAAGGAAGACATAAATAATTTGCCGGAAATAGCAGGGGATCGCGGGTCAAATGAGTGGTGTTGAATGGATTAAAGGCCGATAAATCCCCAGGGCCAGATAGGCTGCATCTCAGGGTACTTAAGGAAGTAGCCCCAGAAATAGTGGATGCCTTAGTGATAATTTTTCAAAACTCTTTAGATTCTGGAGTAGTTCCTGAGGATTGGAGGGTAGTTAATGTAACCCCACTTTTTAAAAAGGGAGGGAGAGAGAAAACGGGGAATTACAGACCAGTTAGTCTAACATCGGTAGTGGGGAAACTGCTAGAGTCCGTTATTAAAGATGGGATAGCAGCGCATTTGGAAAGTGGTGAAATCATTGGACAAAGTCAGCATGGATTTACGAAAGGTAAATCATGTCTGACGAATCTTATTGAATTTTTTGAGGATGTAACTTGTAGAGTGGATAAGGGAGAAGCAGTGGATGTGTTATATCTGGACTTTCAGAAGGCTTTCGACAAGGTCCCACAAGAGATTAGTATACAAACCTAAAGCACACGGTATTGGCGGTTAGTTATTGATGTGGATAGAGACCTGGCTGGCAGACAGGAAGCAAAGAGTAGGAGTGAACGGGTCCTTTTCACAATGGCAGGCAGTGACTAGTGGGGTGCCACAAGGCTCAGTGCTCGGACCCCAGCTATTTACAATATATATTAATGATTTGGACGAGGGAATTAAATGCAACATCTCAAAGATAGCAGATGACACGAAGCTGGGGGGCAGTGGTAGCTGTGAGGAGGATGCTAGGAGGCTGCAAGGTGACTTGGATAGACTGGGTGAGTGGGCAAATGCATGGCAGATGCAGTATAATGTGGATAAATGTGAGATTATCCACTTTGGTGGCCAAAACAGGAAAGTAGACTATTATTTGAATGGTGACCGATTAGGAAAAGGGGAGATGCAACGAGACCTGGGTGTCATGGTACACCAGTTATTGAAAGTAGGCATGCAGGTGCAGCAGGCTGTGAAGAAAGCGAATGATATGGTGGCATTCATAGCAAAAGGATTTGAGTAGAAGAGCAGGGAGGTTCTACTGCAGTTGTACAGGGTCTTGGTGAGGCCACATCTGGAGTATTGCGTACAGTTTCGGTCTCCTAATCTGAGGAAAGACATTCTTGCCATAGAGGGAGTACAGAGAAGGTTCACCAGACTGATTCCTGGGATGTCAGGACTTTCATATGAGGAAAGATTGGATAGACTCGGCTTGTACTCGCTGGAATTTAGAAGATTGAGGGGGGATCTTATAGAAACTTACAAAATTCTTAAAGGGTTGGACAGGCTAGATGCAGGAAGATTGTTTCCGATGTTGGGGAAGTCCAGGACAAGGGGTCACAGTTTAAGGATAAGGGGGAAGTCTTTTAGGACCGAGATGAGAAAATCATTTTTCACACAGAGAGTGGTGAATCTGTGGAATTCTCTGCCACAGAAGGTAGTTGAGGCCAGTTTGTTGGCTATATTTAAGAGGGAGTTAGATGTGGCCCTTGTGGCTAAAGGGATCAGGGGGTATGGAGAGAAGGTAGGTACAGGATACTGAGTTGGATGATCAGCCATGATCATATTGAATGGTTGGTACAGGCTCGAAGGGCTGAATGGCCTACTCCTGCACCTATTTTCTATGTTTCTATGTTTCTAATCACGGCTGATCTATCTTTCCCTCTCAACCCCATTCTCCTGCCTTCTCCCTCTAACCCCTGACACACTTAGAAATAAGAATCTGTCAATCTCTGCCTTAAAAATATCCATTGACTGGGCCTCCACAGCCCTCTGTGGCAATGAATCCTGCAGATTCACCACCCTCTGACTAAAGACATTCTTCCTCTTCTTTATAAAGCTAGCGGCATGGTGGCATAGTGGTTGAGTTGCTGCCATGCAGCTCTTTCAGTGCCAGAGATGCAGGTTCGATCCCGACTACAGGCGCTGTCTGTACGGAGTTTGTCCGTTCTCCCCATGACCTGCATGGGTTTTCTCCTTCATCGTTCTCCCTCATCCTTCTAAACTCAAGCGAGTACAGGCACAGTGTCTGCCAATGCTGATCATATGTTAACTCAGTGACCTTTAACTCTTTGCCCATTGTGTGTCTGGGGAGGTGAAAAGGAATGGATCCAGAGAGGGTTTGAATGGGCGGCTTGGTGGCGCAGCGGAAGAGCTGCTGCCTTACAGCGCTTGCAGCACCGGAGACCCGGGATCGATCCTAACTACAGGTGCTGTCTGTACGGAGTTCGTACGTTCTCTCCATGACCGCGTTGGTTTTCTCCGAGATCTTCGGTTTCCTCCCACACTCCAAGAATGTATAGGTTTGTAGGTCAATTGGCTTGATGGATGTGTAAATTGTCCCTAGTGTGTGTTAGGGTAGCGTTAATGTGCGGGGATCACTGGTTGGCGCGGTCTCGGTGGGCCGAAGGGCCTGTTTCCGCGCTGTATCTCTAAACTAAACTCAAAACATGTGGGTTTTGTGAAATAATTGATAGATCATGGATGAGAGTTGTAAGTAGTTCCATATCAATGTATTCACAGTCCCAGTCTGTGCAAGGAACAGGACTGATTTTACTGGGCAAGTTAGGCCAAAGGGCCTGTTTCTGTGCTGTCTGACTGTGGTTCTATTGAATGAAATTCAGGGAAACGTGTGCACCTGCGCTATCTACCAGACAAGGATGTGTAGGAAGGAAATGCAGTTGCTAGTTTCACTGTCGACCTGCTGAGTTTCACTCTACTCTACTCTCTACTCTCAAGCTCTGTGCCGAACCACTGGCACCGGTCGACACAGACATTTTCAAACAGTCCCTGCAAACCTGTACTGTCCCTGCCTCCACTATTGTCCCTGTACCCAAAAAGGCAAGGATTACTGATCTTAATGAGTTGCACTGACCTCTGCAGTCATGAAGACTCTTGAAAGGCTTGTGCTAGCCAAACTGAAAAATATCACGACCCCCCCTGCTGGACCCTCTGCAGTTTGCATATCGGGGCAATAGATCGGTGGATAGACACAAAATACTGGAGTAACTCAGCGGGACAGGCAGCTTCTCTGGAAAGAAGGAATGGGTGACATTTTGGGTCGAGACCCTTCTTCAGACTCTCACATCATCATTCATGAGTGTTTGATTGCACTGAGCCTGGAGTTTAGTAATATGAGGGGGAACCTCATTGAAACTTACAGAATAGTGAAAGGCTTAGATAGAGTGGATGTGGAGAGGATGTTTCCACCTGTGGGAGAGTCTAGGACTAGAGGTCATAGGCTCAGAATTAAAGAACGTTTCTTTAGGAAGGAGATGAGTTGGAATTTCTTAAGTCAGAGGGTGGTGTGTCTGTGGAATTCTTTGCCACAAAATGCTGTGGAGGCCAAGTCAGCGGATATTTTTAAGGCAGAGACAGATAGATTCTTGATTGGTACGGGTGTCAGAGGTTATGGGGAGAAGGCAGGAGAATGGGGTTCGGAGAGAGAGATAGATCAACCATGATTGAATGGCGGAGTAGGCTTGATGGGTCGAATGGCCTAATTCTGCTCCTATTACATGACCTTATGACCTTCATGCCTTTTATGACAGTGATATTCCTACTTTACAGTCGAGGTCAAAGTCAAACCTCAACTCTGTGTTTCAACAAATCTTGGGGGAAAAAAATGCCTTCTGAAGTAAATCCATATGAGATAAGATCTGAAAGGGGACAATTTCCAGCCATGTCGGACTCTCAGATACTAATGCAGATATAATACATGTTTGCTGTCTGCCTTAGTTATAAAAAGCTCCAGATTGTACTTCACTATGAATTCTCTCAGGTAGTTTCAAAAACATCCTGGGTCACAAACTCATCCACTGACAAAGATTAAAAACTAATTTATTTGAAATATTTCATATATTGAAGCTTTTCATGCAAATAAAGCTCCATCCTCTCACCCTTATTAGTTGTGCATGTTATGAATTTGAACAGAGTATTTTGTGCTTTCTATTAATTACATGCATTAGAATGAAAAATATATTTCTGCCGCCTTACGATTAGCTTGAAGTTAGAAGCCTGGCTACATGAGACCGTCGTCATGGTGGCTCATCCTTGTGTTGACAGTTTAATCTTTTTCTCTTCCCCTCACAAGATTAAAAGTGCGTTGGTCGTAGTTTCTTTATAGAGCGAGGGCAAAATCAAATTCCAGACAGCCTGTGACTAAAAATGTTTTGATTTGGGCATTAGAGGGCAATTTGAAAAAGATAATGGAATATTGGCAGCATTTATAGTTTAATTATGAATATTTCTGAGGGGAAATAGCGAAAAGCAATGCTTTAAAAGACCTGATATTTATCCATTTTGTTTGCAACAGTGTCTTTTGCCTGAATTATTTTGAAGTTGGAAGGTGTTTCAATGCTCTTTCTGCTCCGCTCTTTATGTAATGATCATTTGAGTTTAGTTTATTGTCACGTCTACTGAGGTACAGTGGAAAGCTTTTGTTGCGTGCTAACCAGTCAGCAGAAAGACAATACATAATTACAATCGAGCCACCCACAGAATACAGATACATGATAACGGGGCTCACTAGAGGCAGGAAACATGTTCCCGATGTTGGGGGAGTACCAGAACCAGGGGCCACAGTTTAAGAATAAGGGGTGGGCCATTTAGAACGGAGATGAGAAAAAACTTTTTTGCCCAGAGAGTTGTGAATCTGTGGAATTCTCTGCAACAGAAGACAGTGGAGGCCAATTCTCTGGATGCGTTCAAGAGAGAGTTAGATAGAGCTCTTAAAGATAATGGATATGGGGAGATAGCAGGAACGAGGTACTGATTGTGGATGATCAGCCATGATCACAGTGAATGGCGGTGCTGGCTCGGAGGGCCGAATGGCCTACTCCTGCACGTACTGTCCATTGTCTATTGAATATCGTGAATAGCATTTAGTGCAAGGTGAAGGTAATAAAATCCGTTCAAAGATAGTCTCCGATGAGATAGGTAGTGGCTCATGACTGCCCTTTAGTTGTTGGTAGGATGGTTCAGTTGCCTGATAAGAACTGGATATTTATAGATGTATACTAGACCAACTGGGACCGTTGGGTCCCTGTCACACGAGAGGCCTGGTCCCCCAATGCAAGCCGTTCCCCTTATTCCAGCACTCACCCATAGGCGCCAACTGGGCAGGGGTTGCTCATTTTGCCTTATTCAGCCTCCCTCATTTTTAAACTTAAAAAAACATGCATTTACACTTGCCAGGGCGAGCAGAACTTGGATAGCAACAATGTTACAAGCAGGGCGAAGCACAGGGCTAGCCACAGCGTAAAAACTGTTATTTTTTCCAGGTTTCTGCACATTTGTGAACATTTTCATAAATAACTCGGGAAATAGTGCATCAGATTTTCAGATGAGGCGATTTTTGACATCATGGAGTAAATCTTTATCGGACTATGTAAAATTTTCACTGTTGGTGCGTCGTGTTTTCAAGGAGATGTGAATCACAGACGAACAAAAACACAAATAAATACATCCACATCCAAGATCAGGGTTTTATAATTATATAGATAGATAGTTCGTGCATGTACAATCAAATCATTCCCATGCACTTTGCTTCAGTTTTCAACTTCAAGAGATTATAATCTCATGGAGTAATTTTCAATGCTTTGTCAGACATTTTCAAAACTGAGTTCAAGGCTTGATTAAAAAATTATATGCCAGAATTTAAAAAAAAAATCTGTTCTGCTTTTGTGACATTAAACTTGTAGCTGAGTGCTGGCGTGAACCATCCAAGCTAGTTCCTTCTGTAATGGTTGATGTGACCTGTTCATTTTGGCAACCACAACTAAGAACATCTTTGATTTGTCTCCCTTTGAAAAACAGCTGCATAAATTTACATCGGCCTTGCATTGCCAAAGCATCTCATGCACAACGCAACTCAATCATGCAAAAAAAAAAAAACGCATGATTCAACGACTGAGTTAAATTACTATTAAGGCACAAGGTACTTTGTACTCTACAGCAGTAGAGTTGCTGCCTTACAGCGCCAGAGACCCGGGTTCGATCCTGACTACGGGTGCTGTCTGTATGGAGTTTGTACATTCTCCTCATGACTGCGTGTGTTTTCTCCGGTTTACTTCCACACTCCAAAGACATACAGGTTTGTACGCTAATTGGGTTGGTATAATGGACATGGGAATGGACTGCATGCAGACAGATGGCAACATGGCTGGCACAGACACGATGGGCAGAAGGGCTTGTTCCAGTGCCCTCCTGTTCTATGTTCTATTTTCTAAAGAAGAAAACTATGAAAACAATCTAATATTTTAGAGGAACTATTCAATGCCATTGTTTAGTTGAAAGCCTCAGGGAAGCTCATCCAACCGAAGAAAGGTCCTGACCCTAAATCTATGTTCTCCAGAGATATTGCCTGACCAGCTGAGTCACTTCAGCGCTTTACCTCTTTTTTTTTGTAACCCAGCATCTGCGGTTCCTTGTGTCTACATCGAACTGATGTTGGGAAATCAGCGTGCACTTTAATTTGCACCTTCGGACGATTTGTGACAGATTTTCTGGGACATTAATTTGGTTCCTGCCTTCCACTGGCCCCAAAGGTAAACCAAGAGCAGATAATGAAAAGTGGTAATTGCTCCATATTAGTGCTGTTCAGCAGTCCCCTATTCCATTATCATGTATTGCTAGGTTCTTGGTCCGACAAGTCTGACAACTGATCCTATTTGGGCACCTTTGCAGTTAATGTAACTCCACATCTTATCAATAAATAATCTTAGAATCACCTGTAATAGCACTTAAAAGATCACAACTGGATTCTTTCTGAGGCATATTACAAAGTAATGCTCATCAGAGTGTGCACAATTTGATCGTGAGAACTTGAATGGATTGTTACTGCAAAAGTTCCAGTGCCTGTTTTCAGTAATTAAGATAAGTTTGAAAATCTAACTGTGTGGAGCTTATGGGCTTGTCCCACTTAGGCGATTTTTTAGGCGACGACAGGCGGCTAGGCTGTCGCCACATGGTCGCTGGTGGTCACTGGCGTGTCGCCTGTATGGTCATGAGTGGTCTACCCGGTCGCCTAAAGAGTCGTAGTGTCTTTCTGGTCGCTGCTGGATTTTCAACATTTTGAAAATTTTTCGGCGACAATGGCGACTGGGTTTTGCGCCAATGAGCGCAGGTTGACATAGGCGCTATCGTAGGTTGTCACCAGGTGACGTAGGTTGTCGCCGGTGCTGACTTCGGTGAATTCCATTGTCGTATTCGCCGGCAGTCGCCTAAAAATCGCCACGGTGGGACAGCCCCATTACTCTTTTGAATATCCATGCATATTCACTGACCCTTCTCTCACTTTGCACAAGAGAGAAAAAAATAGTTTTTCAGGAGGGGCGTAGCGGTAGAGTTGTTGCCTTACAGCACCAGAGACCCGGGTTCTGACTACGGGAGATGTCTGTATGGAGTTTGTACATTCTCCCCGTGACCGCGTGGTTTTTTTTTCCTCAGTGCTCTGCTTTCTTCCCACACTCCAAAGACGTACAGGTTTGCACGTTAATTGGCTTTGGTAAAAAATTGTAAAACTGTCCCTCGTATGTAGGACGGTGCTAGTGTATGGGGATCACAGGTCGGCGCGGACTCGATGGACCGAATGGCCTGTTTCCGCACTGTAACCTGCACAAAAACTGTTAACAACATTTTGCATCAAGAGAAATAGTGGTTCTCTAATAATTGCATGTTCATTAAAAAAGCTGTTTCATTTTCTGTGCAAGCAGTTCATGTTATCTCTGGATATATGTCAGGATGAATTAATATGGCTTGCAAGTCTTTAGCAGAGGGTTAAGGGCCTGGCCCTAATTCACAACCTTTTTTACCCGTGGACATTTTTCATCAGGCTAGAAAAACGCCCCGACCTACTTGATGCCACGACTACCTACGACTAACATTACGACCTACCTACGAACTCCTACGACTTCGTGACGACCATGCTGCGAGTATGAGTCAAGGGCAAACTCGGCCTCCACATTTGTCCTGCATTAGTCTTCATAGTTTAGTTTAGCAATACAGCGCGCAAACAGGTCCTTCGGCCCACCGAGTCCGCACCGACCAGCGATCCCCGCACACTAACATTATCCTACACACACCAGGGACAATTTACATTTATGCCAAGCCAATTAACCTACAAACCTGAATGTTTTTGGCGATTGGGAGGAAACTGTAGTTCTCGGAGAAAACCCACGCAGTCACGGGGAGAACGTACAAACTCTCTACATACAGACAGCAGCCATGGTCGGGATCGAACCCAGGACTCTGCCGCTAGAAGCGCAGTAAGGCAGCGACTCTACCGCTGCGCCAACGTGCTGATCCTTAACGTATTTATAGCTCCTAGCCTTAACTTTCAAATGTTTGTATCATTATCTCCACCAAACTAAATTCCCGTCTACCATGTTATCTTATGTTGAAGTGAAGATAATTTTTGTAGATGTCAAGCTGAGGATCTAAGTACTTCTAACAGCCGTCCTCTTCAAATCTTTAGCTGCCTGCCGCAGGAGGTCTGAAGAAATATGCATCTGTCACTGCTGATTGATACCCATTTAACATTCTGCTGCAAGGTGATAGCAGGTTAACAGCTCATCTGCTGCCGTAGAGCAATGGAAATGCATTTGTATTAACCTCTGGAACTGTTACAGTGTTGATAACGGACTGTTGGCTGTGTTTGTTCTGTCAGTCTGATATGAGGTAATAGAGAGGCAAAGAACAGTCAGGATTTCCATTACATGAGGGAAATATTACACTAGTATCCATCTTGAGTTAATGGAACAATATTGAGTTTAACTCTATGTATTGCAACAAACTAAATAAAGAGGTTGGGTGGGCTGGGACTTTATTCCTTGGTACTTTATTCTCTTTGTACATTTCCTTGAACATTTTCTGCTTTGATCTGACCTTTTCACACCTTACATGCTCTTTGTGCCCTTCCTTGAAACCTCTAGTTTCCCTCTCCCCTGACCCTCAGTCTGAAGAAAAGATCTCGACCCAAAACGTCACCCACTCCTTCTCTCCAGAGATGCTGCTTGACCCGCTGAGTTACTCCAACATTTTGTGTCCATGTTCGGTGGCCTTATACAGGTGGGCAAAATCATGAAGAGAATTGACAGGGTGAATGCACAGAGTCTTTTACCCAGGGTTGGGGAATCAAAAACTAGAGGGCATAGGTTTAATATGAGAGGGGCGCGATTTAATAGAAATCTGAGGCGCAAACCTTTCAGTCAGAAGGTGGTGGGTGTATGGAGCGAGCTGCCAGAGGAGGCACTTGAAGGAGGTACTGTAACAATATTTAAATGACACATGGAATGGGATATAGTTACCTGAGGGACAAGGGTCAGACATGGGCAATTGTCACTAGCTTAGTTGGGCATCTTGATTGATACGGACAAGTTGGGCCGAAGGGCTCCTTGACGTACCGTGTGACTCTATGACTCCAAAACGAATAACGACAGGGATGACAAACATCGTTTAAAGAAAAGACCATTCCATTTTCTCTGTGATTAATGATTTAATGAATGTAAATATGTTCTGAAGAAATCACTTTTTATGTGAGGTGTTAATCATTGAGTAAGAAATAGTGCCTAGCTTTTCATTAAATGTACTGAGTAATTTTAGGCCCAAGACATTTGTTTTTGTTAAATGTCAAATCTGGCATACCTTCTCATTTACACCCCAACGACTGCAAAAATATGACTTTTTTTAATGTGATGTAGTGTTTACAAGGCAATCTTACATTTTTCTCTTGGATTGCTTAAAAATGAACGATTCTATTCATTTTATTTTTTGTTACCACAGCCGTCGTGCGTCCATCATTAACACTGAATCCCCTTGTGATTAGACACCTCCAGAAAATATCCTTCAAAGAATGTTCCTGGAGCAGGACTAACGAGGAGAACCTTGTGAGGTGGAATTTGTGGGGGGTTTTTTCCCAAACATAACTTGAATGCGCTTCTTTGTTTGAGGAGGCTTCAAAAAGACTGGTTGATGGATGGAATATCTGAAGACGGGCTCCAAGTGCAAATGTTCTGCGGCATGCGAAACAGCAGTGTGCAATTGAGGGGTGTGCAAATTATCTGATAATAATAATTGCTGTGTTTGTCTCCTTCATGTATGGTGGGGTTGGCAGCATCTCTCAGTAATGGTTGAAAATACTCTGCCAATATTCAAAGGCAGAGCAAGGGCAGATGTGTCATCAGGGTGGCTACCAACAGATTGAGGGGAACCTGCATGACTACTCACTGAGAACATTTTGCTAACGAGCATTCAATCAGGATTTATTTAGGTCAGCAAATTATTTCTTTCCCTCAGATAACCGTTAGTTTGGACAGCCCTTGATTCCCTCACGGTGGGAAGAGATGGATCAGCAACTTACGCAGATGAATTCTCTTTGTGAATAAACTTTGCCATTGGAATAAAGATCAAGGAAATGATGGAGGAACTGCAGATACTGGTTTAAACTGAAGATTGACACAAAATGCTGGAGTAACTCAAAGGGCAGGCAGCATCTCCGGAAAGAGGGAATGGGTGACGTGGACTGGGTGGGGTTTCTCCGGGTGCTCCAGTTTCCTTCCCCACTCCAGAGACGTACAGGCTTATAGGCTAATTGGCTTCTGGAAATTGTAAATTGTCCCAAGCATGTAGGATTGTGCTAGTGTACGGGGTGATCGCTGGTCGGCGCGGACTCGGTGGGCTGATGGGCCTGTTTCCACGCTGAAACTCCAAAGCCTAAACTTGTTTTGGAAACAGCTGTTCCACAGATAGCAAGAAATTGCAGAGTTGTGGATGGATCCCAGTCCATTGCATGAACCACACCATCAATTAAATTTTCACTTAGCACTGCCTCGAAAAAGCAGCCAGCATAATTGAAAGACCACTTACACCCTGGTCATTCCCTATTCTCCCCTCTCCAATTCATCAAATGATACAAAAGCTTGGAAGCACATACCACTAGGTTCAGAAGCAGCACCTTCCCCGCTGTTATCAGACCCCTGAATGTACCTCTCATATGCTGAGTGTGTGGTACCAATCTCCCAACCTACCTCATTGCAGCCCTTGCACTTTTTTCTTTTATTTAACTGCACTTTCTCTGCAGCTATAACACTGTGATGCTGTAGTATCATATTCTCTGGTTATTTCTTCTCTCTGCATGCCGGTTGTACTAGTCTGTCGCTTGATTGTACTTATGTATGGTATGATGTGAATAGAAAGCATGCAAAACAAAGATTCTCACTATATCTCGGTACACATAGAAACATAGAAAATAGGTGTAGGAGTAGACCATTTGGCCCTTTGTGCCAGCACCACCATTTAATATGATCATCGCTGATCATCCTAAATAAGTACCCCGTTCTTGCTTTCTCCCCAAACCCCTTGATTCCGTTATCCCTAAGAGCTATATCCAAATCTCTTGAATACATCCAATGAATTGGCCTTCACTGCCATCTGTGGCAGAGAATTCCACAGATTCACAACTCTCTGGGCGAAAAGGTTTTTCCTCATCTCAGTCCTAAATGGCCTGCCCCTTATTCTTAAACTGTGACCCCTGGTTCTGGACAGCCCCCATCATTGGGAACATTTTTCCTGCCCATGCCCATAACAGACCAATACATATATTAGTTTATGAGCTTCAAACACCAGCATCATTGTCTTGCTGTAACTACTTCACACATAATGGCGTGTGGGTAGCAGATAGCATAACAAAGAAAATGTGAATCTCTGACAATGGAATTCACAAGAATGCGTTATAACCATCTAATACTTTGCACATAATACCATTGGAATAAAAGCAGTATTAGGCCTAGCACCCCCCGGTCTATTTCACCAATGAATCATAGCTGATGTTATTGTAATTATTTTATTTACCTAAGAATTAATTTTATTATGTATGGTATTGACTCTGATTAGGAACTAAAGGAATTCACCCATGTTTATAAGTTCACAAGTTCATCAGTCATAGGAGCAGAATTAGGCCATTTGACCCATCAAGTCTACTTCGCCGTTCAATCATGGCGGATCTATCTTTCCTACTTAACCCCATTCTCTTGCCTTCTCCCCATAACTCCTGACACCCGTACCAATCAATAATCTGTAAATCTCCTCTTAAAAATACGTGTTTAGTTCAGTTTAAAGATACAACATGAAAACAGGCTCTTTGGCCCGCAGAGTCCATAGTGACCATTGATCACTCATTGACACTATTTCTATGTTGTCTCACTTTTCTTCTCCATTCCCTACACACTAGGGGCAATTTACAGAGACCGACTAACCTACAAAATGTGTAGGAAGGAACTGCAGATGCTGGTTTAAACCGAAGATAGACACACAAAGCTGATTTAGATATCGTTCTATATCTCTCTACATCACCGTCTATATCTCTTGGTTCCCTCTCCCCTGACTCTCAGTCCGAAGAAGGGTCTCGACCCGGAAAGCCACCTGTTCCTTTTCACCGCAGATGCTGTCTGACCCGTTGAGTTACCCCAGCTTTTGGTGCCTATCTTCGGACTGACCGACAAATCCGTGCGTCTCTGAGACCTGGGAAGAAACCTGGGCATTAGTGTTCTATTTATTGTAACTGCTATTGTAACGGCTCACTATTAAATCAATTGACGTAAATCAATTACATCCCCTCAGTTTTGCTTTAATTCAAAGATAAGCAAAATATTTTGTGGACATTTTTTCATCAGCTATTGAGAAGTATCTTTCTGCAAATGAACTTTTTGTTGGTACATAAATGACTGTTCCATTGCAAATAAATGTTTTGTCAACCATTAAGTAAAGATTGTTGGGGTAATTGTAAATTAACTCTAATTAAACCAGCAATCTGTGAATATTGCGTGGTAGAAAGTGACACTTGCAGACTATTGCTCCGTCCATTTCTTCTTTGCCCATCAATCTCTGCGAATAGCACATCTGTTTTGCCAAACCGCATTTCAACCCCTGGAGATTCAGGTCCCATCTTTTAGCAGGCTTCAGAGTATCACCTTATAAATGGAAGGAGACTGCATTGCCTTTTATGCCAGCTGCATGTTGCTGACCTAAAGGTAAGGAGCAAGGCCTGTGAGAGAGATTAACTTATCCAAATGTTATTAGGTTTATTGTATTTTCTTCTCATTTGCCACGACTTTGAGCTTGTTGTCAACCTCCACATATTGCGGGGACCTCACTTTGTGGGTCCAGCGTATATTTTGAAGCAGAGGTGGCTGGTCTGCAGAGTAAAGGGTTGAAGTATTGGCTCTCTGCGTCACTCTGCTGCAGGGCGAAAACTGAAAAATGTCTTTGTTGCTGTTCTGTCTGTGGAAGTTAATTTGGTTAGGGAGCAGTTGGCTCTCCGAGCAGTTCTTTGCTTTGAGTCGACATACTTTGACATATCTTACGATTGACTGAATGGTCTCTGAGCGACTTTTTTTTTTGTCCGCTTTCTATTTAAAGAAATCTACTCGTTAAAATATGGCAGAGTTAGAAACGTAGAAACGTAGAAAGTAGGTGCAGGAGTGTGCCATTTGGCCCTTCGAGCAAGAACTGCCATTCAATATGATCATGGTTGATCATCCCTAATCAGTACCCTGTTCCTGCTTTTTCCCCATATCCCTTGATTCTGTTAGCCCGAAGAGCTATATCTAACTCTCTCTTGAATACATCCAGTGAATAAGCCTCCACTCCCTTCTGTGGTAGAGAATTCCACAGTTCCCCAATATTATACAGTCACATTGATCATTTGTACCCTTACACTGATCAGCTGTACTGTATATATTCGTTTGAGTGTGGCACGGTGGTAGAGATGCTGCCTCACAGTACTAGAGACCCAGGTTCGATCCTGTCTACTGGTGCTGTCCGTATGGAGTTTGTACGTTCTCCCTGTGACCGCCTGGGTTTCCTCCAGGTGCTCCAGCTTCCTTTCACACTGCAAAGACATACAGATTTGTAGGTTAATTGGCTTCTGTAATTCTTAAATTGTCCCCAGTGTGGAAGATAGTGGTAGTGTTACGGGTGATCGCTGATTGGAATGGATTCAGTAAGCCGAAGGGCCTGTTTCCCTGCTGTAACTAAAGTCTAAACAATTAAAATAAACTGATTGATATATGGGACAGGTTTGGAGGGATATGGAACAAAAGTGGGCAGGCAGGTGGAACTAGTGTAGCTGGGACATGTTGGCCAGTGCAGGCAAGTTGGGCCGAAGGGCCTGTTTCCACACTGCAACACTTGGGAATGTTCTATGACATTATTTCCTTTTGACTGACTAGTGAGAAAAATATTTAAAAGATTCCCAACATCTCCATGAACAATCACTGTTGAACTCTTTTAAAAAAAATAAAAAAATATTTTGTGTTAGCTGAATATCTGCTAATCTGATTGTGTAGTTAAAAACAGGTATCAGAACCTCGGAGGTTGAGAGTCGATAGAAGTATATAAAATTATAAGAGGGATAGATAGGATAGACAGAACCTTTTTCCTGGAGTGGAAATGCCCAACAGCAGCAGGCAGAGCTATAAGCTGTGAGATGGGGGAGATTATAATGGAGATGTGTGGGGCAGGTTTTTTATACAGATGGTGGTGGGGACCTGGAACGCATTGCCAGGCATGGTGGTGGAGGCAGCTATGATAGTCGTGCTTAAGAAGCAAATTGATCTGCACAGAATGAAGGGATATGGACCACTTGTAGGAGGATGGGATTAGTTCAGCTGGGCATCAGGTGCAGCACAAACATTGTGCTGATGTAGGGGGATCTCTGGTCGGCGTGGGCTCGGTGGGCCGAAGGACCTGTTTCCACACTGTTTCTCTAAAGTCTATTATTCACAGGTTCTTCTTGTCCAGCAGTACTTACAACCAAATCTCACAAAATGAGAGACATGCATTTGCAATTGTAAAGGTTGACAAAGAATGTTTACATTGTTTCAAGAAGAGACTAAACTAATGGAACGGGAGAATCTCCCTGGATGCTGGTATAATATAGGCTTTCAAGGAACAATTGAAAAGTCCTTGGTAAGAGACTGTGAGGTAAAATTGAAGGACATTTTTCAAATTGGTTTGGAGGTGGGTTATGTGACAGGAGACAGAGTAAGGATAAAGAGTTGGTTTTCAAATTATCTCGATATGCCAAATAGTGTCCCACAAAGATCTTTGTTGCGTCCACAGCTATTCACTGTATTTATGAATACCCTGGATAATTGGAAAGAAAATTCACTTATCCAAGTTTCCTTTGAAAGAAAGGTCATCACTCTGAAGAAGGGTTTCGGCCTGAAGCGTTGCCTATTTCCTTCGCTCCATAGATGTTGCCTCACCCGCTGAGTTTCCCCAGCACTTTTGTCTACCTTCGATTTTTCCAGCATCTGCAGTTCCTTCTTGAACTATTAGTTCAGGTTAGTTTCCGATTCAGGGACAGTTTCTTCCCTGCTCTTATCAGGCAACTGTACCACAACCAGAGAGGGGTCCTGAACTACTATCTACCTCATTGGGGACCCTTGGACTATCTTTGCGCTTTGCCTTGCACTAAACATTATTCCCTTATTATGTATCTGTACATTGTGAATGGCTCGATTATAATCGTGTACTGTCTGTCCACTGGCTGGATAGCACGCAACAAAAAGCTTTTCACTGTACCTCGGTACACATGACAATGATCTAAACTGAACTATTAATAATCAGTGTGAATGAAAGCATGAGATGACAAGGTGATATTAATAGATAAAGACAATTGTCAAACTATGTTAAATTACTTCCATGTAGGTATGTGTTAAACCAGTCTAAAAAAGTCAGAGGAAAGTTGTTTCCAAATAAACAAAATTTAAGAATGCTAAAGATCCAAGCATTCTGGAAATCCATGCACATTTGATCATTACAATATAGTGGACAGTTACAGACATATTTGTACAGACTGACCTTTATAAAGGAATACAAGCAGATAAGAGTAAGCAACAGGAACAGAAAGCTCCTGTCAGACCATGTCACTGTATTTAATAGTTTGAGGTACCACATCTTAGCAATTATTGTCTTTGGAAGGATGTTCACCAGAATGATGCCTGGAACAAGAAAGCAGATGTTTTTGTGTACGAAATAACTGCAGATGCTGGTTTCAATCGAAGGAAGACACAAAATGCTGGTGGAACTCAGCGGGGGACCGGCAGCATCTCTGGACAGAGACCCTTCTTCAGACTGATCCATGTACAATTAATTCACATTTATATAATTAACACGCAGTGTGGATATGTGCAGGAAAGCAGGTTTGAACAACAAGGACCTGTTCTATTCGTCAATTAGACAACCTACAAATTAAATTAGAAATCATTCAGTAAGGCTCTGCCATAAAGCACAAACTTGGAACATTCTTTCAACGGTAGTTAAAGTCTAGCTGCCACTGATTTATGTGGGGGCAATCTTTTTCTGTTTTTTCTGCCCGATTTATTTCAACAGCACACTGCAAGGAATTCATTGAAAATACATTATATTCAGATGAGGTGAGATAAACCTATTGCAAAAAGACCTTTGCTTCTAGCCAGGCCTTTAATGTCATGCTGAGGCAAATGAAAAATGTCATGTCATGAAAAAAACATGATGGGAAAAGAGAATGCAGTGAAACCACTGCCTGCTATTCTGTGCAGGCCGGATTCATGGCCCACGCCATGGTCTGTCAAATTTCACAGTCCTAAATTTCTGAGAGCTTTGCATAATTAGTCAAGTCGGTGGTCATTTCACAGCTGTTAAGCGTGCATTCTGTATGCACCGTTACGACTCTTCCAGCACGCGCCATGAAATATTCATACTCGGAGGATAGGTTCCTTAATTATTACCACAGTTCAAACGCGCAAACCGCTTCCAGTTCCTGTTTTGCTAGCTTGTCAATTTATCTGAACTTTTCTGACAACACTCCAAATTTTTGAAGATGATTTGACTATCAAAAGGGTTGCCATGAATATTAATCTCCCACCTGCATGCTATGCAATGGGCGATTGTTCCAGCTTTCGCACACATCATCGCCAATCTTTCATCTGAGCTGTTTGTGTTTTATGTAACGACATGTACATGCAACTTTGGAAGGCACAAAAGTGCTGGAGTAAAGGGACTTTTCCACTTGGGCGACATTTGCGCTTCACGCATGCCATGCACGCGTAATGCACGCCCTGCGCACATCATGTGTGCGTCATGCGTCGTGACGCGTAAATTATGTCCCGTAAATGACACGCAAATGACGCCCAATTGGGACAGGCCCTTAACTCAGTGGGTCAGGCAGCAGCTCTGCAGATGGGGTCTCGACCCGAAACGTCACCTGTCCATGTTCTCCAGGGATGGTGCTTAACCCGCTGAGTTACTCCGCCACTTTGTGTACTTCAAGGTACTGCAGATGCTGGTTCTCTGAAGAACACGGCCAGGTGACATTTCGGATCGGGACCCTTTTTCAGAGCTGAGACATCGCCGATTCAAGTTCTCCAGGGATGCTGCCCGACTCGCTGAGTCACTCCAGCACTGTGTGTCCTTTTTTTGTAAAGCAGCATCTGCAGTTCCTTGTTTCAACACAGTTTGAATTCAGTTTTACCTGCAGGTCAGCACAAAATGCTGGAGTAAATCAGCGGGACAGGCAGCATCTCTGGAGAGAAGGAATGGGTGACGTTTCGGGTCGTGACCCTCCTTCAGACTGGTTAGGGATAAGGGAAACAAGAGATATAGGCGATGATGTAGAGAGATAAAGAACAATGAATGAAAGATATGCAAAAAAGTAACGATGATAAAGGCAACAGGCTACCGTTAGCTGTTTGTTAGGTGAAAACGAGATGCGCATGCGACTTTTTTTTCCCCATACAAAACGCTTTTAGTCAGAACAAACAAAAATACAAAGTAGTAACACGATCAAAGAATGCCTATATTGGCATTTTACAAACAAAGTTATCAAATTAAAATATTAACATTTTTATCAACAATACACTCGACCTCCCACGGTGACCAGTGTTCACCCACGGCCTCCAGAGTCCTCGTGGACACCGCGTGTTCCCTCTCCAGGGACACGCGGGCACGGACGTAAACCCCGGAAAAAGGGCAGGCAGCCGACCCCTGTGCAGCCGTCGACTGCCCGCTGCCTGGACCCGCGAATTGCCATCTTGGCCAGGCCAAGCTCGTGCGAGTTGGGTGGGGGAGGGATAGAGAGGGAGGGAATGGCGGGGCTACCTGAAGTTAGAGAAACCTAGATTCATACCACTGGGCTGTAAGTTGCCCAAGCGAAATATGAGGTGCAGTTCCTCCAATTTGCTTTTAGCCTCACTCAGACAATGGAGGAAATCTAGGACAGAAAGGTCCGCAGGTCATTGCTTTGTGGAGCCGTCTTCCAGCGCGAGTCGTAAAAGGGGGAACTGAGATGAAGGCTGCATCTGATCATTCCTTTCACTGTTTGAGTGTCATAGATAAGCTCACAGTAAATAACAAGGTTCTGCAGCTGCTGCATTAATGGCCCTGACGTGTTATCACTCTTTGATTGATGTTGGGGATCTTTAGTTTAGTTTGGTTGAGAGGTACAGCATGGAATCATGCCCATCAGGCCACCACGTCCATGTCAATCATGCATCACCCATTGACACTAGTTCCATGGTATCCCGCATTCTCATCCACTCCCTACACAAAAGAGGAAATTTGCAGAGGCCAATTAACCTACAAACCTGCACCTTTTTTTGGATGTGGGAAAAAAAACAGAGCATCCGGAGGAAACCCATGAGGTCACAGGGAGAACGTGCTAACTCCACACAGTCAGCACATAAGGTCAGGATCGAACCCGGGTCTCTGACACTCTGAGGCAGCGGCTCTACCAGCTGCGGCACGGTGAAGTCTATTTTGAAAGAAGTACCATGACTATAATTTCTACCACGTTAGTACGTTCTCGCCGTGACCGTGTGGGTTTCCTCCGGGTGCTCCGCTTTCCTACCACATCCCGAAGACGAATGGGTTTGTAAGTTATCTGGCCTCTGCATATTGATCCTAGTGGGTCGGGAGTGGATGCAAAAGTTGGATAATAAATTGCTCTTCGAGTATCGGGAGCGGGTGAGAAAGTGAGATAACATAGAACTCATGTTCCATGGGTAAGCGATTGTCAGCATGGGCTTGATGGGCTGAAGAGCCTGTTACCAGGTTATATTTCTAAATTAAAAACTAAGATGGTAGCTTATCTTGTAGTGATAGTGATGGCAGTAACAGAGAGAATGTTTTAACAGGGTTTTGCACACGAGGGATTTTTTATTCTAGGTAACAGATTGAAATGTTGGTGCTGCAATCATCAAGCCAAGTGGAAAATATTCAATCACATTCCTCGTTTGTGCCCGATGGGTTTTTAGTAAACTGTGCAGGGACTGAAAAACTATTTGGGCAGCACTGTGGCGCAGCGTTAAAGCTGCTGCCTTATCCCTGTTGTGTGCTGGAGGCACCACTAGAGGGCTCTGTCTCGAAATGAATGTTTCCTCAGGGAGGGTCCCTAGGGGGTCTGCAGCAAAGATCCTATAGCGGAGCTAGATAGACTACTCCTGCTAAATGCAATGAGCTGATGAGTAGTATGCAACGGAATGGAACGTGGGCCTTTTTTTCATCCATTTCCGTAACCAGACCAGACCCGACCCGACTCGCAGTGTAATCAACGTTGCGGGGGAGCAGTTTGTGTTAATAAATTTAAATTCTGAAAATGAGGAGAAGATTTTTACCAAATAACGTTTATTTTTATGAGGATTTTTCCGTAATCAGCTTCCGTCTCCGCACTGTTATCCTATGGGATCTTTGGTGCGGAGACGGAAGCCGGTTACGGAAATGGGGCCGGAAATTACCCATGAATCTGCCCATGACCGTACTATGTGTTTTACGTCGAGTGGACTATCTTGATCGCTGTAGGATCTTTGGTCTGCAGGGCTTTAGTGGCAGCCATGTTTGGCTTGTAATAAATACACTTTCAGGTTCTGGTCACCAAGTGTCGTTTGTGAATTATTTAGCCCTCGAATACAACAATCTCGTCTACGGGTGCTGTCCGTACAGAGTTTCTACCTTCTCCCCGTGGCCGCGTGGGTTTTCTCTCACACTCCAAAGACATACCGGCTTTGTAGGTTAATTGGCTTGGTGGAAATGCAAATTGTCCTTGGTGTGCGTTGGATAGTGTTAATGTGCGGGGATCGTTGGTCGGCACGGATTTGGTGGGCCGAACGGCCTGTTTCCACGCTGTATCTCTAAAATCAATAGGCATAAAGAAATATCAACTAGTAGCTTAGAAGTGGATTAAAAAAACGCACTTCTAATGGACTTGGGATGTAATTAAATGAATTAAAATTTGGCTTCACGAAAACCTTGCTTTTCTGTGCAGTGTGAAATGTAAATTTTAATAGAGAAACGTTGGAATTTACTGATGCGTTACATTATTAGGCCCAGCCTTGATTCAGAGATAGTAAAATGAGTCTCCAGCCCACAGTGGGTGGAAAACACGTTATAATTAATTTACTGAATAATTAAAATGTGTACCTGAGTTAACCTCTCATCATTAGTTAGCTTCCCACATGGGGAATCTGTGACTTGTAACATGTCCCAAACCGATTCTTCACTGCAGGTATAAATTTTAAAATCGCATCTAAACTCTTAAGTTGGCTGTTGATTAGTCAGAGAGTCATACCACATGGTAGAGTTGCTGCCATATAGTGCCCGAGACTCGGGTTTGATCCTGACTACGGGTGCTATCTGTATGGAGTTTGTATGTTCTCCCCATGACCGCATTTTCCGCGGGTGCTCAGGTTTCCTCCCACTCTCCAAAGACAAACAGGTTTGTGGGTTAATTGGCTGCAGTAAAAAATGTTCCTCGTGTGTAGGATAGTGCTAGTGTATAGGGATCGCTAGTTGGCGCAGAATCGGTGGACCAAAAGGCCCGTTTCCATGCTGCATCTCTAAACTAAACCAAACTGAACTAACTTAAACTAAACGGGTAGCAAGGACAAGCAAGGGAACTATAGGCTGGTGGTACTGTCATTAGTGGTGGGTAAGTTACTGGAGGGGAGTCCGACAGGCAAGGTTTACCAACATTTGGATAGGCAAGAGAAAGACATAATGTTGGAGTGTGTAGGAAGGAACTGCAGATGTTGGTTTAAACCGAAGATAGACACAAAAAGCTGGAAGAACTCAGCATCTGTGGAGAAAAGGAATAGGTGACGTTTTGGGTCTTCTGAAGAAGGGTCTCGGTCCGAACCATCACAAACTGCTGGAGTATCTCCAGCGTCTTTTCTGGATAGACAAGGACTGATTAGAGCTAGCACGGATTTGTCCATGGGAAATTTTGTCTCACAAGGTAACCAAGAGGACTGATAAGGGCTAAGCGGAGAATAAAGGCCCAATGGACTATCAAAGTCTTTGACAAAGTGCTGCAGGATAAATGAGTCTGGATGACATCTCACGTGGGAGGAGATCTAGGGATCTAACTAGATACTGAATAATCCATCCTTCCATTTTCGTTAAAGTCTATTTGTTCTGACATTTGTAACCAGTCTGAATACATCTACAGTGAATACCATTACCATTTGGTGTATGAATAGCTTCACGGCATGAAGCTCTGTATATGTGTAAATGTGTATATTTTAATTAAGGCTGGACGTGGGCCCAAGAACAGCTTTATTTCCCCACAGAGAAATGTTAGTGTTTAGGTCATAAAATACTGGGGTTTTATTACCAGTGCCGATGTCAAACGCTTCCAGCTGAGGTGTAACAGATTGTGTTTTAACTTGTAAAATGAGCACTTTTTTAGAGAATTAAAAACAAATTTTAATCACTATGAAATTTCCCCTGTTAACTGTGATCTGTGAATTGTTCCTTTCCCAGACATGCATCTCATGAATTCTGGTACCAAGGTTTTATTTTTGCAAGGAGAGCTAACTTGTTTTAAAAAAGTGTAGGAAAGAACTGCAGATGCTGGTTTAAATCAGTTAGACACAAAATGCTGGAGCAACTCAGCGGGACAGGCAGCATCTCTGGAAGGAATAGTTATAAATAGTGTTAGTGGAACTGAACAATAAATGTTCCGTTTCACTAACACTAAATAGATTCAGGATCAGTTCCTGTGGATTGGAGGATAGCTAATGTTATCCTCCTGGGTAGGAAAGATTAAAACAAGAGGGCATGACATGAGAATTAAGGGACAGAAGTTTAGGGGTAACATGAGGGGGAACTTCTTTACTCAGAGAGTGGTGGCTGTGTGGAATGATCTTCCTGCAGAAGTGGTGGAGGCAGGATCGATTTTAACATTTAAAAGTAAAGTGGATAGGTACATGGACAGGAAGGGAATGGAGGGGTATGGTCTGAGTGCAGGTAGATGGGACTAGGGGAAAATAAATGGTCGGCACGGACTGGAAGGGCCGAGAAGGCCTGTTTCCGTGCTGTAATTGTTATATGGTTATATGGTTTAATGTTATCCCACAAGAAAGGAGCGAGAGAGAAAACGGGGATTACAGACCAGTTAGCCTGACTTTGGTGGTGGAAAAGATGCTGGAATCAATTATTAAAGAGGTAATAATGGAGCATTTGGATAGCAGTAAAAGGATTAGTCCAAGTCAACATGGATTTATGAAAGGGAAATCATGCTTGACTAATCTTCTGGATGTGAGGATGTGACAAGTAAAATGGGTGAAGGGGTGCCAGTGGATGTAGTGTATCTAGACTTTCAGAAAGCCTTCGATAAGGTCCCGCACGGGATACTGGTGACTAAAATTAGAACACATGGTATTGGGGGTAAGGTGTTGACATGGATAGAAAATTGGTTGGCAGACCGGAAGCAAAGAGTAGGAGTGAATGGGTCCTTTTCAGAATGACAGGCAGTGGCAAGTGGAGTGCCGCAAGGCCGCAACTGTTTACCATATATATTAATGATTTGGAAGAGGGAATTAGGAGCAACACTAGCAAGTTTGCAAATGACATAAAAGTTGGGTGGCAGTGTGAACTGTGAAGAGGATGTTAGGAGTTTGCAGGGGAACCTGGACAGGTTGAGTGAGTGGGCAGATGCATGGCAGATGCAGTATAATATAGATAAATGTGAGGTTATCCACTTTGGCGGCAAAAACAAGGGGGCAGATTATTATCTCAATGGGGTTAGGTTAGGTAAGGGGGAGGTACAGCGAGACCTGGGTGTCCTTGTACACCAGTCACTGAAAGTTGTCGTGCAGGTACAGCAGGCAGTGAAGAAAGCTCATGGAATGTTGGCCTTCATAACAAGAGGATTTCAGTACAGGAGTAAAGAGGTTCTTCTGCAGTTGTATAGGGCTCTGGTGAGTCCACATCTGGAGTATTGTGTACAGTTTTGGTCTCCCAATTTGAGGAAGGACATCCTTGTGATTGAGGCAGTGCAGCGTAGGTTCACGAGATTGATCCCTGGGATGGCGGGACTGTCATATGGGGAAAATTGAAAAGACTAGGCTTGTATTCACTGGAGTTTAGAAGGATGAGGGGGAATCTTATAGAAACATATAAAATTATAAAAGGACTGGACAAGCTAAATGCAGGAAAAATGTTCCCAATGTTGGGTGAGTCCAGAACCAAGGGCCACAGTCTTAGAATAAAGGGGAGGTCATTTAAGACTGAGCTGAGAAAAAAACTGTTTTACCCAGAGAATTGTGAATTTGTGGAATTCCCTGACACAAAGGGCAGTGGAGGCCAAATCACTGGATGGATTTAAGAGAGAGTTGGATAGAGCTCTAGGGGCTAGTGGAGTCAAGGGATATAGAGAGAAGGCAGGCACGGGTTATTGATAGCGGATGATAGCCATGATCACAATGAATGGCGGTGCTGGCTCAAAGGGCCGAATGGCCTCCTCCTGCACCTATTTTCTATGTTTCTATGTGCTTATATTCACTGACCGCGTGCTTTCACATGACCTCTTGACCGATGCGTTCACCTCTCCATGGTCAATTATCAAAGATTTCTGCAGGTTGTTGGCTAATTTGCTGCACAGATGTGCTGCTGTGCGCTGCTCAGCGGGAACTATGTTAGTCTTTAGATGGCCAACGTATGGTAGCATGTGTAGGAAGGAACTTCAGGTGCTGGTTCAAACCAAAGATAGACACAAAAAGCGGGACAGGCAACAGCTCTGGAGAAAATGAATGGGTGACGTTTCAGGTTGAGACCCTTCCTCGGACCCGGCCTGAAATCATAATCATAATCATACTTTATTAGCCAAGTATGTTATGCAACATACGAGAATTTGATTTGCCATAGTCATATCAATAAAAAGCAACAAGACACACAAAATACATTTTAACAATAAACATCCACCACAGTGACTCCTCCACATTCCTCACTGTGATAGAATGTGGAAAAAAAAAGTTCAATCTCTTCCATTCTTTGTTCTCCCGCGGTCGGAGGCCTTGAAGGGACAATCTTGGCTCCCGTAGCCGGCGGTAGGGCCCTCTACATCGTGCGATCAAGCTCCTGCATCGGGGGGATGTCAGCTCCCCGCCCCGGGCGATCGACCCCGAGTCGGGGCTGGTCGAACCTTCTGCATCATTGGGGCTTTCCGACTCGGTCTCTACCCGAGACTGCGAGCTCTGGGATATTGAAATCCGCATGCCATGGTTGGAGCGTCGATCCCAGGCAAGGGATCGCAGGCTCCGATAGTAAGTCCACGCCCCCGCGTTGAGGTTGAAAGTCAGTCCCGAGAAAGGCCTCCAGCTCCATGATTTTAGGCCGCAGAGTGACTGGAGGTACGATCCAGAAAACAATTGGTAAGAGATAAAGAGGGAGGGGGAATCGGTAAAGATTCCCCCTCCCCCACCCCGCACATAAAACAAACCAGAGAACATTACCATAAACTTTTAAAACTCATTAAAAATAACAAAAAAAAAGACGAAGAGACAAGGCAGACTGTTGGCGAGGCTGCCATCGTGCGGCGCCCCCCTGGTGGAAACGTCACCCATTCCTCTCCAGAGATGCTGCCTGTCCCGCTGAGTTACTCCAACTTTTTGTGTCTATGTACGGTAGCATGGTGTTGGGGCTATGAGATTAACAGCAGGTACTCCGAGCCATTGCTTCAAGTTTTAATCCCACTGTGGTGGCTGGCGAATACAAACCCAGGTCATAAAATAATTCTAGAATTTTAAACAGAACTGGCATCAGCAATCATGAAACTAACAGATTGTCATAAAACATATCTGCTTCACCTACATCCTCCAAAGTAGACTTGCCAGCCTTACCTGGTCTGACCTTCCTGTGACCTCACACACACCAAGGTAATGCCTTTAACTGTTTAAAAATACACAAAGCACTGGAGTAATTATCCCCTTACACCTGGGTTCACCAACTATTTGTCTCACTTTGTCTTGCCCCTCCTCTCTCCTAGCTTTCTACACCCCCCACCCCCACCCCCACCCCTCCACAATCAGTCTGAAGAAGGGTCCCAATCTGAAACTGTTAGGCTGGTACATGGATAGAACAGGTTTGGAGGGATATGGACCAAGCACAGGCAGATAGGACTCGTGTAGCTCGGACATACATGTTGGCCGGTGTGGGCAAGTTGGGCCGAAGGGCCTGTTTCCATGCTGTATCACTCTATGACTCTATCCATGACTCTACGAACTGAACTGAGATTCTGAATTTTGTAAGGGCAGAAATATGTTCATTTATTTTTATGCGTGAGCAAAATATCTATTTAAATGCAATAGGAACAGAAATAGTTGGAAATGCACATTAAACAAAGCAGCAACAGGAGAAACAGGGATAACATTTCAGGTCAGTGGCCTTTCAATTAAATTTAATTCTTTTTGAAAACCTAAGTGGGCACAAGGAACTGCAGATTCTGGTTTACTAAAAATAAAGCACAAATTGCTGGAATACCTGAGAAAGTCGGGCAGATTCTCCGGAGAACATGGTAAGGTGACATTTCGGGTCGGGACCCTTTAGAATGAAAAAGGGTCCTGACCTGAAACGTCACGTATCCCTGGACTCCAGAGATTCTGAGGAAGGAACTAACGATACTGGTTTAAACTGAAGATAGGCACAAAAAGCTGGAGTATCTCAGCGGGTCGGACAGCATCTCTGGAGAAAAGGAGTAGGTGACGTTTCGGGTGGTGGCTGGTTTCAGACTGAAGCATTTTGTTATTTTTCTTGCGGAATCTATTCACCTTGTTCTCCACAGGAGCCTCAAATCAACGAGGTACGATATGTATTTTTGTGGTTTTTGCTGCTTTCTCCCCTCGGGGCTGAATATGCCTGCTGACCTGTAAATTACTGCTAATAATAAAAAAATAAATATTATATGTCCACATTATGCTAATCTCATATGTTAGCACAACATCTGGAAACTCATCCTCACTGTTGAGACCATTTATTCTCTTTTAAATTTTTTTACCCATTGAATAAAAAGTCACACTGACTGAGAGCAATTGATAAAAGCAGGCAGACTATTCTTTACTCTGAGTAGGTATGGGTCTATAATTTGACCTTTTCCAGTAAGTGAGTCTGTGGAACGAATTAACCAGGGCTTCTATGTAAACGTATGGGCGGACAAGCCTTTACCTGGTACATTAATCATCATTAATGAACAAAACCTTTCTCAGTTTTCCCCGACAGATTAAATTCTGCACCATCTTCAAATTGCTTTTGCTTGTGAATATGAAAACGCTATTCTGTTCAACTCAATGCCTGAATTGTTTGTGTCTTTTGGCGAAGAATAAACAAAAGCACCCGGCAAGTCACCGCGGGGTGGCAGAAGATCTCGGTGAGCCATGGCCAGACCTCGACAGCCGGCCCGCCTCACCCACCGCGGAACCGGCAACCCACCTGGAGTTGTCCAAGGCTCGTCCACTGCTGCTCCACCCTGAAGACCGGGCACCGGGGAGGAGGGTGGAGCGACAGTGGTGGACGCTGGACAAAGGGCCGTATTCAAGATGGCGGCAGATAGGGGTGAGGATCGGTGTTGCCAGGACAACAGGCCTTGAAGGCCAAGACAAGACTGCACTCTTAAGAACTTTGAATCTTTGTGGGCACCAATCTTTATGTACTGTCTCGGTAGAAGTGTACTATTTGAATCTGAAGAATGTCTTGACCTGAAACGTCACCCATTCCTTCCATCCTGAGATGCTGCCTGTCCCGCTGAGTTTTTTGTGTCTATCATGAGTTCCGTGGGTCTCAAGCTTTGGACGCCCCCTCAGTGCAGAATGCATCCAAACATGAGGAAATAAAATGACAGCTATGTTTAGTTTAGTTTAGAGATACAGCATGAAAATAGGCCCTTGATGGTGAATGGTGGCAGATTACCAACAAGAGAGCAAGCTATTCTAGACTGGGTATTGAGTAATGAGGAAGGGTTAGTTAGCAGTCTTGTTGTGCGTGGCCCCTTGGGCAAGAGTGACCATACTATGGTTGAGTTCTTCATTAGGATGGAGAGTGACAAAATTAAGTCAGAAACAAGGGTTCTGAACTTGAACAAAGGTAACTTTGAAGGTATGATATGTGAATTGGCCAAGATAGACTGGCAGGTGATTCTTAAAGAGTTGACAGTGGATGTGCAATGGAAGGTATTTAAAGACTGCATGGATGAAGTACAAACATTGTTCATACCAGTTCATACCAGTTTGGCAAAAGAATAAATCAGGGAAGGTGGTGCATCCATGGATAACAAGGGAAATCAGGGATAGTGTAAAAACAAAAGATGAGGCATACAAATTGGCCAGAAAAAGCAGCCTACCGGAGGACTGGGAGAAATTCAGAATCCAGCAGAGGAGGACAAAGGGCTTAATTAGGAAAGGGAAAATAGATTATGAAAGGAAACTGGCAGGGAACATTAAAAAAATAACTGCAAAAATGTTTATAGATATGTGAAGAGAAAGAGACTAGTTAAAACAAATGTTGGTCCCTTGCAGTTAGAAACAGATGAATTGATCATGTGGAACAAGGACATGGCAGACCAATTGAATAACTACATAAATAATCTGCCAGAAATAGCAGTGGAACAGGGGTCAAATAAGATGGAGGAACTGAGTGAAATCATGGTTAGCCGGGAGGTGGTGTTGGGTAAATTGAACGGATTGAAGGCCGTTAAATCCCCAGGGCCAGATAGTCTGCATCCCAGAGTACTCAAGGAAGTAGCCACAGAAATAGTGGATGCATTAGTGATAATTTTTCAAAATTCCTTAGATTTTGGAGTTGGAGGGTAGCTAATGTAATCCCACTTTTTCCCACTCGGCCCAAAACGTCACCCATTCCTTCTCTCCAGAGATGCTGCCTGTCCCGCTGAGTTACTCCAGCTTTTTGTGTCTATCTTCACATTAAAATGAAAGTTGATTTCTTGGATATTCAATTCACAAAAAATACACAAAGGGCTGAAGTAACTTAACAGGTCAGGCAGCATCTGGGCAGAACATGTATAGATGATGTTTCGGGACGGGACAGTTCTTCAGATACCCCCAAACATCACCTATCCATGTTGTCCAGAGATGCTGCCAGACACGCTGAGATACTCCAGCACTTTGTGTCTTTTTTTGGAAACCAGCATCGACAGCTCCTTGTTTCTTCATTCTGACTTTGATTTAAAGTTGGTTTGTCTATCTAAGTTTTTTCTGCGAGCAGTTGTATGTTATAAAATGAGACATTTTTTGACCAACTGCCCCCAATGAAAGGTATTCAAGAGTATTATTGTAAAACTTATGGTTTAGGATGGCCACTGATTAGTTTAGTTTAGAGATACAGCATGGAGAAAGGCCCTTTGACCCATGGAGTCCACACCGACCAACTACCACCTATACACTAGTTCTATGTTGTCCCAGGTTTGTATCCTACACACGAGGATAAATTTACAGAAGCCAATTAACCTACAAACCTGCACGTCTTTGGAGTGTAGGAGGAAACCGGAGCACCCGGAGAAAACCCAGGCAGTCACAGGGAGAATGTGCAAACTCCACACAGACAGCACCCGTGGTCAGGATGGATCCCAGGTCTCAGGCGCTGTGAGGCAGAAACTCAACCGCTGCGCCACCGTGCCGCATGTTTGACCCTCGACTGATTGGAAACTAAACCATGCTAAGAGTATCCAACAAAGAAGTATTTGGTGAGAGATGCAAAAAAATAATAATAAATCAGGGTTTCAATATCTTATGGGTGAACAGTTTATTCACTGCACCAGGGAGAATGAGTGGGGAAGAATATGCCCGTAATAACATTTTATTTTCTCGTTGAAAAACCTCAATATTCCCTGTAGTGTTTCTTAAGATATTTCAGAAAGATGGTACTTTTGTTTCTCCTATCACACAATGACGTTTATTTCTTTATTTATTTCTCTCAGTTGCAAAATATATCACAATTAAATGTTTTTCAGTGCAATAACTGGGTCATATATTTTCTCAGTTCTCAAGCATGCTGGTCCCATTGCCTTCGTAGGAGGACTTCCGAGGATATAAAGTATTGTTGAGGGAATCAGATGAGGCTAACATGAGATCTCAAACGCCATTGTAAAAACAAAAAAAATGTTTTCCTCTGGGTACAGTTTCCATAGGGAAGAAGGATGGGTCTGTCAGTTCATGCTCTGTTTTTTTCTTTGCAATTGAGGCGGTTACAACAGCAATTAAAAGCAGTGAGTCTGCAAGATAGTGCAGTGGTAGAGCTACTGCCTTACAGCACCAGAGACCCAGCTTCGATCCTGACTACGGGTTCTTTTAGGTCGGAGATGCGGAGAAAATTATTTTGTGGTGAATCTGTGGAATTCTTTTCCACAGAAGGCTGTGGAGGCCAAGTCAGTGAATATTTTTAGGCAGAGATAGGTACATTATTGATCAGTACAGGTGGCAGAGGTTATGGGGAGAAGGCAGGAGAATGGAGTTAGGAGGGTGAGATAAATCAGCCATGATTGAATGGCGGAGTAGGCTAGATGGGCTGAATGGCCTAATTCTACTCTCATCACTTATGACCTTATGACTCGATAAACAGGATGGTGTGAGATTAGTTACGTTATTGGGGTGGAAGATTGCATCCTTCATGTGGTCCGCCCTGTTTCGACTAATGCAATCAACTCGACGTGCACAAACGGAAAATCAAATAGAACAAGTTGTCCTAGAACTTTAGGCTGTGCACGTTACACGATAGAAAAAGAAGTTGCTTTATTAATTATTTTTCCTGTATTTCACTATGATAAATATAGTTGCTTGGAGCCTTGAAATGCTAATTCTTCCATCAATTATCCGAATTCTCCGAAATCTGCTTTTATCTTTCCAGATGTCTGACCGTGTTCGTGATGTGCCCCTCCATTGAAAATGGGGGGGCCGCCGTGAGGGAGGGGGAAGAACAAGGAACAATGATGAGGGAGGGGTGTGAAGGGGCTAGAACAATGGACAATGGAGGACCCGGGCATGGGGGAACCACTGTGGGGGAGGGGTGATTTGTAACTTGGTCAGACCCTTTATGTGGTGAATATTTGCATGCGTTGGGTATGTATGTAAGCAAAGAATTTCACTGTGCCTTGTCGCATGTGACAATGAAGTATTCCATTCTATTCCAAGTTCCTCCACCACTATTTAAGAATGAGCCTGCAGGAATTCCTAGGGAACAGAAATCATTCTCCACTCTTTCGTTTTGGCCAATACCAGATGATCTACACTAAGAATCCAAGGAAGGTTTACGAGAATGATCCGGGGATAGTTTGGGTTAACGTACGATGAGCGTTTGATAGCCACCAGTTTGACACTGGCTGGAGTTTAGAAGGACGAGGAGGGACCGTGTAGAAACGTAACAAATAGTAAATAGTCATTGGGTATTTTTAACGCGGAGATTGACTGATTCTTGAGTAGTAAGGGTGTCAAACATAATGGGGAGGAGGCAGGAGAATGGGGTTGAGAGAGGAAGATAGACCGACCATGATTTGAATCGCTTGCCCAGAGTAGGTGAATTGAGGACCAGAGGACATAGGTTTAAGGTGAAGGGGAAAAGATTTAATAGGAATCTGAGGGGTAACTTTTTCACACGAAGAGTGGTGGGTGTATGGAACAAACTGCCAGAGGGGGTAGTTGAGGCAGGGACTATAGCCAACATTTAAGAAACAGTTAGACAGGTACATGGATAGGACAGGTTTGGAGGGATATGGACCAAACTCAGGCAGGTGGTACCAGTGTAGCTGGGACAAGTTGGCCGATGTGGGCAAGTTGGGCTAAAGGGCCTGTTTCCACACTTGTACTTTGCTGTATCACTCCAAGACTCTCTGGCAGAGGAGACTTGATGGTCTGAAAGGCCTAATTCTGCTCTAATAACTTACAAAATACCTTCTGTCTTCTAGAAACCTGCAAAGTTGTCTACAATGTCAGTATGTGCCCTCCTGGTAATAAGTGCAGGCTGGTTTTAATCAGTACCTTGCAGTATTAATTGGTACTAATTGCTAATTATACATAATTACTAATTGGTGCTGTTTGTACATAAAATAAGACATTAATTTGTACATAGTTTGAGATGATCATGAAAACAAATGGTTAATTGAATTATTAGCTGACAAGGATAGTAGGTGAAGACTTGACTTCATACTTACCATGTGAATATGGAGTATTGATGTGGTTTAGGGATCTTGTGCAATGTGGTACCTGGGGATTATAATGAGTCTTGTCATGTTCTTTCCGAGATGGCGATCATTGATCTTTCTGTCACGTTATCATTTGTGATGATTCCAAATGTCACTTCAGCAGTTCAGCAAGATTACACCAATGTCATCAGTTTGATGCTCCGAATCTAAGCTGCGATTCGCGATGCTTTAACACATACTCGGAGCCATCTCTCATTTTCATTCAAATGTTTATACAGGAAGACCGGCACTTCAGTCACATAAATGTGTCACTGCATATATTATGACCTATTAGGGGAGTTTTTCCACTCTTATCTGCACTGTGGCACAGCGGTTCAGTTACTGCCTTAAGCCCCGTCCCACTTTCACGACCTAATTGGAGACATCTGTTGAGTTTGCCCTTGACTCATACTCGCAGCATGGTCGCCATGAGGTTGTAAGAGGTCGTAGAAGGTGTTCGTAACTCTTCCTCATGCTCGTGAGTGGTCTCCGCGTACACATGGCCTTAAGTAGGTCGCGGAGTTTCTTCCAACCTGATATATAATGTCCACGAGCAAAAAAAAGGTCGGCATGGAAACAAATTGATGCTTTTTACTCGTAGGTTGGTCGCAGGTAGGTCGTAGTAGGTCGTGATGGTAGTCGTAGGTAGTTGTAGGTCGGTAACTGGCCTGAGAAAAAAATGCAAACATTACATCATTTTATCATGTGATCATTTTCCACTCATAGCTAGTTGTAGTTGGTCTTCAGTGTGGAAGACTGAGGTCGAGGGGGGTCGTAGGAGGTCTTTTACTTCGGCGAGTCAACGTGACATTGACATTTTTTTCAACTCATCTAGGGTTTCTAAACTCGTGGACTAGGTCGTCCAAGTGGGACAGGCCCTTTTCCAGCGCCAGAGACCCGGGATCGATCCTGACTATGGGTGCTGTCTGATACAGAGTTTGTACGTTCTCCCTGTGACCGCGTGGGTTTTCTCCTGGTGCTCCTGTTTCCTCCCACATTTCAATGACGTACAGGTTTGTTGGTTAATTGGCGAGTCCGCACCGACCAGTGATCACCCATACACTGGCTCTATCCTGCAGACCAGGGGCAATGTACGGAAGCCAATTAAACTACAAACCTGCACGTCTTTGGAGTGTGGGTGGAAACCGGAGCTCCCGCAGAAAACAGTCGCAGTCAGAGGGAGAACGCGCAAACTCCGCACAGACAGCCTCCGTGGTCCGGATCGAACCCGGGTCTCTGCCGCTGTGAGGCAGCAACCACCACTGCATCAGTGTGCCGCGGGTTAGCTATTCGCTTCCCGTGCTGGTTTGAAAAGCACTTTATATGGAGTTAGAGACCAAAGAGTATGGTTTTAAAATGTCGCAATTTTACATCTGCGCAACCATATCCAGCCAGACTGACATTAGGGAAAAATCAAAAAAATAATGTATCTATTTCTCCCCCTAGATGAGCAGAAACCTGACCAAAAGTAATAATTCATAACTTTGAGCAGCATTAGTTACTAATTATGTGCAGGGCTGGATGGATGATGTTGTTATTAATACTTTGATCAGGGCAGTTGACGGTCAGACAGACACTAGGAAAGTTAATTCCATCTTCAATTCTTCCATTGGAAATACCTCACTGCAATTAGCAAGGGTAGAGTTACACGAATTTCCATGGGAGGGATAAAGTTGGAGACAGAGGTAGATTGCAGCGTTTAGAAGTTTCTGGAATGCTGTGCTTTTTAGACATAAATGTCTGTGTCAAAACCTTGCTTTCTACATGATTCTTTTTCTAAGGGATTGTTACAATTTTTGATTGAAAGATATAGGCTTGAAACAGGCCCTTCAGCCCACCCAGTCCGGGCCAACCGTTGATCAACCAATCAAGAGTCAAGAGTGTTTTATTGACTAGCTCTATGCTATCTCACTCTCACGTCCACTTCTTACACGTTTATGGAAGCCACTTAACCTGCAAACCCACATGTCTTTGGGACGTGGGAGGAAACCGGAGCACCCGGAGAAAACCCACACATGTCATGGGGAGAACATACAAGGGGGTTATGGGGAGAAGTAGGAAAATGGGGTTAGGAAAGGGAGATAGATCAGCCATGATTGAATGGCGGAGTAGATTTGACGGGCCGAATGGCCTAATTCTGCTCCTATCACTTATGACCTTCCAACAAACTCCATACAGATGACCACCTGTAGTCAGGATCGAACCCTGGTCTCCGGCGCTGTGAGGCAGCAATTGCCAACATGCCACCCGGTTGCGCATTTGGGGGGTTGGGGGAGTGGGGGGGGGGGGAGAGTGGGTGGTTGGGGGGAGTGGGGGACAGTGGGGGGGGGCAGCGGGGGCGGGGAAAGTGGGGGGGTGGTGGTGGGGGAGTGGGAGTGGGAGGTGGTGGGTGGGGAGTGGGGGGTGGTGGGGGGGGAGTGGGAGTGGGGGGGAATGGGGGTGGTTGGGGGGCAGCGGGGGGGCAGCGGGGGGGTGGTGGTGGGGGGTGGTGGTGGGGGAGTGGGAGGTGGGGGGGAGTGGGAGGTGGTGGGGGGGAGTGGGTGGGAGTGAGTGGGAGTGGGGGGGAGTGGGTGGGAGTGGGGGGAAGTGGGTGGGAGTGGGGGGGAGTGGGGGGGGGAGGGGTGTACGGACAGGAATAAGAAAATACATCTCAATTTGATTTCACTTTGTGGATACCCAAGAGGAAACCATTGTCGAGTTTATTTCCGACAATGTGTTCACATTGACAATCTGGCATTGGAATTACAGACTGCTTTGTGTGACACTAACTGCTTTGATGAGAGATTCATAATTGACAGGTCATATTACTGAAGTGGCAGAGAGAGAGGGAGTGAATCTCGACAAGTACAAGATCTTGTAAAGGTTGGTAGTGCAGTTGAGAGCTGTAATCTTACGGCATATCAATGTTGTCAGATACCATCCAACTGGGCAGTAATTGTAAAATGATACCTGAGTGGTTTGATTACATCTTTATAATGATTTGAATATAATTTTTTTAACCTGTGATGATCTATATACATAAAATGTTTCTTCGTAGCAGCTTATCATATAACCCAAGTAGATAGAGTGAAAAAGAAGTTGTGTGATATCTTTTGTTTCCCTCTCACCCGAACCTCCAGTCTCCCTCTCCCCAGGATCTCAATCAGGAGAAGGGTCTCGACCAAAAACGTCACCCATTCCTTTTCTCCAGAGATACTGCCCGTCCCGCAGAGTTACTCCAGCATTTTATGTCTATCTATCTCAAGGCGTATGATATGTTTGCCTTCATTGGACGGACCATTGAGTAGAAGTGTCAGGAAGTTATGTTGCATCTTTACAGGACTTTGATTGGACTGAATTTGGAGTAATGTAGGTAGTTCTGTTCATGCTATTATGGAAAGGATGTGGAGGCTTTGGAGGGGGTGCAGACGAGGTTTACCAGAATGCTTAGAAAGGAACTGCAGGTGCTGGTTTACTCCGAAGATAGACACCAAATGCTTGAATAATTTATTGGGTCAAGCAAATTCTCTGGAGAAAAGGTATAGGTGGCTGGTTGTCTGCTAGTTTCAATGTTTGTATCCCTTCATTATCACCTCCTTCTCAGCCATTGGTGCCGGCTCTGATTTGTGCTGTCAATTCTCATACCTCTAGCTTCCCCCTCCCCTGACACTCAGTCTGAGGAAGGGTCTCAAGCAGAATGCTGCTTGGGTCAGAGGTAATAGCTATTGGGGGACGTTGGACAAACTTGGATTCTTTTCTCTTGAGGATCAGAGGCTGAGGAGAAACCAGATAAATTAAAGCATGAAGGGCCTGTCCCACTTACATGATTTTTTTCGGCGACTGCCGGCACCCGTCATAGTCGCAGCAGGTCGCCGAAAATTTTCAACATGTTGAAAATCGAGCAGATTTTCTTTGTACCTGTACAGGACCACACCTGTGCATATGAGAAGAAACTCGTTAACTTGACTTGAATTACTGAGTTATACAACACGCGTTAATGGTTTAACTCATGTTAAGGACTGAGTTCCACTGTGTTCTTTTCTGGAGTATATAAAGACAACCAGATCAAGTCTTGATAATATGAAATGAGTAGAGGAAATTAATTGAATGAATAGAGTATGTACGTCACTGTCTTAACATTCTGTCTGCAAAATTATTTGATCTGTATGAAACAAAAGAGTTGAACAATAATTTGGAACAAATTTTGTGTGAATTAATCACCTGTCACATTTTATAGCATTATATTTTATCAAAGTATTGCACCGATGGCTTCCTTATTAAAAATGTAATCATAAATCAATCAAATCAAGATTTTTTCCAACATTTATCAGTTCTGAACGTTGCTGCGTAGTTTTCATTGAATTAATCTGTTTCAGCTCAAGTTTAAAATTGTATAATAGTTTATTAATCATTGTGGCAGGTAAATAATATTCAATACCTGTTTAAGAATTGTCCTGAGAATCGTAATTCGCAAGCTAGATCAATGATTTGACTGAAGGGATCAAATATCATATTTGCAAGTTTGTTTGTGGTGCAAAATTGGGTGAGATTGGGTGTAGCGGCGATGTTGTCGAGGAATGTGAGGGGAATTTCGATACGATGAGTGAGGAGACACGGAAGTGGCAGAAAGAATAGAATGTACAAAAATGTGAGGTTATCCATTTGGGTGAATAAAATAGAAAAGTGGCCTAAATTATTAAACAAAAACATCGAGTACAAGAGGCAGGAAGTCACAATGCAGATTTGTGGGACATTTGTAGGACCAGTACAACACTTTTGGAAGTAGAAACAAAGAACTGCAGATGCTGGTTTACACCGAAGATAGTCACACAATGCTGGAGTAACTCAGCGGATCAGGCAGCGTCGCTGGAGAAAAGGAATAGATGACGTTTTGGGTCGAGACCCTTCTTCAGATATAGTACTTTAATTACATGCAGAACCCAGAGACATACTGTACTGTATATGTGCAATGACACCGCCTAGATAACTGCTGAAGAAACTCTGTCCAATAATTTAATTTACCTCAAATAGCTTTCTGCTCCAAGTAGATGTAGTTTGTCTAAAAGAACATTAAGTGAATATAATATGACACTGCACGTTTCTTCAACAGTACAATCCAGCTGTACACGATAATAGACAAACAGAGATGCAGTCAGTTTCTTACAAAGCAAACTACATTGAAATACCGCTCTTGATAACAACATGTGAAGAAGGATCCGAAACATCACCCATTCCTTCTCTCCAGAGATGCTGCCTGTCCCACTGAGTTACTCCTGCATTTTCTGTCTACCTTCAATTTAAACCAGCATCTGCAGCTCTTTCCTATGCATGTTTCTCACCTGGCATTATAAACCCAGAGAAGCCACAATCTACAACAGAAATCGTCTGCCAGCATCCTGTGTCAGTCCCATTGACATGGACAAACGACAACAGAAAACAGAACATTTGGAGAACACCCATTGGGTTTTATCATGGGGGCGGTCACGGTGGCGCAGCGGTAGAGTTGCTGCCTTGCAGCGAGTGCAGCGCCGGGAACGTGGGTTTGATCCGGAGTACGAGTGTTGTTTGTATGTTCTCCCCGTGACCTGCGTGGGTTTATTCTGAGGTCTTCGGTTTTCTCCCAAACTCCAAAGGCGTACAGGTTTGTAGGTTGGTTGGTGTGGTAAAATGTAAAAATTGTCCGTAGTGTGTGTAGGACAGTGTTAATGTGCGGGATCGCTGGCCGGCACGGACCCGGTGGTTCGAAGGGCCTGTTTCCGCGCTGTATCTCTAAACTAACCTCAACAGCTGCGATGATACAGTTAGTGGTCTGGTCTGGCACCTCTGGACTCTAGAGTGGTGGCACAGTTGGTAAAGTGCTGCTTCACATGCGCCAGAGACCCAGGTTCAATAACGGCTACGGGTGCAGTCTGTACGGAGTTTGTCCATTCTCCCTGTGACCGCGTGGGTTTTCTGCGGGTGCTCTGGTTTCCTTCCAGCTTTCCAAAGACGTGCGGGTTTGTAGGTTAATTGGCACCCGGAGAAAACCCACGTGGTCATGGGGAGAGCGTACAGCCTCCTTACAGACAGCACCCATGGCCAGGATCGAACCTGGGTCCCTGGCGCTGTAAGGCAGCAACTCTTCCGCCGCGCCACCGTGCTGCCCTCAAAACCAAATGTCCTACGTGGGACCATTTGGTATCAAAAGAACATGGATTAATTAAACAATTACAACACCATCCAATTACTACTCCGCAACATCCTCACATTCTACATGAGAAAAGTATTCCAAGATAACAATCAAATTTGCTCCAAGACAATCTTAGCGCAATTAAAGCAATCAAGTCACTAATGTTACCCAAACCATTGGACCAAGAGCTGTTTTCAAACACAAAGCAGTATAATGACTCGTAATAGAAAATGTAATTGTAATGGGAATGCATTACAGACAGATGTTCATACATTAATGTTGATTTGTTTCCATCAGACTTTCTTGGGTTAGATACATCCAAATTGACAGTCACGTCCCAGAAAAACAGGGAACAGAACTCTATCTTTATACTGAAAGGAAGAAATGGTATTTGGTAAAGGACAAAGCATTTGGGAGGTTCAAGGTTCAAGGTTCACAAGGTTCAAGGTATTCAATATATACATGGTTCTGGTTAATACATCATACAAAGATATTTGGGGGTACAGTTTCTCTGTGATTTTGGTTAATAAGACCGTAACAAACTAACCAAAGCAAGATCTAAAGCTCATTTTCTGGTGATATTGACACATTATGCTGACTTAAACTTCACTTAAACGCTAATAGCCCTGTCCCACGGTACAAGTTAATTCCAAGAGCTCTCCCGAGTTTAAAAAAAAAAATCAAACTCGAGGTAAGCTAGGAAAATGAACGTGGCGGGTACGTCGGAGCTCGGGGACGTCTCTTAGCGGCTCGTACCGCTAATGGCAGGTACTCGGGAAGACTCGCTAATGGCAGGTAAGCACAGGAAGACTGGTGAAGATTTTTCAACATGTTGAAAAATGTCCACAAGAGCCCCGAGTACCGATGAGTGGCCATTACCATAAATCTCCAAGTTCGAATCAGGGCAAACTCGGGAGAGCTGTTGGAATGAACTCGTACCGTTTTGTTTGTAAGCTGCCAACATAGGCAGCCTTTGATCGTGTTAATACTCTGTACGTTTGTTTTTGTTTTCAGAATAAAAGTTTAAAAAAAAAATACTCTCAAGGGTGTCCTTACTGCGCTGGAGACCCAGATTTGATTCTGACTACGGGTGCTGTCTGTGCAGAGTTTTAACGTTCTCCCCATGAGCACCTGGGATAACATAGAACTGGGATAACCTAGTACTAGTGTGAATGGGTTGAAATGGACTGGGTGGAGTGAAGGGCTGTTTCCACACTGCATCACTAAACTAAACTAAACTAAACTTACAAAAAATACCACAAAGTGTCGGAGTAACACAGTGAGCCAGCCAGCATCCCTGGAGGACATGGATAGGTGCCATTTCAGGTTGGAACCCTTCTTCACTCATAGTTGCTGCCTGTGAGTGAAGAAATTGCTGAGTTACTTCAGCAATTTGTGGCCTTACACCAATTTTTATATTGCCTTTGACTATACATTGAAACATTCTCTTGACAGTTTTCAGTTTTACAGTGTCCAAGGCCACACGTAATTTTAATTCGGACTTGCCTTTTCGTTCGTGTTTGCCTCCGTTATTCTCCAGTAGTAAATGTTACTTTCAGTCAGTCTCAGCTGGCTGCTAAGTTGACCTCTGATCCAAGCCTGCATCTTGACAGCACAGAACGACACGGAGGATGACTGTTTCTTGCGTCGGCTGAGATATCCTTTGCGGTTTAGTGAATGTTTTCCAGGCTACATCAATCACGGTCCTAACTTAACGTCACTCAGTGCAGCTTCAGCTGAGTTAATGTTGTTGAGCTTCTTCCGAAAAATTTAGACAAATCTCTCAAGTTTCTATAATATTCAGCCGGCAGAATGTCTCTTTGTAGATTATACTCTGTGGCGCGGTGGCACAGCGGTAGACTTGCTGCCTTACAGCGCCAGAGACCTGGGTTTGATCTTGACTACAGCTGCTGTCTGTATGAAGTTTGCCGTTCTCCCCGCGACCTGTGTGGGTTTTCTCCAGGTGCTCAGGTTTCCTCCCACACTCCAAAGACGTGCACGTTTGTAGGTTAATTGGCTTCCGTAAATTGTTCCTGGTGTGTAGGATCAATCTGGTGTACGGGGATCGCTAGTCGGCAAAGACCTGGTGGGCTGAAGGGCCTATTTCCACACTGTATCTCTAAACTAAACGAAACGAAACTAAAAGTTAAACTAAACTATAAAGCAAAAGGGGACGTTTCTGTTTCACACCACTTTCACATATCTCTACCCTTTCTCCTGCATGTAATACATGATTCTTGGCTTCTTTAAATTTCAGCTTCCAATCTTTGCCCTTGAACATACTTTGCACAATCCATTGGAATATTTGAGCAGTTCATAAGTCATGGGAGCAGAATTAGTCCATTCAGCCCATCAATTCTACTCCGCCATTCAATCATGGTTTAGTTTAGTTTAGTTTAGTTTGATATAGTTTAGTGATACAGCACGGAAACAGGTCTTTCGGCCCACCAAGTCCGCACCAACCCCCATACACAGACTAGGGACAATTTTTAAATGTTACCGAAGCCAATTAATCTACAAACCTGTACATCTTTGGAATATTCAAGGAAACCAGAGCATCCAAGGAGAGATAGCTGAATGAATAGAAACTTGACTTCATGGAAGGAAGCAGAGGCTGATGGTGGATGGTTGCTACTCAAACTGGAGGCCGGTGACTAGTGGTATGCCACAGGGTTCGGTGCTGGGCCCATTACTATTTGTCATCTACATCAATGATTTGGATGAGAACATACATGGCAAGAGTAGCAAGCCTGTGGATGATACAAAAGTGGGTGGTTTTGCAGATGTGAAAAATTGCAGCAGGATCTGGATCGATTGGCCAGGTGGGCGGAGGACTGGTTGATGGAATTTAATACAGAGAAGTGGGAGGTGTTGCATTTTGGGAAATCCAACATGTGCAGGACCTACAAAGTGAATAGTAGGCCTCTGGGGAGTATTGTAGAGTAGAAGGATCTAGGAGTACAGATGCATGGTTCCTTGAAGGTTGAGTTGCAGGTAGATAAGGTGGCCAAAAAGGCTTTTGGCATGTTGGCCCTCAGCCACAGTATTGAGTATAGAAGTTGGGAGGTCATGTTGCAGTTGTATAAGATGTTGGTTAAGCTGCATTTAGAGTATTGTGTTCAGCTTTGGGCAACATGTTGTAGGAAATGTTGTCAAGCTGGAAAGGGTTGTCAAGCAGGAAAGATTTCCAAGGATGTTGCCAGGACTAGTGGGTCTGAATTATAGGGAGAGGTTGAGTAGGCTGGGACTCTATTCTATGGAGTGCAGAAGGATGAGGGGTGATCTTATAGAGGTGTATAAGATCATGAGAGTAGTAGATTGGGTAGATGCACAGGCTCTTGCCCAGAGTAGGTGAATCGAGGACCAGAGGGCATAGGTTTAAGGTGAAGGCGGAAATATTTAATAGGAACTTGAGGGGTACGTTTTTCACGCAAAGGATGGTGGATGTATGGAACAAACTGCCAGAGGAGGTAGTTGAGGCAGGGACTATCCCAACGTTTAAGAAGCAGTTAGACAGGTAACATAGAAACATAGAAACATAGAAAATAGGTACAGGAGGAGGCCATTCGGCCCTTCGAGCCAGCACCGCCATTCATTGTAATCATGGCTGATCGTCCCCTATGAATAACCCGTGCCTGCCTTCTCCCCATATCCCTTGACTCTACTAGCCCCTAGAGCTCTATCTAACTCTCTCTTAAATCCATCCAGTGACTTGGCCTCCACTGCCCTCTGTGGCAGGGAATTCCATAAATTCACAACTCTCTGGGTGAAAACGCTTTTTCTCACCTCAGTCTTAAATGACCACCCCTTTATACTAAGACCGTGGCCCCTGGTTCTGGACTTGCCCAACATTGGGAACATTTTTCCTGCATCTAGTTTGTCCAGTCGTTTTATAATTTTATATGTTTCTATAAGATTTCCCCTCATCCTTCTAAACCAGTGAATACAAGCCGAGTCTTTTCAATCTTTCCTCATATGACAGTCCCGCCATCCCAGGGATCAATCTCGTGAACCTACGCTGCACTGCCTCAATCACAGGGATGTCCTTTCTCAAATTAGGAGACCAAAACTGTACACAATACTCCAGATATGGTCTCACCAGAGCCCTATGCAACTGCAGAAGAACCTCTTTACTCCTATACTGAAATCCTCTTGTTATGAAGGCCAACATTCCATTAGCTTTCTTCACTGCCTGCTGCACCTGCACGCCAACTTTCAGTGACCGGTGTACAAGGATGCCCAGGTCTCCCTGCACCTCCCCCTTACCTAACCTAACCCCATTGAGATAATAATCTGCCCCCTTGTTTTTGCCGCCAAAGTGGATAACCTCACATTTATTAATATTATACTGCACCTGCCATGCATCTGCCCACTCACTCAACCTGTCCAGTTCACCCTGCAACCTCCTAACATCCTCTTCACAGTCCAAATTGCCACCCAGCTTTGTGTCATCCGCAAACTTGCTAGTGTTGCTCCTAATTCCCTCTTCCAAATCATTAATATATATGGTAAACAATTGTGGCCCCAACACTGAGCCTAGCGGCACTCCACTCGCCACTGCCTGCCATTCTGAAAAGGACCTGTTCACTCCTACTCAACACCCTACCCCAGAAACCATGTGCTCTAATTTTAGTCACCAGTCTCCCGTGCGGGACCTTATCAAAGGCTTTCTGAAAGTCTAGATGCACTACATCCACTGGCACCCCTTCATCAATTTTACTTGTCACATCCTCAAAAATTCCAGAAGATTAGTCAAGCATGATTTCCCTTTCATAAATCCATGTTGAATTGGACTAATACTTTTATTGCTATGCAAATGCCCCATTATTACCTCTTTAATAATTGACTCCAGCATTTTTTCCACCACCGAAGTCAGGCTAACTGGTCTGTAATACCCCGTTTTCTCTCTCGCTCCTTTCTTGAAAAGTGGGATAACATTAGCTATCCTCCAATCCACAGGAACTGATCCTGAATCTATTGAACATTGGAAAATGATCACCAATGCGTCCACTATTTCTAGAGCCGCCTCCCTGAGGACCCTGGGATGCAGACCATCAGGCCCAGGGGATTTATCATCCTTCAGTCCCATTAGCCTACCCAATACTATTTCTCGCCTAATGAAAATTTCTTTCAGTTCCTCAACCCCCTTAGATCCTCTGTCCTCCAGCACATCTGGGAGATTGTTTGTGTCTTCCTTAGTGAAGACAGATCCGAAGTACCTATTCAACTCTTCTGCCATTTCTTTGTTGCCCATAATTATTTCACCTGTGTCTGCCTTCAAGGGACCCACATTTGACTTTGCTACTCTTTTTCCCTTAACATATGTAAATAAGCTTTTACTGTCCTTCTTTATATTCCTGGCCAGCTTCCCTTCGTACTTCATCTTTTCAGCCCATATTGCCCGTTTTGTTTCCTTCCGTTGTCCTATGAAAAGTTTCCCAACCCTCTAGCCGGTCACAGTGCGAACTCCATCAAGTTCGCTGACCACACCACTGTTGTGGGACGTATCATTGATGGGGGTGAGTCAGAATATAGAAGAGAGATCGAGCGACTGTCCATATGGTGCCAGCACAATAACCTGGCCTTCAACCCCAGCAAGACCAAGGAACTGATTGTGGACTTAGGAAGGAGCAGGATGGGGACCCACAGTCCCGCTTATATCAACGGGTCGATGGTTGAAAGGGTCAAGAGCTTCAAATTCCTGGGCGTGCACATCTCTGAAGAACTTTCCTGGTCCGCGAACACTGATGCAATTATTAAGAAAGCACATCAGCGCCTCTACTTCCTGAGAAGATTACGGAGAGTCGGTTTGTCAAGGAGGACTCTCTCTAACTTCTACAGGTGCACAGTAGAGAGCTTGCTGACCGGTTGCATCGTTCGGCAACTTGAGCGCCCTGGAGCAGAAAGGACTACAAAAAGTAGTAAACACTGCCCAGTCCATCATCGGCTCTGACCTCCCTTCCATCGAGGGGATCTATCACAGTCGCTGCTTCAAAAAGGCTGGCAGCATCATCAAGGACCCACACCATCCTGGCCACACACTCATCTCCCCGTTACCTTCAGGTAGAAGGTACAGGAGCCTGAAGACTGCAACGACCAGGTTCAGGAATAGCTACTTCCCCACATCCATCAGGCTATTAAACCTGGCTCGGACAAAACTGCTCATTAATAACCCATTATCCATTTATTTGCACTTTATCAGTTTATTTATTCATGTGTGTATATATTTATGTAATGGTATATGGACACACTGGTCTGTTCTGTAGTCAATGCCTACTATATTCTGTTGTGCTGAAGCAAAGCAAGAATTTCATTGCCCTATCAGGGACACATGACAATAAACTATCTTGAATCTGATTCCCTGATATAATTTTAGCAAGGAAATTGTGGAGAGACTCTGTGAATGGAATTCTTTCCTAGTTCATTCCATGTCCAAGAGGGTTTCTGTTGCATCCCTGTGGAAATTGCAATGTGCTTGCTACCTACTGAAGAATGGAGTGGTTTTGATATGTAATCAGCCTGGGTTAGATCCATTATTCATTGCCCTTCTTTATATAAACAGAAATCCAGGGGGTCCATTTCCCATCCTGAGGGAAAAGGAGAGAGGTGGATTAAAAAAGCCCGCACCAAAAATAAACCAAAAGTCAACAGAGGCGAAGAATAAAAGATGAGGTAGGAAGATAAAACATGTGAGCCATTTCATTTCATCCTGGCTGTACAGCAGTAAACTCGCTTTAATTAGTCACAGTCTCCACAGGCTGATGAGAACAGGCAAGAAACAAACACAAACGCTTTCAAATTATTCGATCATTATGCACTGACGGTGCTGAAATTCATGAGTGCATCAGCAGAGATGGGAGATGTGATTGTGCTCAGTAACACTCCACCTCTAAGGTTCATAAGTTCTAAGAGCGGAATTAGGCCATTCGGCCCATCAAGTCTACTCTGACATTCAATCATGGCTGATATAACTCTCCTTCTCAATGCCATTCTCCTGCCTTTGCCCCATTATCCCTGACAACAGCAGGTTGAAAGACCTGCCCCTGTTATCCTTCTGGACATGCTCACAAGTGAAAGCCACTTGGATAAACTAATTCTCTCAACTGTTTTCAGTTTTACAGTGTCCAAGGCCACACGTAATTTTACACTCCAAACACGCACAGGTTTGTAGGTTAATTGGCTTCTGTAAATTGCTCCTCCTGTGTCGGATGCAAAACCGGGATAACATAGAACTAGTGTGAATGGGTGACGGGTGGTTGAAATGGACTGGGTGGAATGAAGGGCTGTTTCCACACTGCATCACTAAACTAAACTAAACTGAATTTACAAAAAATATCACAAAGTGTTGGCGTAACACAGCGTGTCAGCCGGCATCTCTGGAGGACATGGATAGGGGCCATTTCAGGTTGGGACCCTTCTTCAGACTCATAGTTGCTGCCTGACCCATTGAGTTACTACAGCAATTTGTGGCTTTACACCAATTTTTATATTGCCTTTGACTATACATTGAAACATTCTCTTGACAGTTTTCAGTTTTACAGTGTCCAAGGCCACACGTAATTTTAATTTGGACTTGCCTTTTCGTTCGTGTTTGCCTCCATTACTCTCCAGTAGTAAATGTTACTTTCAGTCAGTCTCAGCTGGCTGCTAAGTTGACCTCTGATCCAAGCCTGCATCTTGGCAGCACAGAACGACACGGAGGATGACTGTTTCTTGCGTTGGCTGAGATATCCTTTGCGGTTTAGTGAATGTTTTCCAGGCTACATCAATCACGGTCCTAACTTAACATCACTCAGTGCAGCTTCAGCTGAGTTAATGTTGAGCCTCTTCCGAAAAATTTAGAAAAATCTCTCAAGTTTCTATAATATTCAGCCTGCAGAATGTCTCTTTGTAGATTATACTCTGTGGCGCGGTGGCACAGCGGTAGACTTGCTGCCTTAAGGGCCTGTCCTACCAGCATCCGACTCCATGCGATGAGGGCGATCAAACTAGAAGCGGGGGCCGCGCGGAGGTCGAGTGATGCCCTGTACAGGGCCGTTCCCACCAGCATGCGCCTGCATGCGGCAAGCGCAACCAAATCGGCAGCGAGGGCCGCGCGGAGGTCGGGTGAGTGGCGCAACGCGGCGCAAAGTGAGGCAAACTTGGAGCGAAGTCGTAAAGGTAAGTTCGCCAGGACAGAGAGGGGCAAAAGTTGTCAGTCCAGGTGTGGCACATGGAAGGGAAGGGAGGTAGAAGGGGGAATTGGCGGTGGTGGGGGGATGTTCAGTTAGAAGTTACATAAAATTGGACAATACAATGTCCATACTGTTAGGCTGTAAACTACCAGAGCATAATACGATGTGCTTTAAGATGCGGGAGAAAACCGGAGCTCCCGGGGAATTGTACACAGAGAAGGGCACCGAGGCACACACACACACACAGAGGGCCACGGAGCCACACACATAGAGGGTCACGGAGGCACCTACAGATAGGTTCACGGAGGCACGACGTCGAGACGGTGTGTGATGCGTCGAGGTGACTGCGAGCCGACAAGCCGTTGCCGCGCGGAATTTTTGAACATGGTCAGTTTTTCGGAGCCCCGCGCGATGTCGGGACGAACTCCGCACAATTCCGCATGGTTCCGGCGATCGAAGTGGGACCGGCCCCACGACGCTGGACGGCTCAAGCGACCACGTTAGGTCGCGCTCATCGCATAGAGTTGCATGCTGGTAGGACGGGCCCTTTACAGCGCCAGAGACCTGGTTCAATCCTGCCCACGGGTGCTGTCTGTATGAAGTTTGCACACCAGTGAAAAGAACAGAAGGAGGGAGACAGGTTTAAAGCGTTGTGGATTGTGAAGCCAGAAGAAGGAATGTAGCAGGAAGGTAGGGGCGAGGTTTGGTTTAGTTCAGTTCAGCTTAGTTTACTGTCACGTCCACCGAGGTACAGTGAAATGCTTTTGTCGCATGCTAACCAGTCAGTGGAAAGACGATGGTTACAATCGAGCCATTTACAGTGCAGGAATGTGGAGCGCTTGTAATGTGTGATTGTAGACCTGCTTCTGTGGCTGGCACGCAAATAGTCGCCTGGGTTGGGCACCACCTTAGAAGCAGGAAAGCAGGGAGGTGAGAGAGGGTGAGAGAGGGGGGGGAGGGAGGGGGGAGGGTGGGGGGGAGGGGGGGTTGGGGATGTGATGGAGCAGAGAAATAAGTCAAAGGTCATAAGATCATAAGTAACTCGAGCAGAATTAGGCCATTCGGCCCATCAAGTCTACTCCCCTATTTAATCATGGCTGATCTATCTCTCCCTCCTTACCCCATTCTCCTGCCTTCTCCCCATAACAAAAGTTGTCAGTCCAGGTGTGGCACATGGAAGGGAAGGGAGGTGGAAGGGGGATTTGGTGGTGGTGGGGGGATGTTCAGTTAGAAGTTACATAAAATTGGACAATACAATGTCCATACTGTTAGGCTGTAAACTACCAGAGCATAATACGACGTGCTTTAAGATGCGGGAGAAAACCGGAGCTCCCGGAGGAAACCCACGCTGTCACAGGGGAATCGTACAAACTCCGTGCAGGCAGCACCTGAGATCAGGATTGAACCTTGAGTGTCTGGTGTTGTGAGGCAGCAGCTCTACCAGTTACGCCTCGGTGCTGCCTACTATTCTATGAAGAATGTTGAGAGATTATATTTGCAAAAGGAATCATCTGTCTTCTGCAGATAGGAAATTCTGCCTCCATCGAATTCTCTGCCGTGTTTTTTGATGTTTGAGTTTAGTTTATTGTCACGTGTAGAGTGAAAAGCTTTTGTTGCGTGCTACCCAGTCAGTGGAAAGATTATACATGACTACAGTAGAGCCATCCACAGTATAGAGATACATGTTAAAGTGAATAACGTGAATAACGTTTACATCACAATAATACTTCATTAGCCAAGTATGTTTTGCAGCAGACGAGGAATTTCATTTGCAAAGTCAGTCATACAAATAAGAATCAACAGAACACACAAAATGCATTTTCACATAAACATCCACCACAGTGACTCCTCCACATTCCTCACTGTGATGGAAGGCAAAAAAAAAGTAATCCGTTGACGGGACGATCTAGGCTTCCGTAGCCGGCGGTCGAGCCCTCCACATCGGGGAGGTCAAGCTCCTGCATTGGGGGGGAATCTCAGCTCGACTTTTTATTTGTAGTGATTACTTCTTTCCGTGTCGATCTTGAGACAGATCTTGGCCTCGCTGTCATTGTCCGTCCTGAAAAGGACGCAAGGTTCCGGCAACAATCAGTGGTAGCCATCACTTGTGGCAATAAATGATGGTGGCAGCAGAATTAGCTCGGGATACTTCCAGTTTCCAGCCCCGCGATGTGGACGCTTCTGCTATCGGGCCATTAAGCCAGTAAAGTCCAATCAAAGATAGTCCGAGGGTCTCCAGTGAGGTAGATAGTAGTTCAGACCTGCTCTAGTTGTGACAGGATGGTTCAGTTCAGAAAGGAAAAGTTCAGAGGGATTTAATACTAGTCTGTCCACAAGTTTGATAAATGAATCTGGGTTGTATTGGAGCTGTGAGCTTCTCACTTGCCTCTCTCCAGCTGGGCCTGTCAAGAAGGAGTTCCTGACTGCGAGCTTAATTAAATATGTGGGCAAACTCCTGGTTCACATACGTACTGGCCTTGGCAAAGGATAAAGGGGAACATCACATGCTAGCAGATGTCAAAAATGAAGTTGGTATAACTGATGTGCATTTCTTAAATAGAGGTGAAGATGAGAACAAAAGATGTGTTCATTGTTAAAGTAATATGCATAAATAAAATGGGTGGCATGGTGGTGCAGCGGTAAAGTTGTTGCCATACAGTGCCAGAGACCGGCTTCGATCCTGTCTACGGGTGCTGTCTGTACAGTGTTGGTATGTTTCCCCCGTACCCACGTGAGCCATAGAGGGAGTGCAGCGAAGGTTCACCAGACTGATTCCTGGGATGTCAGGACTGTCTTATGAACAAAGACTGCATAGACTCAGTTTATACTCTCTAGAATTTAGGAGATTGAGAGGGGATCTTATAGAAACTTACAAGATTCTTAAGGGATTGGACAGGCTAGATGCAGGAAGATTGTTCCCGATGTTGGGGAGGTCCCGGACAAGGGGTCACAGCTTAAGGATAAGGGGGAAATCCTTTAGGACTGAGATGAGAAGGAATGTTTTCACACAGAGAGTGGTGGGTCTCTGGAACTCTCTGCCACAGAGGGTAGTTGAGGCCAGTTCATTGGCTATATTTAAGAGGGAGTTAGATGTGGCCCTTGTGGCTAAGGGGATCAGAGGGTATGGAGAGAAGGCAGGTACGGGATACTGAGTTGGATGATCAGCCATGATCATATTGAATGGCGGTGCAGGCTCGAAGGGCCGAATGGCCTACTCCTGCACCTAATTTCTATGTTTCTATGAGTTTTCTCTGGGTGTTCCAGTTTCCTCCCACACTCGGTTAATTGGTTTAGGTAAAATTGTAAATTGTCTCCAGTGTGGAAGACAGTGCTAATTTAGTGGGTGATCGCTAGCCGGTGGGGTGTGGGTGGGCCGACGAGCCTGGTTCTGCCTTGTAGAAGGTAAATAAAGTCAAATTTAAAGTCTAAATCAAACTACGATGATCTACAAAACTAAAGTACTTTAAATGGATTATTAACGCCTTGCATTTTTAGCTTATACTAGAACATAGAACTGTGAGACACATGAACAGGCCCTTCGGCCCACAATATCCATGCCGAACATGATGCCAAGTTCAGTACGGTTTCAGTTTAGTTTATTGTCACGTGTACCGAGTTACAGTGAAAAGCTGTTTGTTGCGTGCTGACAAGTCAGCAGAAAGACAATACGTGATTACAATCGATCCATTTACAGTGTATAGATACATGATGATAGATAATAAAATGATAATAGATGAAAAAACGTTTTCACCCAAAGAGTTGTGAATCTGTGGAATTCTCTGCCTCAGAAGGCTGTGGAGGCGAATTCTCTGGATGCTTTCAAGAGAGAGTTCGATAGTGCTCTTAAAGATGTTGGAGTCAGGGGATATGGTGAGAAGGCAGGAACGGAGTATTTAATGTGGATGATCAGCCATTATCAGAGTGAATTACGGTGCTGGCTCAAAGGGCTGAATGGCCTTCTCCTGCACCTATTGTCTATTGCAGGGGTGGGGAACCTTTTCATGTTGGCTGTAATGTAATAAGGCCACATACAAGAAACGTCAATTAGATATAGTAGGTATGTTACAAAACTTACCTTTAACGGTGCTGCAGTTCTGACGCTGGCCGCGTGCGCGACTTTGGCGCCTTTAAGGGGGAGGGGGCAGGGTTAAAATGCGGTTTTCCCATTGCCATCCGGAACTTTCTTTTGTCGGAATGCGATCTATTTCTGGAGATTCGTTCCCACTGCCGGTAAGTTGATTTTTAAAAATAAATAGCCCGACTATTTCAGCGCTCCAGTAAAATAAAAATTAGCTCCTAATGCCGTGAACGGCGACAACGGGAACCGCTTTTACGTAGGGGACAGGTAAGTGAAAGCTGTTTATTTTTTCATATAAACCTGCTTGTTTAGGTGACTTTAATCAATATTTCATGTTGCGAAACGGTGATTTATTTCCCATACGAACCGGCAGAATTTTTCCTGCCGATATTGGGTTTAAATTCACCACAACCGCAACATTCTAATCCATTACGTTCCAGAAAATCCCACTCGCAAGCTGTTTAAAATGCCCATTAATTTATGGGCATTAAACACTAAATTCCTTCAATTTGGCCTATAAATTAATGACAATTACATTTATAAATCACGTTATATTGTGAATTATTGTGTGAATGTTAATTGGACACTTAGGCTTTAAATTTTTTTAAAATCTTTTCTTAAGAAATTGATAGATGTTTAGATCTAGTAATTGAATTTTGTAATTAGCTACAATTGGGTAACTAACTAATTATGTGCTTTAATTTCAGGTCATCCAAGCAAGATTGTTTCATATTTGTTTCAGAATGCTTCAATCTATAATAACTGAAAATATCTTTCAGTTCTCTTAATTTTTAAGAAAGTTATGGGCTTTTGACTGTCCTCGATCACAACTTTTGTGTTAAGTCAATAGAAAAGCAATAGGAAGCAAGTTGCTAATTTCCGAGTATGAAAATGGCCATAACTTTTTTAATACTGAAGATATGAAAGTGAATTAGGTGTCAAATTAAACTTCTTTTTATGCTTTATCTGATGGGATAAATTGCAGACTTGATTTTTAAAATCTCAAAATTTTGTAGCATTGCTAGATATAGGATTATTTTGTTGAATCTTCTTTTACTCTGGCATTTCAAATACATTCATTTTAAGATTAAAGAAAAAATAATAAAAGATGAACAAAAACATATTAATAAAAATAAAAGGATTTGTTCTACAAAATTTGGATTCATTCAAAAGGCCGTACCTAATGGCCTGGAAGGCAGCATGCGGTCTTAAGGCCGCAGGTTCCCCACCCCTGGTCTAATGTCTATATCCCTCCATTCCCTGCATATCTATGTTCTTTTCTAAAAGCCTCTTAAATACCCCCACCATATCTGCCTCCACCACCAGCAGCAAGTTCCAGGCACCCGTCTCCCTCTTGTATTCTGAGTATTGGAGCATTGCATGCATTGATACAGGGAGGCTGTGGTGACTGTGGAATGGAGTGCATCAGAGATTACAGCGCTTACTGCACCAGAGACCCCGGTTCGATCCCGACTACGGGTGCTGTCTGTACGGAGATTGTACGTTCTCCCCGTGACCTGCGTGGGTTTTCTACGAGATCTTTGGTTTCCTTCAACATTCCAAAGACGTACAGGCTTGCAGATTAATTGGCTTGATATAAATGTAAATTGGCCCTAGGGTGTGTAGGACAGTGTTAATGTGCAGGGAGCGCTGGTCCGCGTGGACTCGGTGGGACGAATGGCCTGTTTCCGATGGGCTTGTTCCCGATGTTGGGGAGGTCCAGGACATGGGGTCACAGCTTAAGGATAAGGGGGAAATCCTTTAGGACCGAGATGAGAAGGAATTTTTTCACACAGAGAGTGGTGGGTCTCTGGAACTCTCTGCCACAGAGGGTAGTTGAGGCCAGTTCATTGGCTATATTTAAGAGGGAGTTAGATGTGGCCCTTGTGGCTAAGGGGATCAGAGGGAACGGAGAAAAGGCAGGTACGGGATACTGAGTTTGAATGATCAGCCATGATCATATTGAATGGCGGTGCAGGCTCGAAGGGCCGAATGGCCTACTCCTGCACCTAATTTCTATGTTTCTATGTTTCTGTGCTGTATCTCTAAACTAAACTAAACTAAATTATGGAAGACTAGTGGAATGGCTAATAATAAATGTAGTTTATTTAATCATAAAGTCAACATTAAAAGCCTAAAATGTCCACAGATTTTCTTTCCACACGTGTCCTGTGTTAGCAGGACATTTTGTTCAGACTTTAGACTTTATAGATACGACATAGAAACAGGCCCTTTGGCCCACTGCACCAGAGCTGACCAGCGATCACCCCGCACAATAACACTATCCTGCACTCTAGGGACAATTTTACAACCTACCAAAGGCAATCAATCTGCAAAGCAGCACGACTTTGGAGTGTGGGGGAAACTGAAGCACCCGGGGAAAATACACACAGTCGCAGAGAGAAGTTCATAAGTTCATACATTCTAGGAGCAGAATTAGGAAATTCAGCCCATCAAGTCTACTCCACCATTCAATTATGGCTGATCTATCTCTCCCTCTCAACTCTATTATCCTGCCTTCTCCCCATAACCCTTGACATCCTTACTAATCGTACATATGTACAAACTCCGTGCAGACAGCACCCATAGTCAGGATTGAACCGGGGTCTGTGGCGATGTAAGGCAGCAACTCTACTGCTGCGCCACATCGTGCCACCCCCTGTTTTGTTTGTCGCAGTAAATGCAGAAGCAGCAGATGGACTCCGTGGAAAACGAACAGAAACAGACAATGCAGTTCGAGATACACTGGAAGGTCAGAGATGGCTTTCCCTGCTTGCTACTTGAAATGTGTTCCACAGAGTACAATAGTGTAGCCTGCATGTCAGAAGGTACTGGTGGGGAAAGGCATGACCTTAAGGGTCACGGCAGTGACGCCTGTACTGTGCAGTCTCCATCACTTCAAGGGGCACAGAGAACTGGCACCCTCATGACCCAGTCTGCAGAATCATCTTGTCATGTTCATTTCCAGCAGGTTATTGGACAATGTGACAGGCAGTATATTTCTAGCCCCTATGGTCTCTCTAGTACGACTTGCATCAATATTTAATTGGAGCTGTGGTCTTGTCGCAGTCACCACATTCAGTCGTAAGTTCAGCCCAGATGAGCGCACGGGTTTGCAAGTAGCTGGAGTAACTGCAAGTGCGACTGGCAACCCCTTAGATACAGGCAGTTCAGTATTCACAGTGATATCGACATATGATCATAAAACACTCTTGACTCTATCTTGACTCTTGACTTGACTGTCTAATGAAGTTAATTAATTTAAACTAAATTAAACTAAACTAAACGAAACCAAGCAACACTAGACAAAAGGGATAAGAGAAATATTGGTCAAAGTACAAAGTAACAAAGTCGTATGTAGAAAGTCCTTGTGGATCGGACTTTGAACTTTTTTTTGTAAACAGCACCAATAAATATGGCGACTGTGCATTTGTGGCTAGTGCAAAAGAATTTCCCTCTGCTGTGCATACGTAACAATGAAGAACTGCAATGAAGAACAAGTCCGTAAAGGGCGATGCTGTGGCGCAGCGGTAAAGTTGCTGCCTGACAACCCCAGAGACCCGGGTTCGATCCTGACCACGGGTGCTGCCTCTATATACATTCACCCTGTGACCTGCGTATGTTTTCGCCGGGATCTCCGGTTTCCACCCACACTCCAAAGACGTACAGGTTTGTAGGTTAATTAGCTTGGTATAATTGTAAATTGCCCCGAGTGTGTTTAGCATAGTGTTAGTGTGTGGGATTCGCTGGTCGGAGCAGACTCAATGGGCCGAAGGGCCTGTTTCCAGGCTGTATCTCTAAACTAAACTAAAGCAAACTAATAGCCCTGTCCCACGGTACGTGTTCATTCCAAGAGCTCTCCCGAGTTTAAAAAAATCAAACTCGTGATAAGCACGGAGAATGAACGTAGCGGGTACGTCGGAGCTCGGGGACGTCTCTTAGTGGCTCGTAACGCTAACGGCAGGTACTTGGGAAGATTCGCTAATGGCAGGTAAGCTCGGGAAGACTCGTGAAAATTTTTCAACATGATGAAAAATGTCCACGAGAGCCCCGAGTACCGACGAGTGGCCATTACCGTAAATCTCCGAGTTCGAATCAGGGCAAACTCAGGAGAACTCTTGGAATGAACTTGTACAGTGGGACAGGGCTTTAACCTAAACTGAACAAAGTTGAGGCGCAAGGGCATCGTATGGCCGCACGGGGCCAGTCCCACTGAGAAGCACGGAGGGGTATGTAGTTGTGTGTGACATCGCGTGGGGCTCCAAAATCTTTGTAGCAAACTAAATCTTTGCATGCCAACGGCCTGTCGCGTAACTGATGGCCAAAGTGGGACAGGCCCAAGACCCTGGTGCGACACAACGTCTCACCTCCAACAGCAGCAGAAGCAGGCAAACAATCGCCGAGCTCGACCTGGGGCTCATGGCTAAGTAAGGATGGCTCGTGGTCCGGATCCGCCCCCACTTCTACTCCCAGAGAATACGCCAAGAAAATTTGAAGATAGCCACAAAATGCTGGAGTAACTCAGCGGGAGCGGCAGCATCTCTGGAGAGAGGTAATGGATGATGTTTTGGGTCGACACCCTTCTAGCAGACTGAAGAAGAGTCTCAACACGAAACATTATCCATTGCTTCTCTCCAGAGATGCTGCCGGTCCCGCTGACTTACTCCTGCATTTTGCGTCCATATTCGAATAACGTCACGCACTCCAGATGGTTGTGCGGGCGCATGAAATCGTGCGCGCCCTTCGCGGGACTGTCCCGCCTCAACATGAGGTTGCGCAATTAGCGTGCCAAGGACACGTACGTGGGACAGGGGCTTAACACTTAACACCTCTGAAGTAAAAGTACTTTTGGATCGGTATAATCCGGATATTGTGCAAGGGACAGAAACTTGGCTTTCACACGACATTAATAGTAATGAGATTTTCCCGGATACATATGATGTCTATTGATGAGACAGATGGGACGGAATTCATGGTGGCATCTTAATAGCATATAAAAAGGATATTATTATGATTCATAAAGAAGAATTTGAAGTAGATAGTGAATTAATGTGGAACCAAATTGAATTGAAAGGACGGCATTCACTTTTAATAGGTACTGCTTATAAGCCCAGACATGATGACAAACAGTTTGTAAGTGAACTTGAGAATTCATTTGAGAAAACATGCAATAAAGGCAATGGATACAATATACTTTCAGGAGACTTTAATCAGCCTCATGACTCAACAATAATGCTGGATCAATCTGCATCCAAGAATACAGCTGAACTACTACTGGGGGCTGTAATGGGTTTTGGACTGGATCAACAGGTTAATAAACCAACAAGAAGAGGTAACATTTTAGACTTGGTATTCACAAATAACATCAGTCTTGTTCAGGGTACTAAAGTGGAAGCAGGTGGAAGCGACCATGACATAGTTATTGTTGACCTGGATCTGACAGCCAAGTGGAAACGACAACCTGGAAGGAAATACTACGAATGGCGGCGATCACGAGGAACTGATCAATGCAGACCTGGATGGGTTACGGGACCATTATCTCTCAATGGGGAATTGAATTGAATTGAATTGAATTACCTTTATTGTCATTCAGACCTTTTGGTCTGAATGAAATGTCATGCCTGCAGTCATACATATATAAAAAATATCAAAACCACACAATAAACACAAATTTAACATCCACCACAGTGAGTTCACCAAACACCTCCTCACTGTGGTGGAAGGCAAAAGTCTTAGAGTCTCTGTCTTCCCTCCTTGTTCTCCCTCTGCGCTGAGGAGATCCAGGCCTCCGATGCTGCCATCCACCAGGGCCGCAGCCGAGCCTCCGAAACCGGGCCGCCGCCACCGCCGTCGCCGGAACGCCGGAACACCGCCACAGGGCCCGCCGCCGGAACGCTGGAGCACCGCAGCCCCGAAAGCCAGGTAACGTCGCTGGAGCACCGCAGCCCCGAAAGCCAGGTCGCCGCTGGAGTACCTCAGCACCGAAGCCTGGTCGCCACTGAAGCTCCGAAGCCATGCCGCCGCTGCTGGAAGCTGGAAGGCTGCCAGCTCTGCCATTTGGGCCTCAGCACAGACGGAGACGGAGACAGTGAGACTAAAACCTCGTTAGACTAAAATCCCCCCCCCACACACACACACACATACACTACCTAATAAACCAAAAATAATCACTAAAGACAGACACGAAGACAAAAATAAAATAAAATAAATAGAATGCTTCTATTCAGGTGAAGTGGGACACTTTTGAAACCGAAATAAAGAAACATATTCCAAAAAACACAGCAGCCAAACCAAATACCCCACCCTGGTTCACCAGACATCACCACAGACTCAGACGTAAGAAACAGAGGGCATACAATGAAGCAAAGAAGACACAAGACAAAGAAGATTGGGATTCCTTTGTAAATTTCCAGAAGGAATTAAGGAAAGCTCTGAAAGCGTTCGATAAAGTTCCTCATGAAAGGCTCCTAGGAAAACTGGATTACTATTGCATCAGAAATAGTCTACATAACTGGATTAGGGACTTCCTCACAAATTGGATGCATAGGGTGGCCTGTGAAGGAAACATTTCTTTAGAGGAACAAGTACTGTCAGGAGTACCGCAAGGCACGGTCCTCGGACCACTGTTGTTCCTGACGTACATTAATGATCTACCTGAACACGTACATTGTAAAACAAGACTCTTCGCAGATCATTGTCTTGTATATACACCTGTCACTGATGTCGAGGATATGAACTCCTTACAAGAAGACCTTAAGTCCTTGCAATTATGGCAAAACACATGGAAAATGAGCTTCAACCCTACCAAATGCTCAATTATGGTCATTTCAAACAAGAAGAAAACTACATCTTCTGTGGACAAATACTTCATCGTACACGTTCACAACCATACCTTGGAGTTCATCTTGATAGCAAGCTTTCGTGGGAGGAACACATGGACAACACGGTCACTAAAGCCAACACGGTCATGGACACTAGGATTCCTTAGACAAAACCTCTGGTTCTGCCCAATGGAAGTGAAAATCACAGCATATACAACATTGGTTCGACCCTTACTTGAATACGCTTCATGCGGCCGGGACCCACACAAACCTTGTCATATCAACAAACTAGACGGGGTACAGAGGAAAGCAGCATGCTTTTGCATCGGGAACTACAATCGAGGTAGCAGTGTCACCCAGATGCTGTCCGACCTGAGGTGGGAAACGCTGGAAACAAGAAGGGCAAGGAACAGATTAGCCATGTTGTACAAGATTCAAAAGGGGATTGTGGGCATAACTTAGCAATGTTACAAAATTTTGAGATTTAAAAAATCAAGTCTGCAATTTATCCCATCAGATAAAGCATAAAAAAAAGTTTAATTTGACATCTAATTCACTTTCATATCTTCAGTATTAAAAACGTTATGGCCATTTTCATACACAGAAATTAGCATCTTGTTCCCTATTGCCTTTCCATTGACTTAACACAAAAGCTGTGATCTAGGACAGTCAAAAGCCCATAACTTTCTTAAAAAAATGAGAACTCAATGAAATTTTCAGTTATTATAGATTGAAGCATTCTGAAACAAATATGAAACAATATTACTTGGGTGACCTGAAATTAAAGCATATAATTAGTTAATTACCTAATTGTAGCAAATTACAAAATTCAATTACTAGATCTAAACATATATCAATTTCTTAAGAAAAGATAAACTTTTTTAAATTGCCTAAGTGTCCAAATAATATTCATACAATAATTCACAATACAACATGATTTTAAAATCTCATTTTCATGAATTTATAGGCCAAATGGAAGGAATTTAGTGTTTAATGCCTGTAAATTAATGGCCATTTAAATCAACTTGAGAGTGGGTTTTAGTGGAACGCGGTGGATTAGAACGTTGCGGTTAGCGGTGAAGTTGGCAGGAAAAATACTGCCGGTTCATACATTTTCTTTGTCCCCATTTCGCAACATGAAAAAGGTGATTAAAGGCTTCCTAAAAACCACGTTTTAATGTAAAAATAAACTGTGTACTTTTTTTTCTCCCCTACGTAAAATCCTTCCCGTTGTCGGCGCTCACGGCTTTAGAAGATGGTTTTTAAATTACTCTAGCTAATGAATAATCTAGCGGAATTTAAAAACACCTTCATGAATGAAATGTCGGAGCGATTTTTCTTCAGCAACGAAATCCCATAACATGGATCGATTTGCCCTGTCTGTGGAAAAACGGTACTTTAAACATGCCCCCCTCTGAAAGGTGCCAAAGTCACACACACGGGGAGCAGCAGAACTGCAGCGCTGGTCAAGGTAAGTTTTGTAACATACCTACATAACTGCAGATAGATACATAACATACTCAACAGAAAGGAGTACAAGAAAGAGTAATGATATGCAAATAGAAATCCCAGTCGCCAGGACAGATATTTATAAGAACTCATTCTTTGCAAGAACCTTAAGGGAATGGAATAAACTAGACAACAATATAGTCAAATCACCTTCACTAGACGGTTTCAAGGGGGCACTAACAGCATGTTAGTATGCACACACATTCAAGTTGGTGATATGCAGAATACTGCCCTGCCGACTACAAATTCAGAAGGTTCAGAACGTTCAACGAAAGGGATAAGACAAAGGGATTAGACAGAGTACAAAGAAACGAAGTTGTACAAAGCACAAAGCAAGTTCATGTGGACCGGACTTTTGACATTGGACATTTCTTTGTAAACGGCATCAAAATATGGCGACACTGTACAAAAGAATTTCACGGTGCAGTGCATAAATGACAATAAAGAATCGTTGAACCATTGGGTATGAAATGTTAATAAAATGTATATCTTATTTGATAAAGACTGCGTAAATCGCATCTGAACTTCATGCACTCTAAAGGTTGAATTGCACTGGGGAGGTTGCAAGAAAAAAGTCAGGGTCAGTCTCATTGGACTGGAAAGTGAGAGAGAGTTATGGGCCTGTCCCACTTTGGTGATTTTTTCAGGCGACTGCTGGCGACTTTGAATTTGCCGGCAGTCACCTGAAAAACCGGCAACTGGAACAGCAATTGTCAGAGTGGAACACACACACACACATCGCAGGCTGGGGACAGGGCAAGCGGGGGGAACACTGTCTGATATTCACACGGCACAAAGCCAAGGCGATACAGACACACACGGCAATGAGCAGGAAGGTTGGCGCTGTAATTAAGACGGCTAAAGCACAGTGTATTGTAAGTCCTTTAAAAGAGGGGTGTAGGAGGGGGGGAGAAGGGGGGAGAAGGGGGGGGGAGAAGGGGGGGAGAAGGGTGGGGGAGAAGGTGGGGGAGAAGGTGGGGGAGAAGGGGGGGGAGAAGGGGGGGGAGAAGGGGGGGGAGAAGGGGGGGAGAAGGGGGGGAGAAGTAGGGGGGAGAAGGGGGGGAAGAAATCTTTTAAGAAGCAGACAACTTTTAAGAAGACAGAGATACACGGCTGTGAAGCTCGGCGGACATTTAACATTATCGGTCGGTTATCCTTGGCTCTGAAAACTACTGCATACATTTTTTTTCCCCAATGAGCCAATGAAATTCATTGGTCAGCACCAGCTACAACCTACAAGAACCTACAAGAACCTTCGACCTCCTGGAAACCCACTAGGACCTCCTGGCGACCCACCTACGTTTCGAGAATTCTCGCTACTCTCCATGGCAGCTTCATACTAGTCGCCGCTAAGTTTTCAACATGTTGAAAGATTTGCGGCAACCATAATGAGGCCGCGACTAGTTCCCAGAATGCGGGATCTCCTCACGACCATGAAGGCGACTCCCCGGCAACCACCCACGAACATGTGGCGACTGCATAGTCTCCTGCAGTCGCCTAAAAAGTCACCCAAGTGGGACAGGCCCATAAGATTTAGCTCTGAGGGGCCAAGGAACCAAGGAATATGGGGAGAAAGCAGGAACGGGGTACTGATTTCATTTCGGAGTCACGTGAGTGACTTCGTGAAGAGCCCGCCGGCGCGCATGCTCGACATATCGTCGTACCGCGTTGCTGCGACGGCTGGCGGTGGAGCGCGCTCCTCGCCAGCCCTTCATAAGGGGCCACGGAGGTAAGTATTCTACCTTTAGTTGGTGGTCCTTGTTGTCTGATTATGTCTTGCAGCAAGGACATGGATGGGAGTTCGAAGGGCCGGAGGACGTCAGGACGAGTTCGCCGGTCAACAGTTCCGGGGCCGTTACCATCGGCAGTACCTGCAGCGCAGGCCGGGACTCAGGCGGAGATGTGGGTAAGCCCTGTGTTCACAGGTCCAGATCCGCCAGCACACCACAGCTCGGAGGAGTTCGACGAGGAGGAGTGTGGTGTGCCGCCAGAGCAGGGGGACCCTGCCATGGCAGTCAGGTCGTCAGCGGGCTCGCTGGCGGCCTCGAGCAGGGCACGTGCCGTTGCACGGCCTGTTCCACTCAGCCCTCCGAGAAGGGGGAGGGCAGGAGCCCAGAAGCCTAACCCTGTCAGGGCTAAGGCATTGCCTGCCGCGGAGGTCCACGATGTGGGCGGCCGGCAAGACTGCGCGGGCCCCAGGCAGCCATGCTTCGGCTGGTGCCGACACCTCGCCGCAAGTGCCCTTAGTGGCAGCGGCTTCAGCTCCCGCTAAATGGAGGCGGTTGAACACGCCCGCGCAGGAATCGCGCAGTTTCGCCTCGGCGGCTGTTAGCGACAACTACCGGCACCGGCAGGGCCTCGACGAGGTGCGGGCCGATGACAGGAGCCCGGTTTTCTTTTCAGAGCCGGAGGACTCCGACCACCTGAGTGTTCAGGGTGAAGGGCGTATTGACCGTATGGAGCGGCTGCTGGAGCTCCTGCTTCAACGTCAACATCAGCAGGGCAGCAACAGGCACAGGGCGTCTTCACCAACATCTACTATCAGCCTGGAACAGCAGGAGGAGGAGGTTCTGGTGGAGCCTGTACCACCTCCGTTGGAGGTGCCAGCGGAGGAACTCTTGGATGTGGCGACCAAATTCGCGGCCCCACATACGGCTGGTCTTCCTCTAAATACAAAGCTGGCAGCCACAGTGGACTTTCTTAATAATCAGGTGCTGCAGGAAGAAGTCCCCATCCAGGCTATGAGCCGTCACAAGGCTCCATCAAACTGCAACTCCCTCAACGTGCCTGTGGTCAATACGCCAATATGGGGCAACATCAGTGCGGCTATCCGTCAACAGGAGCTAAAATTGCAGCGGATCCTGAAACTCCTCACGGCCGGTATTACCGTCTTTGCGCGGTCGGTGGACGGGGACGAACTGAATTTGGACCAGGAAGATGCTTTGGCCCTATTGTGCGCGACCCAGCACGAAATCAACGGGTTTCGCAAAAACAGCATCCGCCCAGCACTCAACCCGAAGTTTGCAGGATTGTGCAAACCACCGCCGCCGCCGCCGCCCCGTCAGCTCTTTGGTGAGGACCTCTCGAAGAGAGTCAAAGAGCTTGACGAACAAGCCAAAACGGTGGGGATCATGCGCTCTCAGAGTGCCCCCACACCGTCAGGCTCAAAAGCTCCATACATTCGCTCACGAGGGTCGGCCGGTGCCTCGACGAGGACTCACCCTCTAGCTCCACAACGACAACAGCACCAGAACCAGCACCAAGGGTCTTTTTTAGGACAGGGTCGGCAGAGACCTTTTTGGAAATCGAAGACGCCGCGCCCTCAAGCCAACCCAGCACCTCCACGGCCACCCACACGTGTCAAGGACCGCCGGTAACCACAGAGGTGAGGGGGTCTGGTTCTCTTTTTTCTCTCTGTTTAACTTCCCATGTTGGTGGTCGTTTACGGTCGTTTTTGGGTGCATGGGGTAATTTTACTGGTGATGAGTATGTGTTGCGGAATATTCAGGGGCATAAAATTGAGTTTATTAATGGCGACATTCCTCCATCCCAGCACATGCCTGGTCGTACGTTTAAATTGTCTGCTGCAGAACAGGCAGCAGGTTATAAGGAAATTTTAAGTCTGGAACAGAAGGGCATGAGCCAATTGAATTTGTTTCGAACATATTTACTAGACCGAAGAAGGATGGAGGCTGTCGTGTCATTATTGATCTAACCCGTTTGAATACGTTTGTAACATATACTCATTTTAAAATGGATACGTTTGAAACAGCCAAATCATTGATTTCTCATGGCTGCTTTATGGCATGCATTGATTTGAGGGATGCATATTATTCAGTATCCATCCAGAAATATGATAGAAGGTTTTTGAAATTTATCTGGATGGGGCAACTTTGGCAGTACAAGGCTTTGCCTAATGGGCTCACTACAGCCCCTAGATTGTTCACTAAATTGGTGAAGCCAATCATGGCTTATTTGAGACAACGACATCATATAGTTATGGCCTATTTAGATGATGTCTTTATTGTGGGCCACACCCTGCAATTGGCTGAACAGGGTGTTGCAGCTGCTGTCAATATATTTCAACAATTAGGATTCATTGTCCATCCAGAGAAATCGAAGTTCTGCCCTGCCCAGGTAATTAATTACCTAGGGTTCACGGTGAACTCAATGAGCATGAGGATAACTATACCAATTAACAAAATTGAGGAAGTCACTCAGGTGTGCAGAGATTTAATTGGCACCAATATACCATCGATTCGGCATACAGCCACAGTAATTGGCAAGCTAGTGGCTTTGTTTCCGGCAGCACGATATGGACCTTTGCATTATCAGAATTTGCAAAGAGCTAAAATTACTGCGTTAAAACGGAACGCTGGTCATTACGATCGATCAATGCAGCTGCCGTCCGAAGCGATAACTGAGTTGCAATGGTGGGTGTGTCACATTAGCAACTCATTCAAGCCTGTTAGGGAGGCTAATCCGGTGGTATATTTACAGACTGATGCAAGCTCCAATGGCTGGGGAGCTACTGATAATTGCTCTAGTTGTGGGGGCAGATGGGACACCCTTGAGTCATCGATGTTGTTGACTCAAGGGATTAACTATTTGGAGTTGCTGGCAGCATTCCACGGACTTCGTGCATATTGTTCCAAGCTTGTTGGAGCACACGTCCGTCTCCAAATAGGCAACACCACAGCTGTGGCATATTTAAACCATATGGGTGGTACCAGGTCAGTTTCGTGTGACAAATTGGCTAACTCAATTTGGCTCTGGTGTGTTCAAAGAGACATTTGGATTTCAGCTACCTATTTGCCAGGTGAGCTTAATACTGTGGCGGACACCAGGTCACGCAAATTTAATGACAATATTGAATGGATGTTGCATCCTGAGATTTTTTCTAAAGTCACAGCCAAATTTGGTAAACCGGACATTGACCTTTTTGCGTCACGGTTAAACCATCAGGTACCAGCCTACGTTTCATGGGAACCAGATCCTGGGGCAATAGCGCTAGATGCATTCTCGCTGGACTGGGGGAATTGGTTTTTCTATGCCTTCCCTCCGTTTTGCCTCATCAGTCGGGTATTGCGAAAGATTCAGGCAGATGCTGCCAAGGGCATCCTTATTATACCCGACTGGCCCACACAGCCTTGGTATCCGGTGGTCTTTGACATGCTCAACGAACCCTGGGTCCTTTTGAAGGGTTGCCCACAATTGGTTACTCACCCTGTCTCAGGGGAGCCACATCCCTGCCATGGCTATTTAAATTTGTTGGCTTGCAGGTTCTGAACAGGCCGTTAAGTCCAATACGGCCTCTCGGCTCGGACCATGGATACCATTGGGGCGTCGTGTCGAGAGTCCACAAGGCGAAGATACCGCTCGCATATTAAGAAGTGGGAAGCCTACTGCAGCCGCTCTCGCATCACGTACGATGACGTGACAATAACCGACGTCCTGGAATTCCTCGCGGGGTTGCACCATGATGAACACTTAAGTTACAGTGCCATCAACAGCGCCAGAAGTGCGCTATCATTCTACCTCAATATTGGGGTAGGATCCAACAGGCTAGTGTCCAGACTCATGCGGGGTATATTCAATATGAATCCGCCTACACCACGCTATAATATCACCTGGGATGTCGGGGACGTATTAACCCTGCTCAGGACGTGGTCTCCCATGGAAGGGCTCCAACTGGACCAACTCACCATGAAGCTGGTGATGTTACTAGCGCTGACTTCAGCTCAGAGGGTACAGACACTACACAAACTTCGTGTCGACAGAATGACATCTACCCCTACAGAAGTAGTATTTTTCATTGACGAGCTACTAAAGCAGCATAGACCTGGATGCACAGGGCTGCAGCTGAAGTTCCCGGCATACCCCGCAGATGCTAGGCTATGTTTAGCCTCACATATCCGCCACTATGTCAACGTGACGGCACGCATCAGAGGAATGGAGAGATACCTGCTTGTCACTCATAAGAGACCTCATCATCGAGTGACAGTCCAGACGATATCCAGGTGGCTTCGAGTCGTCTTGGGTAAGTCAGGTATCGACACTAATGTGTTCAAGTCTCATTCCACCAGGGCTGCATCGACGTCAGCAGCGAGGGTCATGGAGGTGCCCATGGACAAAATTCTCGCCACAGCAGGGTGGGCTAATGAAGCTGTGTTCCAGCGTTTTTATAACAAGCCTGTTGCTGCTCCGCTACAGTTCGCAGAAGCCGTGCTGAATGCAGGGTCAGAACGTGGAGATGTCCCCGCATGAGGGGTTTTTGATTTGTTATTAATAAATATGCTCTTGTTTTGCAGTATGAACTATTGAGCAAGTTTGTTCCTCCCATCCATCCCTGGTAGTGGTGTGTCAGCATGGACGTGGTCCAGGGCGTGTAATCACAGAAGCTTTGAAGTCTTCACGAAGTCACTCACGTGACTCCGAAATGAAATAGTAAGATTGAACGAGAACTTACCAGTTCGAAGGTTGATCTTTATTTTATGAGGAGTCGAAGTGAGGGATTTCGTGCCCTCCTCGCCCAACCCTCAGTCACCTTCATCTGGTAATCTTAGTCAATTCAATCATACTATGCGAAGTCATTTCTATTGGTGGTTCTGTGATTCCACGCCGCTACTTTGAAGTATGTCGAGCATGCACGCCGGCGGGCTCTTCACGAAATCCCTCACTTCGACGACTCATAAAATAAAGATCAACCTTCGAACTGGTAAGTTCTCGTTCAATCTTACTATTCTTGATGATCAGCCATGATCATATTGAACGGCGATGCTGGCTCAAAGGGCTGAATGACCTACTCCTGCACCTATGTTTCTGTGAACTAGTTAATGTCCAAACCCGTGACAGCTCCCTGGCGATTTGTTCTGGCAAGTGTGAACGACTTTGTCGTGGGATGAAATAAGGATTAGATTCAATGACACACTCGCCATTAAAGTCTGAAGAGGCTGCCAAATTATTCATGAGAAACGCACACTCGAATAATGTACAGTGGTGCGGCTCGCAATTGTAGATCTTTACCCAACAGTTGCCTTGGGAAAGGAACAGTGAAAGAAAAACAGCAACATTTGCTTAAAGATTAATTAGGTTTTTAATGCAACATTTTGCATCTTACAATCTTACAGATGTTTTCTTTGGCAATTCATTTATCCATTTATCCATTGAATCCATTTAGCTTCTGGGCTTGCTATTTTTTATCATGATACTTACTTTCATTTGGGGCTATCAAACACCTTTCTACAAAGCCAACTGTCACACCCTCACCAAATCATCTTCTGGCAGAGAAAGACTGTATCACACGGGGTGAAGCAGGATATTATACCTCGGGGGACCAGCAACTCATTTCCTGCTGGCTCTGGTTTCCATGGCATTTGTCCAGGCTTATGTGTTTGACAGCTGTTCTGGTACGTGTTTCTTCCAGCTTTAACCCAGCCTGAGCAACGCTTCCAATTACTGCCAGCCTCTCCATAGCTGCATCAAAGCAGAGAGAAGTAGCTACATAATGCAGCAATATGGAAATTGTAACCCATGGCTATCTATAGGCTGTAAAAAACATTATTCAGAGGTAAAAGGTGTTCAAATTAACCGCTAGGAGAGCAAAGGGGAATAATAAACCCTGGAAGAATAATGCGCGGACTACAAATGAAACTCAATTGGAATATTTCAGCACAAGATCTGATTAGTGTAATGAGCATGTTATCCTGTAATTCCAGGGGCTTTATTGTATTATCTGATGCAATTCTGTGTTATACATTTATCTTACAGTCAAAACATGAGTAAATTAAAATCTAAGGTCATTTTCAGCTTTTTTTCCTCCCCATATCAGTTTATTGCTTTATACCGTGAGGTAAATAATCCATAAACTTGAAACTATCTCCTTCCAAGTCTTTAAAAATCTTTAAACATTTATGTGATCTGTTTTTATCTGACTTTTAAAATCACAATTAAATTCAACATTTTAAGGCTATTAAGCACGACAACTTCCAAATAATCTTGAAGGGCGGCATGGTGGCGCAGCGGTAGAGTTGCTGCCTTACGGCACCAGTGACCCGGGTTCCATCCTGATTCCAGGTGCTGTCTGTACGGAGTATTGTACGTTCTCCCCGTGACCTGCGTGGGTTTTCTGCGGGTGCTCGAGTTTCCTCACACACTCCAAACAAGTACAGGTTTGTAGGTTAATTGGCTTTGGTAAAGATTGTAAACTGTCCCTAATATGTAGGATAGTGTTAGTCATAGAGCGATACAGTGTGGAAACAGGTCCTTTAGCCCAACTTGCCCACACCGGCCAACGTGCCCCAGCTATACTAGTCCCACCTGCCAGCATTTGCTCCATATCCTTCCTATCCATGTACCTGTCTAACTGCTTCTTAAATGTTGGGATAATCCCACCTCAATACCTCCTCTGGCAGCTTTTTCCATACACCCACCACCCTTTGTGTAAAAACGTTAACCCTCAGATTTCTATTAAATCTTTTCCCCTTCACCTTGAACCGATGTCCTCTGGTCCTCGATTCACCTATTCTGGGCAAGAGATTCTGTGCATCTACCCGATCTATTCCTCTCGTGATTTTATACACCTCTGTAAGATCACCCCTCATCATCCTGCGCTCCAAGGAATAGAAACCCTGCGTACTCAACCTCCCCCTGTCGCTCAGACCCTCAGGTCCTGGCATCATCCTCAAATGAAATTAAACGCCCTTGACTCTTAATTTACACAGTAATTTGTGATATTTTGATTCAATTATCTGCACTTTTAGTAAATTTATCTGGCAATAAATAAGTAACACAGCAAAAGGGGTGAGAGAATATTGGTCAATGTGCACAGAATATGAAATTTAAGAGCATTTTGTCATTTTGATATCCTTCTTTATTATGGCCGTTCAGAAGAACTTAACTTCTTACTTTTGGTGAATAATGCCTTTTGTTGTATGTGGAAGAGAGGTAATATAGAGAAACAGTTCTCAATTCATGTCATAACAGGTTATACAGTTTCTAAGTTTTGCACAAACTTCATTTTATTCTGTGGTAACAGAGCTTTGAAAGATTTCTACTTATCAGAGAATGTAATTGCCACAGTTTATAATTCCTGGTATGTTCTGTACACAGACTTTAATTTTAGTTAAATAATCTCAGAGATCACAAAAAAAGGTAGAGTTGGTGGAAAATGTTGGCCTCAGGAATGTGTAGGAAGGAACTGCAGATGCTGGTTTACACCGAAGATAGACACAAAAAGCTGGGGTAACTCAGCGGGACAGGCAGCATCACTGGAGAGAAGAAATGGATGACGTTTCGGAAGAAGGGTCTTGACCCGAAACGTCACCCATTCCTTCTCTCCAGGGATGCTGCCTGTCCCGAATAGATGCTGCCTCACCCGCTGAGTTTCTCCAGCATTTTTGTCTCCCTGTCCCGAAGAGTTACTCCAGCTTTTTGTGTCTATAGTCGGAGGACTAGGATGGGGGAGGGATGGAGAGGGGGAATGCAAGGGTTACTTGAAGTTAGAGAAGTCAATATTAATACCGCTGGCCTCAGGAACGTTTGGTGATGTCTTTGGAGCTTGGTGACTGGGCTGGTGACAAAATCATGTCAATGGATCAGCAATGTTCTGTTCTGGTATTCTTCCAATACGTCAGTCTTCAAGGCAGATGGGAAATCAATGCAGAAGCCATTTGCAATGATAGGAACTGGAGAAATGAAATAGTGATTGAACAGATGTTTGCCAGACATAATTCAATTTGACTTCATCTTGTTTTGTTTTTCTTTTGGATAATGTTTTACAATGATGAATACTATGTGGTGGTGCTCCCATCTGGAGTGGGCAAGGTAATTGTTCTGCAATACGTATTTATATTACAATATTGTTATCTACGACCATCATTCGCCATATCCTGGGATAACAGAATTTTAAACGTGATTCAAAATTCTAGTTTCAAGGATTAGTAAGTATTAGTTATAAAAATATTAATCCTTGAGTAGAATATTGTTCATATTGAAAATTCACCACTTTTACACGACTGATTAAAAGTTTATTTAATTGCCCTGGGTAAGTATACTGTACAACATTTAACAGATTACATCTTAACTGATGATTCAGTTAAAGCCACATTTGTTCTTCAGGGTTACACCTAACAACAGATCAAATCAATATAATATTTACTTTGAAGATAGACACAAAAAGCTGGTCAGGCAGCATCTCAGGAGAAAAGGCATAGGTGGCGTTTTGGGTCGAGACCCTTCTTCAGACGGGTCTTCAGTCTGAAGATGAGCCTAAAGAAACGTCACCTATTCCCTTTCCTGCCTGGCCCGCTGAGTTACTCCAGCGTTTCGTGTCTATCTTCGGCGACAGCCAGCATCTGCAGTTCCCTCCTTAACATTTACTTTGGTTTATTGAAATCTGTGTATTTAGATATACCTCAACGTTTAGAATTATGAAACTGCACCTTAAAATATAGAATATTAAATTGTCCAAAATTTCTCAAAACCTCTGTATATAATAATATTATGAAAATGAATTGGGAGCAATTTTCGATATTAATGGTACTGACAGAAACCAAAACAAAGAACTAAAAACAGAGGAAGAAACGGCAACATATTTCAGACAGTGAACAGCACCAATAGATCTGCATTGGTCTAATATTTGTATTCATTTCACGTTGTAAGATTGATATTTCTTCCAAAGAGCAGTACAGAAGTAACTATTATCACTGCATAGATTGATACTGTGTGGAAACAGGCCCTTCGGCCCAACTTGTCCACGCCAGCCAACTTGGGGACCCGTGAATGTTCATGTATAAATATACTGCCTGTACACAAAATAATTGAGTGCGACCGTGAGGTGCCGGCAAGTATGTGACCATACTTGCAGTGACTTTCCCACTCTCACTAGCGTAATAAACATTATTATGAGCATCAGTGTCTGACGGTGTTTGTTACTCCAGAGCGCGGGCGAGCTTTAACACCAGCTATAGTCCCACCTGCCTGTGCTTGGTCCTTATCCCTCCAAACCTGTCAAATCCATGTACACGTCTAACTGTTTCTTAAACATTGGGATAGTCCTGGCCTCAAGTACCTCCTCTGGCAGCTTGTTCCATACACCCACCACCCTTTGTGTGGAAAAGTTACCCCTCAGATTCCTATTAAATCTTTTCCCCTCTACATTGAACCTATGTCCTCTGGTCCTCGATTCCCCTACTCTAGGGAAGAGACTCTGTGCATCTACCCGATCTATTACAGTCATGATTTTATACACCTCTATAAGGTCAACCCTCATCCTGTTGCGCTGCGGGGAATAGTGTCCCAGCCTACTCAACCTCTCCCTATAGCTCACGCCCTCTCGTCCTGGCAACAGTTATACATTCAAAGCAAAGCATCGTCTATGATCTGACATATACTGCGTATTGGCCAGGTTCTTGACACGTGGCCAAATCACTTGCACGACTCAAGATGCCATCCACACCCACCTGCTGGTTGTAGGTTCAAGGATCAGCGAGGAGTGGAATCTGCTGCCAGCTGCTTGGTGGACAACATCTGCTGGTTTCCAGATCCTTTTTTTAGTCATTGCCCCGAGGGGGGTCCGCATTGTCATGTCGCCTAACTTGCTGGCTGCTCTTGCTGAAATACAGTATGTTGAAGCCATTATTAATGAACACAACCAACAGTACAGATGGCAGAGTGTCAAACAGGTGGGAATCTATTGTAATAGTTTCCTCTCAGATTTAACAAGAAGTGAAAATATTATATTCTACTTTTCTACATTTTTTAATTAAATGTATACATCGTAGAAACATAGAAACATCGAAAAATAGGTACAGGATTAGGCAATTCAGCACTTTGAGTCAGCACCGCCATTCAATATGATCGTGGCTGATCCTCCAAAATCAGTACCCCGTTCCTGCTTTCCCCCCCATATCCCTTCATTCCGTTAGCCCTAAGAGCTAATTCTTTCTTGAATACATCCAGTGCCTTCTGTGGCAGGGAATTCCACAGATTCACAACTCTCCGGATAAAAATGTTTTTCCTCATTTCAATCTTAAATGACCTACCCCTTATTCTTAAACCCTACACCGTACTCTGCAAACAATATAAAAATGAGGGGAAAAAATCAGTGACAGTCATTGTCACTGATTTTTTTAAACATATATATAGAAGATGGACACAAAATGCTGGAGTAACTCAGGTAGCATCTGGAGAGAAGGAATGGATGACGTTTCGGATCAAGACCCTTCTTCAGACTAAAGAGATGCTGCCCGTCCCATCGAGTTACTCCAGCATTTTGTGTTTATCTTTGGTTTAAACCAGCATCTGCACTTCCTTCCTACACTATATATATATATATATATATTACTAAAAGTCTGATCTTGACAACTTCCTGTTGGTCTGTATATTGATTCTAAAAAAATGCTGCCACTTACGGCTGTGATTTTTGGCCATCTTACTCCGAGTCCCTCTACGCTGTGCAGGACAAGAGGATTTTTCCCATTGATGAAAAATAAAAGAGTTATTAGTGTTTAGAAAATGTTGAGATTCTCTCTCCTGAAGGCCACGCCCCTTCCGGAGGGACTATAAAACCCAGAAGTGTTGAGTGCCTCAGTCAGTCTCTGAAATTTGGGGGAGCGAGAAGGTCACGTCTCTCAGTCTGCACTGTGAATAACACTGAACACATGTCTACTAAACTGTGAGTGGTTTTACTGACCTGTTAGTGCCCTTAATGTGGTTTGAAAATATAGTTTGGAAATGCTAAAGCTGTGTTGCCTTTGGTTTGCAAATGCTAAAGCTGTGTTGCCTTTGGTTTGGAAATGCTAGAGCTGTGTTGCCTTTGGTATGCAAATGCTAAGGCTGTGTTGCCTAATTAGAGTTGCCTTGCCTAATAAAAGTTGCCTTGCCTTCTATATAATTAAAAGTCTAATCTTGACAACTTCCTGTTTGCTCTTTATATTGATTTCAGAAAAAAACGCTACCATGTACGGCTGTGATTTTTGGCCATCTTACTCAGAGACCCCTCCGCTCATCAGGTGCCGAGGATTTTTCCCATTTATGAAAAATAAAAGAGTTATTAGTGTTTAAAAAAATTTGAGATTCTATCTGCTGTCAATTATGCCATGAAGGCCACACCCCTTCTGGTGGGAGGGGTGGAGGGACTATAAAACCCAGAAGTGTGGGCTCGGTCTCTGCAAGATGGAGGAGGGAGAGGTCACGACTCGCTGTCTTTAGTGTCCTTGCACCCTGCTTGAAATGGTATGAAACTGCACTTGAACTTGGTCGCCTTGCACCCTGCTTGAAGTGGTAAGAAACTGCACTTGAATTTGGTGGCCTTGCACCCTGCTTGAAATGGAATTTCAAGGAATAGCCGTGAGTCAACTGCCAGCCTACCAGCCATGAGTGAGTGAGCTGCCAGAACAACAGCCTTGAGTTTTGGAACAGATTCCAATATTGGCCACCAATATTGGAATTGGTGGAGAGGTGGAATATTGCGTTGGGAGACCAGATCTCCCGTGTGATGCTGGGACCCAACAGGTCCCACTTAGTCTAGTAAATATATATATATTTATATTTACCCTCACCAAAATCCCGATGGAGCTTGGCAGAGCAGCCTCCTGGATCACCACCCCGGAGGGTAGGAGACGGAGAATGCGCCGGGAGAGGAAGCAGAAATGTGGAAGGTGAGCGGGGGTGCAGGTCAGGCAACGGAGGACCCCACAAAGACCATCGCTACCAAGTGTCTTTCTCACGAATGTCCGGTCACTCACCAACAAGCTGGATGAGGTGAGGCTCTGGATCAACACCCAGCGATCCCTGAAAGACTGCTATGTGCTGATCTTCACAGAGACCTGGCTTAGCGCGCTGCATCGTGCTGATAGAACGGATGGAGGGCTCTGTATCTATATCAATAATGACTGGTGCACCACCACATTGCAGTTGAGAGCTACTGTTCCCCTGGAATACCTACTGCTTAAATGTAGGCCGTTTTACCTGCCTCGGGAGTTTACTGTGGTTTTCATCATGGCCATGTACATCCCACCACAGGCTAATGCTAACCTTGCGCTAGCACAGCTGCACTCGGCCATCAGCAAGCAGCAGGATGCTCACCCCGACGGTGCCTTCATTGTTGCAGGGGACTTTAACCAGGTGGACCTACGAGCTGCACTCCGCAAATTCCACCAGCATGTGCAGTGCCCTACCAGGGGCTCAAACACGCTGGATAAAGTGTACACCAACATCAAGGTCGCATACCGAGCCCTCCCCTGTCCATCCCTGGGAAGATCCGATCACCTCTCACTGTTTCTACTGCCTGCATACAAACCCCTCATCCGCAAGACCAAACCTGCAATAAAGACGGTCAAAATATGGCCCGAGGACTCCACCCTACAACTCCAGGACTGCTTCGATCGCACCGACTGGGACCTGTTTGCACAACAGGCTACCAGTGGTAGTGAGGTGGACTTGGAGGAGTACACATCCACTGTGCTCTCCTAAATCAACTGCTGTGTGGAGTTTGTCACAGTGGACAAGGAAATAAAGATGTTCCCAAACCGCAAACCGTGGATGAACAAGGAGGTTCAGAATCTGCTGAGGGCACGCAACATTGCCTTTAAATCCAGGGACACTTCTGCCTACAGTGTTGCCTGGTCAAACCTGAACAAAGGCATAAAAAAGGCCAAAGACATCCACAGGCAAAGGGTGGAAGACCACTTCAACACCGTGGACACCAGAAGCATGTGGCAGGGTGTCAGGGACATCACTGACTACAAGAGCAGCCCATCTGCCCCCACAGTGATATCACAATGGCCAATGAATTAAACACCTTCTTTGCCCGCTTTGAAACTGGCAGCACCATCAGGAGAGGAACAACCCCGGCTAGGGCGGAGGGACAGGCCTTAACACTGAGCACCCAGGAGATACAGTGCGCTCTGCGTAGGATCAATCCACGCAAGGCTGCAGGCCCGGATGGAGTCCAGGGTAGGGTACGAAAGGACTGTGCTGTACAGCTGGCAGAGGTATTTACGAGGATCTTCAACCTGTCTCTATCTCTGGCAACAGTCCCCAAGTGCCTGAGGATAGCTACCATAGTGCCGGTGCCGAAAAAGTCTAAAGTCACCAACCTGAATGACTACCGCCCAGTTGCCCTAACTCCAATACCAATGAAGTGCTTTGAAAGGCTTGTCCTCTCCCACATCAAATCCAGCATCCCTGCATCATTGGACTCTCATCAATTTGCATACAGGGCAAATAGATCCACAGAGGATGCCATCTCTGTGGCTCTTCACACTGTCCTGACCCACCTGGAAAGACAGGGCACCTACGTGAGGATGCTCTTCATTGACTATAGCTCTGCCTTCAATATGGTCATCCCCACCAAGCTCATCACCAAACTCCACCAGCTAGGCCTCAGCTCACTGATATGCGATTGGATCCTGAATTTTCTGACGGAGCGACCGCAGGCAGTGAGACTGGGGCCTAACCTGTCCTCCACTATCACCCTGAGCACCGGCACACCATTGTCAAATTTGCAGACGACACAACGGTGATCGGGCTGATCACCAACGGTGATGAAACAAACTATAGAGCGGAGGTGCAGAACCTGGCGGACTGGTGCTCATGGAACAACTTGTCGCTAAACACCTCCAAGACCAAGGAGCTGATTATCGACTTCAGGAGGTCACAGAATGGGGAATACGCCGCAATCTCCATCTACGGAGACAGTGTGGAGAGAGTGTCCAGCTTCACGTTTCTGAACTTCATTTTTCGTTTTTTATATTGTTTACAGAGTACTGCGTTTGCATATTCTGTTGTGCTGCTGCAAGTAAAAAGAATCTCATTATTCTGCCTGGGACACAGGACAATAAAACGCTCTTGACTCATAATAGATTTCTACATGCAGAAAGTTAGTTGAGGAGATGCCTAGAGTCAATATTGGTACATTTTGCTGCTTTTATTTGGGGTAATGGGTTGACTTCATTAGAGTACTTTTACAGCTTTTTATTCAAAAAAAAGGCGAGACTAAGCTCTTATTTTGTGATAGCTATTCAAAGTGACAGGTTAAATAGACGATGACAACTTCATTAAGTCCCTGTTGAGATGCGTCCACATTGTGAAATTTCCATTATGTTGATGTTGATTGGCATTATATTCTCTCCATTATCCTTTCCATTATACTTTATGAATGCAGTATAGAGGGCAGGGCCTTCGCTATTTACCCCAATATAGACCCCACCCCCGATGCAGGAGCTTGACCGCCCCGACAACCGGCTACGGGAGGCAAGATCGCCCCGTCAACAGAAGGCTCGAGGCCCTCGACCGCGGGTGAGTAAAGAAAGGAAGAGACTGAACTTTGTTTTTCGCCTTCCATCAGAGTGAGGAATGTGGAGGAGTGACTGTGGTGGATGTTTATGTTAAAATGTATTTTGTGTGTCTTGTTGCTTTTTCTTGGTATGACTGCATGGCACATCAAATTCCTCGTATGTTGCAAAACATTCTTTGCTAATACAGTATAATCATGATTAATGGTCCAGAAAGCAATGAGGGGTGAGGTGGAGGATATTTGTCTCTGATCTGATCCGCATTAAGGTATTTTTTAGATTTTGGAGATACAGTGTGGAAACAGGCCCTTCGGCCCACCAAAGTCATGCCGACCCGTTCACTTTAGTTCCATGTTAGATCCATTTTCATATGCTACGTAACCTGCAAACCTTCACCACTTTGAAATGTGTGAGGAAACCGGAGCACCTGGAGAAAACCCACTCGGTCACGGGGAGAACGTGCAAACTCCACACAGACAACACCCATAGTCAGTATCGAACCCGGGTCTTTGGCACAGTGAGGCAGCAACCCTACCGTTCTGCCATGTGCCACCTTTAAGATTGGCTTGTAAAAGAGGCCACAGCTCCTTTAGTTTATATGCAGTAACTTCATGATATGATGCATGGACTTTCAAGCGAGTAAAGTTATTAACTTGTCAGCCCATTCATTCATAATATCATAACACACCTTTATTAAAAATTATGGGAATTTTAATTAAATAGATTTATATCCGAAACAAAATCAAGAACATTTAAATCCTTTGCTTGTATGAGATGCTTTGATATATGTCAGATTGTTAACTTAATTGTATTTTTGATTTATTGTTCAAAAATTCTCCTTTGGCACTCTCCCACTGAGCATTGCTAATGTCATTTAAGTAAATTATTATTCTGTAGATGTATGCATATTCATTGATTATGGAACCTAGTTCTGTTAACTGTTGTAGATAGTTCAGGGCCAGAGACTATTTCATTGACCTGGTTTATTTTGGAGTTGAGGGTAATTCAGAAACCAGTGATTGTGGTACGGTGGTGCAGCGGTAGAGTTGCTGCCTTACAGCGCCAGAGACCTGGGTTCGATCCTGACCAAGGGTGTCGTCTGCATGGAGTTTATGCTGTATGTTTCCCTGTGGCCTCGTGGGTTGCCCTTAATGTGGAGGGCGTTAAACTGGTGTACGGCTGATCATTGGTCAGCAAGGACTGGAGGGTCTGTTTTCATCGAGTCCAGGATGGAATTAGTTGAGCAAGTGCTGCACCATTGAACATGGGTGCTGTCTCTATGGAGTTAATACGTTCAACGCGTGACCGCGTGGGTTTGCTCCTGGTGATCCAGCTTCCTCCCACACTTCAAAGACGTACAGGTTTGCAGGTTAATTGGCTTGGTAAAATTGTTTTTTTAAATTGTCCCTAGTGTGTGTGCGCAGGATAGTGCTGGTGTATGGGGTGATCGCAGGCCAGTGCGGACTTGGTGGGCCGAAGGGCCTGTTTCCGCGCTGTATCTCTAAACTAAACTGAACTAACTTCCAGATAGACATAAAGAATGCATTAAAGAAGGTCAGGGAAATTTTCCTGGGCTATTCTCCAGTATAAATCTCTCAAACAACACCTTAACTGGCAGATATTATCACCTACGTATGTTATTTCTGTGTAGGACAGTTTGCTGGGTCTGATTTGCCAGCCAGTTCTCTACTTACAACAATGCCTGTACGTAATCTGTTTAATTGTATGTAAACTACCTTGAGTTGTCCCGTGCCTCTGAAAGGTACCATATAAATGCAATGTTTATTCTTTCTTAGGGAGTATTTGTTATGGCCATTTATCCTGGAATAATAACATGAACAGCAGCAAATGAGACAGAATTGCAAAAATTTATATCCAAATATGACTATGAAACCTTAACGAACAGTTCAAATTACCTGGTAGTATATTGTGTTGAGGTTGTAATGTTTACTTTTGTTTTCTAGTGGACACAATTGTACAGCGAAATGTTTCTATTAATTTATTCTCGAGGTGGAGATGAAAACATCAATCAACTCATGTGGAGGAACTACAGATGCGGGTTTAAACTGAAGAGTGGAGTAAAAAGCTGGAGTAAGTCAGTGGGTCAGTGGCAGCATCTCTGGAGAGAAGGAATGGGTGACGTTTCGGATCAAGACCCTTCTTCAGAACAATCTTGCTTTGAAATATCTTACCATGTGCACCAGTTAAGGGCCTGTCCCACCAGCATGCAACTCTATGCGATTAGCGCGACCTAACGTGGTTGCTTGAGCCGTCCGGCGTCGCGGGGCCGGTCCCACTTCGATCGCCGGAGCCGTGCGGAATTGTGCGGAGTTCGTCCCGAGTTCATCCCGACACCACGCAGGGCTCCGAAAAACTGACTATGTCCAAAAATTCCGCGCGGCAACGGCTTGTCGGCTCGCAGTGGCCTCGACGTTTACACACCGCCCGACATCGTGCCTCCGTGAACCTATCTGTAGGTGCCTCCGTGACCCTCTATGTGTGTGGCTCCGTGGCCCTCTGTGTGTGTGTGTGCCTCGGTGCCCCTCTCTGTGTGCCGCTCTCTGTCCTGGCGAACTTACCTTAGACTTCGCTCCAAGTTCGCCTCACTTTGCGCCGCGTTGCGCCACTCACCCGACCTCCGCGCAGCCCCTACTGCCGGTTTGGCTGCGCTTGCCGCATGCAGGCGCATGCTGGTGGGAACGGCCCTGTACAGGGGATCACCCGACCTCCGCGCGGCCCCCGCTTCTAGTTTGATCACGTTCATCGCATAGAGTTGCACGCTGGTGGGACAGGCCCTTTAGATTATATGTTTGAAGCTAGACAACCTCAAATATGATGTGAAAGTTTTGTTTTGTTAGCAGTGGATAAACTGACAGTGCTCTTAATACAATTATATGTCACATGTTGAAACGATCTTTTATAAGTTGATAAGTATCTGCTTTAGAGGCCATTTGGTGCAACACTTGTATTGTTACTCGATTATAGTTCCTAGTTCTATAGATAGACACAAAAAGCTGGAATAATTCAGCGGGTCAGACAACATCTCAGATGCTCTTCAGACTGAAGAAGGGTCTCGATCCAAAACATCACCTATTCATTTTCCCCAGAGATGCTGCCTGACCACTGAGTTATTCCAACTTTTTGTGTCTATCTTCGGTTTCTTTCTACACACTCCTATGCAGTTGAATGTTACTCAACATGTATTCACTTAGAACATTAAAAATGTACAGCACAGGAACACAGCCTTTGGCCCACCACATCTGTGCCGAACATAATGTCAAGATATACTAACTTCACCTGGCAGCATTTAACTGACACTTGGACAGCTACATGGATAGGAAAGGTTTAGTGGGATATGGGCCAAAGGCAGGCAAATGGGATTGGCCAATGTGCCTGTTTCTGAGCTGTATAACTCTTATGCTTTTATGACATATCCTTGCATGGATTATGTGCAGGCACAAGAAATCATTTTTTGGCATTTTCTTCGGCCCAGACTTTGTGGACCGAATGGCCTGTTCCTGTTCTGTGCCCTTCTTTGCTCTATTGCCTGTGTTTATAAGTTGGAGATTGTTTTAATTGTGCCTGCAACACACACTCCACCTATCTTCAATAGCCGAAACATTTATTTAACTATATGTATTTTTGAAAGTCAGGCAAAGGGCTATGGCAATTATTTTAGAGATGAATGGGATTATAAGAATAATGATTATGCAGAGGAGACGTGATTTGTAGCTCGTAGGGCTAAGGGAGTCAAGGTATATGGGGAAAAAGCAGGAAAGGGGTACTGATTTTAAATGATCAGCCATGATCATATTGAATGGCGGTGCTGGCTCGAAGGCCGAATGGCCTACTCCTGCACCTATTTTTCTGTGTTTCTATGAACCTCCTCACGGCGGTTTGTCTCATGATGGCATGCAGAGGCAAAGTACAGAATAATGTAGAATTGAATGAGAAATACAGCATGGAAACAGACTCTTCAGCTCACTGAGTCCACATTGACCATCGATCAACCGTTCAAAACAGTTCTATGTTATCCTACTTCTGCACCCACTCCCCTATTCGCCAGTGGCAATTTGCAGAGGCCAATTAACCTACAAACCGGCTCGTCTTTGGGATGTGCGAGGAAACCAGAGCACCCGGAGGAAACCCATGAGGTCACAGGGAAAACCGACAGCACCCGACATCACCCGACATCAAGATCCAACCCGGGACTCTGGTCCCGTGAGGTGGCAGCTCTACCAGCTGTACCACTGCGCTGCTCCAAACTCATTGAAGAACTGAAGTCATCATTTTAGCTATCATGAAATCTCAATAAAACCCTTGGTATGGATGAAGCAGATGGAGCAGATATACTTAGAGAAATATTGCCGACAAAACAAAATATACCATGACAAGTCAAAAATCTAAAACCAGCTTGTAATCCATTTTACTAAAGGAAACTATTCAATATAGAAATGTAGAACATAGAAAAATAGATGCAGGAGTAGGCCATTCGGCCCTATGAGCTAGCACCGCCATTCAATATGATTATGGCTGATCATCTGAAATCAGTACCCCGTTCCTGCCCCATATTCCTTGATTCCTTTTGCCCGAAGGTTAAATCTAACTCTCTCTTGAAAACATCCAGTGAATTGGCCTCCACTGCCTTCTGCGGCAGAGAATTCCACAGATTCGCCACTCTCGGGGTGAAAACGTTTTTCCTCATCTCGGTCCTAAATGGCCTACTCTTTATTGTTAAACTGTGACTCCTGGTTCTGGACTCCCCCAACATCAAGAACATTTTTCCTGCCCAACCACCTTAAGAATTTTATATGTTTCTCTAAGATCCTATCTCACCCATCCAAAATCCAGTGAATACAAGCGCAGCCGACCCATTCTTTCATCACATTTCTTTATTAGTTTTTAAATTATTAAACATTGAAAGTTTCAACTTTCAAAATGAGCTTACCAATACAATTGCTCGTACATAATTATGAGGTAAATATTTAGGTTGTTGCCATTAAAATGAATACAACAGATATCAACCGAGGTCAAATAGCATTAGAATTTGCATGTGCAGGAAACTAAAGGTTATGATTTATAGTTCTATCAAAAGTTTATTGTAAGCTGAATATATTTCTGAAGTAAACACACAATTATTTCTGATAAGAAACATTTTAAATTAAGACTTTTCAAAACCTTCACACATTTACAGGGTTTCATATTCAAGATAAACTATTTAATTCATCCGTAGATAAAGACTGCAAACATAAGACCAGAAGACATAGAAGAAGAATAGTAAGTTGGAAACAGCAGATGGAGTTTTATTCAGACCTCCAAACTCCTATACAACAATCTGAGGTACCCACCTGCTTGTTACTTTGTTCTTAAATTGACAGAAAGTGCCCCGCTCCCTGCCTTGGATGCCCTCCACCGAAAACGGTGCCTGAAGCGGGCCGGGAAGATTATCAAGGACCCCTCACACCCTAATCATGGACTGTTTGCCCTCCTCCCATCAGGGAGGCGGTACAGGAGCCTCAGGTCCCGCACCAGTAGGACGAAGAACAGCTTCTTCAACTACACCATCCGACTGCTGAACTCGGAGCCCAGCTGATAGATTTGTCTGTACCATGTATTTATTTATTTTCCATACTGCTACCACTGCATTTGTTTTTCTATATCGCTATCACTACGAATGACGCTAAACTGCATTTCGTTGTACCTATACTTGTATTTGTGCAATTACATTAAACTTGCATTGAATTGAATTGAATTGAAAGTACAAGTGCTGGAGTAACTCAGCAGGTCAGGCAGCATCTCTGGAGAAAAGGGATGGGTAATGTTTCGGGTCAGACTGAGAGTCAGGGGAGAGGCAAACTAGAGGTATGAAAATGTACAAAGAACAAATAAATGGAAGGTCTTCGGAGAGACGAGGATAACTTTGAAGTAGGCATACTTTTTTAATTTAATTTTTTTTAAATTTAGAGATACAGTGCAGAAACAGGCCCTTTGGCCCACCGTGTCCTCACCGACCAGCAATCCCCACACACTAATACTATCCTACACACTAGGGACAATTTACAATTTACCTAAGTTCCAGGTAATTAACCTACAAACCTGATAAAACTGGAGCTTCCCGGAGAAAACCCACACAGGTGACAGGGAGAACGTACAAACTCGGTACAGAACTGCACCTGTGGTCAGGTTCGAACCCGGGTCACTGGCGCTGTGAGGCAGCGACTCTACCGCTAGGTTACCGTGCCGCACCAGGGCCTCTTTGCACCTTGAGGAGATTTCGCAGTGGAGCAGACAAAACGTGCAGGAACTGCAGATGCTGTTTTACACCAAAGATAGGCACAAATTGCTGGAGTAACTCAGTGGATCAGGCAGCATCACGAGCTGTTGATGATACCTTTGTGTTGCAATTTTCTCTTCCCTTATCTCTGATTCCCTGTTTCGTTTACTTCTTAAAGTAAAGCATCATTTGTATTCCCAGATTACATCTTTCACATAAGGAAAGGTCTTATGGTTATTTAACTCGAATGCGTGTTATTATAGATCATACAAAGTACTTTGGAACAATGCTCTGTTCTCTTTGCCGTCAGCTTTTATGATTTTACTTTCTGTTGATATAGTTTCTCTTATCAGTTTTAATATGAAATGAAACATTATTAACAGTTGAGATATTTTAATTCATTAGGGAGTTAGGCTGGATAATGTAAGGATTATGACAATCTGGGACTCCACCGACTCCGTCAAATGATGTACTCCAACATGTCTTCCTGCACCAGTGTGGCATTCCCATTTCCCACATCATTTATCCCCATGGTCTCTCCCAGCGATACTGCCTAATTACAGCTCATTTACAAGTAGTTTTATGTCGTAGGAGTCATGTCTCCACAGCAATGGATTGAGATTGATGAAAAAATATTTAATTCAGGGCTTCCAACAGCAGAAAGAGGAATTTTGACTCCATCAGTGGGGGTGATGAAGTGTAGAAACAAGGAACTTCAGATGCTGGTTAATACACAAAATGACACAAAGTGCTGGAGTAACTCAACAAGTCAGGCAGCATGGGCATGAAGAAGGAACTGCAGCTGGTGGTTTAAGGGCCTGTCCCACCAGCATGCAACTCTATGCAATGAATGCGATCGAACTAGAAGCGGGGGCCGCGTGGAGGTCGGGTGATCACCTGTACAGGGCCGTTCCCACCAGCATGCGCCTGCATGCAGCAAGCGCAACCAGACTGGCAGTAGCGGCCGCACGGAGGTCGGGTGAGTGGCGCAACGCGGTGCAAAGTGAGGCGAACTTGGAGCGAAGTCCAAGGTAAGTTCGCCAGGACAGAGGGGGCACACAGAGAGGGGCACCGAGGCACACACACACACAGGGACACAGAGCCACACACATAGAGGGTCATGGAGGCACCTACCAAGAGGGTCACGGAGGCACGATGTCGGGGCGGTGTGTAAATGTCGAGGCGACTGCGAGCCGACAAGCCGTTGCCGCGCGGGATTTTTGGACATAGTCGGTTTTTCAGAGCCCCGCGCGGTGTCGGGACGAACTCGGGACGAACTCCGCACAATTCTGCACGGCTTCGGCGATCGAAGTGGGACCGGCCCCGCAACGCCGGACGGCTCAAGCGATCACGTCAGGTCGCGCTAATCGCATAGAGTTGCATGCTGGTGGGACAGGCCCTTTACACTGACACTCGGACTATCCTTGAACAGACCTTGCTGGCTTTACCTTGCATTAAACGTTATTCCCTTGTCATGTATCTGTACACTGTGAACAGCTCGATTGTAATCATGTATTGTCTTTCTGCTGACTGGGGTTTTTCACTGTACATCGGTACACGTGGCAGTAACTTAAACTAAACTAACAAAAGGTGACGTTTCGGGTTAGGGCCCTACTCTAGACTCAAAATGGGTCAGACCCTTCTGTCGGAAGAAGGTTCCCGACCTAAAACATCACCTATCCATGTTCACCTTCTCTCCAAAGATGCTGCATCAGGCAGGCCCGGCAGCATCACTGGAGAGAAGGAATGGGTGATGTTTCGGGACGAGACCTTCCATCAGACTGGTCAGGAGAGAGGGATATAGACGATGATATGCAAAAAAGTGACGATGATAAAGGAAAGAGGTCATTTTTAGCTGTATGTTGGGTGAGAACGAGAAGCTGTTGCGACTTGGGTGGGGGAAAGATGGAAAGAGAGGGAATGTCGGGGTTACTTGAAGTTAGATAAATCAATATTCATACCACTGGACTGGGTTTCAGTCTAAGCCTGTAACGCCACCCATTCCTTCTCTCCAGAGATGCTACCTGTCCCACGGAGTTACTCCAGCTTATTGTGTTTATCTTTGGTTTAAACCAGCATCTGCAGTTCTTTCCTACACAGTAATATATAGATAATTGTTTATCTGGCACTAAATAGGATTATATATATTTTCTATAACAATTAAAATGTTAACAAAGTCAATGTATGTGTATTCCATATTCAGTACTACTGTAGAAAGAATTAGTTCAGGGTGTGGAAACCAATGCTGTTCTTTTGTATCACATTTATAATATGATAGAAACATTTGTAGTATGCATGCAGTTAAAATATTCACCATTTAACTCTGAAATGAGAGTGATGGCCCTGACTACATTTAGAAGATTCAGTTTGATTCAGTTTATTTGATTGATTGAGATTGAGGTTGAGATGTAAGAAAATTATACCTCATTAAGCATTAATAATATTGGGATTTCCAGCAGGTGTAGAAATATAGGATTGGTCGGCACGGTGGCGCAGCAGTAGAGTTGCTGCCTTACCGCGCCAGAGACCCGGGTTTGATCCTGACCTCGGGTGCTGTCTGTACGGAGTTTGCACGTTCTCCCTGTCACCGCCTGGGTTTTCTCCAGGTGCTCCGGTTTCCTCCCACGCACCACAGGTGTGCAGGCTAATTGGCATCTGTAGGCCACCCAAGGGCCAAGAAGTCGCCAAGTCGGCCTAGGAAGTCGGTTATGGGAACGGATGAGCCGGCTCTGGCCCGGCCAGAGTTACAAAGCCCCGGCCGCAAGGAGGAAAATTCAACCCACCAATTGGCACGGGAATCCTGATGAGGTAAAAGCTGGCCGCCTCACCTGGCCTAGGCGACACATTTTCGGGGGGACTTCCGGGGGGGATTTCAAGTGCGCTCACGTAATTTTGTCTGGATTAAAGGAGGTGCCAGACCGCCAGCTGCCAAAAAATATGTGGTCCGCCTGCCCGTGTTCATTGTCTTTGATTCACATTGCGTATCTAATCTATTTGGATAGAACACAAAACAAAGCTATTCACTGTCGGAAGGAACATCAGGTGCTGGTTTACACTGAGGACTGTCACAAAATGCTGGAGTAACTCAACGGGACAGGCAGCATCTCTGGAGAGAAGGAATGGGTGAGGTATATCCCCCTACTTTCTGAGTTGGGGGATGGCCTATATTATCCCCCAGTTGTTGGAGGTCGAGCAACAACAAAAAATAATAATTGTGCCACCCTCCCCCCCGAGGCCGGTGATCAGGGATTGCTCAGCCCCCCCCCCCCCCCCCCCCACCCCCATTTCAAAAGTTCTGCGGCCCCTGTCCTACACGCACTAGGGACAATTTCACATTTATACCAAGCCAATTGACCTACAATCCTGTACATCATTGGAAACATAGAAAACATAGAAATTAGGTGCAGGAGTAGGCCATTCGGCCCTTCGAGCCTGCACCGCCATTCAATATGATCATGGCTGATCATCCAACTCAGTATCCCGTACCTGCCTTCTCTCCATACCCTCTGATCCCCTTAGCCACAAGGGCCACATCTAACTCTCTCTTAAATATAGCCAATGAACTGGCCACAACTACCCTCTGTGGCAGAGAGTTCCAGAAACCCACCACTCTCTGTGTGAAAAAAGTCCTTCTCATCTCGGTCCTAAAGGATTTCCCCCTTATCCTTAAGCTGTGACCCCTTGTCCTGGACCTCCCCAACATCGGGAACAATCTTCCTGCATCTAGCCTGTCCAACCCCTTAAGAATTTTGTAAGTTTCTATAAGATCCCCTCTCAATCTCCTAAATTCTAGAGAGTATAAACCGAGTCTATCCAGTCTTTCTTCATAAGACAGTCCTGACATCCCAGGAATCAGTCTGGAGTGTGGGAGGAAACCAGAGATCCCAGCGGAAGCCCACACAGGTCACGGGAAGAACGTGCAAACTCCGTACAGACAGCACCTGTAGTCACGGTGGAACCCGGGTGTCTGCTCTGTAAGGCAGCAACTCTCCCGCTGCACCACCGTGCCGCCCTGACAAAGGATTTTTTAAAGAAGAAAGAACACTGTGCAAAAGAACAAGACATTAGTGTAAAAACATAAATTAGAAGGGAAAGCAAGACTGTGAGGAACCCTTAAATAGGATACACTGAGGTCTGAATTCCTTCGTTTCTCATGTATTTATCAGCACAATCAACAAATGGACAGTGTTGGATGTTAAGAGCCTGCGGAGAAGATATTTCTTACAGTACTTGTGTGACAAGATTCCTTTCTCAGAGTGTGATTTTAAATGCTGTTATAAATCTTGAGGACAGTCAAAATACGATCACAGAGTTAAAACATCGCCTTAAAATGTGATTCACTTTCTCGTGACTCAAAGAACCACCATCATTTGCATTTCCTTCACAGAATCTTTTATAAGTTTTGAAATCAGCAATTTACATTCGTGGTAAATCGTAGCACAGGTGAGGATCGATCTTGCAAAATGCAAGGGAATATTTACAAACTACTTTATAGGATGTCAGCTATTCCAATCAGTCTGAAGAAGGGCCACGGCCTGAAACATCACTGATCCATGTATTCCTGAGATGCTGCCAAACCCGCTGAGTTACTCCAACATGGGGTCTTCTTCAGCCATTCCCTATAGATGGCAGATAAAACAATACAGAAATATTCAATGGGCAGATTTACCGTAACATTATCCTTATTTTATCTATGTGTTTTATTTTTATCCCTAAACATCCTATATTTCTTAGATAGACACAAAAGATTCAGTCTCAGAAGGGAGAGGAATTGTAAAGTATGATAGCCACAGGGAAGAAGGATCTCCTGTGGCATTCTGTCCTGCATCTTGGTGGAACCAGTCTGTTGCTGAAGGTACTAGCGATATTAAAAAGTACAGAACAAATCAGAGATGGCTCAGAAAGCCAAAGTGCCCACAATGGTCCATTGTTGGCTGTTGAAGAGGTGATAAGGAAGGGTTACAAACAGTGGAATTACCAGGATGACTAGGATTGTGGGGGTGGGACAGACAGAGAGGGAAAGCAAGGGTTACTTGAAGTTAGGAAAATCAATAGTCACACCACTGGGTTGAAAACTGCCCAAGCGAAATACGAGGTGCTGTTTTCTCCAATTTGCGTTGTGTCTCACTCTGAAAGTGGAGGAGGCCCAGGACAGAAAGGGCAGTATGGGAATGGGAAGGGGAGCTAAAACCATTTGGCTACTGAGAGATTGTGTAGGCCAAGGTGGACTGAGCATAGGTGTTCGGTGAAATAATCAGCCAGTCCGCGCTTGTTCTCGCCAATAGAGCCCACATCGAGAACAACAGCTTATTCAGCGGACTTTGAATTTTGAACACCATATCTGAGGAAGGATGTGCTGGCTCTGGAGAGGGTCCAGAGGAGGTTTACAAGAATGATCCCAGGAATGACTAGGTTAACCTGTGATGAGCATTTGTCGGCACTGGGTCACTACTCGCTGTAATTTAGAAGAATGAGGGAGGACCTCATTGAAACATACAGAATAGTGAAAGACTTGGATAGAATGGATGTGGGGAGGATGTTTCCACTAGTGGGAGAGTCTAGGACCAGAGGTCATAGCCTCAGAATTAAATGACGTTCTTTTAGGAAGGAGATGAGGAGAAATGTCTTTAGTCAAAGGGTGGTGAATCTGTGGAATTCTTTGCCACAGAAGGCTGTGGAGGCCAAGTCAGGGGATATTTTTAAGGCAGAGATAGAGACATTCTTGATTAGTACAGGTGTCAGAGGTTATGAGGTTACAGATGTCAGAAGGCAGGAGAATGGGGTTAGGAAGGAGAGATAGATCAACCATGATTGAATGGCGGAGTGGCCTTGATGGGCTGAATGGCCTAATTCTGCTCCTATCCCTTATGACCTTATGATCTTATAACTTGCTACCAGCCCAGGGACTAAATATCATTGAAGTAGCACAGCGCCAGCGCTTCATTGAGTTCCTTCTGAAGTACAAAAAGAAACATCTTATGAATTAAACAAAGCCTCAAAGTCAAACATGAGAACAGAAGTTCAAAAAGGAGAAAGGTTTTGTAGCTATTGACACTGGAGAGTCAGGCTGGGACAGATGTCACGCAAGAAACATGTAACTTAGCAACACTGGTCGAGTTCTTTGGAATCTTAATACAATGTGACAGTCATGCTTAAAAATTCATGTACCTGCCAAAATGAACTAATTTCATCCATCACAAAACCACATATTTTATCCAACCTAAAGGAAGTAGAGGGCAAAAGAAACAAACAAACAATCACAAAGATTATTTTTTCATTGTTCTGGAAATCTGGAGCAGTAGGTGATCTAACCACAGATTAATGCTTCCCTTTCATTGAACCCTTATTAAAAATATGTCCAGCTTCCTGCAATGGACTCTGAATAGGCTGTGGATATGGTAAGACTATTTTTTGTTTACTCTAACAGTAGACTACGATAAATGAGTTAGAAATTAATGTTTATATTTAATGAAAAAAAATTAAAGTGATAAAATGGCGGCACGGTGGCGCAGCGGTTAGAGATGCTGCCTTACTGCGCCAGAGACTCGGGTTCAATTTTGACTACGGGTGCTGTCTGTACAGAGTTTGCATGTTCTCCCTGTGATTGCGTGGGTTTTCTCCGGGTGCTCCCGTTTCCACCCACACTCCAAAGACGTGCAGGTTTGTAGGTTAATTGGCTTCGGTTATAAATTGTCCCGAGCGTGTGTAGGATGGTGTTAGTGTCCGGAGAATGCTGGTTGGGCTGGACTCGGTGGACCGAAGGGCCTGTTTCTGCGCAGTATCTCAAAACCAAACCAAACCAAACCAAACTAATAATTGCCCAGGGTAAATAAACTGTTTAATCTGCACACGGGATGTGTTTATTCTGAACCGTGTATATTTTATGATTTTTTTTCCAAAACAAAACTACACCCTCTAATCATATGCATATAACGATTAAACCAAATTGTTTTGAACATACAGATTATTGGCAGGCTGTTTCTGCAAAGATGCTGTAGCTAACAGCACCAGCTATTTACAATCTGTATTAATTGTCCAATAGTTGTGAAGTAATAAAATTTGCTTATGGTTTGGGACAAATCTCTTGACAAATTCTAGGGGCCTCTGCCAGAGTCTGGGAGAATTCCCTGTTTTCTTATGCCTTACTTCCTGACATCAGTTCTATGGAATCCCTGCATTCCAATACGTATGATATCATCAAGGTTACACAAAAGGCTGGAGAAACTCAGCGGGTGCAGCAGCATCTAAGGAGCGAAGGAGATAGGCGATGATATCATCAAGTTGGCAGAATGCCGAATCACATTAAAGATTTCTTACACGGCGCACTCAGAAATAGAAAGGACGGCACAGTGGCGCAGTGCAAGCAATTGCTGCCTTACAGTGCGAGAGACCCAGGTTCGATCCAGACTACAGGTGCTGTGTGTCGAGACCCTTCTTCAAATCGACCCGAAAACGTCACTCATTCATTCTCTCCAGAGATACTGCCTGACCCGCTGAGTCAGTCTGGTCATTTTTTTGCAATAACAGTTACAGAATACAAGAGCTTTGAACTAGTTGTAGAAACAAGGAACTGTAGATGCTGGTTTACAAAAAAGGGCAGAAAGTACCATAGTAATTCAGATAACGTAGGTGACGTTTTGGGTCAGGATCCTCTTCAGACTGATGGGGGGGGGGGGTCCAAAGAAAGCTGGGAGAGAGGAGGGGCTGGACAAATAATAGGTGGCAGGTAAAACCAGGGAGGGGGGGAGGGGGTGCTCTAATTGGCAGATGGTTGGGACAAAGGCCAGTGGTTAAAACAGAAGGTGTGAGACAAAAGGATTGAAGAGTTGCGAATTGTGAAGCCAGATGAAGTAATGTGGGGAGGGGAGAAATAGATATGTCCAGGTGGGGCACAGGGAAGCAGCTTTGAAGAAGGTTGTTCATTCTATCTCTGAAGGGAAGGATCTCCTGCATGCGTATGTGATGGTGTTCTCATATTGTCTGACCACTTTTTATATGGAGCACCCAGGACGGCGTGTGGGCCAAAACTCCTCAGCTGGCCCGCCGGCTGGGCTTTGTGTGCTGTCCAGCGTCCGGGACAGCTCTTCATTCACCCAGCCACAGCCGAGTCAGTCAACGAATTGCCGTCGATAATTTATCCCTTATTTTGACCCTTTGTCCCTTATTTGGGAGTGAGAAAGTTGGCAACCCTAAGAGCATCACATGTCTGAAGGAGGATCTCGACACCAAACGTCATCCTTCTCTCCAGAGATGCTGCCTGTCCCGCCGAGTAAGTCCAGCTTTTTGTGTCTGTCTCGGTTTAAACCAGCATCTACAGTTCTTTCCGACACATCACATGATCTCACCGCATTAGAATTTGGAACCATTCCAGCTTCCATTTTACTTAATCAAGGCTTGAATTGTTTCTCCCTTTGTTCCTGCAGTTCCTTTGTCTTGGCAGTTATAAATCTTCCTGTAAAAACAAGATGGCCAGAAAACATTCAGAATCAGATAATGAATCTGAACTAGCCAAGAGTAAAACCATTTGTGTGGTGACACGCACAATCCGTTAAATTAAAAAAATATCAAGGAGTCTCTCAGGTGTCTGATCCGAATGATTCCCTCATGGTCTAGACAATGCAGAATTGGAAGACTGGGAAACAGGGCCATTTTGTTGAGACATACATCACAATGAATAGTCTATCAAAGGTGTTCATCTATTGCAAATGCAATGGACCATACCTTTGCTTTGTGACAGCATTGTGTTCAGTATTGATCATTTCTTTCAGTAAAGCGGACTTGATATCTACCATAATTTATTAGGTTTTATAGCTGACTCATTCCTAAATGACATATCCATTTGCTAAACAGTCAAACTATTTTATCCTGGCAAGGTCTGCCAACAAACAATCAATATAAATCAAGAAGAGTCACTTCCATTTGGAGGATGCAGCTAGCTCTCTGTCTCTCCCATCCCCATTGCAAAGCCCTTAGAAAGTGCACAAGGAACTGCAGATGCTGATTTACACAAAAATAAAGACACAAAGTGCTGGAGTAACTCGGCGGGTCAGGCAGCATTGCTGGACAATATGGATAGGTGACATTTTAGATCGGGCCTTCTGACCCAAATGGTCACCTATCCATGTTCTCTAGAGATGATGCATGACCCGTCGAGTTACTCCAGCAATTTGTGTCTTTTATTTTCTCGTAGCAAACGCCAATTGAAACACTCAAGTCTCCCTGAGCAAACACCAATTGCAAAAATGTGCAAAATGTGAGAGTGCTGGTATGATTATAAGTTCTGATGAAACAGATAATGTAACATTAAGGTTTTCATGACCTGATCTGGGTAACTGAAGTGTCAGAAATGTAGAAGAACTTTTGGTACAGTAATTCTCGATGCAACACTGTTAACAACCGTGAAATATATCTATCTTTAGATAAACTATTCAGCTGGACATTATCTTGTTTATATTTCACTGAATACTTTTGAAAATGTATGAGTTGTTAATTTCACATTTCGCATTTGATATGTTTTGAACAGTCAGAAAAAGGTTGTGAAATTCTTAAATACTTTGGCAGAAGGCACAGGATTGTTGTGGCTGTTACTATCTTTGTCCTAACTTAGCATATGCTGCATTAATTTTCCACTGTGTAGGAAGGTACTGCAAATGCTGAAGATTAACACAAAAAGCTGGAGTAACTCAGTGGTTCAGACAGCATCTCTGGAGAAAAGGGACAGGTGATGTTTTGGGTCGAAACCCCTCCTTCAGACTGAGAGTCCGGGAAAAGGGAATCAAGAGATATAGAACTCGGTTTATACTCTCTAGAATTTAGGAGATTGAGAGGGGATCTTATAGAAACTTACAAAATTCTTAAGGGGTTGGACAGGCTAGAAGCAGGAAGATTGTTCCCGATGTTGGGGAGGTCCAGGACAAGGGGTCACAGCTTAAGGATAAGGGGGAAATCCTTTAGGACCGAGATGAGAAGGACTTTTTTTCACACAGAGAGTGGTGGGTCTCTGGAACTCTCTGCCACAGAGGGTAGTTGACGCCAGTTCATTGGCTATATTTAAGAGGGAGTTAGATGTGGCCCTTGCGGCTAAGGGGATTAGAGGGTATGGAGAGAAGGCAGGTACGGGATACTGAGTTGGATGATCAGCCGTGATCATATTGAATGGCGGTGCAAGCTCGAAGGGCCGAATGGCCTAATCCAGCACCTAATTTCGATGTTTCTATGTTTCTATCCCCATCTATATCTCTCGATTCCCTTTCCCTTCACTCAGTCTGATGAAGGGTCTCAACCCAAAACATCACCTATTCCTTTTCTCCAGAGATGCTGTCTGACCCGTTAAGTTACTCCAGCTTTTTGTGTTAATCTTCCACCTGGCCTGACAGACATCTTTAATTTTTGTTATAGTATGAACAAGGTAGATATGGAGAGAATATATATATATATATATATATATATATATATATATATATATATATAGTTGTGGAGACAAAGCCATAAATATGAATGTTAATAACAAATCAAGAGGGAAATAAGGAAAATGTTCTTGAATATAGAGCAGCCAGTGTAATGTCTGATGACATTGGTCCAGCAACACAGCTCACTTGTCTTGCAGTGGGAACTAGTAGAGTAAATGTCTTCTTCTTGTCACGTCACTACACCTTTCCAAGCCACTGCATAACGCAGCCTCTGGCACATGGGTGAAGACCTTGAGATCTTCTGGTTTGCAGGGCTCTGGGAGGAGGGGCAGGTAAGTAAGTGCTCCATAGTTTGGGTTACCTCCCCGCAGTGAAAAAGTGAAAAAAGAAATAGAACGATACATCGATGAGATGAATGATCCAGGAAGAATCTGCTCTGTGTGTTATGATCCTCAGCATTACCTAGTTGATTCCAAAGATAGACACAAAATGCTGGAGTAACTCAGCGGGACAGGCAGCAACCCTGGAGACAAGGAATGGGTGACGTTTCAGGTCGCGACCCTTCTTCAGAAATATCACCCATTCCTTCTCTCCAGCGATGCTGCTTGTCCCGCTGAGTTACTCCAGCATTTTGTATCTATCTTCGGTGTAAACCTGCATCTGCAGTTCCTTCCTGCACAAGTTGAATCCACTGGCTGTGCACTAGATTCTGAATAATGGTTTTCTTAATTTCTCCTTCTGCTCTCTGAAAGCAACTTGTAAATTATTTGGCAGTTTGGAAATAAAGATCAGTGCCTCTTGATAGAAGCTTTAAGATTGAGTGAACAGGCTTTTACTAATACCCTTAAAAATCAATATTGCATTTCCCTGCAGGTGTATAAATGACCACAGACTGCAAGATCTATTCTCTTCTAATGGATTAGTATTCCGACATCACCCATATACTCTAATAAAGAATATCTTAGGATGAATGTTGCAGAGTTTCCCACAACTTTGTCACTCCAATCCAACCTAAGCCTATTCTTTAGAGTCACGGTGTTACAGAGTCATGCAGTGGGGAAACGGACCCTTCGGCCCAACTAGCCCATACCGACCAACATGTCCCATCGACGCTAGTCCCACTTGCCAGTGTTTGGCCCATATCACTCTAAAGCTGTCCTATCCATGTACTTGTCTAAATGTTTCTTAAAAGTTGCGGTGGTCAGGATCAAACCCAGGTCTCCGGCACTGTAAGGCACCAATTCTACCGCTGTGCCACTGTGCCGCTCTGTCTGAAGAAGAAATAAAGTTGCAGTTAGTTTAGAAAAATGTTTTTTTTTTATAACACATTAATTAAACAGAAATGATTTTTTGCAATACAGAGAAATTGCAAAATGGATGTACAAAGGGAAGAAATGATTTGGAAAAATACTTAGTTATGACATTAAAACCTTTACATAAGGTACATTTTTAATTTTATCTCTGTTAGGATACGTTTTATTTAAAATAGCCAATTTTTTTTTTAATTTACATTTTATTTTCTATCATCTACAGACTATTTACATTAAATTATTTTCATGACAATTGACAAAAGATACTTGTTTTAAATAGAGGGAATAAATAGGGTGTTTCAAATCAAAAGTTAAATGGTCCAAATTACATTTACTGTATAATTCCTATATTATTATGCAGATGCGCTAAACTCAAAAATGCAAAATACATTTGTAACAATAAACTTAAAAATGATAACGCCTACCCAAACGCCCACATTCATTCAAAATATTATTAAATAAGTAGTGGACATTTTAATTACAATTTCTAGCAAAGCTGGTACAGTGTTTATTGCGTAAGAAAGAACTGCAGATGCTGGTTTAAAGTGAAGATGGACACAATATGCTGGAGTAACTCAGTGGGTAAGGCAGCCTCACTCCAGCATTTTGTGTCTATACAGTGTTTATTGCAATGTTTTTGAAGCACATAGGGTGACTGACCATTAATTTTATTTGTAAACCGTTAGAGTTAGGCAGCTTACACCCATTTCTCTTTCAAGTAACCCTTGCTTTCCTTCTCTCTCCATTTCTCCCCCTTCCCAGTTCTCCGACCAGTCTGACTGTCCCCGATTATATTTTATTTCGGAGTCATGTGAGTGACTTTGTGAAGACCCCGCCAGGCACGCATGCGCGACATATCGTCGACCGCATGCGAGCGATAGGCAGGGAGGAGCGTTGCTCCTCTACTGCAGGGACCTGCAGGTAAGGGAAAAACTAACCTCCAGTCTTTTTCTTTCAGGTGACTCTGTCGCAGGGTTTCGAGGCCGCCTCGAACCAGACTGCCGCGGCAGTCAGCGGCGGCACCAACAGTCTGGAGTCGGGCAGCCCGTTGACCAGGAGGGTCCGGGCTCACACACTCGCCGGCGGAGGACGGCAGAGGCAGCTCGACTCTACTGGCGGTGTGCATAAAGGAGTGGGGCTTGCAACCTCGCCGTGCAAAGCAAACGGCGGCAGAGCAGCAGCCCAAATCTACACCGCAGCCCGCAGGGGACACTGCGGGCTGCTGGCATTCATGAAGGAGTGGGGCTTGCAGGCTCGCCGTATAAAGTAAGCGACGGCAGAGCAGCAGCCCGACTCTACATCACAGCCCGCAGGGATACCACGGGCTGCCGGCATGTATGAAGGAGGGGGCTTGCAAGCAAAGGCAGAGCGGCAGCCCGACTCCACACCGCAGCCCACAGGGATACTGCGGCCTCGTATTAAAGGTAATGGTGTTCTCCACTCAGTTTAAGTGAGTGGCTAGGGGCAACCCAGAAATGCCAGTGCCTCTCCTGCATGGATTGAGGGACTGTGCCCACACTCATGGCAAAGACAGACGCCATGTTACTCCAGGGAATGTGTTGTCTTCAAGAAGCTTAGACTGCCAGCATATAAAGTTTATTAAATCATGAGAGGCTGGTCACCATTGGAGAGTGTGCTCCTCCACTGGATACTTCTTAAAGACCCTCAGGTAAGATACTGACCTTGAATAGCTAAGCTTCTGTACTAGACTTTGCTTACAGATGGATGGAGACCAGAATGAAGGCAGCAAAGCATGCCTCCAAGGGCCATGCGATTTCAGATGGGAGTCAGCGGCCACCATTCCCGGAGCTGCCCATAACACCGGCAGTATCCGCTTTGTGGACCGGGATAAGAACGCGGAGATCGGGGAGCCCTGCGCAGCCAGGACCCGTCTCTCCACCACGGCTGACCATGGAGCCGCAAAGTGGTGGAGCACCGCACGGGAGCAGGGTAGGCACCCTGACTCCCTACCACTGTCACCTAAGCATAGCGACAGTGGAGCAAAGGTGCGTATATCAGCGTGTGACCTACATCAGCGGGACCTGGATCGGCAAGAGCGGGAGTCTCAGCGGTCTGGGAGTCAGATCATGCCGCCACCTTCAATCTCACCTTCGTCTGTCGGCAGTGCTAGGAGTCAACAGATGGCCGATTTAGACGAAGAAGCGGCAGCAGAAGTCCACTGCTCTAGATCCAGAAGAAGAAATGCTGGAGGTAGTGTCGAAATTTCCAAAGCCTGTATCTTCAGGAGAACCGCTGCACCCTACACTGGCAGTAAGTGTTAATTTCCTGACGACCCAACAGCTCCAAGACCAGGTACTTTCAGAAACCATGGAGAAGTACAATGATCCTGGAAATTGTGTTACCCTGAACGCCCCGACGGTCAACTCAGCCATCTGAGGGAACATCAGTTCCAGTGCGAGGGCACAAGAGGTTAAGATGCAGAAAATTCTGAAGCTGTTGACGTCGGGCATCACGGCGCTCGCCAGGACCCTCGATGGGGCAGGTGTATCCGCAGAGCAGCAGGATGCTCTAGCCCTCCTATGTAGCACACTTTGAAATAAACTGTTTTAGTCAGAGCTCCATCCGGCCCGACCTTAACCCTAAATTCGATGGGTTGGGTCGTACCTCCACCACACCACCAAGACAGCTGTTTGGGGAGGACCTGCCCAAGCAGGTCAAAGAACTTGATGAGGAAGCCAAAACCGTGGGGCTGATGAAACCACCATCATCGTCAAGGGTACAACATCAAGGGTGGGGGGGGGGGGGGGGGGCAGCCGGAAGACCATCAAGAACATATCCGCCACCAGCTCCCCAACAGCAGAAGCCTTGTTTAGGGCAGGGCCAGCATAGACTACCTCACCACACACCAGCTGCAGGAACAGGGATTTACCGAGGTGATCAAGCAGCACCCAGCAACGACGTAACACAAGAAACCAGAACGTCAGGCCCGCCAGTAACCATGGAGATAAGGGGGTCTGGTTCTCTTGGAATTACTGCATGCATAACCTCACAAGTAAGAGGGAGGTTACATACATTCTGGGGCTCTGTTTTCCACTATCCCAGGGAACAGAGCAATAGACATAATAGACGCATGTAACAGCCTTGCTTGCGCCAGGGAACCGACTTTAGACATGCTGCTAAGGTAATTGGTAAACTTGTAGCTACATTCCAGCCACATAATTTGGGCCGTTACGCTATCAAAGCTTGGGAAAAAGCAAAAATCTCTGCATTAAAAGCGAATGCTGGAAATTTACGAGCCTATGCAGCTGCCAATCGAAGCATAAATTGAGCTACAATGGTGGATGAGCAATGGTTGTGATTGTTAAATCCCATCATTACATCAAACCCATTAGTTGTGTTACAAACCGACGCAAGCGCCAAGGGCTGGGGAACTACCGACACCATTCCAGTTGGGCCGGTAGATGGGATTTGCATGAGTCTACTTCTCTTCAATCACAAGGAATAAACTGTTTAGAAATGCTGGGAGCATGTCAAGGGCTGCGGGCTTAATGCACTAATCTGCAGCATACGTATGTTCGTCTTCAAAATAATACCACTGAGGTGGCATATTTAAACCTTATGGGTGGTGTCTAGTCAATATCTTGTGATGAATTGGAAACATTAATTTGGCTCTGGTGGATTGAAAGAAATATTTGGGTTCAGCTACGTACCTTCTGGTTAAGCTCAATATAGTGGCGGACACCAGGTCACAAGTATTTAATAACGACATCAAGTGGATTTGAACCTCCAAATATCTGCTAAAATTATAGCCTAATATGGAACACCAGATACCGACCTCCTTGCGTCCAGGTTGAGCCATTGGATACCAACATATGTCTCTTGAGAACCAGATCCTGGGGCAGTGGCGATGGATGCATTCTCACTACGTTGGGGGGGGAAATGCATTTTTCTATGCTTTCCCCATTCTGCTTCATCAGACAGGTGCTGCAGGAAATGCAACCAGGCTCTGCAACATAAAGGACCATGGAAGTCAAACAGCATAGAAACATAGAAACATAGAAAATAGGTGCAGGAGTAGGCCATTCGGCCCTTCGAGCCTGCACCGCCATTCAATGTGATCATGGCTGATCATCCAACTCAGTATCCCGTACCTGCCTTCTCTCCATACCCCCTGATCCCTTTAGCCACAAGTGCCACATCTAACGCCCTCTTAAATATAGCCAATGAACTGGCCTCAACTACCTTCTGTGGCAGAGAATTCCAGAGACTCACCACTCTCTGTGTAAAGAATGTTTTCCTCATTTCGGTCCTAAAGGAATTCCCCCTTATCCTTAGACTGTGACCCCTTGTTCTGGACTCCCCCAACATCGGGAACAATCTTCCAGCATCTAGCTTGTCCAACCCCTTAAGAATTTTGTAGGTTTCTATAAGATCCCCCCTCAATCTTCTAAATTCCATCGAGTACAAACCGAGTCTATCCAATCTTTCCTCATATGAAAGTCCTGACATCCCATGCAGAGAGAATCCACTAGGAAGCAGTACCTCACCTACATAAGGATATGGAAGGTTTCTGTAGTCGGACCTAGAGCATCTACATATCTGCTATGATCTCCAAGGTGCTGGAATCCTCACGGGTCTTCATTATGATGAATCCCTCAGTTACAGTGCTGTATACAGTGCCAGGAGTGCACTGTCATCCTATCTCAAGATTGGAGTGGGATCTCACCAGCTGGTATCCAAACTATGAGGGGTATGGTCTATCCATCCCTCCCCGACCATGATATTATATTACCTGAGATTGGAGGTAGTGTTGACCCTACTCAGGAGCTGGTCGCCTATGAAGGATTTACCACTGGACTTACTCACCTTCAAAGTGGTGATGGTAATGGCACTGAACACAGCACAACGGGTCAAGACTCTACAGGAATTAACCCTGGATAGAATGATCGACCCATAATAAAGTAACTTCTTTATAGAAAAGTTAACACAGTTAAACTACACAGACCTGGGATTACAGGTCTGAAAATGGGCATCAGGTATATGGAGACGGGTCTGATTCAGCCATGGAAACCCACATCACAGGGTGATCATGCAGACTATCTCCAGATGACTCAAGGTGGTATTCGGTGCAGCAGGTAAGACACTAACATTTTAAATGTCATTCTACCAGAGCTGCATCCACATCAGTGGCAAGGACCATGGAGGTGTTCATGGATTATGTCCTCACAATAGCAAGCTGGGCCAGTGAATCTACATTTCAGCGGTTTTATAACTGACTTATAACCGCTCCCGCAACGTTGGCGGATTCAGTTTTAAGTGCTGTTCCCTAAACGTTTGTCCCCGAGTTCAGGGGGTTATTGTTGTATTAACAAATGTTATTATTTTCAGCTTGTTCAAGTCTGAAATACGTTAACATACTTCCTCCATCAGAATTACAGCAGTGTGTGAGCATGGGCGTGGTCCAGGGCATGTAATCACAGAGCTTTGAAATCTTCACATAGTCATTCACGTGACTCCGAAGTAAAATAGTAAGATTAAACAAGAACTTACCAGTTTGAAGTTTGATCTTTATTTTATAACCATATAACCATATAACAATTACAGCACGGAAACAGGCCATCTCGGCCCTTCAAGTCCATGCCGAACAACTTTTTTCCCTTAGTCCCACCTGCCTGCACTCATACCATAACCCTCCATACCCTTCTCATCCATATGCCTATCCAATTTATTTTTAAATGATACCAACGAACCTGCCGCCACCACTTCCACTGGAAGCTCATTCCACACCGCTACCACTCTCTGAGTAAAGAAGTTATGAGGAGTTGCGATGAGGGATTTCGTGCCCTCACAACCCTCTATTATAATTTCAACTGGTATGTTAGTTCTCTTAAATCTTACTATCTTCAGTCATTGTTGTTATCTGTGATTCCACACCGCTGCTTTGAAGAATGTCGCGCATGTGTGCCTGGCGGGGTCTTCATGAAATCCCTCATCGCAACTCCTCATAAAATAAAGATCAAACTTCAAACTGGTAAGTTCTTGTTTAATCTTACTATTTTATCTCTGTTTGCTTTGTTGTTACCTTCTCCTCGCTAACAACGATCTATACGACATTTTCCTTGATCTCCACACCTTACATTTCCTTATCTCTGTATCTCCCTCTCCCGACTCTCAGTCTGAAGAAGGGCCTCGACCCGAAAAGTCACCCATTCCTTCTCTCCAGAGATGCTGCCAGTCCCCCTGAGTTGTTCCAGCATTTTATGTCTACCTTTGGTTTAAACCCGCATCTTCAGTAACTCCCCACACATACAGAGTTAAGGGCCTGTCCCACCAGCATGCAACTCTATGCGATGAACGCGATCAAACTAGAAGCGGGGGCCGCGCGGAGGCCGGGTGATCCCCTGTACAAGGCCGTTCCCACCAGCATGCACCTGCATGCGGCAAGCGCAACCAAACCGGCAGTAGGGGCCGCGCGGAGGTCGGGTGAGTGGTGCAACGCGGCGCAAAGTGAGGCGAACTTGGAGCGAAGTCTAAGGTAAGTTCGCCAGGGGCACACAGAGAGGGGCACTGAGGCACACACACACACAGGGCCACGGAGCCACACACATAGAGGGTCACGGAGGCACTTACAAATAAGTTCACGGAGGCACGATGTCGGGGCGGTGTGTAAATGTCGAGGCGAGTGCAAGCCGACAAGCCGTTCTTGGAATTCTTGGACATAGTCAGTTTTTCGGAGCCCCGCGCGGTGTCGGGACGAACTCCGCACAATTCCGCACGGCTCCGGCGATCGAAGTGGGACCGGCCCCGCGACGCCGGAGGGCTCAAGCGACCACGTTAGGTTGCGCTAATCGCATAGAGTTGCATGCTGGTGGGACAGGCCCTTTAGGAGGAAATGCCATCTCACTATTAATGAGGACAACAGAAAAGATTTAGTTGATACACTGAAAATAGATTTAAAATCGTGGCATCAACCAACATGTGTTTTTGCTTGCTGCATGAGAAATAACTACAAACTCAGAGCAGAAAGGGCATTTGTGGTAGATGTGCGTTTAACAATAAATTTGACTCCCATTAATCACAACTGACCCGCTAATTGTGGATTATTAAACATTAAAACCTCTGCCAGCACATCCCCAACAGAATCATAGACATGAATATTTCAGGTCGCAATCCGCCTTCCGCATATTTCACCATTTTCAATGCCGAGTCTGCACTATATTTTATAAAGACGAATTTGTGAAAAGTAACAAGGAATAAAATCTGTCAAGCCAGATTTTATTTTGAATTAATATTAAGCATTTCTAATTTTGTTACATCCATTATTTTAGTGATTGGTATTCACGCCAATAGCTTAGATGTCAGAAAAATGTTTGAAAAATATTTGTTGCCCTTCATCATTACAGTCGATGAATTTATTTTCCAAAAAACTTTGGAACACGTGAATTAAACAAACATAAAATTTGTTGTACAGAGGAACTACAAAATTGATATAGATAGGGAAGAAATGGTAAGAGAAAATATTTAGTTATGACATTAAAGCCCGAAGGAGATATTTTCATGTTACTAAGTGATAGCAGCAGTATTAGGATATTCGGCCCATCAATGCCATTCAATCATGGCTGATCTATCTCGCCCTCCTGACCCCATTCTCCGGTCTTCTCCCCATAACCCCTGACACCTGTACTAATCAAGAATCTGCCAATCTCAGCCTTACAAATGTCCATTGACTTGGCCTCAACAGCCCTCTGTGGCAATAAATTCCACAGATTCACCACCCTCCGATTAAAGAAATTCCTCCTCATCCCCTTCCTGCAGGTACGTCCTTTAATTCTGAGGCTGTGATCTCTGGTCCTAGACTCTCCCACTAGTGGAAACATCCTCTCCACACCCACTCTATCCAGGCCTTTCACTATTTGGTAAGTTTTATTTTAAACTAAAAACAGAATTGTTTTTGAATATTTCCTCTTTTCTTTGCAGGGTTAAAATTACAGTTGTCTTGGGGAATTTTAATCATAGAAACATAGAAATTAGGTGCAGGAGTAGGCCATTCGGCCTTTCGAGCCTGCACCGCCATTCAATATGATCATGGCTGATAATCCAACTCAGGATCCCGTACCTGCTTTCTCTCCATACCCTCTGATCCCCTTAGCCACAAGGGACACATCTAACTCCCTCTTAAATATAGCCAATGAGCTGGCCTAAACTACCCTCTGTGGCCCACCACTCTCTGTGTGAAAAAAGTCTTTCTCATCTCGGTCTTAAAGAATTTCCCCCTTATCCTTAAGCTGTGACCCCTAGTCCTGGACTTCCCCAACATCGGGAACAATCAGCCTAGATTCTACTAAGCAACAGCTTATCGATTTTGATACAAAGTGTTTTCCACAATAGGAATCAGTCTGAAGAAGGGT